>JAVXUO010002540.1:0-600000 GCA_033065855.1 Escallonia rubra | reverse complement strand
ATATGTTTAGATGGTCATCATCATGCTGAATTGCTTCAAATTTGTCTATTACTTAACCTCCGTTAACAAGACGGTCCTTTCATCCGACTAAATGGTCATATGCCCCACATGAGTAATTACATGTTTGATCCTTTAAGTTTGGAGTAAATGTTCAAATGATACTCCTTATTTGATTTGTTTCAAATTTGTTCTTTATCTAAACTTTCGTTACCAAGAATAGATAGTCCTCCAATCCAACGAAAGTTCGTTAAGTTGTCAGATGATTAACATGTGATCCACTTCAAAGTACAAAATTGTCATTTTTTCAGTCGAGCACACACGACTGACACGAGTCTATTGCTTAAGCCAACTATACCTCTCATTAATTGGGTCAGTCGCCAGAAGAATCAAACCATTTATTTTACGACCTTCACCCATTGTTCCATCATTTTCATGATTCAATTTATGTCAGCAGCCTACTCTCAATGTCAACGCTTATATACTTGAAACTATACTATCATAATTATCTACATTCACACACATCGAACCTGAAACTAACGTCAGAAATAAATGACCGTGTAAATCATCGTCACCACTTCAAATCCGCCACCACCATCGTTTGTTACCCCAAATTTGGCTACATAAAATTTTAGGTAGAAAACAAATTCATCAGAGAAAATCTGGAAAAATAAGCTTGTCACAATCTCAAAATCACACCGACACCGGGATACATGTGTTGGTTGGGGGGAGAGGGAAGTGTCTTTATGACTCGTACAAATCCTTTATGATTTGTGGAGCACATCATATCGGAGGTCGTCGAAATCAATGGAGTATACTGGCATTCTACTCCTAGTAGGTAAAAGACTCCATTGTTCCCGTGGCTGCCGTCCAAATTGTAAGTGAGACACACCATTTCTAAGCCGTACAGGGAATGGAATTTTCTCATTGCGCGTCTTTAGCCGACTTCTCGTAAACTACGTCCCCCCGGCCATTTCTCTGCATCTCCACGGGTGTATATATGTCTACTTCCATTAGCCCTTCTATACCCTTCTCTCTCTCTCTCTGTGAGTCATGAGTCACTACGATCAACACCAAGTTCCTGGTATGTCGAGAGACCCTTGTTGTTCTTCCTTAAAATGCCACCTACAAATGTTATATGGTTGTCCTAATGGTGTAAAATATGGCGATTTTCGACGTTACTTGGTTCACTTTTTTTTTTCTTTCTTTTTGTTTTTGTACGATATTGGCTTGTATAATCTGATCTGGGAATCTGTTTACAGTTGCCTATCCTGCAGCATATCCTCCTCCAGCCGTGGAGGGTTGCCGTCAAGGGACGGCACCACCACCAATCGGATATCCCACAAACGCCTGCCCTCCTCAACATCCTTCTTCTATAGAGACTACGACTAGGGGCGATGGTTTCTGGAAGGGATGGTAATAATCTCTCTGTGCGCCCGCGCGCCACGCTGTGTGCGTGTGTTTATACAAGCTATTCGTGCATTCTAACTTTGTAACTTCACTTCATGACTGTCTTGCAGCTTTGCTGCCTTGTGCTGCTGCTGCGTCTTGGATGCGTGCTTTTGATGACGGTGGGATGATATACCCGTCGCTGTCGACCAATCTTTTCTAATTCACATCTTTGTTGACGCATTGCAAGTTCCATTTAATCTTTGCTCTGTAATAACACGAGACACCCATTTCTGTGATCAATTGCAGTATCATATATATGATTTCGTATTTTTGGACTTTGGACACCGGATTAATTTAGAGTAATTGAATAAGAACCTGTCGCGGCATGTGAATGAATAAATTTGTCAATTATTTCTGTATAGTATTAGTGGATATGAAAACAGTAAATTCAAAAATCATGCGGGATTGGAAATCACGACCAACGGGAAATATCAGCTACTCAAATAATGACTGTAGGAGTGGGACTATGAGGCTATCCCATCAAGCAAGCAATTCAGACCCTAAAGCACAAGTAATATCTAGCATGCTAAGCGCCCGTTGTAAAAGCTCGTAGCAACGTTTCATAGATGTCACTCGCATTTGTAGGACTCGATACTATCTTCAGGTGTTCCCTATATTTCTTGAACTTCCTCTTGTTCACACCTTTTTAAGCCCTTAGAAAATGGAGAATGCCAAAGACATGCCAAGAATTATGCCAGTCACTATACGCTAATTGAGAGTTGAGGGATTGGAGGTAACCAACATAATTTAACCTTTTACAAGATGCAATCCCAGTCTAAACCGGTAGTATTGGACCAGAACATTTCTGATCTCAACTAGGAATGTTTAACACTATAAATGATGAGCATAGCATTCCAAAGTAGGAATGCAGGGAGCGCTGCATTTCTATTTCACATTGTGAGGTTGATCTGCCAGCATGAAAACTCGGGTTTTCATGGAAACAAAGAGGCGGTTTTTATGAGTTGTGGGATGAGATTGACTAGAAAAGCTTTGTTTTCTAAAGATGGAGATACTAGACTGCTAGATCAAGTAGTCTAACATGTGTGCCAGAAATGACTCAATGTAAAACGTTCTTTCAATTAGGCCAACTGATCCCTTCTCCTCAACCGACTTGTTTTGTGTCACTTTCCCTGGCATCACATCACCTTGTTGAGTTGAGTGTAATTGCCATCTAAATTATCAACCTACAAAGACTTCAGTATATCAGCCATCATCAACCTACAAAGCTTCCAGGGTAAGTATGTCACCCAACGACAAAAGTAGTCACAAGACCAAAATTGACAGTAAAAAGATAGTAGTCACAAGACCGATAGTGGTGCTGGGTTGATAACGTGAGTTATGCAAGTGATCAACCCTATCCAAACATTTTGTGAGATAAAAAGTGGTGATACAAAGCTACTGAAATCGGTTAGGTAGTAATATACTTCGTTTTTATTAATGCAAAGGAAGGAAATATACCCCAGATTTGTAATGGGTCTTTACCCATTACAAAAGCCAAGACATGATCACGTCAAAGAAGTTCTATATCAATAACTGAAAATTTCAGTTAGCACCAAACTAATCACATTACCCATATCATACCCATATCACATTACCCATATCATACCCATATCAAGGACACACAACATATAACATTATAAGGACCCAAACAACGCTTAAATAGTATCAAGCAATATAACAAAATCAGAAATTAAAGTTTTCACTTTATACTGATCTCCAAACACAGCTGCATATTTAACCAAAGTATGTAACCAGAATCCCTATAATGGAATAAAACACTTCGCTGACTTATCACCTGGTTCATTAATTTACCCTAAAGAAACAGCTGTTCCTGAACCGCTCCTCGCTTTCCTACTCGGCAGAGATGACCACGTCCTTGAGATTGACGTGAAGCGTGTAGTCATGGAGCGCTTGTAGAAGACGAGCTTGATGAAGGTCCGCGACTTCTTTGTCGACGTCTTCGCTGGATCTGGTACCTGGTACCTGAAGATGCCGGCAACAAGGCAGTGGCAGTAGAAAAGACATGTTTGGTTCAATTGCGAAGACCAATGAAAGTGATAGCCAGGAGGAAAAAGTTCAAAAGCCAGCACCCCGCTCAACTCTAAGGTGAACTGCCTGGAGGGTTGGACGCTCAGAAAGTGATCTGCCCTGCCCGTGGACACAGTTTGAGAACCTACAGCATTTTATATTCGTTTTGACGAAGTACAAATTTCATTAATGCAACAACTGCTCTCTTGAAAAGTTATTGCTGGGCTCTGCCATGAAATATACATGCTATAATCACACCCAATATTCCAACCTAATCTATGAAGAACATGCATGAAGCAATGGAGCGGGAGAGAAAAATACAACGGTTGAAAGACACAAAGGGCCAGGCCAGCTTTACGACACAGCGTCACAGGCCCCCACCTCAAACTCTCCCTCTTTTTGACCAGGTCTGTGGTTTTTCCTTTGACTTGGTATGCTTAAAGCTTTATATTATATGACGAACATTTGCCCTTAGTATTAGCGACTCCACAAAATTACCTTCTACATCTAAAGACAGGTGGGTAGCTAGACTCTCCACCATTCCGCTCAATGTAGCTGTTGCCTTGCAAGAGATTAACAAGGGAGGCAGCAGGAAAAAATTAGAATAGTATCTTCTGTACTAATGCGTTCAAATCTACCAAGTTTTATGTTTACTATTCAGTATATCTCCACATCACATTGAAAAAAGGTTATATCTCTGTATCCACCACTACTAACAATTTCCACAGGCATAAAACAACCTCTACAAGACTCAAATCTGATAGACGACGCCAATTCCTGGCACTATAACACAGCGAGGTATCTAAAACCTCCAAAACCTAGACTCTTTAACTTCCTAATCCAAACCTCAGTTCTAGCTCTGCTCCTTTGACTGGAGGTTTCTCATAAGCCAGATATTAAACCATACTGACTCGGTAGGGAATCATCAGATTTAAATAGCGATGACCTTTTAGAATTCTACGTCAATGCTTCACAAGCAAATTCTACAGTAACGAACTCTTTTTAGGTACGCTGATATTATTGGTGAAGCATGAACTAATATTGCAAACTTAGACAACGATCTGAATAATCAAGAGTTGGCCTACAGTTAAATGCAAACACCTCTAGTCCTAACAAAATGAAACAATGATCAACGGTGCAAACAAACAACCATAACCATGAACAAACCCTTGAACGCAAACAAATATATAATGGCGTCCAAGCCACAAAATTTCATACCCAACAACAAAAAGTTCACCAAACACAAGCATAAAATCATAACCATACTAACCAAATCAGAATTCAAAACGAACCACCTACCAATGTGATCAAAACAGAATTTATATCTCAATTTAATGCGCATCTGAGTTCACAGACATAATTAACCAAAAACATGCAACCAAAATCTCTAAATCGAAACAACATATAAAGCTGAGTCCCAACAACTACATATTCATGAAAGATAGAACAGGGACTGGACGGACCAAATCGGGAATCCCCTCTCAGAACCGGAGCTTGGAGAAGAACCAACGGTTCTTGCCGGTCTTGAAGCGCTCCTCGAAGCGGGCCTTGACCTCTTTGGCGGCGGTGACCTTCTTGTCACGCGACTGGAGCGCGTCGGGGGTGACGACGTCCTTGAGATCGACGTCGAGGGTGTAGCGCGTGGGCATGATGTGGTTGTAGTTGACGAGCTTGATGAAGGCCTTGACGCGCGATTTCTTCGCCGTCTTCTTCGCAGAGTCCTTGCGGATCACTTTCTTGGGGTACTTGGAGATGCCCACCACCAGGCAGTGCCCGTACGGCCTGTCCCGCGTGCCGTCGTCGAAGGACCTTACGATCACGCCCTTCCGGCCGGCGTACCGCCCGTTCAGCATCACCACCGCCTTGTTGGGCTTCAGGAACTTCACCATTTTCGCCTCCCTCTCTCACTGAAACCTCTCAATTGATCGGCGCACAAATGAGCCCTCTAGGGTTTCAGTGTGAGGGTTATAATGTAGTATATATAGGTAGGTTAGTTGGGTAACTAGCCCCAGTTATCCCTTATATTGCGTAAATGCCATTTCACTTTTAGCTTCACGTTTCTTTAATTTTTTTAAATTTTAAATATCGATCAACAACTTGAAACATTTGCTGTAAATCGAAAATCTAGTTTTTACATAATTTTGGTTATGTGCAGCGTGCTTAATACTTTGGACACATTGTTTGTGAGGGTTTCAAGCTCTAAGTATACAAATTATAGCAATTACATCAAAATTAGCTAATGATAACAATATCATGAGCAGTCATCACTCATTATTGTGAGTCATATAGTACAGTTCTTTTGGTTTGACGAGTTTTGCATGTGTGCTCGTGACCTCTAAGACTAATGAAATCTTAAAATCAGTGAGTTGTTTACTGCTGCGAGGAGAGTAATTACAACTCAATGCAATAAATAATTGTAAAAATTATTTAATGTGTATACTCACTTAGTGACCATATAATGAGCAACCTCAAGTTAAATAAATATTGACCCTCTGTTCCATAAAAAAAATGATCATATTTTCTTTTGACTAAGATCCCCAAACAAAATAAGTTTTCATATAGCATTTTCCTAAATTAAGAAGAGTTCTATAGGTATTTTTACATCAAACTAATACATTTTTTATTTCTATTTCTTTCACCACATTTAATTTCTACTAATTATTTTATCTTTTTTTTCTAACCACCTCCACATTTACCACTTTTTACCACTACTTTTTCGTTCTACCACCATCTACCAATCATTACCACTGTCGTTTGCGAACACTCACTATCGCCACTGCATCCCTCACCTCTACCCCACCGCCATAACATAAACTGGCCATTATTTACTCTTTTAGAGCACGGTACTGTATCTTAATTCTTATGACACACTTCTATATTCATATACTTAAATTATAACCATTTACCGAAAGTCATCAACGCATCAATACTACTGATCGCTCGTGACTAAGATCAAGGTTCATTAGGTTATTAGTACGATATTACAAGTCAAATAGCTATTTTTTAATAATGAAAAACAAAAAAAGTCAAAAAAAAAAACGGGAGTGCAGAACCTATTTCCGTAGCAGCTGATCCGTGGATTTCTCCTCGACTCTAAGAATCCTTGAATGCGGGTTTCCGTCCAAAGGCAAAGGAAGCCATTTAGTATGCTCTCACCGGAAAGCAAGAATGTGTGTGTACGTGGCTTCTTGATTGATATAGGTTTCAATTATACTAACAGCAGTACGGTAGAATAATGGAAATTATATTATCCGCAATGATTTACTGTTGCTTGAAAATTACTGCTCTTTTAGCTTTTCTCCAAGTATCTTCTTTGAGATAAAATACCCCTCTGGGTGATGTTTGCCGTAACGAATCAAAATGGAAGTGTCCTGTACCATGCCTGGGCACGCTTCCTTGGCCGGAGTTTGCTCCGACAACCTCGTGTTCGGCGAGTTCTGGCAGTTGGGCCGTGTAAAATCCAAGGCACCCGCTATGCCCAGAAAGCTTTCATGGTCTCGCGTTAACGGTGGCCGCAATTGTTTCCAAATGGCCAACATGGATAGTAAGCCCGGTTCAGGCTCCTTAAGGGGCTCCTCCTCACTTTCCCCCATGGCTATTGGATCGGTATAAACTTTTATACGGAGTTCTTTCACTGTAATTGCAGTTAACTTGTTTGTAAATTTAGTTGTCTTGGTAGTATTTTCCCTCTTTCATTGGATTTTTCCCTTTTGACCATCTTGGGACTTTCTAGGATAGATTAGATATGTAATTGCTGAATCCGGCCATTGTTTTTACCTTAGCTTGACCTCTTTGAGTTTAATTCGATGTCTGCATGGTACCAAGTCTGCGATAGGGATTAGCAAAAAAGATATCCAATGAAATGAAGGGAGTATTTACTACAACTAGGATGATTCTGTTGTTAAGCGAGTTCACATTATGGAATATGGCCTGTAGTGATGGTCTGTATCTGTTGTGAGTTTTTATGTGAATCTGAGTGGTGCTGGTAGGTTGTTTATGTATGCTGATTTATGTTTTCGGTTGTTACTTCTCTGAGTCACTCCGTTCAAGTAACGTACAAGGGCTGGGTTTGAGGTTGCTATGTCATTTGTTTTGCCCCAGACCCAATTCTTCCTCATTTTTGTGTGCGAAGAGAGAAGTTTGAGCTTTATTGAAGAGCTGGGTTATGGATATGTCATATGAGTCGGCGCAAGTGTTGGAGAAGAATAGTGCCCAAGGTTTCATGCTATCTTTGAGGAATGACCTCTCTAAAACTTGGCGGATTGGCAAAGTTGTCCTATAAACTATGCTATATGGATTCTTTAAAATGCGTGAAATACCCGTGTTGGACACTCAACACTTGGACATGGGTATGGGATATGTGTCCGACACATCCTGTAAGATATGCCACTAGGCACACTATATTATAGTGTTTATTTTAGTTCGCAATAGCTTTGAGATGATCTCAGTTTAAATTAAATCGATACATGTAACTTAAAAAACCATGTAGAGTAAGGAATAAGTAAAATACAAGAATAGCTAGGAATGTTTTGCTGTCTCCCGGTGCCTTTGGTTTTGAGAAATAGACAAATCTAACACTTGACCCCTTATCCGACTCGGACACTCATACAGAGTCCATGTAACATAGCCTATAAATATGCTTGTTTCTTTAGACCTTGTAGAAAAGCGGATAGAACAGGTAGTCTATCGACTCCAGCGACCAGCTCGGTGAAAACTAACCCCATATTCCATGTTTCTAGTTGGTCAGGGGCTCTTTTACCTTGGAAAATCATACAATTACCTCAAGGGAGTTAGCCACACCCACTGAAAAAGAGAGCTCTATCTATAACATCTTAATTTATTTCCATAGGAATTATCCCCAGATGTGGCCAAGGTCACACCACTCCCATCTTAAGAGTCAAACACATTTGCATCAACCCAAGAACTGAACCATTGTGAAGAAGTCCATCTTGGAGTAGGGGACAATAGTCTCCCCAATTTCATGAGCCTCTCTGCAGTCCGTTAAGGTGTAATTCCTCTTAGACTAGGGCCGCACTTCAGTACCTCACTTTCTAACGCTTTTCACATTTCAAGTTTGAAAAGAACAAGTATTTTTCCATTGATCTACTGTTTTGCAGAATGTAGGTGAAGACACAGATGACATGTTTGATGACTTGCTTGAAAAATATGGGAAGGTGGTATTTAAGAGAAACGACCAAAAGTCTCCTATTGCAGAGGTTGACGATGATGCTGAAAGCTTGTCATGTAAGCCCATCTCACTGTGAATATAAAAGAAGAATGTTCAGTTGCCACTGACTCTTGACATTCTGTTGATCTTTTGGGTGATCTCTGCTGACAATTTTGTTTTGTTTTGTTTTTTCTTCATCTTTTTTTTTCATATTTTCTTCTTTTCCCAAGGAGAATGGTGTATGATCTAATTACACCATAGATATGAACTATCTTCACTATTACAGCAGTTACGATCCTTCTCCGAACTGATGTGATTGTTACAATTATTTTTTTGGTTAATATTTTTGCTACAACTGTCATGTTACAACTAGCATAAGTAATGTGACTTTGCTGCTGGAAGCAATCTGCTTTATATTAGGCTACTATGACCGTATGACACAGCTTCATACTAAGATTCTGCAAATGATGAGCAGTTATATTAAGTGTAGAGTCTCTTTAGCATTCTGGTCAGTATGATCTGTTTCGCTTCAAAGCTAGTTCTTCTAACATGTTTTTAGTTTTTCTATAGAGTTGTTGGCCATGTTTCATATTCTTTAATCTTTTCTATAGCATAGTCTATTTTTCAGTACAAGTGATTCCAGTGATGCATTTGATGTTTTAACTAAATTAGGACTATCCCTGAAATCATGGAGGCAAACAAGTAATTTGATGATAAGCCGTACACTACGCTATTAATAGTCTCTTGTGATTATTGTAGTTGCTGTGGAAGTGGCTAAGACTGCAAGTGACGTCAAGGCTGGAGACATAAGGGTCCTCTTTGTGAAGCCTCTAGTGTACTGGACTCGATTTTTTATCATTACCACTGCATTTTCTCGCCCTCAAATTGATGCTATTGGGTACAGTTCCTCTTCCAGATATTGTTTTTGCATTGGACATCATGGATTTTATAGTTGTATTGTCGTAGGGGTCCACCGCCTCATATGCTATTACACCCCCTCATTTGTCGCTAAAAGGATAACAATTGTCCCTAAAAGCACATCTTAAACGACAAAAAGGGGTGGAAAAGCATAGAAAAGGGTGGAAAACAAGGTAGTATTGACTTTAACCCTGTAATGCAGGACCAGAATCAGAGATCTAGCTGAAAAACAATATGGAAGGGTTGCATCTGGGGATTCGAAACCCAACTCATGGACCTTGTTAGACTTTGGTGAGTTTTGACCTGTTAGGCACCATTTCCTATTGCATGTTTCTCAGCTTGTACCTTGGTCTAGAGGACAAAAGCATGAAGCTACTGACTTGGCTCAGCATGACAGTTAATTCTGTGTTGAATATGCTATCCAGTTAAACAGCTTTATTGGCCACATTTTAGTTATGCCATCACATTTAGTTTATTTGGCATCTTGGGTGGTTGATCTACTCTTCTTCTCCTGATGAGCTACCTAGTCCCCTCTGGTGGGTGGGGGGAGAGAGAGTGAGAGAAAATGGTCAAATCATTCTCAATGCTATTAGTATACGATTTTTCAATTTATAGCATTTACGTTCCTGGATCTGCTACACCCACACACCTGCTTTGTTTATCCACATCTTATTTGTCCCTGAGAATAAACCATTAGTGATGCAATTTTCTGTCTTCAGCTAGAATAGGCGTGGATATGAAAATAAATGAAAGAAGGATGTATGAATCTAACACCTCTGATGTTTTAAAGGTAATGACCTTATATAACAAACTCTTTATGCTTGCAATTTTCACTTTACGAGGCACATATGCCCATAAGCTAGGGATGTTTCTTACTAGAGTTTGAGCACGTGTTGTTGTTATAGACAGACACGCAGAGGGTGGGGGAAAGAGAGATTAGAGACTTGAATATCGCTGTTGCATGTGGCACCCTAATATGAGCAGTCTTGGTGCCATATCCCCATAAATAGCACCTAGTTTCACTGCATGCATGTAATCACGGCACACTAAATTTGGTTCATATACAGAAGGTTGGATGTATGCTTTTCCACTGTAGGCATACATTTGAGGAAAATATCAACTGAAACGTTGCATTGAGCTGGATGACCATAAACAGCTTGGAGGGTTTGGCAGCACTAGTTTCTTTTATTGGTTGTAGGTTGTATCTGGTATGCAGCTTGATTGGCTCTTTTCGATAGGCAGATAAACTATTTCATGGTTCTTACTGCTTCGTTTCTGTATTGTTTGATTCAATAGAGAGAGTTTTATAATTTTTGTTCTGATTACAGGTGATGTTGTTGTGCACATATTTCTTCCAGAACAGCGAGCTTATTATAACTTGGAAGAATTTTATGGCAACGCAACTCTTATTGAGTTACCGTTCGAGAATCAACAACCATTTCGGGGTTGAAGACGCTCTGAAAATTTGTTCTAGATTAGTAAGCTTGTGCTGATGAATAGAGATGTTTAAGAGGTGGTAGTATCATTCTTGCGTTGATTAATTGTCCAAGATCAGCATCACCAAGACAGTTGCACTGAGCTAGTTGTTCCATGAAGGTATTTTCGTGTACAGCCTGCTTCATCCGAATGATATATCGTGGAGTATTAGGCACCGCATAGACATTGTTGTTATTGCACCGACAGAGACCAGGAGTGCAGATTGAGGGTTAAGGTCTTCCTTGGATTTAACAGCATTGTCGTAGAGAGACGAATAACATGCGAATTCCTATTGTAGATGGAACTTCTATACCACCTCTGTTAATCATCATCTTAGTTATTCACATGAACACGGTGCTTATTTCATATTTAACACTAGCCTATCTCTTTTCCATGTCTCCTTATCTTCTTGATCTCGACTCTTGCATCTCTTCACATGTGATCTTGTCAATGGGAGGCATTTCTTGTGATGTAGGTGCCACCACGGATATAAGCACATAATGATGCGGCATCTGGGCACTGCTTTGAATCTCCTCGAGTAGAAGCTCGAGTATCACTGATCCATACAGGCAGTTTCATTTCTAGTGTTTCAATTCTAATATTGTAGCCATCTCTCTCTCTCTTTCATTCGGGAGGGCTGAGAACACATTGATCACGTTGGTTGGCTTATAGTTGTATGTTTTCCCCCCTGCCCCTTGTCTCCAGATATCATATGCCTTGGTGAGTGTAAAACTAACAAACCAACCAAGGCATTCTGTTCGAGCAAACCATAATATTGCATGAAAAGGACCCTAAGGAGTTGCTTTCGAAGCTGGACACGGGCAAAGCCTATGACCGTTTGAGGCGAGATCTTTGGAAGGCGTCGCTTAGTCTGGTTTCTCACCACCTTGGATGTTGCTGTTACTGGAATTTGGCATGAGTGAGTCATATAAGAAAGCGTGAGACTCGGCGCAGAATCATCTGCATCCTGATTAGGGTGGCAAAGCCAATCAAGCGGCTCCAATACTAGAAAATCAATCTACGTAGAATGTAGTAATCACAATTTCTTCTGTAAGTTCATGCATAACAGCTCCAGTTAGATGAGCTATCTTCTCATCACGAGGGCCATTCGTTCTTCTTCAACAAGAACAAGTAGTTTGGGAATTCACTGAGAAATAGAAACACGCAAGAAATCCAGCTAAACTAAAAAGTTCTTTAAAGTAAATTGTTTACCAAAAAGAACATTTTGGATAGCCAATGTCCTTTCGCATCCAAATCTGCAGTAACATAATTGGGGTGAATACCCCTTGTTATTCCATCTTACTCATAAAGAAGATCATGTCCGAGGACGTATTTTATGATCTCCGAGGGGAGTGTCCCTGTCGTTCTAGAAAAAAAAAACTGTGTCAGATTACAGTAAAACGAGCTAGATTTTCCTATCTTGAATCACATATTTGCATAAATCATTTCTTCCGGTGTGAAGGCAAAGATAATATGGCTCTTCATCATCTTTGGCTAACAATTTTGAACTGGACACCCAACAAATGCAGAGAATCTGGAACCCCAGTAGAGCCGTAAAGAGGCCACATGGCAACGGTGGAGACAACTCCTCAATCAAAAGGTTATAACCAATGACTGCCACATTTAAACACTATGAAGAATCATCCCTGCGAACACAAGCCAGAAAGTACATTTAACATAAGCCGAAAATTAATCAAACTCACCTCCCCACCAAACGAAAAAAGACAAACAGAGGGCACAACGTATATCTCCCTGTGGCTGCATATACCCGAGAACTTATCAGTTGGTAAGTGCAGGCATGTAAGTTCAACCAGACAGAGTGGAGTTGGGACTTAGGGGCAGGGAAGGGGAAGCCTTTTATGGTCCAAGTTAGACAAACTGGTGGGATGGTAAGTGCTCCCAAGTACCAAGAGAAACTAGAACAGATCATGCATTATGAACCTTCAGAAAACCAATACAAGCTACTAAGTATATTATGTCCATATAAACGAGGAAGGTTTACAGAGGGCAAAAAATATATATATATCGGCTACACATATCAAACTACCAGGTCAGTTTGGTAATTGCAGATATACAAACTATACAGCTAGTCGCGCGTGCGCGCCGGGTGGGGTGGGGTGGGAGTTGGGTTGTTGGAGGGAGGGAGAGAGGTCATGTCTAAATTAGCCAAACCATTGGATGAAAGGTGTTCCAAAAACAGATCATAAACTATGTTTCTATATTCAGACACGCCAAGACATGCACATGTACTGCAAGAAAAGTACATTGTTCAGCTTCAGGCATAGATATTAAGAAACAATACCATGATAGCGTACTGTTCAATCAGGTTTGTTTTTAAAAGAGATTGAGAAAATTCAACGTCTTAGATTATAGTCATAAGCAGTATGCAGTTTAGGTGGTTGCATATATATTTCACCACGAAGTATGTCAAGGCTACTAGTGAAATCACAAGGCAACCTTTTGCATTGCATACAGAAGTCACCCATATATAGTCCAAAAAAACAATTAGACAAGCAGGAAAAAAGGAGATCATAGTTCAATATTCACGAGACGAACCCTTTTTTCAATATATATGAGCTTGCAGGAGTAGACAAAAAGAGATGAGCCATTTAGAACCATATGATCAGGAAATTACAATTAGCAGGGTTGGCTCGACTGTCCAGGTTCGATTAGACTTAACTCCATAGCATGAGTTGCAGTCCAACCAGGTTCATAAGCTTCAAGGAATCCAATTTTTGCCTTGTTAGGTAGATCGTGGGGATGAACAAAAGGCACCCCAGGTGGCCATCCAATCTCCATTCTTATATTGGCGCAAGGGCTATCAAGTGTGTGTATGTGACTCTCACATTCCTTCAGGGTGCAGAATCTCAGCTTAATACCCTTCTTATCAGCAATATCCTGAACCCTCTCTTTGAGAACTCTTTGTGCCTCAAGCCGTAACCTCTTAGAAGGAGGCAAGGGTTTACATCTTGAATTATTTTTCCTCCTCCTCATCAAAGGCTTCATAGATCCTGTATCAGCATGTCATCGATCCAAGGACCTGTTGTTAAAAACTTCTCACTAAGAGCTACCAGTAAAGAAAACAAGCAATTCTATCCAACATCAAAACGATTATAACATGGTGTTTACCATAGATCATAACCAAGCTTTCTGACAGAAAGATACGGCATTAGATTGAAAAAAGTGTTTTGATTACAAAAAGAACTTCCTCTTTTCAAGTCTTTTGTCTCTCACTTCTAGAAGGGGTAATATCTGACCATTACCTTTCTTCTTTCAATTGACATCTTTTGAAGAGTCAATTACTAACTTCCAGTATTGACTTCCCTCTCAGTGAAGCAGGAAAGAATTTTCAGGATGCCTACCATGTTGCAGCAGAATATTTCTGGGGGAGTATTTGAAAATCCTAAAGCCGTATTGGCTCAGAAACTGGGCGCATAATTACATGAGAGCTACATACCCCTTGCATGTCAGTTGACTAACTCATCACCAAAATTTAAAGAGCCGCTATACATGTACACACCCTTTAGTTGAAAACGACATCTTTAAACAGTCAAGGTGCAAGTCGCAAACTATTCCCATAAGAAGGGGGTAGTATCAGTCAAACCTAATGACTTTTAGTATGTAACATGTCACTCCAAAATTTAAAAGTTCTGTTTCAAACTCGCCCAGTCGTTAGAGAGAAGTTAGAGGGTCGTCAGCTTTTCTCTATGTATTTGTAGATGTATGCAAAATGTATTTTCAAGCTGATTAAAAAACCCTCAACATGTTCTTCTACGTGTGAGTTGCTGCGAGAACGCGAGTTAAATCGTCACATTTTCTCTCTCAAGCATTAATGAGTTAACTCACTGCAACCACCCTCTCTCCCAGACACACCACCAATCGCATCTCACCACCACCATTCAACACAGATCCATGACGGTTTTGGATGAGCAGATCGAGATGGATTGCACTTGTCTTGTCTCCTGGCCTACTTCATTAAGCATACAAAAAGTTAACACACACAGAGCACATACAAACCCCATGCTTTCACATGTAAATTAGCCCCATTGACCCTGCCATACTGTCACCACAACCTCAAAACCCTCATCGATCCCAATACACCTCCCTCCCCCCTCTGCTGTCATAAACCGACATTTGAACCAGACCTAAGGAGAACTTCCACAGCTGCCTTCATCTCCGTGTTGTCAATGGTTATACGGTGTCGATGGCGCAACGGCGATGGCCCAATCTCTGCGTCCACATCTGCATGTATGTACATTTGGTTTTGTGTGCACATTGTGGTGGTAATTTCGTGTCCCCCACTTTTAGTTGGGTGGCTGCCTGGAGGTTGGGGTGGGCATTACAGGGAAGGAGGGATGGAAGTCTGCAAGAGAAATAGAAAAGAACTGTGAACGTATATGAAGGGATTTTGGATGGGTAACTTTGTAATTTCTCAAAATCATTAGGCTCTCCGCATTTCATCCACTCAAAGGATATAAGTGATATTTTGCATACATAGTAGATCTAGGTCATATGAGCCCCTAACCTCAAGGAGTTAATTGCTATTAACTCCCTACTGTAAACTATTTGGATTTATAACGGGTGGAGTTGACAATGTTGGAACATGAATAACAGCTTATACACTTTACCACAATTAATTATCAAAACAAAGAAAGTAGTGAAGACAGTTTCTGTAGGTTCATGAACTCAATAAGTAAAAGCAATAAAATATGCAGGAATTCCTCCTTGGGAACAAATTAATGAAATGAAAGAGACAGTGGATCTCAAAGGGGTCAATGTTTCCAAAACAATGCACTGACAGGAGACCTTGGTCAAGGTGATCCGCGATGGCTAAGACCTCACATTGCTATTAGAACAATCAACATGGTGCTTTGTTTGGGAAACGGTTCTACAGAAGGATCTTACTAACCAATCCAAAGTAAGGAACCAAGAATAAAATCAAAACAAAAAGAAGCTATAAAGGTGAAGGAAAAAAAGAGGCATTGATTAGTTTCTACTTGTCATAAACTCCCCTCTTCCTCATCAGGGGGCTCAGGAGACAAGTCATAATCTCATCTTTGTTCCCCAGCTATTGTTTGCCGTTAATTATAAGCAGAAACACGTGATTTCGAAATCATCCAGCTCAGATGGAAAGTGAAAACAAAACACATTGAAAGCAACTACTAACGTGATCAGAGATTCACGTATCTCTTTCTGATGGCAATAAAAAACCGAAATGAGGCCTCAAGGAGCCAAGTTGGGAAAAAGCTGAAACATAAGTAACATCTTTGTCTGCTATTCGCAGCTATTAAGGTACACAGTGTTTTATTCAATTAACATCACCCCCCCCCCTCCCCCCAACATCCGCACCCAGAACTTTCTAAATAAACAAAAGCGAATGTGTTTTTACACCATCATATACTTGTCCACATTGCATTTGTCACTAAAAACGTCAGTAGATTGTCGTTAATGCGCTTTCTAACAAGATCTGAGGGTGTGCAAAACCATCATATGATGTAGTAATAGACGTTCCCTAAACAAAAAGAAATAGTGGGGTACGAAAGAGTCATATCCATGCAGTGGTGAAGCCAGGGCAACTATTGAAGTTGACCGAAGTAGAGTAGTGCAATAAAAAAATTCTCATCATCAAGACCAAAACATATTCAAGGGTTATCAAAATGACTACTTAGAAATGTTGTAGCATGTGACTGGATCCACTCTTTCTGGCCAAGACCAACACCTTTTGTAAGAGTTATTTGTCTCCAAAGCCAAATCATTTTGCTTCTTCCTACTTATTAGCAACAAATTGCCACTAAGAGGTGCAGCAAGAAAGGGCATGGATATAGCCTTGCCCAAAGGCATATATTTAAGTTCAATCAGTAGACATACATGGTAGTGCACTACGTATATATTGGCATGAGCATCAAAAATAGGTTCTACAATCTTCAAGTTCCATAAGGTGCCCAACCTGGGCAATATAGCGAACCCCACAATTTGTTTTCGATTTTGAAGTAGCGCTTCTGACAATTTTTCCAGTATTGTGGTAGGCAACTACCCACCATATGCTAAGCGTGGCTCTGCCACTGTATCCGTGGACAGCAAAGCTTCAAGGAGACCATGTAATGGAACCCATACTTACTTAGAATACAGTCACGAATATGATATTTATCCATGGGAGATGTACCGCAATGCAGATATTGACTACAGCTGCAAGCGAAAGAGAATGATAATGCTACTGACCGTCTTGAGCTGTAGGGAAACTGTAACTTGGAAAATTGTGCCGGTTGAACAATTGATCAGTAGGGTGCGATCTCTGCATGAAGTCATCAACTGGTACAGGAAGCTGGAATTGAGCTTCAACACCATAACCAGCTGCCCTCATCTCTGAACAATTAAGGCTGCTCATGGATTTAGGCATGAGTTTGAAAGCAAGAGAACATCGTCCATACAAATTACACTGCACATTACTGTTGTCAGTCCGATGAAGTGCAGGGCTGACATTGCCTGCAGTAGCCTGGTAGAGTGCAAGTCCAGGGTAAACAATTGCTTCTTGGGGACCAAGATCACCATCTACAAGGACCCAGCGACCATGAAAATCTTTTACATGCAGACCTGCCTTATCTGACTTGATAAGAGATAACAGACTTTTGTCAACATGATGCTGATGGTCAGCAAACATCACTAATTGGTCGTCCTCCTGGGTTGTCAAATTATGGTTTTGAGCTCCCTGAAAAGATGGCCGGGCATGACAATAAACAGACAACACCGAGGATGATATTTCTCGATTTCTCAGGGGAATGTTGTCAAGTATTTCAGTAAATGCATAGCTACGCAAATTCAAGTAAAAGTTGATGGCATCCAGTATATCCCTGGCTGCTCTTCCTAGTAATGAAAAAACGTCTGTCAATCCAGCCGGAGGGAATTCCATCTCGTTGTTGGGCTCAGAGGGTGTAACGCCAGGTCTAAAATCATAAGCTTCTTGCCACATTTGAGGATCCGCACAGTAGCCAGAGGTCTTGCACCACTCACGCGACTCATTAATGTGGATCACGTCTGCAGATGGGTATGATGGTTTTTGGTGGAAGTAGAGATGGGCAGATTCCAGACAAGATCTTATAAGAGCCCCATCACTAGCTGGCAGTTGGATGATGGCAGCAGAATACTGAGCCAGCGAATGCGACAATGTCGAAACCGAGAGTTTGTAAGTATCGGAAGGAAGACCTTCAGTGACTATTAGATCAGTTAGCTTCACACGGCCTAAAGTCGGCAGACCATTGCTTGCCATGGAACCCTCTCACAATGCAAACCCTATTGATCGTCCAATAACCAACAACAAATGATTCATGGGCTGCAAAGATTAAAAACTCGGGGTGTCATAATCTCATCACAGGCATAATCCTAACGCTCCTACCTTTGAATCGACACTAACGATATTGCTAACTTCGAAAAAAATAGGATTGCAGTTGAATGACTGATACTTTTTCTAAACATACATACAAAAGCAGTACTCTGTCCATCTCATAATCTAAGTAGCACAGACACGGACACCGCATCCGACACCGACCGGGACACCGGAATTTCCAAAAAACCAGATTTTGGACACCGCAGGACAGCGCTGAATTTTTTTATATATTTTTATTATGTGTGTGTGTATATTTATATAGTCATTAAATATCAAATACATTCTACATCTAAAACAGTAAACAATAATCAATAACCACAAAACAACTCAAATAAGTCAAACTTAAAATGTAAATGCAATATAGTCCAAAAAACATGGCACATAACATAACAAAGTCCTTCACTACTCAACTCTTACTAAGACATGCAAACAGGTAACAGAAACAGGGAAAGCGCCCTCTTCTTCACCGCCCAAACAGAAACAGGGAACTCTTGCAAAGTCATAAGAAATTACTTCACTACTTAACTCTTACAAAGTCACACAACTATTCTCTTTCCTTCGACCAAGGGTTCAATCTACATCATTAGTGTCATTTTCGAATGTACCGAAACGAGGAGGGAGAGAGATGAGAGAGAAAGAAGGAGACCTCAGTAAAGAAGGAAAAAAATAGATGATAGAGAAAGACGAAGGTACCTATTGCTGGAATCCGGCGACGGCGATGAGATACATAGGCGAGATCCTCCGGCGACCAGTTTGGGTGGGCAGTCTGCTTCGTTCTCTTGAGTTGCAATAAGACTCAGAAGACAACGGTAATGGGCGATCTAATTAGGGCTGCCTTAAAGTTTATTACTAAAAGAGCCCCAATATTGTCAATTACTACACACAAACCCCTGAAATAAGTTTGAAAATTTGTACTTTGGCCCCATATGTTTCAATACTTTTTCATGAGGTGTCATGAATGGGCGCTTACGAGAATGCTTACAAGGCGATAAATGGGTAAGGTCTCCAGAATGTTGACTAAATCTCTACACATGCCTCTTGTACATACGAAAAAATTCTAGAGATTTAAAGGAGAACTCTATAAAGGAATGAAGACTTGTAGATATCTAGATATTATTGTATATAGTTCTAAAGATGTATCCCCATTGTCCGTTGAGGATGTGGAGTATTTTAAATAGTTAAAGCCTCACTTGGTCAGGGCATAGAGTGATCCAAGTATTGTAGCATTTTTCAAACAATACAGTGAATATCATTCTCTCAGATTCTGATTTTCCTTTATTCATTTGCTCTTAACATCGCCTAACCTGAGGAATGGGCTGATTTTAGTGCCATAGTAGGTGGCATTCCGAAATAATAATAAAAAAAAACACTCGGACACTTCTAAGAGGTGTCTAACACGTATCTGGAGGTGTCGGTGAGGTATCGGACACCATATCTCGCCACCCTACGAGGTGACAGAGCTTTCTAGCACATATTTTTGTCCATTGACATTTTTTAGTTTTACTTGATTTTTTTTCCTTTCCCAGTCCAAATAGTCAAACGACACTTATTTGATCAATAATCACTATTCGAGTTCAAGTCAATCAAATCCTATACTAAAATTCTCAAAAAGTCCAAAATTATAAAACGTAGCAAGTATTTGTTAGAGAAGTATGTCTTAAGAGTGTAATCATCACAATCGCAAAAGCATGAAATGGTTAGCTGACTTTAAAAAGTCTGCTAAGTTCACCATTTCTTTTGCTTAGTTAAAATTTCGACCAAATTATTGGTTTCCAAATCTATATCGCTCTATCTCTGAGTATGTGCGCGTGTGTGAAAGAAAGAGAGAGATTTTCAGTACCTTAAAAGAAGTAGATCGACAGGCCAAAAGGCAAAATGAACCTGGAGGAAAACTAGGTTTGAATGGTTCAACTTTTGAAGCACCAGTCTCGATTGGCGGAATGTTAGGTGGTGTTAATTGTTGGCGAAATGGCAATGGTGATAGTGGTAATAGGGTCAATGGGCTACAAGTGGTGGCGGTCGGTGGCTATGGTGCTTGGCGTCGAACAGGGGTAGCATTGTAGCAAGCAAGTTTGAGACGAGTTAGATGCCAAAAGATAGAGGAAAATGGGTTTAAACTTACTCATGTATGCGCGCAACCAATCTTCTTTTTATTTTAAAAATTAGCATGATTATTGTCGTTGCGTTTATTATTTTGAAAATTGTAATAGTAGTTAGAGGGGGTCAAATTTTTACTTTTTGGCTTTAGGAAGAACTTCGAGAATGAGAAGCTTGTTTGGATTGATTTTAGATTAAATCGAAAGTAATTTTCAATATCAACTTTAAAATTTTCTTTTTTAACAAAATCAACTTTAAACTATGCATGATGTTTTGATAAAAGTAATAGAAACAGTTTCTATATGGCAAAAAGACCAATAATTTAATTCTTGAATGAAATTTGTTAAAACTGTTGGTAATTAATAGTTATACTCTGATACTTTATTTGATTGAACTTGAACATAAAAGCTGCTTAATTGTAATCCTAATTATAAAGCATGATTAAATCAATTTTTTAGCTTCTGAATTAGCTTTGAATGTCTCTCAAACACCTAAGAACCTGATTTAACACAAATTATAACAGGTTTGACCATCACAAAATCAATCCAAGCAGAATTATAGATATCAAAACGAGTATAAGAGTAAATTATTACCCTCCAGATCTAGAGAGAGTTGCGATCTAGAATTTGAATTTTCTTTTTAACATTTTGTTGGGGCAAGTGAGTTTGTTGACTTTCATAATTATCAGTGACACTCCTGCATCGCTTTGCACAATTGTAAGTCATTGCAATAAGATGCAAAAAGCTGTATTACCAACTCTTTTAGCAGAAAGTGACTTGCAGAAACCCTTTTTTTCTTTTTATTCTTTCAAACTTAATGTTTTTTTTTCTGTTATTTCGAAATTCCAAAGAACAAAATAAAGCAATGTACCAATACGTCCGTTGCACTAAAATTTTGCTCACAAAAGTAATCAATTGTCACTGCCTGCCTCCAAAGATTTTGTTTTAAGTAGTTTCGGGCAATGGTCCAAAGCCTGCCTCGATAAAGGATCTAAAGCAACCCATATATAGAGGGAAGTATAGACATGGAATATGCAATCTAAGTCGAATGGAAATAGTTCAGTCAAAGCCGAGAATATTCTGACATACGATTAAGCCAAGAACAAGCAATACATAATCACTTTCCGAGTAATCTTCACTTCAACCACGGCGCAGCGATGCTATGTTCTTACTATGTTGAGACGGTCTGAAGTGGTGAACTACCACGGCGCAGCAATACATAACTTAGGGCTTACGGGGCGGCGAACTACTGCTGCTACTGTTGCTACTGTCTCTTCTTCTCGGAGGCCTATAACCAGAAACCACCAAATATCAGAACACAACATAAGCAAGGTAGACACTGACAAGCAATAAGCTTGCAAGAGATTTAACACAGCTCGACATGTCGGAGACTTGGTGGTGAACTCAGCCCTGAAGATTAACTACTTTATAGCAGTAAACAAGACTTGCACCAGAATTGGTGGTTATAGTACCGACGCCAAGGGCGGCAGAAAAGAAACAAAGTCAGGACCATGCTATCTCAGCTGCACTAACAAAAAACTTCCACCGCACTCGTACCTTTAAGATTTCAGGAACATGTAAAAATTTCGTAGTTTGGCTAAGCTACGGCCGACTTGTAAAAAGCCTTCTGCTCATACAATTGAAACGGTCACAATGCTTAACTCTAACAGGTTAACATCACATTCTTCTTTTCCTATAAACTAAGACTGTCCAGTAAATCTATATCTATCTATACTAATTATAAAAGTGTGGATAGCTGTAAATCATTTTTTGGACACAAATACGCTTATATACTGTACATATTACACAAACTGTCAAACCTTCATCTTCCCTTTTCAAACAAATCTCTTTGATCCATTCATCTTCCAACAACTAGTTTCTTGCGATTTCTTTAACAGACAACTCTTGATTTCCATGACATCTAAAGAGACTTGCTTTTGTGCATCCTATCCAAATTTTGTTAGCTACCGCAAAATCATTGTGCAGTGTCATCGATTTGAGGTATATATGTAAAAGTGATACCTGTTGCTTGGAGTAGATTTAGCTGCCAAAAATCTGAATTGTTACGTTCACTATATACACATTATAATTTCTCTGAGTCCTCCTCCCACCTATTATTTTGAGGTAACCTAATTCGTGTATTCTTGGCCTACTGTAAATGGTAAAGGTACTGATATCTATTGAACCCATGAAGGCTTGAACCAGAGTCTTGAATTTGGAGTCTCTCAGGCTCCATAAACGTAAGCAATTTGACCTCTTCTATTCTTTAAAAACCGACTTTGTTTTGGATGGGTCATGTAAATACATGATATTACATGATATCTTTTGGTTGCAACTCTCAATAGATTGTTTTAACTTCACAGTATTAAGCTACACACTAAGATATCGTCAGCAACAGATTCTTTAGGCAATCTAAAAGAAAAAGAAAAGGTTCAAAATGGTAGGACGGTGGGAACCCAAGGCATTGACCCTTCACTTTTTTATGGGGTTTTCTATTCAACGTTACATGACAAGCATGCAATAAGATTGATAACCTGGTTCTTCCGATGTAACTTCAGTAGGACAGTCTTTTTCTAAATTTTAAACCCTATAAACTTTCTATTTAAGTATACTTTATGAATTTTCTATACTTGTGCATTATAAACTCAGTTGCCCTCTTCTTTACATTTTGCATTAGGACCTCGTTTAAAGAAAAAATTGAAGGAAATCAATTTGTAAAGAAGAAAATTTGTATACCTCCCTCAAAAGCTGGCAAAAGTTATTATTCGGATCATTTGCTATTGATTTAAGAAACATATATGAACCAAATGATTAAAAACTCTAATTTCTAGCCACTAAAAAAGCTGGCAAAGTTATGATTTGGATCATTTGCTATTCAGAAATAACCTCATATGTCAACCAGAAGTCCTCTACGTGCATATCAAACTAATAAATTGCGGCATTTGACTTCACTCGGGTCCTACCCTAATTTTTTTTGTAGTATAATAGAGCACCAAACTCAATTTCAAGCATTATGCTATGCTTCTTGCTTAGGCATATATGTCGCACCCTGGCTTTGAGGTCGTAGTTTAAACCAACAAAAGAGGTACTTAAACTTGTACAATTAATGTACATGCTTTTTAAGAATTGACGTTAACAAGGCCAAAAAAGATACCAATTAGCTTCGTCCGGTTTACAGAAATATAAATATCTCTAACAACACACCTAACCCTTTGCCTACATCAGTGTTGGAGAAATTCAAATATGTCTATCTCCGATAGATGGAACACCTTGGTATTTACAAGATGTCTATTTGCTTATGAGTTGCTATTGATTGACAAAAAAGGGAGGGAATTTGGCCCTTGATCTTTACATGTCACCCTTTGATGGCTTTCTAGATTTCTACATCGAACCTTTTGGGGTTTAGATAGAATTATCTACATGGCTCTATTGAGTAATTCTCATTCTTATTTATTTCATGTTTACGAAATGCGTTCTTGGAGTAAAATACGTTGACTTGCATCTGTATTCTCTTATGCAACTTGCTCAGGATTAAGAGAGGTCGTGTCATATGAAAACAGTCGAAAGACATTTTCACTATACATGTTCATTCACATGCGGTTGCACGTACTTTCATCTAGTTAATATAAAGGGACAGATATTAATTATGGAGAAGAAAAATTACCTTCCAGGACTACGACTCTTTGATACCTTTCTGGGTATCTGTAAAACAAAGGATACATAAACTGCATAAGATATTGAACTTGGCAAAATTTTGGCAACACAATTCACAAAGCCACAGGAACAGACCTTCCGAGGACTAGGGGATTCGGAAGAGGATGAAGACCTACCACGTCTACCAGGAAGTGGTCTCCCTCTGTTACATATTAAACAAAAGAGAGGTTATAAAGATAAAAAAGGATTCTGCATCTATTAAAAACAAACCATGTGACAACAATGGAGAAGATGACGTATATACAAAAGAAATAACCACTTCATATGCATCAGTGTTTTCCTTTATTATTTGTATCAGATCCTAAACATAGATTCTCATATAATGAATGTGGTGCAAGCGCCACTTTGTACACAAGTATAAGGAGCAGAGAGGCCAAAAAAAGAAACTATTTTTACCTTGAAAATATCACCAAGAGAAAACCTTACCTCCGTGGAGAGAGTGACCTTGAACGTGAACGAAGGGGCCTTCGATAAGGAGAGCGGCTTCGTCTACGAATTGGTGGAGACCTTCTAGGTGGACTCCGAACACGCCTAGGAGAACTGCAAAGAAAGCTTATGCAATTAGATGAATTAATTAAGAATCTCGCCTAGTATACCACCCAAGGTGTATCACACTATACTTGTCTAAAAAGATGCATCCACACCATTAACATAGACATGTTGATCTTCCATTTTCTGTCTTTTTCTTTCCTTTCAGGTTTTGGCATTTCATATACAGGTTGGTTTGACCAGTCGTCCAACCCAAGTTCCTTATACCATGAACCCTCACATGAAGAAACACAAGATATATACACTCCTTGACAATTCACCTGAATACTACTCCAGGTTAAGACTTACTCCAAAGCTACATCAAACAACGTCCTTATTTACCCCTTGTTCTAATGATTTGCATCAGGTAAGAACTTGCAGAGTTGTAACTACTCTCAACAAAGGGCAAGCAGCTAGAAAAACAAACAGTCTCACTGGCCAAAATAACAAGGACAGTCTCACCGCCAAAAGTTTGAAGTATGTGTAACCAAGTCTATAAAAGTCTCATTACCAGCTATTCCAGCTACAAGTTCCATCCATTTGTCTCCTTCAGCAATTTCAGATGCACATACAGACAATTGGGACATTTGTGCATACTGCATACAGGAAAAGCTTAATCCAACCAAGGTTGCCCGTTAGGCTATTGCATATCTTGCAGGTAACCATCTTGTCCCGCCCACTAGTTCCATCCACTAATATAAACTGATTCCATATTATTCGTCTTAACAGACAACTATTACCTTACATATACAAACAATTTTGCCGATTCCAAAAAAAGCTTAATGCACTCCAGTGCTCTACATTCAGTCCACTGCAGGGCCTGAGGACGCTCGATATATGCAGCCATACCTGAGACCTGTGACCTTCAGGTCACAAATGGAACAACCTTACCATTACACCAAGGCTACAACTAATGTGAACTTCTCAAAAATGTCAGTCTCAACTTGAGTCACTAGCCGTTATATATCCTAACTGCATGGTGGCATATTCTTATATGCAGGCGGCAGTTGCATTTCAAAACCAAGCTTCAGAATATACTTATGTCACAACAAAGATAGTGCTGTATCAATAAATAGAATTACCGGCGCCTTGGAGGAGGGGGAGAGCGTCTTCGAACAGGACTACCACGCATCCTCCGTGGAGAAGCCCTATTTAAATATCAACTGGTCAAAAACTGGGAAAAAGAGTCTAAGTGAGATAAAGAAATCCTATAGTAGATCCAACCTGGGAGGTGACCGATTATACCTCCTTACGGGGGAGGAGGGTGAGCGACCTCTAACAGGAGATGCAGGCCTCCTTCTTGGAGGAGCTGGTGGAGACTCCATTCTACGTCGAGGAGAATCTCCACGTCGACGAGGAGGAGATCCTCTTCGGACTGGAGATCCTCTTCGGGTTACAGGCGATCTCCTTCGCGGTGGTGTAAGAGGCTTGCGACGAGGAGATGCTGAACATTTGAAGTCCAAACTAAGTTATTCGAATTGAAAAAATGAAAACAAATAACTGTTTCATGAAAAGAAGAGAACTAACGGAGCATACGTTCCCTCTGCCGCTTTGGTCCATCCTTTTCAACATCAGCGCCAAGATTATCACTTTTGGGAGCATCTTTCCTTGAAGCAGCAGGTACAGCCTTTGGAGGGGGTGAAGCCTTCTTCCGTTCAGGCCGCACTGCAAACGTAAACTTGGCTTCAACAACTCTTCCGTCTATCTGGGCCTGCATCACCACAAATGAGAACATAACCTCACCAGACATATTACACTTTTAGAAAGAGATTATAGGTCCACATCTTTCTCAAACGTACACCGTCCATATATGCCAACGCTTTTTCAGCATCAGCCCTCGTCTTGAACTCAACATAACCAGATCCTCTTGATAGATTAGCCTGCACATGACTCCCCATTAGATCAAAAAGAAGAAGATGGTTGAAAAGGAAACTGGTTCTGCACCATCACACTTACTTGATGATCCATTGACAGCTGCACATTTACAACCTCCCCGAAATTACCTGTAGAGATATAAACAAACAAACGAAATACGGTATCACAACCCTTGGAAAATGACAAAGTACAATTCTTCAAATTAAACAAAAGTTATTCTATCCAGTTGAATGGCAAGACAGATTTTTATCATTCGCTATTCTCTCAGTAACATCCGCAACTACCTTACTATGAAACTTGAAGTTTCTACGAATCGCCAATACAAGTAAACTACAGTGGTGGAACAACTATCAGTTCCATCCCCCATGTAAAAACACGAGAAATCCATTCTCATACTCATCAGTCATCATCAAGACATGGTATTCTGTCATTTAGCGGTCAAATAAAATGGCTAAAGCTTTGATACTATTGTTCTCTGAAGCAACAGTTGTACAGTGCTAAGCCTAGCACCGAATCCTATTAAATAAACAGTCAATTTCGGGGCATTAATCACATGACAGAATGCCAGAGCTTCATACAAAAGAATCTTGGAATGGCACTTCCCATGCCTCCTGTTCATTTAGAAACGAGTCATAAGAGAACTTTAACTTCTCCTGCACGAGACTGCTTATGTTTTAGGCTAATTAAACCTTTCCCATGCACTTCTGAGGGCTATTGAAGTTTTGATCCATTAGTAATTGGTAAACAAACATCATGATAAAAATGTAGCCCTATCCCGGATCCTTCAACAGCTGCGAATCGACACTTAAAAAGAGTAGACATTGCACTTCGCAGAATCAGGTGTTAGTTCACCAATATGCTGAGAAACTCTACAACTATAGCAACTTTGATGTTCATCTGATTTTTGTTGGTTCTTTTCCTTTGTGGGAGAGGGAGAGAGGGGGAGGGGAGGGGACGCAGTATGGCATCTATAGTAAATGCTAGAATTCGAGAGTGAGTGAAGTGCGCACCAAATATTTCTTTTAAATGGTTCTCGGTCACATTCCTCGTAAGCCGGTTGATGTAAAGAACGAGAGACTGGGGAGCAGGGGAAGCTTTCCTGAAAAAGAAAAAAAAAGTGAGCATAAAAACAGCTAATGGACAAATAACTTCCACCATAACGGGTGGCACCATTTACTGACTACCACTTCAAACACTAAAATTCTATGATAAACACCGATGCCGTGTCATTCTGGCGAAGAACTCTGCAGAGTTTTTGTTGGTTTAGCATTTCTAACCAAGGAGAAAACAGATGCCACAATGCATCCTGAAAGAGTCCATGGCGAAACCACTTCATGAATTATCTTGCTGCGTGTATAGAGATGTCACAAACCAACAATTAACATATCCTTTAAAAGAAAAGCCAGCTATCTGTAAACGGTGTGATAACCAATACAGTGCCCTGTGATCTCGAGCGCAAGTTTGCTACTTCAGACATGCTTATATGCTAGAGATACTTATTTTTCATAGTTACAAGTAATTATATGCACATAACAGTGTTGCTAGTTGAAATCTATATAAGCATTATCACAAATAAAAAGCTTTTACAAAAACACAGCAAATTCCCTAACCAAAAGAATAAAGGAAACTTTACCTTGCAGGTGGAGAAACTTTTTTCACCGGAGGTGCTGGGGAGCGACCTCTCTTAGGTTCAACAGGACTGTTAGAAACCATATATAATAGTCAGGATTACGCAATGGATCAATAGAAAGAAGAATTGTATGGCTCAACATGCCCAGAGAACCAAAAGGAGCCAAGATGACAGTTGGCTTGCTTTTTCACTTTAAGTGTAACAGATAACTGCCTTCCCAAATCAAATAGGGGATATAGAAACCTCATAGACTTCCATAACTTCTCCATATACTACCCTAAATAAGGATTTGGCAAAATACGTCTACTACAGTGGAATACGATTTGATTACTGCAAAAGTGGGTATTACACCTTAATTTTCACAGCGCATTGTTAAATTAATATAGTGTTTCATGTTCCACACATGCAAGAAATGGATGACTACAACTAGAATACACAAAAATGTTATTTTTCTGTGTATATGCTAACAATAGAGACAAACTTAACTCACACAACCAAATTACATACAGCTCCACCGAGCACTGGACAAATTAATAAACAATCAAGCTTCTTAGAAGTTGTTCTTCACCTTCCTTTGTTGCTAAAAAAAAGCACATTAGAGCCATATCAATTACATTAAAAGCAACAAGCATACGAGAGTGTGGAAATAGACTTTTCCCTTAAAATCTACGTCAAATCAACTGACTAAATGGACAAACCTGGGACAATTTAATGCCTATCCTTTGACACTGTCTAACCAACCATTTGATTCATAAATAGATAGAAACTCAAACAAAATCCATAAAGAAAAAACTTTCAGTAAATGATAATTTACAATAATTAACCATCTCACGCCCTAACTTGAATATGGTAAAGCATATCTTGATGCAAGACGACCGTTCACTGACGCTACCAAACTACATAACGCTCCACTGAGCAATAAACAAATTAACAGACAAGAAGTTGTTCCACACCCTCCTTTGCATCAGTAGAAAGTTAATTAGAGACACGTCAATTACCTGTAAGGCTATGAGCATGCGAGAATGTGGATATGCACGTTCCTTAATTTTTAGGTCAAATCAGCTAACTAATCAAACAAAGACTGGGAGAAGTTAATATTTCTTTTTTCTTTCTAATTCTATGTACCATTTAATTAGCAAGTAGACAAAGAGTAAAAAAAAATCCATCGAAAGACTTCTAATAATTGAAAATAGCTTGAATTTAACTTCTTAAACCCTGACATGAACATACAGAAACATGTCTGAATATGAGAGAGAGAGAGAGAGAGTATACACCTTTTCTTGGGAGGAGGGGGGGTTCGGCTGCGAGAGCTGACACTGCCGGACCGAGAAGTGGAAGATGACAAGGATCTGGAGCGGGAGCTAAGGGATCGAGAGCTGGAGCGCGAATCAGAGCCGTAAGAACGCGAACGGGAGCGGGAGGAGGAATCCGACGGTGTAGCCGGACGGCCACGGGCTGGTTTCGCCATGGCTGGATAGACGGCACAGTTCAGTTCAGAGAAACCCTCTTGGATAAAACCCTAACTAAAGGCACAGAGTAAGGAAGTTTGCAACTAATGTAGTGAAAACGCCGTGGCTCTATTAACTCTTTACTCCCGTAAGGTTTGAGTATATTGTAAATTCACCCCTTCATTTACACAATAGTACCATCTTGTGATTGTCTAAACCACTGAGACGGCAAAAGTTATTTAGATATAGCTCATGTAAACAGTTTAATGTACATGTGTATGTTTGGTGTGTTTTAAGCAAAATTACTCAAAAATTTGTTAAGTATATATAGATGAAAGGATTAAATTAATTGGCTCATAACCAATATCCTTGTAGGACCACCTTCAAAACTATCAACAATAAATTAATGACAACCACACACAAAATGGTTATCTTGGTATTAAAAGAAAAAGTTAAATACGTCGCTAGACTTGACTTTGTGTCAAAGTAATCAGTCAATTCTTCAACTTGTCCAATTAAGTCATTCCGTTAGTTTCTGTCAATCTCAATTCTATTAGTGGCTTAATTCAAGGACAATCATATCACTATCTTTTCAAATTTTACCCTCTTACTGTTCTCCTTCTTTCTTATTTCACATTGTCGGCTGCTGGCAAACACCAATACCACCGGCCAGTGCATTCTAGATTCCTCTTCAAGTCCAGCACCACCACCACAGCACCATTACCAACCACCAAGCACAACCACGATACCAACCCAACATCACTACTAACCACAACCACGACTCCACCATTAATTGGTACAGATCACCGTTAAGTATTACAAGTGCACCATTAGGTAACCACCTAATATCCACGTCATTTTCTAAATATGAGCTTTAACTTGATCATCCGGTTTTAGGACCATGATCAGTCACACTAAGGTAAAATAAGTTCTGCCCCTTAATTTTATGAGACCCCAAAAACAAATAAATAAAAACAAGTGAAATTTTGAAGACCTTTTAATCGTGAAGGCAAGAGGTGTAACTTACCCTTAGAAAAATTATTGACATGCACGAATTAAGAAGGGCTGTTGGTCTCAGGTTTCCGCTCTTTTTTAACAAAAAAAAAAAGAACGGTAAAAGGGGGATTTGAACGAAAATTACCCGACTTTGATTCAACTATGGTAAAACGGAAAAGGGTCGCGGGCTTTTAAAGTAAAAATCTAATACCAACCCCCGCCTAGTGCTTTTGCTTCGGCTCAAGTGCCACCATAAACACACCTCCCAGCTCAGCCTATTCTGCCACTTATCGCCACCACCGTCGCATCGTCGTTTTTGCCCCTTTCCGTCACAACCGCCAGCACCGCAGTCAACTCTAAGTCAAACTGCAGTGGTGAGGTTTCAAGTTTTGCCTTAACGAGTAAAAAGTCAATTGTAATGCATTTTATGTTTATTTTGTCCGTCCACTACTACTTCCATCGTCATCTTCTTGACACTCTAGGATACCTCATATGGGGTGAGGTATGGTGTCCGATACCTCCGGACACGTGTTGGACACCTCTCAGAAGTGTCCGATACCTCCGGACACGTGTTGGACACCTCTCAGAAGTGTCCGAATTTTTCTTAATTTCGGAATACCATCTATCACGGTATTAAAGACTTCCTTAATTTGACCGTATTGCACTTCGCTAAATTAAGCCCCCTCTTGCACGCTAAGTTAGCTTATCCCTCGAAATGGGCAATGTTAAGAGCAAATGAGCAAAGGAAAATAAGAGTTTGAAATAATGACAATTTTCAAACATTCGTGTGTAATAACTGACAATTTTAGAGCTCTTTTAGAAATAAACTTTAATAGCTTGTTTGCGAGTTTTTTTTAAGAGAAAAAGGAGAGGAAAAAAATGGAAAGTGGTTCTTTTTCTCAATTTTCTCTAGTTTGTGAGTTTTTTTAAGGAAAGAAAATAAGAAGAAATGGAGGAAAGTTTATGCCTTTTTTGTCTCTAAAACTTTTCTCCTAAGATTGGAAAGAAACGGAGTGAAAGGAAACTTTCATAAGTAACCTTTTGGTAATGTTTTTATTACTCTTAAGATGGTGAAGACTAATTTTTAGTGACTTTTAGGTTTTCTTATATGAACTTACTATTTTACTGATAAACAAATTATTATTTCGCATATTAGAGTTGATTTGCAATTGGCTATTTTGCTTTTGATGCGACACTATGCTTGTAATCAACTCTTGATTTTTTTTTGTTCTAATGTGACATTAATCAGTGATATAAGAGGCTTATTACATTAATAATGATGTTATTGATGATTAATTTATTTTTTCGTGAAAATTATATTCTTTAAAAAAAAATACATTCATAGTTTTATTCTCTTCTCTTCCTCTATTTTCTTTTATTTCATCTCAAAACTCACAAAGGCTATAAGGAAGCTCGACCCATTACCGCTGTCTTCTGAGTCTTCTTCTTGCGGTGTCAAGAGAAACGAAGCAGACGACCCACCCAACTGGTGGCCGGAGGATCTTGCATTCGTATCTCGCCGCCGTCGCCGGATTCCAGCAACAGGTACCTTCGTCTTTCCTTCTCATCTATTTATTTTTTCCTTCTTTACTGATCTCTCTCTCATTTGGGTACATTCGGAGATGACACTATTGATGTAGATTGAGCCCTTGGTCTAAGGAAATAGATAGTAGTTGTGTGACTTTGTAAGAGTTAAGTAGTGAAGTAATTTCTTATGATTTTCTGGAGTTCCCTGTTTCTGTTTTTTTTGGGCGGTGAATAAGAGGGCGCTTTCCCGGTTTCTGTTACCTGTTTGCATGACTTAGTAAGAGTTGAGTAGTGAAGCACTTTGTTACGTTATGTACCATGTTTTTTCGTACTATATTGCATTTAAATTTTAAGTATGACTTTTATTTGAGTTGCTTGTTTTGTGGTTATTGATTATTGTTTACTATTTTAGATGTAGAATGTATTTGATATTTAATGACTATATATATACATAATAAAAATATTCGGCAGTGTCCTGCGGTGTCAAAATCCAAAATCTGGTTTTTTGGAAATTGCGGTGTCCCGGTCGGTGTCGGTATTGGATGCAGTGTCCGTGCTACTTAGAGTTCAAATCATATCGTAAATTGCACTTTATAGAATTCAGAATGTTGAAATTGGACCATGTGGCACCTCATATAACTGAAGGTAACTTCTTAACATGTACTTATCATTGGCGAAGTCCTTTTGAAATTTGCTAGAAAAAGAGATTGTAATTTTATTTATGATATCATTACTAGTTCTTACAATATTAGTGCATCCTAGCATGTAGCTCCATTTATAAATGAAGACTAGTCGAAGTTTTTTTTTTCCCTTTCCTTTTTGGACTACAAAACTCTTTCTTATCTGTGTATGGAAGTATGTATCTCCTTAGCTGAACCAAAACGATTCTCTATTGTATCTTAGACTCCCTTTTCAAGTCATAACCACAACCTACGGAAGGTACATAGAGCGCTTTTCCCCCGTTAACTTTGCAGAAGTTGTTTTTCCTTCACTAGAGCATCTAATGGCATATGCTGAGTACATATAAACCATCTAAAGCTACCCTTCATCATATTCTTCTCGGTTGGCGCTTCCTATCTCATTTCTTATACCGTCCTTCCTTGTTGACCGCTTGTCCATCTGATCATTCATATGTCAATGCACTATTCATGTGCTGTTTCTTAGTTGTCCAACATTTCGAACCATATGTCAAGGCTTGCCTCTCCGCCCCCCAACGTTCTTATTGAATGAGTAAACATTCATCAGTCTCTCCCACACGTGATATTGGCCCAAGATATCAAAAGTGTAGTTTCTACTCTTGCCCTTTCCATGTCTACTTCATTCTTAATTCTCCTCCCAGTATTATTAAATTACGTCCCATATTTATTGTCTTAGTCTTACTCTACTTAAAGCTCCTGCCCTCTGAAGTATTTTTGCATATTTAAAATTCATCTTAACTCCTTTGCTAGTATCATCGACCATCATCAATAGCATATCATTCATGAATAACATCCACTATTGACCCCTAATCTCTTAGTAAGATTGTCACAGCTAAAGAATATAGACAAGGGCTTGCAACTGATCCCCGTTTAAGTAATGCACCATAAGTGTATGATGTCAACACTTTTAATAGACACTCCTTTCTTCTCAGAAGCCCGCCTTATACATTCCTTTTTAATACATCGTGTTTGAAAATAAAGAAAGATCAGACGAGGATTCTTTGTTTAAACTGAACACCTCTCCATGGATTGCCTAATCAAGAATATAGCGTCCATATTGGGTCTCCCAGGTATGAAACCAAACTGATTCTCAGTTACTCTAGTACGGAGTATTTCTTTGTGTGCGCCTTATTGCCCTCTCCCAAAGCTTCATAGAATGTATCACATATTGCTGCATTTTCGAATCTCCTGCATTCTTAAAGATGGCCAGTGATAGATCTGATTACAGATATATATCTTATACTGTGTCATATGTTACACATGTGCATGTACATATGTTTTTGATGCTTTTCTATATTTACATTAATTATAGGTTTGTTCTGGGGCTACAAACCCTTCTGTTTATTCTTGTTGCCCTGATACCTTACTTCCTGACGGCTTTGGCTTCCCTGAACTTTATTTGTGTTAGGCCTCACTCTCAACTAACTCTGACTTTGTTTATTTAGTTCAGTGCGTAATTTTGGTCAATCTTAACTCCGGGACTCTGTGTTGCCTAAACATTTCAAGACAGATGGAGGTTTACTTCCTGACCTTTACTTGCTCGATCGATGTTGTCAAATTTTTTTTAATGTTTTTTTGATTATGTGAAGCTATATTTTGTTTTGCCTTACAATGAAGATGAAAAAGAAATGAAGCTAACAAAATGAGTGTCGAAACAAACTTTGTGTTATTCGGTTTAGTAAATAATGCTCGTGTTATTCGTTTACCACAGTAATTGGAAGATGGATCAGGCAAGATCGAACATGAGACTTCATACTTCTGGTTCGACTCCGTCAGAGGAATCGGCTCTGGATCTTGAAAAAAACTGTTGTAATCGTTCTGATCTGACTTCATTTAATCCACCAACAATTCAACCTTATGCATCCGCTGGACAGCACACTGGGAGTAATGCTGCTTACTTTTCATGGCCCACCTCCAGCCGATTAATTGATGCTGCTGAAGAGAGGGCAAATCATTTTGCAAACCTTCAGAAAGGGGTGCTTCCTCAAAATCTTGGCCGATTGCCAAAAGGGCAGCAAGCTACCACCTTGCTTGATCTCATGACAATACGGGCCTTTCATAGCAAGATCTTGCGTTGTTACAGTCTCGGAACGGCTGTTGGGTTTCGTATTCGAGGTGGCGTTTTGACAAACACACCGGCAATCCTAGTGTTTGTTTCCCGGAAAGTTCACAAGCAATGGCTGAGTCCCATCCAGTGCCTACCCACTGCTCTTGAGGCGAGCAGGATGTCCATGTTTTGCTTGTATTCCTATTGTCTTTTTTGATTGCTAAATTGAGGACAGATATGAGTTAGAGTGAACAAACTAGTCATATCTGTTGTAGCGACTCACATTCTTTTTTAATACTTGGCAGCTATTTTTGCTTGTTCCACCCGACGAGTTCTTCTTCTAAATTGAAATGCCCTTTATACCCTTCAGGGACCAGGAGGGGTATGGTGCGATGTGGATGTGGTCGAATTTTCATATTTTGGTGCACCAGATCCAATACCCAAGGAGCAATTATACACAGAGCTTGTGGATGACCTGCGTGGAAGTGACCCATGTATTGGTTCAGGTTCTCAGGTATTCTCAAGCGTTCTAGCAACCTTCCATTAAATCCCTAACGTGGAACGTGCACCATATCTTCATCCTGACTGAGAAGTTAGCTGATGACTTCTTGCTTGGTTCAACCCATTTTTGTTGGATCACATCAAGCCTTTAGCATCACGCTACTATAAATTAGTGGGAAACTAGTTAAGCAAGCAGAATACAGTAGTACTCAATTTATGCATGAGTCAAGAGCTTGTGAGAGTAATCTCATTGTGATATGTTTTGGCTTCTCATAAGATTCACTCTAAATGCTCTGGTAGCTAAGAAACATGGAGACTTCTCAAGAGCCTTGTCAGATACACACATCAGATTATGCACAATGGACACTCCTGCACACATATTAGGCCTATCTCGGACACGTGTGCAGGAGTGTCCACTGTGAGATTAAAGTAGTCTTTTTGGATACTTGACCTACAAATAGATGCTTCCATTCCAAGGGCTTAGGTGATCAAATATGATTCTTACCTCCTGTGAAAAGAAATTTATAAATGCAAAGAAGAAGATCAAATAACAACACGATTTAAGAGTTCTGGGATATTTTAAAAGACACAGTGAGAAGGTCTTTACTTTCTAAATTAGGCAAGAGGAGTTGCCTCTGTACTCATCCAAAACTGCATTTCAGCTAGCCATGAAGAAGATTGTATAAGCAGTTAAATTATTTTTAAGTTCTTGCATATCAAATGAGATACAGGAGTAAGGGTTTACAACCAAAATTGAAGTTGGATTTTGCAAGAGGATTCATCTCTATAGGCATGTAATACTGCACGTGTATACCTTTCTTTCACCCGCGAGCGTAGTTATACCGCATGTAATTATACATGTTCCTGTTTAAACTTCCAGTTTCTTGTCGAGGCCATGTTGTTCTTTAAGTTTGACTCAAAGACAATCCATCATTGTTCAAATTTTTATCTACGTGTGCACTGTTTTGGGTTTTGCTCTAGGATTTTTAGAAGTTTATGCTTAAAGTTGCTAGTGTTAGTCGTGAAATATTTATTGAGATACATGTACCTGTAGACCTGCTAGGAAATTCTTAAGTTATCCCTATGGATCCCTCTACTTTTGTTGCTCAATGTTCTTCATATTGCAATCCTATTGATGCACTTTATTGCTTACATGTCACTGTTAAGATTTTAATTCTAAGTTGATATTTGATATATACTAAATGAAAATATCATCATATTATATTGTTTAGGTAGCAAATCAAGAGACCTATGGAACCTTGGGTGCTATTGTAAGGAGCCAAACAGGTAATCGACAAGTTGGTTTCCTTACAAACCGGCATGTTGCAGTTGATTTGGATTACCCAAGTCAGAAGATGTTTCATCCACTGCCACCATCACTTGGACCTGGGGTATATCTTGGTGCAGTGGAGAGAGCTACTTCATTTATAACAGATGACCTTTGGTATGGCATCTTTGCTGGCACAAATGCAGGTATGGTGGTCTCAGTTGCCGTCATCCTTGTTTTGTTATGCTGAGCAAGCGGTTGAAGTGTTGCTTAGAAGTATAAAACTTTGTCTGGCAGAGTTCAAAAATTCTAAGATTCAGATGGGTAGTTATTGGAGTTTAAAGATGCTAATGGCTAGGATTAAAGTTTTTATATAGGATGCAGCTCTTATGTCTAGCACAGTCAAGGTTGCAATATTAGGAATGGCTGTATTAGTGGTGAATATAATAGCTGTATGATTGGAAATTGTCGGTTTTGTTAATGGAACTTTAAACATGAGTTGCCGGAGGAGCACGGAATTAGTTTAAGCTAAAATGGGCTTGGGGGTGGGGGGTAAAGGTAATCGGTGATTAAGCCTTCATGAGAGATTCCATAAACGAATATATGGCAGTGGGAGGCAGTACACATATGCTTTAGATGGTGATATATATGGCAAAATTGCACAGGAGAGAGAAATATCTAGATATTAGCTAAGCTACAAATATATTTGAGGGGAAAATGTTGCAAGTGTTAAACATCAAGTGTTAGGCACAAGTAAGGCCCTCCCAACTTCTAGTGTTGGCCACTTAAAGTATTTATTGTTGCAAGAGATACAGGTTAAGGTTATCGAACATGCTTAATTGTGAAATCATGAGATGTCTAATTCTAAGCACTTAATGACGTGTCAAAGACAATTTGAGAAGCGTATGTCTATCAGGAAGTACAAATTACAGAATTTGGCAGTTTGGTTCGCACCCAGTGACTATCCGCATCTGATATGCACCTGACATGGATACGACCAAAATGAAGCATCTGTGCTCCATAGCTTGCAAATAATGGACTATGGCATTTTGCATTTATGAATTTGTGACTGGAAATGCCCCTTCCTCTATTCCTTGAGAGTAGTTCTCTGCCTGAGCCAAGTCCTAGATGCCTGATTTAGACCAGTACCAAAAGCATGACAGATCGGTGCAGTCATGGCACTCAACTCTAAAATGCCAATCACGTTATACATTTTTCTAAGGCTTCCATTTTGTTCTGCTGACCCACTTTGTTTAACGCCTTTGTAACCTATTAGAATCGCAGATCATGTTTCTTCTAGTATCAGCCTAACCATGTGGTTTTTTTTTTTTAACAGAACAGTTCTCCTATGTTTGTTGGTGCACGTACATGTTATAGGCCCTTTTTATAGTTTCACTTGATGATATTTCTCTTGATCAACCATTAACCTTGTCACAAATCAACTGGGTTCAAAACTTTGATATCCTATGCTTGGTGCATGTGCAGAGACATTTGTGAGAGCAGATGGAGCTTTCATCCCTTTCAGTGATGATTTTGACATGTCCACTGTAACTACATCTGTGAAAGGTGTAGGAGATCTTGGAGATGTTAGACTAATAGACTTGCAATCTCCAATCAGTACTCTTATTGGGAAACAAGTGATGAAGGTTGGAAGAAGTTCTGGATTGACTACAGGAACTGTGTTGGCTTACGCACTTGAGTACAATGATGAGAAAGGTCTATGCTTCTTAACCGATTTTCTTGTTGTTGGAGAGAACCAGCAAACATTTGATCTTGAAGGAGACAGTGGAAGTCTCATCATTTTGAAGGGCGAGACTGGGGAGACGCCAAGACCAATTGGGATTATATGGGGTGGAACTGCCAATCGTGGTCGACTTAAATTAAAAGTTGGCCAATCTCCTGAGAACTGGACTAGTGGAGTTGATCTTGGGCGCCTCCTCAATCTCCTTGAACTTGAATGCATCACAACTAACGAAGCACTAAAAGGTTTGCAGTTATGCCCTGTTTCTTCCTTTCCTGTTTGGAGCTGTGCTAATGTTTTCCTTTTAGCTGTCATTTTCTGCTAGTTTTATATTGCTATCTGTGTTCTCCCATCCTCCTGGCAGTATTTTAAAAATACGAAGTGTTCGGTGGTTTGCGTTAAGGGTCAATGGTCCAAGAGTTGGGCCAACCGTGGTCGCATATTAAGACATTAAAAAACATAATTTTGTACCAATTTTTTTTATAAACTTGACAATACCTGAAAATCAATCATCATATTTTTACATATATTTATCATGTATAAAACTTAGGTGATGCTTCATATACATTTTGTACTGGTGAGTGTCAGTAATGTTGGTTCTAGCGACCAAAAGGTGTAAAGCAAAAAATATGGGGTGTGTTTAGCCCCTTATTTTATTATAATATGAATGAGGAGAAAGTTAATTTCAACGTGAAAAGATTTTGCACCTATATTGTGTTTCAAAGTTTTAGATGCTTGAGAGAGGAATATGTAAGACACACACCCACGCCCCTCACACCCACATAGTTATACTGCGTACAAATAGGAGGTTCATTCTATGTATTGAAGAATGACCCTTATTTTTCGTTGGATGAATTGTCAAATTACATTTAGTCTTTGTATTTAGTAAGGCGAAGTTACTCTTTTTTTGCTCCATGATATAAGTAAGAAAGTTTTTAGGAAACACCAAGGTGTGGGCGCCAAAAGACATTGTTTTCTATCTGAGAGTAGTGGATGGGAATCAACAGTCTTAGTTGCAGGATTCTCGAACTCTAATGACGCTCCCATCTCAGAACCTTGCAGCCACTCCTGCTTTCACCCAAAGTCAACTATAGAATTGACGCCCCTAGCTCCGGAACAGAACACTCTGCATAGTAACATAGTTATGGACCGGTCCTCTTTTCTGGGTACTTGTGATTGTTCTTACAAGTCTGACCTGTATTTCGGGTCATAGAATAGGGTGGTTTTTGAAGCGGTGCTTAAATTGGACAGGTTTATGGGAACCTGGATAAGTTGATTGGTGGTTGGACTCGACCGGTTTGGTCCTCTCAGCTCCTATTTCTTAGACATTGGCTCCTAGATTATCCAGAAAATCACATTTTCCTGTGAGGAATGTTTTTCTGGTGTCAGTTATAAAATATTAGTATATTGGATCAGGGGATGCATATGTTTGTCTTGCTGTTGCTTGTCACCAGTTCAGTGCATCTGACTTTTGTCTGTAACTTTGCTTTGGCAACTGAGAAGCGAGTACAGTTGTAGGTGTTGTAAATGTCTAATCTAGTAAATTGTCATCTTTTTCCCCCTTTTAGACTGGGATGTCATCATGATTTTGTATGTATACACAGTGGCAGTACAAGAACAAAGAGCTTCTTCAGCACCCGCAATAGGCTCTACAGTGGGAGATTTTTCACCTCCTGAGGTAGTGCTTCCGAAGGACAAAGCAGAACCTCTTGGACTTCACATCCAGCATATACCTTTGGGAGATAAAGGTGGTTGCCCAGATGTAAACTCCTCACCAACAGAAACCACGTTTCATTTGGAAGATGGGGTCAACTTGGGTCCAAGTATCGAACATCAGTTCATTCCAAGCTTCAATGGCCATTCTCCACTGGTGCCAAAAGACCAACGGCGTAGGATGATATCCGAGAACCTCTCTGCGTTGAGGAATGGCTCTGATGAGGATCTTTGCTTTTCCTTGCAGCTGGGCGACAATGAGCCCAAGAGAAGGCGCTCTGACCCTTTATCAAGTACAGAAGAACCAAAATGAGGTTTTGCTTGGGCGTGAGCAGAAGTAAATGACCCATTTGCTAATGGCTGATAGCCTGATACATATGGTGTAACTCTTTGTTCATATGTACTAGAAGAAGAGATGTTGTATCGCTTAGTTCCGTCTCCCAAGTCTCATTGGAACCATTACTTTAACTAATGATTTTCGGATTGTCTAAATTATAAGATTGTCGGCAACCAGGTCAACAGCGGACTAGGCCATGTGACTGTCAGTCTTGTGTTTACGCCATGTGACTATCAGTCTTGTGTTGTAAACTTGCAATCATTCACGGTTACCTGAAGGATATCTGTTCCGGTTTATCTAAGTAGTGTGCCCTGGATTGAGAATATGCATGGTACATGACCAATTGCCATGTTAGTTCAGCGAGGTGGCTCACCGGAATGCAGGCCACGACTCCCGACCCTTAGATATTGCCTGAGAATCTGGGAGGGGCAACTTGCGAGCTAAACAGTGTTTGAGGGTGAGATTGACTAGTAAGCCTGAACTAAACGTCCCTTATTTCAGTTGCTCTCTAAATGTGACACTATAAACATGAAAGATTATTCACCTACTTGTCCCCAAAAATACAAATATTCATCTTTAAAGATTGAAGTCATATAATGACATTATAAGAAATGTCAATGACAAACATGAACAACTTAATACAACAACTGACTTATTGGAGCTTGATCTTTCAGACCAATGAATTAGACTTCCAACCAAGAATCACGATTACTGCAAATCTGCAATGCATCCTCCCAACTGCTGCAATTCTGCAGTCAAACCTAGATATGTAACAAGAAAGTAACGTCGTTTGTTTCTTACTTCTCTATGAGTGCGCGCCACATTTAGAACACGTAGAGCTGAGCCAGTTCTTCCAAAGAATCAGAAGTGAGGTTGGGATCAGCATTATCAAGCATCCACAAGAGATGATCAAAGAGAACTACTTCACACTTGACCGATATGTCCGAGCCCGGTTTCGATTTCTCGATGAGAGCATTCAACAGGGGATGGTCCAAGTACTTGGAACTGATCACGTATTGCCTTCTCGAGCTCCCAACGAACACTGTCTTGCCGAGTTCAAGATGTTTTTCGTCGTGCACGCCTACATGATCACCCCATAGACCTTGATCCCTAGTAGACTTGGACCTTAGGCTACTATACGATGAACTCCTCCCCAGTTGCCTTGACAAAGTTTTGCACTTCCTAAGTAACAAATTGATCTTCTTCATACTTACTTCTGGATCTCTCTGTTTGAGGGTGGGGTGGGGTTAAGAGACAGAGATTGCAGAAAGGTCGGCGACATAGATGTCTTGATATACACACTCACATAATGCAAATTGAGATGAGGGAGGTGGGTGCAAGGTCATTGTTTTTCGGTGCTGTGGATTGTTATGTCCCACTGCCAACCGAATTTCTAATCTGATATAAACATGCCATCTTCTTCTGTGTGGGTACCAACAAACAAGCTTTGGCAGGGTGACTAGAAATTTGGTAGGGCCAAAAACACAATAATCCCTCTACATACTCCCTTCCAAGCAATGAAAAGTATAGTATTTTGTTACCTCTCTAACGAGTAAATTTTTTGTAACAATGTCTATAGGAATCCTTCATCGATATTGGTGCAGAGAATACTGTTACGGTTGGAGGGGTGGGATGGGTTGATGTAACTAAATATGAGCTAGCTTTTAAGACCGTCCAATCATATTATGTAGTAGTAAGTCGTAACATGTCATTGTTACAATATTATGAAAATGGTAAAAGAAATTGTCTCCCGTCTAAACTTAATATTAATTGTCAGCGGCCCATAACTAATAAATTTTATCTGATTGGTCAAGACACGATCAATGACCGCCTTGAGTGGGGGTGGGGGGATTTGTTAATATTCACACAAAAAGAACAAAATAATGAATCTTGGACTTTGACTTGTCAAGCAAGATTTTTTTGCATGGAAAGTATAATTACTCTTCATAAACAACTTTGATCACTTTCCATAAACAACACAATCATCCCCATAAATCCCAAAACCTAGATCAAGATGTTCAAACCCTTGTACCAATCCACACGGGCAGAAACCATTTTTCATCCTTTTCAGTTTTCACAATGGTGCCGCCAACAGTTAACTACAGAAAGGCATTCTACTATAACTTCGTGCCATCAAAGGTAGAGGACGAAGCAGCAAAATCTAACAACACCCGGTTCGGAGTCACCCGCAACCTTGTTGAGTTCAGAGAGTTTCACCCGGCGTCAGTGTTCCATCCCGCGTTTCCTTGGCAGATAAGAAAGATCCTCGTGCTGAGCGAAGTATACACCGGAAAGTTCAACCTCTCGTTTAACGATACGTTCGAGTATATCTTCCGCCATTGGGAGTTTGACATGGCCAACCACGTCGCATCGGGCAAGAAGTTGTTTGTGATGATATGCGATGTTACGGATGAAAAGAGGCCAATAAGTCATATCAACATGTATTTCGAGCAAGCGCCGGACGACTCGTACCTGCTAGAGTCCTCGGGTTTGGTCCGAGAGCACAGGTTGAAGGAAAAAGATGAGATTGGGCTGTTTTGGGACACCAGGTTTCGGGCTTTTCACTTCAAGTTACTGCACCGCGGGCCTTTTAATTAGGTTTCACTGTCAATTGTTTTGAATATGTTTCATGTGATATCATTTTCTCAAGAACTTAAGCATGTTAGATGGAGAGTAGCTTTGGTTAATTTGTCAGCGATTTGATTTGGTCACACATAATAAATTATTCTCAACAAGAAAAAAATAACTTCGAACCTCATTCTTAATAAAGCATGGGCGCCCTACCGTTTATGTAACCACCCGCTTATTTGCAGTCGCACTCCCAACGCTGTGCCGCTCAAACAAAAGAGTATTTATCATTCATTACTTTGTGTTTATACTCGTACATCTATTGCATCTAAATTTTGAATAACAATATTGGGGCAAGGCATTTCTTCTCCTTCACCTCTAAATTGCACCAAATAGAAAGGGTGAGATAAAACTACAGACAACAGTGATATGAAGAAGGAAAGAAAGGCGCCACGCGAAAAAAGAAGAAATTGTTCAAATATGATATAACTTCCAGGTCATGTTGTCCTCTCACTCTACAAGTAAACTAGTGTGATTTCAACTACACTTCAATATATGAGGCCTAAATGTAGTCAGCAACTCAAATTGCTGCTTCCATCGGAGAAAGTCCCAACTCATTATAATTTTCCATGATCTGCTCATGAAGTGGCTCTGTCAACTTAAAAGCTGACCAGCTAAAATGAAAAAAAAAGCACATGGCAGTGCATTATCGACAAGATTCAGCTCAGACATTGAAGCGGAACAGCATGACATCCCCTTCTTTTACAACATAATCTTTTCCCTCTGATCTCAACTGCATACGATGAATTATAATGTGTGACCAACAGTACTCTTAAGAGAGAGAGAGAGAGAGACATGTGGGAGTTGATTGCGTCTTCATAAAAAGAATCACCTCAAACTTCTCACAACAATATTATTTAAACAGATAAAACAACTCAATAGTCGGTAGGCAGCTGGCAAATACTAATTTTTCTGGCAAAGGTTATAAATTTTGTACCTGATCTAGCTTTTTCTTGGCATTCTAAGCCTCAACACCCCATTCTGACACCAAAAAGTGTATTCAACAAAGATAAGAAGATACAGACCTGTAATTTTCATTTTATAGGGCCAGGGCCGTGGCCGTGGGTGTACTCACCAACCTCTCACTCTCCTCAACTTGGAGCATCTACTCTCTGCGCACAACTCTAGCCCCACTTTGTGTTAAGACTTAACTGCGAGCAGTTAGTCATTGCCACAATCTTATACCATAAACCTTTATACATTAATTGCTCAATAATAACCCTATCTGCACCTGCTTACTTGTTCAGCTATTGTCAACGTCTCAAACAGTTAAGTTTTCGTTATCACCATCTTTTGAATGCTGTATAGATCATTATGAAATTTCTCATAAAACAAACTGTGTGTGTAAACATGAGCACTTTAGGAATCCCTTCCTTGAAAAAGATGGCAAGCATTAGTAAAGCGACCAATTTAACCATTATGGCTAAGCATAACATGCAAATGGTGGTCAGTTATGCGCCGTAATAGCAAGAATTTAAACCTAAAGTACAGATTTGACTTACAAGTCCTTTCTCTCTTGCAGCTGCAAGTGAACCAGCAGCAACAAAATCATTATAAGCAACCTGAAATAAAACACGAGAGAAAACAATTGCACAAGGTCAAAGATAATGGAAACAAAGCATGGGGCATATACTACAGAGTCGTTGCAGAAAACTAGAGCTTGAAAGAACGGTAGAATGCCATATGCAGTTCTCTTTACCACCTTTTAACCACTTCTTATGTTTTGCTAAATTTTGGAACAATCAAGGAAACTAAATTGCTTTCTCAAATAGTATACAATGCAGACCCACTTAGAACAACTATTCTCCTAAAATGAGATTCTATCGGTGCTTACATAGTAGTACAAACACTTTTCTTTAAAACATCTTAAACTCATTCTGAGTTTTATTGTTACTTCAAACTCAATTACAAATAACCAGAGTAGTTTTTCCAAGGGAACTTGACATCTCTGCCAACGATGCTCACCGTCTCTGCTCGAATGAAACCTTTCTCAAAGTCGGAATGAATAACTCCAGCAGCTTGAGGTGCAGTCATTCCTAGAACATCCAAGATCATATCAAACCAACAAAGACCTTTAGCAGAATTGATGTGGGCATAAAACATGTATTTCATGCTGTCGTAGATGTCTCATGTAATATTATATTTTTTCTACAAGTCAAGAAAAGTTAAGCAGATTAAACCTACACAACCAAAGCAAAGTTCAAACTTGGAGCAGTAACTATAAGCACATTACTAGAAGATATATCTAGGTGGCATAACTTTTACTAAGCTTCAATGAAATTGTAAGGCTAACCTGCAAGTATTGTCCACGCTTTTGTTTCCTGAACATATTAGAAGACTCCTTCAACAAATTGAAGGGAAAATAATGTTAACCAATTATTTAAGCATTTCTGATTCACTTCACCTTCTCGCCAGACGTGAAGTATGTTTGCAGGCCTAGAAGTGAATATGTTTCCCTGATAAGATTTCCAAGGCCACTTTCATCAACACCTAGTGACTTCAAATATTCTGTTCTTTCATCTGATGGGAGTTCAGTAAGCTCTGACTCAACCTACAATCAAAACCTCCCTCGATTAGTACTGGGTCATAATCTGAAAAATAGCTACAATAACGTTAAGAACAGTTTCAGCAGATAAAAAATTAACATCTTTAGGCACTTGAAGGGAAGAGCAATGCAAACATATCAAAGCAGAGCAAACATCTTCTGATCTTAAAGCCTTCACAGCCCCCATGTGGTAGCAGCTGGAAATAAAACAGCAGGAAGTGCCTGTGTATAATTGTTCAGCATATGAAGTCAAAGAGCTTTTGCTGCAACATGTCAACAAACCTGTGCTGAGATAGTTACTAATCCAGACTGTAACTCAGAAGCCAGGTTCATCACTTCCTTGACATAAGTATTACTTTCAGGCACAGCTAGATCAGACTCTGCTACGTTCGCGACATATATTATGGGCTTCATTGTGAGTAAACAAAGATGCTTTATGGCATCCTTCTCATAGTCTTTTAAAGGCACTGATCTTGCTGGTTTTCCATCGACCAATGCCTCCTGAACTAATTCCAGGGCAGACTTTTCTGATTCCTCCTGGAATTAAGAATATGGGAGCCAAAAAATCTTAAGTCTGCTACCACCATATATTAGCCGATTTAAGAGATTAATTAGAACATTCTGGAAGCATTAAAAGAATTTACCTTAACTTTGGTTTGTGAATCTTTAACTTTGCTTTTCTTGAGTTTCTCCAGTCTCTTTTCAATCTGCATTTCTTGTAGAAGATACAATTTAGTCCCACCAGTTAGATTTGGTTTAACACATACAAGTCTCATCCGTTAAACTTGATTTAGCATGCTATGGTGTATGGGTACATGTTCAGTAGACAAAAATCTCCTATGCCATGGGGAGGCCGTTCCCTACTCAATAACAAGCGTATGGGTTTTAAGAGAATCAGAATAAGACTTCCGTGTTGTGTTCTAATTGTAAAGGCAAAAAAGCTTCAGCACAAGAGGCCATAAAAGTAAACAACCATGGCAAGATGCTGGGTGCCAGTGGAAGCACCTAAGAACAACATGACATGTATGAATGGGGCATGCATTTTTATTACAATGATGTTAGCTGCAGTATCTAACTCAAGCTAAACAATTACTGTATAGCTGTATATATGGATCAGCGACTTACTGGTGGAGGCAACTTTACATCGCCAGCCAGCTCAAGCACAAACGACTTGTGTAACCTTCAGTAACCGCAGCTGCTTTGGATGTAAGGACTTTTCAAGATTCATTATATCATCTAGTTCTGCGTGGTTAAGGTTAATCATACTGATCATTTTGATTTAATTTGATCATCATAGATACAAAGGCCATTCTAGTGCTAGTTCCGCCGTTACGGGTATTGGGAAGGGATAGCCTAGATGAAAACTGATGTAATGGAGTGCTAGGCAGGGTAGACCAGATATAGACCATACTTCCAGTATAATTTGAACCCAGCATCTAGGCAATCTCAAGTTGTGCTTTTTCTCTTCTCATCACTCACAGCTCAAGCAAGGATCTTAAGTTCAACCTTTGTCTCACGTGAGTGCCTTTTACAACAGATGGCCATTTGCACATGGTATAAACATCGGCTATGATAGCAACGGGGACTCTAGCTAATAATACAGTTGATGATTCGACAGACAAGTATATCCTTAGTGTTGTTGGTAAGGTGAATGACAGGTCACGCAATAGAAAGTCTTTTATGATCCGAGAATATCATGCCAACAGTTCCATACATAAAGGTGCAGAAAGTTCCTTACATAAAAGTGCAAACAACAAATAACCCCATCTCTCTACTCTCTCTGTCTACCAGCATTTCGAACTGACAAGCAAAGGACAAGGTGTATGCATCAACTTAAGTATCAGATGCCATGTATTCTAAGTCATGCTGCAACCTGCTTAGTAGTAAAATCAAGGTCTAAAACTGTGCAATCGTGATTCCAACTACGGAGGATAAATGGAATTCAAGCAAAACACACATGACGCAAAGAGAACGTCGCTACAACATTGATGCATTTATACATGTGAGTCCATCGAATGATGACCCACCCTCACGAGCACCAGAATTTGTCACCTGGTACTAGTCTCAGGTTCGGCCTCAAAAGGTACCACAATCACTTGAAAAAACAAACTAGGATGACATACCTGGTCCAAATCTGAGAAGATTAATTCTAGGTTGATGACGTCAATATCAGACTTTGGATCAACTTTCCCATTTACATGAACAATGTCATTGTCCTCAAAACAGCGAACAACCTAAAGCAGTAATAGACAGATGCTTTCAGAACCAGTGAAAATGTTATATGCATTGTCTATAGAAAGTTGTTCGATTCTTCATGCAATTACAAATCATTACTGATCAAATTGGTCAGAATTGACGCAAGGAAGAAAAGGAACAGAAAGGAAACTGGAGCACAAGCGGATTGCCATTCAAAAAGGAAGAGTACTCGAGAAGGAGGTTTATGATTGTACAAGATAGAATATTTATCATTTGCTACCTTCAACTCCGAAATTGTCTATCTTGTACCATCTTTTTAGCCTAAGAACTAGAGAGGTGAAACTGATACCAAAGTTCCTATCATCCCCACTGATGACAATATAGTTAATCACTTCTTTGAGTAAAACTAACTGCATAGATGACTTCTATAATCTTTTCTACCTGGACGCCTCAAGCTGATACTAATCAATCAACCAAAAACATACTTCATACATGTTAGTTCCATTCTGGGAAACAATAATGGTATTTGCATGCATTTTAAACTGCTTCAACCAGGTCAAGGCAAAAGATCATATCATACATATATACATGTCGTACAACTCATCACAAGTAAACTATAAATACGCCTAATAGAATAACCAAACCTTTCCATTACCCTCATTATTGTCAACAAACTATACGGAGAAAAGACAAGTAATAAAGCATGGGATAGATGTTACTTGCATTGCCAAAGGAGAAATTGAACCATGTTCTATTACAAAAATTTAACCCATTATGAGATCCAATTAAGAAGGCATGAAAAAATGGAAGATAAAAGTGGCGACAGTCTATTTCCTTCCTTTTCAGGTAAAATAGCTTGACGAAGATATACAAAACCTGAAGTATAGAGTCCACTTCACGAATATGCGACAAAAATTTATTACCCAAACCCTGCAATCGGAAAGTTTTCAATAACTCGAATTAGTCCATCAACCGAGATAAGAATCTAAAGAACAAGTCAACACTGATATTTGAGTGACCGAGATAAATCAGGGTCAGTTGGACAACTCAGAAGGAGTTTCTCACCTCTCCCTGACTGGCTCCCTTCACAAGTCCAGCAATATCCACAAATTCAATGGATGCTGGGACAGCTCGTTTAGATTTGCTGAGATCAGAAAGTACATGAAGGCGATGATCTGGAACAGCAACAACTCCTACATTTGGTTCTATAGTACAAAAAGGAAAATTAGCAGCCTGAGCCTTTCCGTTCTCCACCTGAAAGAAACTCTAATTAGCTAACGCCTAGTAATACGAGGATGAGAATGAAGAATACACATTAAGTGGAAGCGAGCAATCAACCAATGTAACTGCCACTGGATAAAAGTTCTCGTGATTCTAAAGAAAGAAGACATGCTAATATGCAATAAGCTGTTACTCTACTGAATTCATGACCACTTCTATAATCACGTATAGGATCAGAATGCTAATGGTTCCGCATGCAAACATAAATGGTCTAGAGATTCTTCCTTTCATCATTAAAGCATGGTTGGAGCATATCATGTCACATGCATTTCACTAACCAAGGCACAATACATTCCTTACAAAATCCTTTCTCTACAAACTTCGGATATTGCTCTTTTCTCAGATACATGATCATTTGACATACAATTTCGAGAGCCAACATCATGGAAGAAGAACCACAGTCTGCCGCATCACTTTATATTTCACAAAGATTTCAAATGTGTGTGCCTGTAAGGGGTACCTGAACAATCAAAACTGATCATATACCTTTTAAATACTCAAAAGTATTTCTATAAATCAGCTCTGCTGTGCCTAGGGCCATGAGTTTGGGTTGGGCTATAACTGGAGCAATTCAAGCCATTCCCAGTTATCGAAAGCGTGCAGAGACTTTATCCTTTCCTATTAACTGTCGCACTCAAGATCTAAGTGCCATACACCAGGTCAATCTGAACCCACACACATATTCTCGACATCCCCAACATAACATAATATAACGTTTTCAAACAAAACCATCCAATTGTGTAACTGCGATAAACTAATTGAGCATCACTTCAAGCTGACTCTACTCAGTAAACACTAACAGCTGAAGGCTGCACTAGTTCAATAGCTCACCGATTATCCAATTTCCTAGCTAAAATTAAACAAAATGAATTTAAATCATGATATCGAAAGCATAACCAATTTGAAGTCCATATTATATACTCCCACCTTTTTCGTTGGATTTTCTCCTTTTTGACTTTTTGCAAATCCCTATGATAGACTTGGTACATGGAATATTGATGCTTATTGTTCGCAACAATCAAAAACATAACGACTCGGCCTAGCGAGGCTGATCAGTCTCGAGGCCTCAGCATGCCACTCGGAGACCGGCCTAAGGACAAGCCTCCATTTCAGGGCAGGACTGTCCTAAGGTAAGTTGGTGACTGTTATCAAGACTGTCAAATCAAGGGCAACCATGGCCATGTGAGACATGGTCGGTTCTGGGTAAAGAAAGGATACATGACTCACTTACACAGGGCCCCATAAATTTAACTATGCAACTTGTCATTATGAGAAGATAAATGTAGCAAAGGCTGGACGAAATCCTACTCGAGAAGGTCAAAATGATGCCTTGTCCAATCTCGACATGTGGTAAGGTCAGATCAAATCATGGAAGCTTAAAGTGAATGAGAAGTTAAAACAGGCACACTAAGGCACGTGGCAGCTTCATATTGGGTTGACCTAAGACTAATGATTAAAAGCCCAACTATAAAAGATTAAAAGTCATGAATGTTGTATTATTAAACCCTCTTCAGCACCACACACAAACTAACTTCTAGTTTTCTCTAGCACACCTATTGTGCCCTAGCTACGAAGATTTATCACAGATACATCAAACCACTGTTTAACTCACTTAATCAATCACTAAAGTATATTCATCCTTTTTTTTCGAATAATCAGTATTGCAATTTATATGGCCCGTCGGTATGGGAATTCGAACTCGGGACCTTGAGGTTATTCTTCAAGGGCCTTTGCCACTTCACCCAGCCCCTGAGATTCTTCTATCCTTGAATTGGAGCTTTCGTACTCTAAGAGTGTTATCAGTTTGTAAGAGTTGATCTTTGCAAAGATGAAGAAGGTAAACTATCTGTGTTCAATGTACTTATATACTTGCTTTGAGTAGGAGTAGGAGTAGGTTAGGTAAGAATAGCAGTAATTAATATAGCACTAAAAAAGTTCCTAAGACATTAGGCTAAAAGAAGTTAGAGCATATTTCTCAAATCCTCTAATTAGGCCAAGAGAACTCAGAGGATCGTTTGAGAAGAAGTCAGGAAGACACATCAGCAACCAGACCGTTCATTTTTTGGAAATTGTGTTTACACCCAGTTCGGTCGCACTCCCTCGCACTATAAACCATACAAAATATGCCCAAGGTACTGCCAGAGCGTTTTAACAGCAAACACTTGCTTAATTTACAACCATGTACCAGTATCTATCTTAGAATTTTGCATAGGAGAGAGACGTAGAGACGGAAACATACGACGGCGTTGAAGAGAGTGGATTTGCCGACATTAGGTAGACCGACAATTCCGGCTTTCAGGCTCATGCTTATCTTTGCCGTTGAGAATCGGCGCCGGAAGCCGACTAAGTGCGAGGTTTCTATTAGGAGGTTCGGGCAATACTGGAGAGATTTATTACTTCTCAGTAGAATTGAAGACGACGACTTCAATGGAAGAACTAGATGATGGCACACTATTCTCGCCATTTCCTGCAGTATTCACACACACACAAACACTGTGAAAGTAAGTGGTGGCTGTTTGGGTGAGAGAGCAAGGAGCGAGGGAAAGCTAAAGTCGGGATTTTGAGGCCCAAGGGGAGGACCGGGTTACTTACGAAAACGTCCACACTGTATCCACTTTACTACGAATTTGACCTTCAATTTTATGAACGCTTTCGATCTCCGCTCTTTTTACCTTCTTAATATAAGCTTTCTCGCACTAATTATAAATTTTTTGATAAATTTGATGCTCTATTACTCAAATATTAGTGCTTTACTAAGAGATTCAAATTTTGTTGTTGTACAATGTCAAAATTGGTGCTAAAGATATTTCATATTATAGCTTAATATATACACTGCGCACACATTTATAACATATGTATTTGGATTGAATTGATATAATTTGTCTTCCAAGCCTCCTCCAATAATTTTTTTCTATATTTTTTTTAAATAGAACTAAATAGGTATTAAATTATAATTGGTCAGAAAATAACCTTATGACCACCTTATGACTTCCCTTCTTCAACTTCATAATTAATTATTTCTCTTGTACATAACACGGAATTTTAACTAGTTATATACGTACTTGCATTTAGTTGGCATCTTCTATGCCTTTCAAAACTTTAATTCTATTTTCTTGAACTCTTATAATTTTAAAATATAACTAAACAAGATATTAAATTTCAAATGGCCATAAAATAACTTTTCAGTCCATGAAATCTAACCATCAAACCCTATGATCTCTCTTCTCCCACTTTATTATTAACTACCTCTACTCTCGTGCATAGCTCGAAATTTTAGCTAGTTAAAAAAAAAAAAAAAGACTGAATGTGCTGCGACTTTGAAAAGTTGGCTCCAAGCCTCCAAGCAACGTGCTTTAGATTAATTTCGAGTGTAAATGAAGAAATTATCGATTTAACGAAATGACAAGAATATTACTACTATATATCAGTCGGAACCAAACTTATCTTTCATCAATTTTAATTCAACAAGAAGAAGTACTGCCAACAATACAGCCAACGTAGATGCATGTTGCCATCCCGATTATACATAGCACATGATTCATTTCCTTTTCTCAACTCCCCGCCTCCTGTTACGATCATAGTCCCGCTCGCCGCTCCGCTTATCATAAACCCGTTCGTTCTTGCTCCTCTTACCATAATCTCTCTCTTCAACCATACTCGTACGGCCATTCTTGTCCGCATTGTCTCGTCCATGATCATCGTCCCTTTTCTTCCGTCGGCTTCCATCAGCCCTCTGGTCATCCTCATCATCATAATCTGCACGCCTCTTTGTATGTTCTCTCTCGCTCCTCGTGGCTCTGCTGTTATAATCTGTACTCCTCTCCGTATACTCTGTCATCTCCCCTCTGCCTCTGCGGCTCCCACCGTGTCCACTTCTTTTATGATCCCACTCGTCCCTTTCTTTGTGATCTCTCTCCCTACGACTGGATGGGCTCGTTCTACCTCCCCTGTACCTCTCATCTTTACCATGTCCTCTCCTGTCATCCAGCCTATGTGCATCGCGCGACTCTTTCTCTCTATAGTTGCTTTGTCCTGAATTTTGTTTTTCAGTAGGATCCCTGATTTCATGATCCCTACGCCTCTTATGTCTGCGTGGACTTTCAGAAGTTTCTCCATCAAATACCATTTCATACCTACAAAAAACATTTTGCAATCAGTGCTCAGGCACGTGCGCAAGTTAGTATATATAGGCAGTCCTATTGCCAGTAATAGGGACTATTGCCAGAGCAACTGTTAAATAGATAATTTCAACAGACGAAACTACCCCTCAGCACAAGAAGAAACCGACCTATCTACCCACCTTGTTCAGTGGAAAAATATCAACCGCCTCAACTGGCAACCGAAACCCCCAAAACTACATCTTAGAGATTGGCTTGTTGGGTAACAGGATTTTGGAGAGAATGAGACAAGTACTCTATGGCAAGAGGTTAGTGGTGGGGTGATGGTGAGAAGGCATCGACGTGGAGTTGATGAACGTGTAATTTTCTTCACCCTTCGCACATACAAAACAGAATGTGAACCACAAAATAATAGTTAAGTCCTCCGGGATAAATTTGACTCCTAAATATGTCCATCCATAGATTCCAAAATCTATTGCATGTGGAAATGAATATATATTTCATGATTTTGCCCTAGACGTATTCCCATCAACAAGACTCACGAATAAATTTGCTATCATATGATGTGGTGCAGATGTGAGTTTTAATAAGCTCGGCCTACGATTAATATTAGCCGTGAGAGTTCCAGATGGAAGGAAAACTGGCAGAAATTACCCAAAGGTTGGTTGATGACCCACTGATTGAGGTTTAACCGGTAAATGTTCTAGACTTGGGGGTAGTCCCGTCCATTGTTCAAATAACTATTTAATTGTTGCTCTGGCATTAGCCCCTATAATTTTGGTAATAGACACTACCTAGCTATACATAATACATAATCAAATGTACATATATCTATGCATAGATAAATATATCTATATCAATAGATAGAGAGAGAGAGATTGAAGCCAGCACAGTATTACCAACCTTGAGCTACCATCTCCACCACGCTGCGCGTTACCATCTTTTAGGATGAATTTTTCAGCTTGGTGATTGGCTGTGGGGCTCCCAGTACAATCCTTAGCAATATGATCTAGAGAACCACAATTAAAGCAACCTTTCCCTACAGTGGATGAATTACAGAAATTTAAGTGGTTGAAAAAAACAGTTGTTCAACAAGAAACTACCTTCACCTAATGTAGTACTAGCAAGTAGCTTTGCTTTTTCTTCTGCCTCTTTTAATTCTTTTGAAACACGCTATTAACAGCTATTTGGCAATGAAACATGATGAAACAATTGTATTCGACTCCTTCGACAGCAGATAAGGCAACTCCTTGAGTTGGCTGAATAAAACTACGGGTGGCAATCACAACCCAAGCCCGTTTACCAGCCCAAATCCGCCCACTTAAAAATCACCCAAACCCATCCATTTATACAATTTGGTATAAATGGGTCACAATTTTGCAACCCACCAACCCATTGGTTTTTTTATAAGTAGGTGCCCGTTTACCCATCAACGCTTCTTTTACTTTTTTGACTAATATCTTTCCACCGAACTCAATCCCTCACCCGTTTATTTCTTCTCTTTATTCCCCGAGCAAAAACCACCAAGACCGCCGTTGCTCGCCACCACTCCCTCACCCATTGCCGTCATCATCTCCACTCACCGTCATCATCTCCACTCACCAGTGCTGCCACCAGTATCTCACCACCCGTCGTCGCCGCCACTTCGTCACCACCACCATCACTGCCGCCACTCCCTCCTTACCCGCTGATGCTGCAGCTTCATCACCACCGCTGTCACTGCAGCGACCCCTCACCTAATGATTCCGGCAAAGGCATGTACCCATCTTGGCTCAGATCTGCAATTAGATCCACTGTGTGGCGTATTCAGACATTTACCCAGCGAGCTCCCAGACTGGACAAAGGTTTTTCATTGATATCCCTGTCCCAATCAAATCTCGTGCTGATTTTACCTTTTCTAACCACACTTTTCTCTCTTTGTGATCCATCTCTTTTTCTCTACTTTGTGTGATTGATCATCTAGTGAGATTGGAAATGGAGATGATGAACGGCAAGAACACAATCGTGTGGCTGGGAAGATGAGGACCAAGGCCAAGATGGTGTGCACGCTGGGTATGCTCAAGTGTTGGCTCTGTGTGGCGCCGCGATGGCGCGGTGAATGGTAGTGGGGCAGTGTCATTCTAAGTGGTGGGGCGGTTGGTTTGGCAGGCCAGTGGTCGTGCTGAGTGGTGGTGGTGGTCGTGCATGTGATGGAGGTGACAGAATGGCAGGGCGATGGTGGCAGTGGTTGTTGTGACTGTGGCGGTGGTGTTGGTTGATGAAAGATGTAGGAGGAGAGAGCCAAAACAGTTTAGTGGGTCGTTAATGGGTAAAACCAACACATTTAAAAGGATGACCAGTTAACCCATAACTAAATGGATTGAAATTGGTTAGTCGCCCATTTATACCCCCGTTCAACCCACACCCAAACCCAACCCACCTGTTTTGCCACCCCTAAGTAAAACCATTTCCATGGGCACAATGACCCTGAAAATAAACCTTACCACACCTAGAAGAACATTCTTATAAGCAAAAATTAAGAGCTGAGATTTAGAGGGTAAGAAGGTGCAAGTTGCTAGGTCCAAGCCTTCTCTAGTAAGCATGCTTTTGTAAGGTTCAAACTGTCCTAGATCATATTACTCTTCTTCTAGCTAGAATCAGATAGCAGTTCTCTGAATGTGTTTGTCCTTCTTATTAATTTTCCTGATAAAAGGTAAAGCCCAGAGATCGACACGAAGAAAGTAAAAACACAAAGGTTAAGATGCATCCTGGCTAGGAAAAGATAGAAAATGCCTACTACACGAGAACGTCGTGCAAAATGCATCATCCTCTACTCATCAAGGGACAAAGAAGGCCCAGCCCAATAAATGAACACAAAACTGTTACAAGAAGTTATCTCTTTACTTTACCTGTACCCTTTAGGTGATCTTTACGCCTGTACTGGGACCACAATTTTGAAACACTTTGACTAAAGTCAACATGTATCCTTCGATCATCAATCAAAGCATTATCCATCTGCATTGAAAGTTAGACTATGGTATATAAGAAAATTTATTTTTCGTGAATAAGATATAGACAAATGAGTAAAGCATATGATGGAGTTCTCTTAAAACCTTGGGTCTATATTTGGATAGGCGGGTACACCACGCTTGCAGGAATAGTTCACAAACTTTTCCTACTAAAGGGACATTTTTCTTTATTGCTAAAGGTGAATACGTCTCAGAACTTGGAATAAACACAGTCCAGAAAATATTTATGTTAAGCCCGCTGACTTGGCAACAAAACTTGACATGACAGTGTGGAAAAGCAGAATCTTCATTCACGAGAACCAATTTTAAGATTTGGGGTCAGTTTTTCAAGGGTGCTATCACCGCTCCCCTATTGGCTCTCTCCGCACCCTTTTTTTTACAAGTACAGATTGTATTTAAGAAACCCCAGAGCGGAGCGGAGACATCCAGAGTACAAGCACAAAGAAAAAGGTCCAAAGCGTCAAGAAAGTGCTCTGGACTTGCAACAGAACACAAACCTCCAAAGGCACACCTCTAGAAAACCACTCCAAGAATTACAAAGCTTGTCCTAGGTAATAAGCTGACACAAAATCAATCAATGCACAACCCAATCTAGGGACCTCCTCCTTGACACCCTCACCCCTATCCAGCTCAACAAAAGAAGAGAGAGGAAAGACAAATGCAAAGATTGATCTCCACCCCATCAAAAGCACGCTTCTTTCTTTCTTGCCAAATGGACCACTAAAGACATAGCGGTGCTAACCTCCACCTTTTTCATGAACTCCTTGACACCCTCATCCCTATCCAGCTCAACAAAAGATACTTAGCCGATCTTATATCACTTGAGCCACACCAAATGCGGGAAAACATAAGGTCGAAAGACTCCTTGCCACATCACAATGAAGAAGCAGATGATCAGTAGACTCCGCATCCCTCTTGCACATATAACACCTGTTAATGATGATCATGTTCGGCCTCCTCAAGTTATCAAGGGTCGATATGGAACCACGAACTGCTGTCCGAAAGAAAAAAAAGGCCAACTTTGGGTGAGCTGCAAACGCCCGAATACCTCTTCACGGAAACCACTTTGTTATTTTTACCTTCAAAACAAGGTAGAAAAAACGAACAGAGAAACTCCCATTCTTTTCTGGTGTACAACGAAGACTATCCACCCCAGAAGTCAAATCACTTGTCTCAGGAAGGGCCCCCAAAAACCTATGAGCAATTTCTAACTCCCAATCATCAAAGTCCCTATGGAGATATAGATTTATGACTCATTTAATAAATAATTAGTCGTGCTTAGGGCTGTAAATGAACAGAGTTGTTCATGAACAGCTCGCTGTTCATTCCCTCTGGAACTCGTTCATGTTTGTTCATATAATAAGTGAACCGAACACGAACACAATTTCAGAGTTCGTTTATTAAATGAGCCGAATTTGATCATGATAGTGTTTGTTTATTAATATTCGTGAACGAGAGGACTCGTTTACTTAACGAGTCGAACACGAGCCGAGCCTTATAAACGAACATTGGTTCATTTACTCATTAAATATATAATATATAACCTAAAATATCTAAATCTCATCAGACTTCTTATCCTCTCTCCTTAATTTCTTTTCCTTCTCTCAGACCCTCTCTCATCAGTCATCAAACTGGCACACCGCCGCCCACACCACTGGCCACACCGCCGCCCACACCACCCTATCTCTCGTTACAAAGCCAAGTTCTCTCTTTTCGGCCTCAAGACAGGCCACAAGCCCACAAACCAAATCGAGTATGATGATATTGGGGGTATGCGAAAGCAGATGGCTCAGATTCTCAAGTTGTTGAGTTTCATCGATGGTGGCCGCTCGTGCGGTGTATAGCTTCATCAATGGTGCGATTTTGTTGATTTTTGGAGTTTCTTCCATCTTCTGAGGTATGTCTATCTTGTGCAATGAAGTAATTGCTTGAGGGGTTAATCTAATTTTCTAAGAAAATTAGGGATTAAGGGATCTAAGAAAATTAGGGATTGAGGGATTGACTTATCTGAGAAAATTAGGGATTTCATCTGATTTCGTGCAAGAACCCGAGTCGAGCTCTGAAGCTTGAGTTCGGCTCGTTTAATTAAACGAGTTGAACGAGCCGAGCCCGAGTTTGAAAGAAATGAACTCGAGCCGAGTTCGGACAATTTTTTCTGACCCCTTAACGAACTTGAGCCAAGTTCGAACATACCAAATCTTACACGAACCGAGCTCGAACACGCCCATGTTCGACTCGAACTCGGTTCGTATACAGCCCTAATCGTGCTACCTAGAAACCATATACAAACTCGCCCTAAAGTTATAGGAACAAATTGTACACCCCTTAAACTAATGCATGGAGATCCGCGGCGGGGGGGGGGGGGGAGAGAGAATACGCCAAGCAGGAAGAACATGCCAACACATTAAGTAGCTCTTTTTGTATTAGATAAACAACAATTGGCATACCTTGAAATATGCTTGTTCACAGGCCTCCTTGCTCTCATACTCTGGCAAAACAAAAGAGAGCAAATAACTAGATAATACCATAAGATATTCGTGACTACACACCAGGAAGGAATTAGCAATCCAGGAAACGAATGATCATAAGAGGACATCAGCATGCCAAATAAACACCAATGGAGAAACTAGAAAGAGCTAGGTCCAAATAAACTCTTTTCGAAATTGCCCCTACTTTTTGAAAGAGCAAATTCAACTTTTGGGATTTGGAGTTTCTTTTTTTGTTATGAGATCCCACCTTCAAATTTCTATAGAAGCAACAAAGAAGTAATTTTTGGAAACCCACTCTTTCATTTCCACCATCCCCAACACTGCTACCACAGCTGCCACAAGCTCTAGACCTAAAGCCCTAGCCAACACCACCAGACCTACACAGCCGCAGCCACCAGATCTGCTACCACTGCCAACATATAGCCACGTGTAATACCAACACCTCCACCACCAACAACCCACGCCGCACTGCCCGAGACTAACATTGTTATCAACTCAGGTTAGTCAACGATCTTCATGCAGATCCGCTAACAATGCCACAGATCCCGGAACAATTATCGTGAAGAACTTCATGCCCGTGCAGATTTTGCTGCGTGAGGGGATCTCCATGATTGCTCCTTGCACTTGCAGTGGTGGCACATCAAAATCGAAAAGTTTTATTTATTGAAAAGCAAAACTAACACAGTTTTTTATTTATCGAAAAGCAAGAGTGCTACTAGTTTTTTACTTTGAAAAACTCAAAACTACAAATATGAGGGTTGTCATACAGGCCATTACTATATCAATTCAAGGTCCCCTTGGACCGAGACTGTTAGCATATGTGTCAATGCACAGTCAGCTTGATACTAGATGAATATTAGCAAAAATGTTGAAAAAAAAAAAAAACTCACCAATGAAAGCATAGCATAAGCTGTCTCCTGTTTTATAGTCCCTTATTATTTCAGCCCTGCAAATTGATTCCTAATGAGAAACAAGTTTTCACTACTGAGGTTTTTCCCGGAATAATAGACACAGATAAATGCTTACGAAATCAGAGCTCCAAAACGTGAAAATATCACCTTTAGATCTGCATCCTGCAAACAGCAAGAGAAACGAAGGAAATTAGCAAGAAAAACCAGGGTAAAGAAAAACCATAAAGCAATTGTGACTTATAAATTATAGACAAAAGTGAGTCAGTTGTAAGAGAATTTTAGTGGCACTTACTTGAGTTACTGGATTTAATTTACAGACAAAGAGCACATTATCAGGAGGCTTTATCTCGGCCTCAGGAATGTCCCCTATCTGTTGCGCACACAAAAAAATTACACTTTGCAAGCTAAAGTATATATATGAATAGATCATGGTGCACTAAATGCTTACAGTTTCGAGCACTACTGCTCTGGAATGTGCTTCCTTTGCACGGAGAACTTCCTCAAGCTCTCCTGGAGCAAATTGCTCATCCATGGGAACCCAGTCATCCTCAAGGCGCACCTCGTCATCAATCTGAGAAAATTGTAACAATTTGTCTAAGTCATTGAAGTATTTGACAAAAAAAACACACACAAAATACAAGCGGCCTTGACATATTTCTGGATGGCTAAAGTAAATCAGTCCAGCGCACATATATGCACCGAAACAACGCCTCCCAAAGTGGTATTGCAATTTGCAGATCCTCGCCATAGAAGTAATATTTGTAAACTTTTTATGAGGCATCATGGATACCGAAAACCATCAACTAATGCCTTCTAACTATCCTGGTGCACCAAAACTATTTATAAGGACTCATGCCATTCCTTTCTATATTTAGTTCAAGAGTTAACATTTTTTAATGTCAATCACCATGACCATTCTTTGAAAGTACACCACCTGACAGATTGAACCTATTTGTCTGGCAGAAATTTAAGCATATCGCTTCTTAGTTAACTTTCACTCCTCTTTCATTGCTAAGCACATCATACTTCTTTTGCTCCTAATGCGTTCAAAATTTGCGTCACCTGGTAAACCTCACTAGATAATATGCCTTTTACATCAAAACTCAGCTAATCACACACGACGTAAAATTTGTGAGAATCCAGAAACTTTACCGCATCATGTCACATTAAGATGAATAAAACAAAAGGATGACATAATGCGCTTGCTATTTCCACTAGCCCTGACCTCTTTAAACCAACCAGTGAACCTTTACAGTCTACTTATTTCATATCAACCAGAAACAAAGTAATATTTATTTTCCCTTATACCATATTGTCATTTTCATTGTAATAAGAAATTTTCATTTAACAAGAAAACGTTGTAGCATCAATTTATTACCTCGTCTTTTGGTTTTCCTTCAGGCGACGCATCTGGGACCAACTCAACAAGCTGCGGAGGATCATCAAAAGGATCATCCAGAACATAAGTGTGCTTGATTCTGTTTGAAACATCGGGTTCGGTTAGTTACAGTAAAAGGGAAATAATGAATATCATTTGAAAACACAGAGAAAGGGAAGTGAACCGGATATTTTTGTAGGGCCGGCTCTTTTCATCCACATAAGCTTCATTTATCCTATCCAGTGTCTCAAGTCCTTCTGCAACCTCGCCAAAAACCTGCAGTATTGATGAAAATTAATCCCAAGCACTTGGGATAAGGAAAAAAGTGGCCAAGAAGACAAGCAACAAAAACAACACTAGAGCATAAAGGAGAAGAGGAGAGCTGACGGCAGCACCCACCGCAGGCAGTGCATCCACCGCCAGCACAGAACCCATCGCTGCCGCCACGCCGCCGCCAACCATAGCCGACTGGTAAGCATATCCCCCGTCTTTCTCGCTTTCCGTCTCTTTCTCCTTCGATTTCTATCTCTCTTCTCCTTCAATCTCTGTCTCTCTTGCACTTTTTCATTCTCCATTTCTTCCGATTTTCTTTCTACTGACTGAGTAATGCTTTAATATTTTGACTTGCTGAATCTCAAGACCAAGGTTTTAATTATTGTACCTTTGCTATTTCCATTTCAAGCCTACATCTATTGATTTGCTGAGTGATTTATTCTAGATTGTTGCAAGACTTCACTGTTATGCTTGGAACACACATGGAAAGTTCTGACAAGAGAATGCAAACGCTGGCGGAAAAATTGGTCATGCTAAAGATGCATCCAATGACAGAAAGGAAGTTCTGGAGGAGCTCCCAATATCAAGTTTTCTTCTAATGTTGATCAAATTCTAGTGGCACAAAGAATCTTGCTAAGCAAAAGAATGTGGATCTTTCTTAGCCTTCCTGATGATTCTAAAGGATCCTATGCTAACACCATACATAATCCTGATGCTTAGTCTCTTTGACTATCACTTTTCCACCAGTTATTAGTTGCATTGATTGACTTGTAGCATGGCTAGTGTTGGGCTTATAGTTCTCTGCATCTTGGGTGAATCTCATGAATGGTTGGTTGTACTTTTATGGAATATATGTAATGACGAATCAATTATGTTTATGCTTATGAGTGGTTGATTTTTATGTTTGTGACAGTCATGCCTGGATTAATTTATGTTATCCAAAATGGCATACTATAAAAAAAATGGTGGAAAAAGGATGTAAATTATTTTTTTTAATCTTACCTGGCCTAAATCCGTTACACTGCCAAACACAAGCAATAAAGATAAAACTACTTATCCGGCACGTAATTGTAGCCTGGTCCAAATGCCGCAGAGGATTTATACCTTATCCGGCGTTATCCAACAGGATATGTTATACTGGCTTATCTTGTCCTATCGGACTGAATGTTGCTGCGCGCCAAACGCAGCGTAAAGATAACAGTTCAATTGGCAACCCAATCACCTAAAAACTAAGCTCCCCATACATAAAAAAAGTGAGGGCAACCAAAGATTCTCATTTCGATATCGTAATCACATTCTTAGGCACAAGCTTCAATATGGATTTAATTTCCTGCTCTTCGCAATGGGGAAACTAACTTTTCAACTGCCCCTTTCACAATTAGTTCCCTGAAAGCAATTCGTCTAGAACGTCTTAGATTCTACTCCAACGCGCATCTAGCCCGGTGCATACTTTTTTGAGATCTCTTGAGATACTTTCAGAGGTTTACTTCATGTGCTCTGGGCTACAAAATTTCAATGTTTGTACCATCAACATACAAGGTGCATATGGTTTTGCTCTCATTCGGTTATCACATATTGTGAGGGTTTAAATGTGGCGTTTTCTTCGTCGTCTTTATGTCTTCATCGTAATGATTAGTAAATATTGTTGTTGTTTTTGCTTGTGGATGTGAGCACAGCCACACCACGTCATATCTTGCCTGGATTGTGGATGTGTTTGTCGGATGTGGTTAACATAGTTAGTTAGTTCTGCACTGGCCTTAACCAAAATGACCTCAGATTGCAGGACTACGAAATTCACAGCACATGTGGGCTCAATGAGTTAAACATTCTTTACTGGATTCATGAAAGAAACGCCATACATCACATGTGCTCCAAATACAGAAATAGCATAGAAACTTACAGTTTGCTTCCCGTCGAGATAGTCAAGATCATCTCGCAATGTGAAATAGAACTGTGAAAAGAAGTTTCATGAAAACACAAGTTTTATTAATCCAAGAATCTAAGTGATAAATAAAACGACAAAGAGGGACAAAAGATCAACAAAAGCAAATACCTGAGAAGCATTAAGATTCTCGCCAGCACTAGCCATCGCAACAGTGCCCTTTTTAGAATGCTTCAAATCCAAATGAATCTCATCACCAAAAAAGCGAGCCTGGTCACCATACAAAAATCTGAAAGAATAGGGTTAAGTTTTCACATGCTTCAGGCATATGAAGGAAACATCAAGTACAATTGAGTAGCTCTAGTACAATTTGAAAAGTGTATAATGTAAATGGTAGAGGGAACATAATATCAAAACAAACAACCAACATGCCAAATCGTTCTTACTTGTATACAGAATCACCGCCGGACCCAGTTCCAGTAGGATCGCCAGTCTGTGCAGTAAAATCCTTCTGAACCGTGTGAAATAGACAACCGTTATAATATTTAATCCTGTATAAACCACAGAAGAGAAAAGCAGTCAATGTAGTGAATGGGTCTATGCATTCTTCCCATGAGTTTTAAGTTTTAGCATCTTAAATAATACACCCTCCCCCCAGTGGTACTTATCACCTTTTCTTTCTTTTTTCTTTTCAATCGATAGGTTGAATTAGTTTTCTACCTTAACCAATAGTGGACACACTCAACTTCACTAATGCAGTCCGTGTCTCTATTAAGCTCAACGAAATAGAAGGAAAGGAGCCTCCTGGGATGCCCTCCCTTTATATAGCTTATCATTTTCTAAATGAAACAAACATCTAGCTGATGCCTAATTAAAAGAGGGAAAAAATTACAGTTACATGACGTTTGTGGAATGACTAATCGTCTAGTGAACACAAGAAATGGTAAAAGAATCCCTGGTTTAGAACTTTACATAACTTGCAACTCTTAAACAATTGGAAGAGTCGAGTCCAATACCGAAAACGGTCCTAACTAAACGGACAACAAAACAGATAATATAGGTTTGTGACAGACAACTTTTATTGATAGTCCAATTTATGCAAAGAGTTGTTTATTCCCTTCAACATAAAGAGAACCAGCTCGGTGGTATGTGTAAATGAATTCTTTATGGGAACCAATGGCTACTTCTAGTTGCTTGAGAACTTCAAAGGGCCGGAAGAATGGAATAACACTTCCATGACGACGCATCTTAAGGACTTGGTAATACTTGGGTTCTCAAGTCCCTTTCGGTCAGTTGGTCATACTTAGGTTCTCAAGCACGGGCACTAACTCATTCTTTTCCATAGAGAGTAAGGTTAGGAAAATTAGGCCGCTTGAGCAACAGTACATGCAGTACACAGCGGGGAATGGAGAAGGCATGGCTTGACTTCTGACATAGCACCTTGATCCCTCAGAGACAAATTTGGACCTACAACTGTTAATAGCAATACAAATCTCTGCTATCATCCATCCTATTCTACGATCACAATGCTTAATCAGCGCTTAAGGTTGAATGTCTACCAATTTTCATACCTAATCCTTCTTACCCACGTTCAATTAAGTGGCTTCTTCACACTTTTGGTAAAACCAAAGCAGTTACAGCAGCAGGCCATGTCCTGGGCTTAAAGTGGTTTGGTTTCCTGAGAATATACCGAAATGTGCTAAGTTAGGGCATTCTGTGTGGTGTCAGAACAATGCAGATACTATGGATCGTCTCTACTGTGGAGACCCCTTGTATAAGAGTCTAAATCCATTTCGGGATGTGTTTTAAAGCTACTCTTCGAGCAGCTAACTAAGCCACAAAAATGAACTCAATTGCGCTCTTTCCCACTATACTTATAGAAGTTCTCTGGCAAGCTAAGGGAACTATCTCTAACAGTTACTAACTACAGCTTGTTCAAGGGTATAACTAAATATTTCAATACACACCGTTGGATTTGCATGAACAAGCTGTAGTTACTAACTCAATTTCAATATACACGCTTGAGTACTTCTTTGAAGCTGCTTCTATACGATCCTCTCATGGACAACAACTGGAACCAAGGAAAACTTGTTTGCAGGTAATTTAGTTATTTTTTATGGACTACGAACCAGTGCCTTTTTGCTACTGTCTGTCTGTTTTACTTATCTATATACCCCTGCAACAATGTATTCATTGCGCTCCATTGAGTTTCGGAAATTCACCAAGAAAAATAATTGCCCCCCTCTGTTTCACAACATTAGTTCCTGCTCACTTCTTGCAATGTTCAGTTGTGACCCCAGCTCGTGGCCAGCCAAGGGAAGCACTGAGGTTCAAGATCAAGCTGCCACGTCAACAACGGCAGCAATGGTCATGACCAGCAGCGGTTATAAAACGTGTATGACAACATAGGAAGGGCAGAGATGTCATCTGGCTCAAGACGGCATATTTGGTGTTTGAATGAATTAATGGTTGTTATTACTCTTAAAAACGGCTAAGGGCGCCAACATTAATTGGATGCTCTCCTGCTTACCTTAGGTTTTGGATATTTGTTTTCTAATTTGAATTGTAACCACCATTTAAAGTGGAGAGGCATGATTACATGTATTGTCAAGTGATGAAGTGAGATGTGCATCATCATTCTTCTTCTCTCAGACTCCTATGTCTTTCTCTTTCTAATTCTTCTTCGTTATCCAAATCCCGGCCACATTCCTCCATTAACTCCGGCCAACATATCCTTGGCTGTCGGAACCACCATAGTGTCTCAAGTGATACGCAATTATGGAGGGACAATTCTCTGGATTCACAACAGAGGCCGCCGCCAATACAGCTGTCCTCATTCAAATAAAAAATTAGGGCATGAAACAAGCTCTTAGTTTTCTCGTTTTTTCTGTCACCAATTAAGCAAGCTTTACCAAGAAAGGTTTGACCTATACGTTGCGAGTCAAACAAACAACAGCAAATTTGTGCATTCTTGTGTGTGTGGACTTACTTGCAGAGTTTCAAGAAGTTCTTGCAGGTTAAGGGGCAAAGATCTGTGTGCAAATCCACAACGACGGAGCCCAGACTTGTCTCTATCATTACCGACATTCTGCCGGCTTATTTATCACCGGAGGTGATTATTGAGGATAGGTTGTCACGACAGGTCAGGGACCGGGATATCCCCGGAGGTATGGTGGTTTATAAGCGGTGTTTGTGGAATTCATCAATCAAGGGTTTTAGCCTTTATGTGCTTATTTAATTAATTTGAGTCGGCTAACTCATTTATTTGAACTTTTTTCTGGTTTTTCTCTTTTAGACACTTTTTTTTTATTTTTAAAATTTATTGGTGCCTAATCTCGTTATTTCTTCACACGAAATTCTATGATATAATTACTCTGACGCTTGTTACTAAATTTGAAATTACTCGAAGTTATAAGATAATAGTATAACTACTCGGTTAAAAAGGCTTCTGTTTTTTGCTAGATTTGTGAAGAGATAAGATTTTAAAAGCACGAAAACTTACTTCAATTACTATGGCCCCGTTTGACGGAATTTTTTTTCTGTTTTAGAAACTGGAAAAAAAGCCGCGTTTGGTAACCAATTTTTTTTTCTTCTTCAGTTTAAAAAACCAGTTTTTAAAGTGAAGAAGGAAAAAAAAACACAAATAATGAGTTTTTTTTTTCAGCTTTGGTTTTTTTTTTTAGACCACCATCACCCTCCCACCGGTGACCACCGCCACGCCCTACCACCGCCACCGCAAACCATCACAAAATAAATTTTGGGTAATCAAACACAAAAAAAAATTCAAAATAAAAATAGGGTTATCAAACACCCACTTATTTTTGTTAAAAAAAATAAAAAATTAAGCTGCTTTTTAATTTTTTTTTCTAAAAACTGAAAACCAAAAAAAAAATTTGTCAAACAGAGCCTTATGTCTGTGGATTACATATATTTTTTTTTTACTTTGAACCTATAACATGTCGGTTAAAATAATAAGATATTATAAATGATTTATCACAAACTATTCCCTGTAATTTTTTACAAGTTTTCTGGTATTTACAAATTACAACTTTTGTTATAGTACCTCGTATAAATTAAAAAAGCATTGCAAATCAATCCAAAAGCTTACATTCGTCCAATTTTGGGCGTTAAGTGGGCACGTGAGACACATGATATTTTTTCCTGAAGCATATCGGTATGATCACTACCCCCATTTTCCAAGCACTATCGACCACCATTAACTGAAAACCACCTTCCCACCAACGACCAGCACTCTCTATGAGTTGTGCCCCCTCCCTCCTACAACATCGTCAGACTACCATCGTATCAGCGCCAGTCTACTACCGCATGGTTGCCCCTACTAGCCAAACCCTATTGCCCCCGTTGCAGGGAACCCCGCTAACCAAACCAAGCCCTCACCATCGGAACCCCACTGCCCACACCAAGCCTTTACTATCGAAAACCCCGCTGCCCAAACCAAGACCTCATCGTCGGAACCCCACCACTAGCCACCACTGCACAGCCCCCATATGGCCACAACACGTAAGTCCATGTCGCTTCTGCTATGACAACCCACAACCATCAGCACTACTAGCTTGTTTGCGAGTTTTGAGAGGAGATAAAAGAAAAGAAAGGAAAATAGTGGAATGGAATACAGTTTTCCTTCCTCTTGTTTATGAGTTTAAGAGAGAAAGGAAAGCATCATTTATTTCTCTTGTTTGTGAGTTCAGAAGAAATTAAAATATACAACATTACATGCACACTCTTATATAATAGTGTGCTAATTCAAATAAAGACCTTAAAGTATGATTCTAACTAAGAACATAATTCAGACAGAGAACAAAATTGGTTATCAAGGACATCACATAAAGCTTATACCATAATAACGCGATAAGTCTCTTTCATCAGTTAATGCCACTATAAAGAAACATACACACTAATCATGAGTTGACTACAAACATTCGACCATCCAAATCTACTTAATGTTAAACCAAAGCATAACTATCAATCATGGGTCAACTCTAACACCAAACATCCTATCAGCAATGATTTGAATCTCTCATCATTTTTTCTAACATGAGTTTGCGGGTCTCGGGTGGACAGGCAAATAAAGCCTTCGGCTTTTCGGAATTCTTACCTAAGATTGTATAAGATAAAGCTAACCACCACTTCTTATGCTTGTTTATAATGAATGGTATGATAGGTCTTTGTACGAAACTCTGTGACTTAAAAAGTCATTAAAAATTTAGTTACCATAATCTTAAGGATAATATGGGTATTACTAAAATATTACTTATGAGAGTTTAATTTCTCAATGTTTTTCCCCAATTTTGGGAAGAATGATTTAGAGATAAAAGATGGCCAAAATTTCATCATTTTTTTTCTTATTTTATCTCCTTAAAAAAACTCACAAAATGGAGGAAATGTGCCACTTTTCTTTTCTTTCCTATCTTTTTCTCCCTTTAAAAAAATCTCGCAAACAGGCTATACATACCACCTTACAACCCAGACATGGGGAACACCTAACATGACCCATCATCGCCCAATCTCGATATCCAGCCGATGCCATTATCTCGATCTCCATCTCAATGCACATATCTCGAGCTCCACGTATTCGGATATAAGTATGGTGCCGGTAGTGGTGCAAAATGTTGTTTCGATTGACATCTTGGACCACGATTTGTGGTGGGTTTGGTGGTGTTACGAGTGGTGGTGTGTGGTGGTGGGGGTTGAGCGATGGTGTCTGATGGTGTTGCATGTGATGTTTGTATGGTGGTGTTGCGGGTAGTAGGATTTGGTAGTGTTGCACGTGATAGTGTCTGGTTGTGCCCATTGATGGTCAGGTGGTACAATTTGGTAGTGGTAATTAGTGATGGTCGACGGTGATTGGTAGTGATGGTGGTGATTGTATTAATTTGTCCCTGAAAAAATATAATGTGTTTCATACCTACACATTTAATGCCCAAAGCTAGAGATACGTCCTTTTTGACTGGTTTTTAACACTTTTTTGAACTACATGAACGTTATTGCAAAAGTTACAAATACAAGGCGAGACTTGCAAAAATCTGTAAATTGTAAGTGATAGTTTTGTCATTAACAATGTTATATAACTCAAATTTTTAGTACTTATTTGCAAGAAAAACAACGTGAGGTAACTTTTGAAATAAGTAAGCTTCAATATCCGACTCTTATGGATACAACAAGATAGTATAAGAAAGGCACCTTATGTTGGTACTTTTCTATGAGCTGGTTTTAATTTTATCCTCCCAGATAAAACATGGTACGCTAGCAAAATTACACTCCAAAGAAATTCACAACAAAACCATCCCCACATATATGACAGGGATAACACCCATTATCCCATCTCAACGACATCTGTTATGTTAAAAGCATTGTCGGTAGCTCACTTAAATACATATGTGAAATTTACGTTTTAAAGTTTTATGTGTTATTTTTGCAATTTTGATAAAGTCATATTTGAACAAATTGACAAGTTCTCTCTGTGTACCTTTTCTCACCGCCCTTTATCACACATTTTCTTTGCTTTTTTATGATCTCTCTTTTTTACGCACTATCTATCTTTGTAAAAGTCTTAATCTCTTTCAAGAGTTACTCTCCTTCTTCCAGAATATCAAACTTTCTTACTCTCAAACCGTCTCTCAATTTCAAGCAATATGGCGTCTCACAATCAACCTTAGTTTGTCTTTTTTCAAGTTGCTCATCGATGGTGGTTTTTTTTGCAACTGTCAACCATGATCTCCAGTGAAGATGTCATGCTGGTTGCCGATCTCGGGATAAGATTTTGGAATTAAGTCACATAGCGCAAAAAAAAAGGGTGAACACAAAATACTAACAAATAAAACATACTTCAAGGAATAAACTTGCACAAATCATAAAATCCCATATTTTCAATAATGCCATCCATACTTTTTTTTTGGGGGGGGGGGGGGATAAATTTACAAATATATGTTTAATTAATATTTTTTTTAAAGATAAGGTATAACTATGCTATCCCTGCCACATGTGAGGGTGGGTGGTTGGGGGAGGGGATTTGCTATTAAATCTTAATGGGAGATAATTGTGTTAACAGGTCATATGCGCGGGGGCGGGGAGGAGAATATGCATTCAATCATTTTTGTGGCCCTTTTTTGTGTTGAAGCCTCCTTATATGTGTTTGATTATATCCGGACCGGGTTAGACTGACGTTAGGACACTGTTAGTATTCTGTGTGTCCCTTATGCTTTTATAATGCATGATAAAGGATGCATGTATAAATAAGTAAAGCTGATTTAGGAATAATTATATGTAGGCTCATCATGTTTGTATTTATAACCCACTATGTCCTTTTTCCTTTTTTAGTACCTAATAAGTCCCCTCATAATAATTTTTGTCATATAAAACCTTCCATCCATCTTTTGGACGAAAGGCGTCAAACATGTTCAAATTATTAAGGGGCGTGGCAAGAATGGAAGCATATCATAACCCCTGACCAAACATCGCATCGCATTCAACTTAACAACATGCCGCTCAGTTCACTTATTCTTCAGCCCCGTCACCACCACCACTCCTTATTAAAATCATGCATTATTTTGTCATCGCCACCACCGTAGTCATACCAAGCACCAACGCTAACACCAAATAACTGCACGTATCTTTTATTATTCTCTCAATATCTCTCCCTCCCTATCCCATCGGTTTGTGCCACAAGATGTATGCTATAACATATTGTTAGTTACCCTCACCAAAGCCACCGCATCCATTATTTGACAAGTCTACATTGAAGATTTTTAAATTATTGAGCTAAATATATATGAAGTGATGGGTATCATGGTGACATGGTGCAGATTGGCTACGGGTGATTGTGGGCTGTCAATAATGGTGGATATTAGGGCGCTCGGGTGGGTCTGACTTTAAAGACGTAGGTATGGGTGGTGATTGTTAGAAGGGGAGAGTTGGGGGTTGGTTTTTAAGATTAAATGGAATAAACGAAGGGTAAGTGGGTGCGGTCAATGGTGGTGATGGGGAATGGTGATGGGTTTAGTGGCGGCGAATACATATCGTGATGGGTGTGGTGAGAGTCATCATGGGTGCTGATAAGTCTAACGTGGTTATGGATGGTGATGATTGTGGGGGTAGTGATAATAGGTGGAGATCAATTTGGTGTGAGTGGTCACGAGTGGTTTGGTAGGGGTGATCACGGTGGAGATGGTTTTGGTGGGTGATGGACTTGGTAGGTGGAGATGATATGTTAACATTTTATAGGTGATGTTTCAATCTTGCATCTGTCTTTTGATCAAACGAGACCCGTTTAACATTTTTTGTCTATAAAAGTGGACGTAAGTGTTAGCCGTATGGTTGGATAACCTAGGCTTACATCTTATTTGATGATAACTACACATTGATTATGTTCTAATGTGTGCTTTGAGTGTATTCTTAGTAGGTATATACATGCACACTCATGAAGACACGTTTGAGAAGTTGGATAGATGGATTAAAGTCAAAGAAGCTTAAAGTTATAGTGGACATGCTATAAAAGCTTCATCAAGTCCAATGTCGAAGAACAACAAAGAATGCATCGGCTAAGTTACTATCGATTATAATTGATCTTTGCTATTATGTAATTAGTCTTGGTTTGATGCTTGGATTGATGACTATGACCTAAAAATACCTTAGGACAGCTTGTGCATTGCATGTGAGTTCATAACCATTCGCACAAGTGCGGTTCTTGAAAATGAGTGAACTTTGGAGCTTACTCAGTTTTTCTAAAAAATGTTTTTGGTTCTAATCTTTTCATATATTGATAAAACTTTTCATTAGCTTTCCAACGCAAAAAACGGCACCTCAATTCGATTTTTCTAGAGAAAGTTATGCCCAAAATAGGAAAAGGGGTTCCGTGAGGCAACTGATTGGCAGTAGTGTAATACAGTCGACTGTATTTGAATCCAGTCGACTGCATTGGTCAAAATTCAGTTCCAACGGCTATTTTCGAGCACAAAACTCCAACGGCTATTTTCGAGGGAATACAGTCGACTGCATTGGATTACAGTCGACTGCAATGGTAGTTTTGTCCATATTATGCCTATAACGGCTATATTTCATTTGCTCTCTATATAAATGATTTGGGGCTTCATCATACACCATGGAAACTACATTCTAAGCCTCAATTCATTAAAGAAATATCAAGGCTCATAGATTAAACTTATCTCTCTTCATCTTCATGATTTTACATCATTAAAGAGAGCATCTTTGTGAGCAATTATTTGATTGAGAGTGAGCATCCTTCAAGTCATAAATTCTCTTATCTCTCTACTGTACTAGAGCTTCATTTGTACTCATTTCCTTTCAAGAGGATTTCTTTGTACACGTTTGATATTTGTAAAAGGATTGTGATCAAGGCTTGGGTTTGTCAAGTCTTGGGTGAGCTTTGTGGATTCAAGACTTGTGCTTTGATCTTGACCCGGAAGAAGATTGTTGCCAGTGAATTCTAGTGCTCTTGCAAGGGACTTCCTTGAATAGGTGGATGTAGGCTTGATGATATATCAAGGCGAACCATTTAAATCTCCTTGTCAAGTATCTCTAAACCCTTATCTCTTTTCATTATCGTTTTACATTTGTGTTGAGATTGATGTTAGTTGTTTGTTAATTTTTAAAGTAGTCTTAAAACCCTATTCACCTCCTTTATAGGGTTATTTTATTGGTTTCAGTAAGGTTGTATAAGACACAATAAATTTATGAGATGGACCAACTAGGTACTAGAAAAAGAAAGGAACTTTGTGGGTTGGAAGTACAAACTTAAGGGGTACACAAGGAGTTACTCAGATAATTATGCATGAATCAAGAGACAGGGGTGGGGGTATAGCGTAAAATATGTCTAGAGTCTATTTGCACTTAATTATTTGGTGGTTAAAGTGCTAACGCTCTTATTGTCTTTTTTTTGTTTTTTTTTGTTTTGCATTGCCGAGGGCGTTGGGTGCGTCAGTTAGAGACGGGGAGGACAAATAAGGTTGGTAAACACAATAAATACAAAAGTGAAGCTTCTTTTAACTTTATGTCGAGACGGGGGATAATTTGAGCTAATAAAGCTAAGGCGACTCTGACAGGGCCTAGAGGAACTACTAGTGTTGAAGTTGCATTGATTATCATGTTCAGCCAACTCGCAATCCCACATCAAAGTGTAATTAGAGTTATGAACTCTCAAACTCTTCATAGTTTCTCGAAAATTATATTTAAGCGGAGAGAATTTTCAAATGATTCAGTTAGTCAAAATAAGGCCTGAGACGTTTTATACATAATCAATATGAGGAACTTCGTTTTACTTTATAGCTTTGCCTCGCCTTCCCAATAAGTCCAACACACAGTAGGCTGCGAAGTCCGTATGATAGGGTAGCCGTTGTTTCAACCTTCAGTTTAGTGCCTTGCAATCGTCAGTGAAGCACCAGATAATGCGAGTGAAGCCGGTCAGAGGAGTCTGCACTCCGCCCTGGCCATCAAACAAGTTAGGCTACAAAATCTTAAAAAACATATTTGTTCTATTGAACAATCCAAGGGTTATCGCCATTAAAGATGTCTGTGAACATTAGCGACGATGAGATGCGTGCCTCCTCAGGCAAACATCTTTAGCATCACGGACATGCACCCGAAGCAGACGTAACACTTTAAAGGAACTTGTTAACGGAACATCTCGGTGGTTTAGGTGCCTAAGGCACTGAGGGGCTTAACATAGTCACGCTCTCTCGAGAGTTTGAGCGCCTAGAGAATGAGACAGACAGAGTTGTGCACACAATCAATGCCAAGGTGGATTACTTTCCGGAGAAAGATCAAGGTAATGGAATTGAACTTGTTAACTTAAGGAGATAGTTTAGTTAGGTTAATCTGGCTCTCGTTAAAGTTGTTCTTACCGAATTTGATAGCTTAGGACGCCGGCACGTTTAGCATGTTAATGCCTTGGTTTTTTTTCGACTGCCTTTGTTATTGTCAAATTTAACGAGTTAATCTGGCTCTCGTTAAAGTTGTTTTTACCGAATTTGATAGCTTAGCACGCCGGCACGTTTAGCATATTAATGTCTTGGTCTTTTTTCGACTGCCTTTGTTATTGTCAAATTTAACGAGTTAACTTTTGACGCATACCGAAAGTAATTCTAGCGTGCCATCACAAGGTAAATACGTGTTACATTATTTGACACCAAAGAGAAAAGAGGAAAGGAAGCAAAAGAAACCCACTTTTGACCTTGCACACAACTTTCCGCCCACTTTATACTTTCTCAAAATGGGCAGAGGCCCAGCCTAGTGCCAATATGACGTTACTGGGCAAGGCAATACTGTTCATATATGTATCTTTCGCATCACACCGTCCTTCTAATGTAGCAATCATTATCCTCCGATGCCCCCAAAGAAAAAAGAAATTCTGTAAAATCTCTCGTAACTCTCTTAACAAACACATCTCTACTCTCAGCCAAATGATTTTCGCTACCTAATTAACTACTACTGTACAGATCCTCTATCCACACAAACCCTAGCTTCTATCAACCCTCAAGGGTTCCCCCACGTCTCCACACTCACGCACGCTCTAGATTCAGTTAATTATTATCTTGTCTTCAGCTGTTCTTTTTTCTAGGGTTTTAGATTTGCACCCATCTTTAATTTCGATACGACTGGTGATATGGATGAATTTGCTAGTGGAATTGGAATTCAAGAAATTCACAACCAGCAGGATCTTAACCAATTCGCCGCCCCTTCCACAGGTTGCCTTCGATTTCTTAGCGTATTTACGTTCTTTTTGGAGCTTAATTTGTAGAACTGGGTTTTAAAGCACCATTTTGATGTATAATTTTGTTTCAATCGTGTATGTAACTTTATTATCTGCTCGGTTAACTCAGTTAAGTCAACGCTAGTTGCTAAAAAAGCCCAGTTGTTTTTAACAAAACATTGAGATTCAAGTTTTATTTCATTTATGCTGGTGGGTTCTGTTTCATAATTATTATCCCCTTTGACTTTTTTGTGAATCCCTTGAGTGGAATTTGAACATATAAGCATTGTCCTTTACCTGTTGTTTTCGTCCTAGTTTGACTTGCCGGATAATATCTACATGATCTATGGTTATTATTTCTGTTCATCTCTCTACATTTAGACATCTGAGTATTATTATAGAGATTCACAAAAATCAAAGGGGAAAAAGATTACGAAACGGAGGGATTAAGTACCTGCCGTAGATATTCTGAGCCTTTCCAGTCTATTATTAGGAAGGTTTACGTTTTGGTGGTTAGTCATTTAATCTGTTTGTGGGTATGTTGACGAGTTCTTGGTGCTTTTTATATTTAAGTTATGTCCATAGATTATAGTTTTATTCTCTTCTATTTGATGACATTCAAGCGTTTTAGGTGCTTCAATGTTAATACTCTTTGATAGCTTGTATGGGTGTGTATCCTTATTTCCACTTTTATATGGGTTCGCGCTGACAATTTACAGCTTGAGCTGCCCAGGATTATGCACGTGTTATGCGTCATTAGTCGATATCATCTCTGACTTTGTTGCTATGTGATGCAGGAGATGAGGTATTTGACGCGTCACAGTATGCATTCTTTGGTAATGACAATGTTGAAGAAGTGGAATTGGGAGGGTTAGAAGGAGAAGAAGAAGATGATCTTCTTGCAGCCGGATTTGAAGAAGGAGAGTATCAGTTGGATCCAGAAGAGGTTACCTTCTTCATAGTTATAGATTTTAACATTTATATTACGACTTTACACATGGATGTCATCCGTTTTCTTCTTCTTCCTTTGTTTCTATATAATAGGAAGATTCTTGTACTCTTTTTCTGCATATGTGATACACCCATTATGGGGCTTTCTCAATGTAGGATCAACTTACATTGAAAAAGGTGTCTCATGCATAGTCTCTGATATTTGTTGACTTACGAGTTTTAATTTGGAGTTTGGTACTTATACTAGTCGGATTATAGATGCTTATAATGATGATTTTCTATCCGGTTTGTATTGGTTAATGTAGGTCTTGATATCTCATTTTAAATGTCCTGTCATCTCTTTTCATCTTTTTCCATGCTTTGGTTTTATCTGTCTAATGTTTCCTGCTTGGTTATAAGAAAGTTGTACCAGAATCACCTTATTGTAAAGGGGGTTTCTACCTCTTAATTGGACTTGTTGCACTTTTTAGCCCAGAGTCCGGATCATGTAGAGTTTCCATTTTTGTACATAAGTATGCAATTGCATGAGGTATGTTGTGCAACCATTCATTTCTTCTTCCCTTTTCTACAGGGTGGAGTATTGGGATCTCTTTCTGATATCGATGATCTTGCCACCACATTTTCAAAGGTTGGTTCTCCTAAATACAAAATTTGTAGGGTGCTGCTTCTGGAATAGTTAATGACGATATGCTTTGAAATCAGTTATTTTGAATATTCTGTTCCTTTAATTGGATTTTAGTCATATTTTTGGTCTACAATTTGCCTTTTTTTTTTTTTTGTACAGTTATATATTTCGTTCCGCCCATAGACACGCGCGTGCACACATTTACACATTTGTGTCTGTGTGGTGTGTAATTCTAAATATAATGCACAATATATTTCGTTCCGCCCATAGACACGCGCGCGCACACATTTACACATTTGTGTCTGTGTGGTGTGTAATTCTAAATATAATGCACAATATGATTATATGTTTGTGGACTTTACTGGCGACATTTGATTGCTCTAAGGTAGAAGTACGACGTTTATTCTTGTGTATCATTACGAGCGGATTTAAGTATAACATGTTTGTTGGTGGGATGAAATTGAACGATAGGAACCTTTGAGTTTGTATATGTATCTACGTACCTTACTACAACCATACAACGAGCTTGCACATCTACATTTCTCGGTAATGTAGGTGATAATTGCTCTCGTGATTATAATAATGATGGTATTTGTAGTAGGTAATTTTAACCGGGGAAATAGGTTGTAAGTCTATCTTGTACTCTGTGACGTGCTATCATAGTGTTTGTGTTGTTTTAGTTAAGTTTCTTTGCATATACGTACATATTGGTGGCAATGTCAATTAATTGAAAACCAAGGGGAGAATGGGGGTGTGGTGGTGTCTATGTGTGGTAGCGGACCATATTACTTTACATCTATACTACTTATTAAGCCAAAATATGGTTTGGTGTAACACCTCTTTGGTGTTACATAATTACCAACCTACAATGATGACAAGTGGCATTCCAAGAATTTTTTTAAAAAGTGACACAAAATAAAAAACTTAATTGGTAAGTACCTACCTAAATTTTAACAAGTTCAAATTCATCAGAAAATATAGTTAAAAAAATTTAAAGGCCAAGTTTGATACGATAATCTTATTTTGCTAACTTATTTTTGGACACGTATGGTTAACTTATTTTTCTGTTATTTAAGACTCATTTTACTGAATATGACAATTAACACGTATATGAGATGTTTGATTTTTTTTTGTTTTTAACAAAGTTTTACTATTAATTTCAGTTTTGCACACGCATCGCGTGTGCTACAGTGACTCGTCCATTAAGTACAAGAATTCTTATGTTGGCATGTTGGCATCTTCCTGTTCTTCAGTCTGGGTTCCTGTCCATGTTTTAGGTGAAGCCACAGGCAACTTGCGCTTTTATATGGTTTAGAGTACTATCATGGGTATTATATATGCATGTTCACAGTATTTAATGTTTAGTGTGAAGAGGAGGAGGGTTGGGCATGATTACTTTTATGGCAGCTGGGTTAAAAACATTTGTTTTTGCCTTTTTTGGGATCGTCTCCACGTTCATAATAACTAATGAAGAAACATGCAACTTATAGGGTTTAGCCTAATCTTAGGTTTGCGATTATATGTGCCTTCACAATATTTAACCTGTAAGTTTGATGTTTTTGGTTGGTATGAGAGTTTTGGCCTGGAAGTGGTTTCTCATGGATTGACGTTCTTCTTACTTCGTTTGATCCTTTTTGGTGTAGTTTATCTAACATAGATTACGTCGATTGTGGCTTTATATATCGACATTGTTATTTTGGATCATTGTTAGGTTGGAAGTTTTGTTGCATGTCTATCATTTTGTTGTGCAAATAAGTTGGCAAAGGTAGTTGGGGTTATGGTTATAGAGAAGGTATCTTAACTAAAGATGTTTCTTTTCGCTGCAATGAGATTGGCATGAGTATCTTTTATATTTTATAGGTGCTTTTCGGGTGCATGCCAGTCAGGAAGGCTGTGATTTGATTAGAGTTTGACAACAACATTGGAATAGCAGACTCCCTTTTAGAATTGACACGCATCTTTCTAGTTAACACGCCAGAGGAGGAGTTTCGTGTTTCAACAAAACACCAAGGAAGTTTTTGTGTTTGATTTAGAGACGTAGACGGTGTTACCAAATACCTGTTTGGTTCTTTCTGAACAAGGTTTTGTTGAACTACCAAGTGAAGAAGAGCCTTCTGGATTTCGTACTATAGTCGACAATACTAAACTAATAAACTAATTGACTACATTGCTTATGATATTTTGTTGGTCGTAATATCCCCAAGATTGTTTCTTACTGTAAGATATATATCATATATGCTGACTTATTCTTATCATCTTTTAATTCCCGACGGCTAGTCATGTGGATTTTATTTTATTCCTAAGCTATATTCCCTTTTTCGTTTACAGTTGAATAAGGATGTTAGCGGGCCCAGAAGTACTACTGTTGTTGGTGATAGAGGATCCAGAGAAAGTGAGTACAACTATGCTTCTTGTACAGGCAATTGGTAGTTTTCTGTTGAGAGTCTGTATTGATGTATATACGGAGAATTGTGGTTCTTTATTGTGACATCTGTTTACCTTTCTGCATTGGGTTGTCGTAGTTGCATAGCTCGACAGAAAAATGAGTATGTAACATTGGTGTTGATATGAAATTTAATCTGAATTTTAACAAGCATGGATCTGAACGTTCTCAGTTGAGAATGAAGTTTGTATCCTTATCATTGTATTAATTACGAATGTGCAGATACGAATTTTTATTTTTGATTAGTATTGACACTGCCAAGCCTGATGCTTCTTTTTATCCTAGAGGGGTCTGCAATGCTGAGTGCATGACTTTGGGGATACAAGTGTCTGACTAACCTGCTTTGTTTTTTTGGATAACCATCAATTTAGTTTAGTTGATTGGTGGTACAAGAATTTACAAGTAAACTATGTAAACAATTCTAAAATCAGGTGAAGGTTGTTCATCGGATGTACAGTTGTAAGTGAGGTCTGGCTATGTGGATCATATAATAAGCTGTCAATGAGTCAATCGGAACAACTTAAAGAGAAAATGGTTTATGATATTTTCCGGTTTTTAGGTGGGGTGGGTGAGTGATCGAACTTTGATGTTGACTGTCACTGTCTTAAGAATATTTGTATAATTGCAGCTGCTTTTGTTGTTTCCAAGCATAGACTAATGCCATTATAAACAATGTCATTTATATTGCCACAATATGACCATCATGCTACAATAATTATTTTGAGTGGTAGGTATGTATCTTAATATAACATAATGGAGTGATATTTTATAGTTACCAGTTGTTCCTTGCGGCTATATATAGAAGTGACAAACTTTTATGGTAGTGCGAGTATAGAGTTGACATACACATTAGTGTTTTGCTGACATGTGTTTATGGTACTTTTCCCTTGGACAAATTATTAGATGGATTAGTTGAAACTTAGCATATTCACTTGTAATTGAACTGATTGTGCATATTAACATCAATATTTTCTGCTCAAGATTCACTTTTACTGATTTCTACCTTTTAATATTTTGTACTTTTGTGTTGATAGTATTTGGTCGTGTTTCTTTCAAATATTTTTAATTCAGGTTCATCTGCTGCTGAATGGGCCCAAGAGGGAGATCCTAACTGGTTTGATCAGCATGTCTATGGTGCTGAAAGCACGCAGGACAGCAGAAGATGGTCACCCCAGCCACATTCTTCATTTGATCACCCTGATGAATTACAGGTATTGTACAGAACTTCTTCATACCCTGAGCAGCAGCAGCAAAATCTTCACCAACAGCAACATCAACAACAATACTTCTCCAGTGAACCAATTCTTGCTCCTAAATCTTCATTCACATCATTTCCCCCCCCCGGTGGCAGATCTCAGCAGCCTTCTGCGAACCATCATCCACACCACCCAAATATTTCATATCAGCCTGGTGGGCAACAGATGCCACTGGGCTCACCAAATTTATCTCACCTTCAGCCCCAGCTGCCCGCCTTACCTCATGGGTCACAATTTGGAGGGAATTTACCTCAATTTGCTCCTCCAAGTCTTTCTGCTAATAGCCGACAGCAGAACCAGTGGGTCAGCCAGACCAATTTGTTTCCAAGAGATCATTCTGGCCTCTCAAGCAATCTGATGCAACCACCTCTACCTCGTCAAAATGGTGTAATGCCCCCACCGCTAGTGCCGCCACAGCAAACACAGCCACACGGAATGCACCATCCGTTTCAGCCATCATTAAGTCATTTATCAGGGATGCAGTCCCAACTTATTAATAACAATCGTTTTCCATCTCCACCAGCCATGAAAAACTTTGATTTTCTTACATTGACTGATCTGAGAGATCAGAGACTTAAGTCACTGCCAAAAGCTTCCAGGATTGACAATGGTTGGCCGGTTTTCAAGGCCAAGTATATGACAGCTGATGAAATTGAGAATATTCTCAGAATGCAGCTCGCTGCCACACACAGTAATGATCCGTACGTAGATGACTACTACCACCAGGCTTGTCTGGCAAGAAAATCTGCTGGTGCAAAGTTGAGACACCACTTCTGTCCAACTCAGCTGAGGGATTGTTCGCTCCGAGCTCGTGCAAATAGTGAACCACATGCTTTTCTCCAGGTGGATGCTCTTGGAAGGGTTTCCTTCTCTTCAATTCGTAGGCCTCGTCCACTTCTTGAAGTTGACCCGCCAAATTCATCTGTTGGGGGGAGCACCGAACAGTTTGTGTCAGAGAAGCCCTTGGAACAGGAGCCCATGCTTGCAGCTAGAGTAACTATTGAGGATGGCCTCTCTCTTCTCCTCGATGTTGATGATATTGACCGGTTCCTTCAGTTCAGTCAACTCCAAGATGGTGGGGTCCAGTTGAGGCGGAGGCGACAGGTCCTGCTGGAAGGGTTGGCAGCATCACTTCAACTTGTTGACCCACTAGGCAAAAATGGCCAGACTGTAGATCTGGCTCCCAAGGATGACCATGTATTTTTGCGGTTAGTCTCTCTTCCCAAGGGCCGGAAGCTTCTTTCAAAGTACCTTAAGCTTCTTTTTCCAGGAGGCGAACTGCTCCGAATAGTCTGCATGGCCATTTTCCGTCATTTGAGGTTCTTGTTTGGGGGGCCCCTTCCACCTGATTCAGGAGCAGCCGAAACAACTACCAACCTTGCGAAGGCTATCTCGTTTTGTGTTCATGGCATGGAGCTTAGATCACTGGGTGCCTGTCTTGCATCAGTGGTTTGTTCTCCGGAGCATCCTCCACTCCGACCGATCGGAAGCTCTGCTGGAGACGGGGCTTCTGTTGTCCTGAAATCTGTCCTAGAGAGGGCTACCCAAATCTTAACTGATCCGACTCATGCTGCTGCGGGTAACTGCAGCATGCCTAATCGAGCCTTTTGGCAGGCCTCCTTTGATGCATTCTTCGGCCTACTTATGAAGTACTGCTTCAATAAGTACGATACTGCAATGCAATCATTACTCACGCAGGGCCCACCAGAATTGGTTGCTATCGAGTCAGATGCAGCAAGAGCTATAGGTAAAGAGATGCCAGTTGAACTCTTGCGCGCAAGTCTTCCTCACACCAACGAACATCAGAAGAAAGTACTTTTGAATTTTGCGCAGCGCTCCATGCCCGCTCATGGACCGAACAATGGTCATGGTGGGGGGAGTGGTGGTTCATGAATTTACTAAGGTGGTCTGTCTTGCCGTGGTGATGTAGAACCTTAGAAATGTGGTGTTAAATGGATGTGTCATGGGCTGGCGGTTGTGTTCTAGAGTTTACCTACTTCCATTGTGGGTAACTGTTGTGTTTGGCGCACATGGAGGATGCAATTGTTAGCTCCATGCTAATGCTTCTAGAACTTTCAAGCTGGCTACTAGCTTATCATCTCGGACTTGACATCGGGAGCTTATTTTTATGCTCTGTTGTGCAAATCCTGATAATAACGAGGATTTAGGCGTTAGAAATGTACAGCATTTACTCGGAAGATTTTCCATGTTCCTTCACTAATATGTTCAGGGAGATGGGGAAGGATTTAGTTTTGTTATCTGATAGGAGAGGTACCTGGAAATGTTGGTACTAGTTTTGTGTTCGGTGGATCAGGTTTTCCTTTTATTGTTCTTACTCTTCTATTACCACAGGAGACAATTGCTATATGATGCCTTGTAAGAATTGTTGCTTTTCTTCTGAAGTTTGCATTGCCCTCATGATATTTACATCATGCTGTTCAATAAATTTGCTCGTTCTCTCTTTCTTTTTTAAATGTTTTGACATGCCCTCTTGTGCTTGAACTAGCCTCTGTTTGTGTGTGAGGGAGGTAGAGTATCCAGACTACTCTCGCAGTAAGGAGGGTGAGTGGCATGGACATGGTACCACCCAGATTGGTGGTGGCCGGACGATTTTCTCTGCTTGATGCCGATGATAATGAGGTACGACTGAATGGCCTCCAAAGTCGTAGACGCTGTTATTGCGATCCTAATGAGGAGAATTTAGAGCAATGTCATCGTGGTCGAAAATGTCACCAGTGAAGTACATAGAATTTGCCACCAACTAGGGAAGTCAGCAGCCAGAAGGGGGAGTGAATCATTGCGCCTTAGAAACAGCGCGCGGGCTCCAAGGCTCTCCACATAATTCCATGTCTTAGTTTCAGTATTCAGCTCATAGGCATCAAACCTCATCGTCTTGTAGGGCTTATGGAACGTGAAATCGCTGTAGTCGCTAACAACACTGCCATTTTCTTCCTCAACAGCAAGCCCAATAAACCTGTCAACCACCAGGACATTCCCCCCCAAACGGCGACTCAAGATACTCGAGAGCAACAACAAATCTCCCTCAGAATGCTTTCGCTTTGGTTCCACACTGGCACGCTCCAGCTTCTTCTTACAGCAATCTCAAACCGCTTAGGTGAATAAGGGTCGTTCAAATCCCATGCCTCGACTTGAGAACCCTCGACTTTCAAGGCGTAAGACAACGTGCCCTTGTTTGAGTACGTAATGTCGCTATACTCTCCCAACTTATGGTCTTTCATATCAGTCCACTTCTCGTACAACGCGAAGGAAATTTGCTAATGGAAGGAGGGGGATAATAGCAGGAGGGAAGGCAGCGGGGTTGACGAGGAAAATAGATTCTTCTCGACGGGAGGCGTAGGCGAGCCATCTGTGTGAAGAACCCAAGCAAATGGCTTCCTTTGGCATCTTAGCCTTATTCTTGAGGTAATCACTTTTTTGTCCGCCAGCTTAATGAAGCAATTAGCATCATCGTCTGATGGAGGAATCATAAGCCATGGCGACGAGAGAAGCGAGGATTGGAATGATGAAGAGGCCTCCCGCGTGTCATTGCCTCGACGGAGAATTGGTGGAGGAGCAGAAGCTAAGACAACGCCACGGGAACACGTACCGTGATATCTGCATCATGTGGAGGCAGACCACTTGCCAGAACCCCTTGTGGCGTCCCTCTTACTCTTACTAGAAGGCCATGGACACAGGCAGCAGCAGTGCGGCTGGAAACTGCTCTTAGAGCGATACAAGAAGCCAATGGAAACTGCTCTTAGAGCGTTAAAAAAAGCACTGGGGTTTTAGCCAAGGGTTTAGGAAGGAAGTGTTGAGAGAGAGATAAATAACACATCGGGTAATAACTAACGATACTAAAAAATATAAGCTTTGTAGACATCTTCTCTCATTGTCAATTGATTTTGAGTTGGATGCTTTCACACACACACACACACACACACACACACACACATATATATATATATATATATATATATCAACTCGTAAGTAGCAAATAAAAATGTGAAGCGAGCATACAAACGTGTCGCCAAAAGGCCAAAGTGGCAAATATAAACGGAAACTCTTCAGTGACGACTTTTTATTCTTTAGAGAAACATATTCACCTGCACCTGTTATTTCAGAAAAATGTGAAGGATCCAGATGATGCTCCTTTTTATCGGGTTACTAGTAGAAACATTTCTTTTATAAAAGATCTTAGATCACATTGTATTTCCCCGGAACCTCTCAACACATCGAAAACATTTGGTTGTTCGTCCACCAACCAACACTACCACCACCACCACCACCACAAAAAAGGAAACGACTACCGACACCGCTCAAGGTCATGAGTGACTACCACATAAATCAGTCCCTGAAAACAAACAACATAAAAACGTTATACCTCACCAGATACAACCCCTAACAATCTAAACCAACAAGCTCCCGCCGAGACAACTGATTACCACCATAGGCGACCTTAAGGGTACCTAACCTAGGTGGGGAGAGGGAGAAGGTGGGGCGATTAATAGGGTGGGAGAACCCAACCAACAACTAGGGGAGAAAACCATACTTGTAAGAGATACCCTCAACATTACACAAAATCTAACCCTTAGGGGTGGTGGAAGTGGCAAAGGGCCTCGAGGAATGACCTCGAGGTCCCGGCCTTATTGAATTGTAGTTCTAAAAAAAAAAAAAAAAAACATTACACAAAATCTAACCGAGAGGGAAAACTAGCTGCTAGAAAGGCCCTGCAAGGGACGGGAACAGGGGAAACCTAGAGAAAACCACTCTTAAACAGTAATAAAGGTAGCTGCCAAGAGGTCACAATATTGAAAAATGTAACATCTCTTTATACAAGTGAATTTTACACCAAGGAATCAGAGAGTAATTTCTGAGTCCATGCTATTCCGCTAAAGGGACATCTAAAGTACATATGTGCTTATGCTAAAACTCTGTTTTTGATTCCCAAAAATATGATTTGTTTGGTATATTTCTACTGATTGAACCTAAAAAGAATGCTTATGACATTAGAGTTAACTACTCTGTAACTTCTCCATCAATTCAACTAGAATGATGACCACTCTCCTGCAGAAGTCGGACAGAAGCAACACGGACCATCTCAATAAGCTCCTCATCCAGTTCTTCAAGCTCGCCAGAATTGCGAAGGTGATAGTAGAAAGGGGCCATGTGGTTTGCCGCAACTTTGGCCAGCTCCCACAGAGAGAATCCAGCTGCAAATTGGATGACTTTTACAGATAAAGATTTCGCAGAATCCAAGCAAGACATTACCACTCTTAAACAGTCTTCATAGAGATCATTCCCTATAAGCCAAAATTTTGCTAGCGAACAAAGCTCAATGTATGGCTTCAGTTCACAGAGCTTCTCATCAGCGTCTAAATTATCCCATAAACAGCCAGATGCGGGCTTCTGGAGCTCGTCCGTGTAAAACCACTCTATTAGTCTATCCAATGCTTTCCAACTGATGGGGACCTTTATGGTTTGTGACCCGCTGTAAGCATATAAAATATTGCATCAAAATATGCACAAAAGTTACTTTTAGAGGTAAGAACACTTATCCTGCTAAGGACAAATATATTGTATCACCATGCCATGGAGACTCTTGCACACCCAGAATACCAATTATTCTATATCTTGAGCTATTGGCAACGCCTAAATATCGCTTCGATGCGGGATCATGATGGTAGACACAAAAGCAGGTAGAGAAAATACAGTTATTACCTTTCCTCGTGGATGGGAGGGGGGTGGAAAGGAGAAGGGAAGAAAAAATGTGTTTGAAAATAATGTACAATAACAAATTAAACACCCTTAGGGAATGTTTGGTTCACGGTTTGAATCACTATGCACCGTAACCATAATCATAATGTAACGAGCGTGTTGGTTCACTGCTGGAGATTTCCCTTACAATGTGATCATAAATACGCTCGAGTGTTTGGTTTAACGAGTAAATGTTGTAATGCGATGAAAAAAATATGAGAATGACTATAATATCCCTCCATCATTCGTTTTATGTACGTTTGGTGTACTGTTATGGCCATTTCATAACAGCAACCTTTAAACTTTTATCCCTATATGTTTGGCACGATATTTTGATTCTTTTACAACCATAAAAGTGATACTAACTTTTTTCTAAAGCAACTTAAAATGCTCAAAATATAGATGCCATTACTTCTGTCATATATGGAGTTGGATTTGGTTGGCATCTTCTATGCCTTCCAAAACTCTAATCCTATGTTCTTGAATTCTTACAATTTTATAATAGAGCTAAATAGGTGATACATTTTGAATGGCCACAACTCCAACACCATGAACTATAAACATCCAGCCCCATGATCTCCCTTCCTCCACTTCATAATTACTACCTACCTTCCCGTGCATAGCACGGTGTTTTAGCTAGTTTATTATTATATGATAATAAGAGACAATGCATGTGCGTGTATGTGCTAAGAATTTAGTTATAATTGAATACTGATGATATTTTGAGAAGATGAAAGATAATAACTTTATAGCACCTCCAAATATGTTTTGGTATTGTAGATGTTAAACGAAAATATTAAGGATATGGGTGAAAATGAGAATACAACAATATTCTCGATTAGGGCAGTGATTAAGCTCGAAATGACCTCTAAACGGTTAACCAAACGACCCTTACATAAAATCATTTGCAGTATCCTAGAAGCGGTGCACAACTTTAAAGTGTAACATACACCTTTAATTTGATTTTTTACTATCGACCAAGTAAGCTTCAAAGAAAAAGTTACTTCAAACAATGGGTAACGTAATCCTTGATAACTAATAGTAGCCGCATTACTATGAACCAGGTTATCTAAGTACATATGATTACATGAGGGCCCACTTTTTGGATGGTTCACACATTGATGTATCCCAATTTTCACACAGCGACGTCGTGTAAACACTAAGGACTAGAAGATCAACTATTGTAAAATAGTTTGAATAAAGAATTCGTTAGCTTTAACAAAATAATGGTTTTCATACTAAATCAGTGCAATAAAAAAGCTAAAAAAGACTGTATATCTTAAGTATAAGCACCTTTCTCGCATTCCTGACCGAAACAAAGCCTGCAAATACTCGCAACTTGAAAACAATATAACTTTGTGAGCATGGATATGTGGCACTGACAGACAGCATATATTGCACTTCCATTGCCTCAAATGATCTTCTTCAGCTTCCAGAATGATGTCCCTGAATGTTGAAAGAAATTTTATTAGAATCTCATAACAAGACAAAATAGGTGTGCATGTGGGCTTTGAAATAGCTTTCATGTTGTGCTAAATAGAAACTATTTCACTCTTTTAATGCATATTGAAGCACTCCAGCCTAATAGTCAGTCTCTCAACGTAACACCGTGAATAGTTGACTATCCAATGTTAGTGACCTGCAATTCAAGTTTTCTAGTTCTCAGCACGATCCTCAAGTATTTGATTTAATAAAATATAACCTGGATACTGGAGACTAATAATAAAAGTGCAATTTCATCAACAACAAGACCGATGGCGTAGAAAGTAGAAACCACCACTATACCAAACAGCATACAGGACTTTATACAATATCCACAATATGGACCATTGAAAAACTTCTTCCTGCAACGCAGAGCTAACTGGCCAAAAAAGAAGAGAAAAGATATTATAAAACTCATACAACATCAAATAGCCAGGAAGATGCACCTACCAAAAACGTTCTCCAGATGACCCAAGGGCAAAGATAAGATTGAAGCTTGGAAAGGAGCTACCCCATTTTGGATGTTTTCGACAAAGTATTTGCAGCATAGATTGCAACTTGCAATGCCGAGCAAAAACTTTCAACTTTTTCACTAGGTCTTCTCCTGCTTCTAGATATCCAGAGTAAACAAAATCCAACACCTTCAGCAATACCTCGTGATCTACATGGGAAGATAGGCAAACTTTTCTTGTCTTGACATCCTCCGAAATGTCGCTAGGCGATAATTTCCCAGGAGGAACTAATGGTGGACATCGAGTCGTAACGATGACACCGTGAACATTAAAAGCCTCCTGATCTCTAAGAATGAGTTTCAGATCAGTATGTTGGTTTTCCTTGAGTGCTTCCCCGATTCTTTTCCCAAGTTTGCTTGGGAAGCCGTACACTCCAAAATAACTAAGAAGGTAAGCCGCAAACCATCTTGATCCCGGAGCATAAGAATCATCACAGATGCAGATTTCTTCAAGTTGACTAACTAATTGAGCGGAGGTATAGTCCATCTGGTTTGCAAATACATGTGCATGATTTTTCACAGAACCAGACTGGCGTATCAATTCAGCTAACCCCCACAAACCATAAAGCAACAGCATGTCTTCACCCTCCCAGTCCCCTGCATAGTCATAGCAACAAGTTTTCTCGTGGAAAGAAGTCCACAAATGAGGTGCCAGACTCGACCTTTTTATGTGCACAGGACTGCTTAACCAACCCTTTATGAAGGCCAGCAATGTCTTTATCCCATGGTTTTTTACAACATGCTTAGGATATCGAGGTAGTGCTAGATAACATACCAACCGCATCAAGTATATTGTAATTTGAAGGTTATCTTGCACGGTGAACTTGTCTCCAGATGAAGTGGCATTTAAGGTAGTCAACAAGTGCTTAATATCCTCCTTGCCATGTGGCTTCAATACTTCACATAATACAGATCTTGCTTGGGATGCGATGAACTTGGAGGGAGAATATAACATCAGTAGAACTGCTCTACAAACTGATTCAGTGCCACACATAGCTGAATTAACAGTTTGACGTACCAGACGTCTAGTACGAACTGAATCTACAAAGGCCAAGCTGTCAAAGAGAACAAATAAATAATTAGTACCATGAAGGTAAAGCCTAAGCTCTTACGCACCAAAACAGAAAATACGTCTACCACTTATTCCTTGTAGACCAAACAATGTCCGTCAAGCTTAAAGTTGCACCTTCCACTTGTGTATGCCTGTCACGCCCCAGACCCGGAGGCGGACCTTCGCATACTAATCATGCTTATGAGAAATACAATACCAAATATTTACGAAAATGTAACCTCAAAAAGGATATCAGAGCTCTAAAACATAATACAAATCAAAGCATTCACATTAATCACCAATCCTGGTAACTGCAACGGAAGTCTAAACAAATATAAACATTACCCAAAATGGGTTCCCAAATGCTAGTAATTCATTAACTATTATAAAGTTCTTATTCTCAAGCCACTAAAAAGAGTCTTAGTACAAAGTAAGTATATAATAACATATGGCTGAGACAAAATGCAAACATATAGAATCGAATGTGGAAAGACGATAAATAATCTTAGCATGGCAAAAATTCTCATTTGGGGATATTAACCCAACAAAGATCACATTAAAGTCAAAGGAACATATTTGAATAATTGAAGTAATAATCAAATACGATACAACCACGTAATATGTGAGTGTAAAGCACGAAAAAGTTCTAAGTTCAAAGTTTGCGTACCAGTAAAAATTGCCATATCATGTCATGGCATAAAAAAAACCTAAGCACGTGCAGGTTCGAAATATTAGTTTTCAATTCGAAGGGTCTAATGGACATCAACGCATCTCCAAGGCATAAGCATCAATACTTTACATTTGAAAAAGGGATAATGATTTCAAAAAATACTTGATTTTAGACCCAAATCGACGAGGACGAAGAAATAAGTTCCACGGAAGTGGAATCGATTCAATCCGAGTTCGTACTAGCACGAAATTAAATAACAAAAATTTCGGCAATAACTTTAACAAAAGAAAGTGCACCATTTTGCCTATCCATTCCTTTTTTTTTCCACCTATTATCGGTTTATTTTTTCAATCTTTCCTTCACTGTATTTTATTGTGCCTTGATGTGAATTCCATCAGAATTTGGTAGAACAACTGTGCACCCCATGAAGCAATCAGTGAGCAATGATCGAAATAATTTCTACTCTAAATTGAATAATCGTAAACGCAGCAAAGTAAATCCTCACAAGGACCATTATGAGTGTAACCCTCTGTAACCCTTAGCTCAAATTACGCAACAATATTCGCAAAGTTGTGTAAGCCACAATAATTTCAAAACCTAAAGAATCAAATTAATCCACCTATATCACAAAATATACACACACAGTTCTAAATTGATTCAAATCTTCCTCATAATTAAATTGGGTTTAGGATTACTCAACAATTATGGGTAGAAGCGTGAAATACTCAAAGTCCTAGGTTTCTCTTTCTTCTCTCCCTCTTGAAGACCAAACTCACTTTATAGATACAAGACAAACTGACTAGTTCTTATTTCACTAAACTTGGTAAATAACTCAAAAGACCTTAGGACTGTATTACTTATCCAAAAGTACCCCAAAAGATTACTAAAACAACGAAGATAGTCTAAAACATAAAAATAATACGTTACAGATTATTTGGGCTCTTATAATGCCCCTTCCAAATGACACGAGCCACACAGAGATGGATTACAGATACACAAACTAAACAGGAAAAAAAACGCATATGAGAAGACTTGGAGTGCAGACATGAGAAAGGCAATGCTCTGATGCTATGTTAGACACCAATCACGGACTAAAAACATTCATCCAGCTTTATAGCAATTAGTTCAAACCAAAGCAAACCCTAGCATAAAGAAAACCGGCTATAGCTTAAACTGAGTACAAAAGTAAAATGCATGAACTAAGGATGATAATGGACATACCATGCACATGTGATAAGCATGTTAATGTTAAGTTCATTTCCAAGCTTCTTAGGGTCGAAATCTTCTGCACAGTTTGTTGCAAGCCATCCAAGAATATCCCAAATATATGGTCTCAGAAAAAGAAGAGGACTTGCACTTCCACCCTTATTGGCAATGGCTATCTGTTGATCTAAGGATGCCAAGTTTTGAGAAAGAAATGTTTCCTGATTATTGTTCAGGAGAAGTTGAAGTAGAACTTTTTCAACTCCTAGTTTCCAAAAATGATTGTGCTGTTCCCCCGCCCAACGAGTAATCATAGCCAAACGGCAAGCCTCTCCAAATAAAGATATCTGCTGCTTCGTAAGCTTTCCAGAAACCAAGCTCCAATCGCTCATTCCACTTATTATGGCGTTGATAAGGGGCTCACAGCACATTTTCATCAATCTAGAGCACCCTTGTTCACTGATCTGAGCAGATCGTGATAAACCGTAATTAAAACGTGAAGAAACAAGGCATCTATCAAACAGAATGGTCAAAGCTACAAGTAAGAATTATTACAGCAAAACACTGAGCGAGTTTAAAACCCGCCATCTTAACGGAATGTGGGTTTGAGCTGCCCATGGACTGCACCATCATTTGTAAGAGGTTCTGTCCAGTGTCTAGAAGCTTATTTGCACCGTTACTACATAAAGCTGGCATAAAAGATCAGCAGCAAGCACGTCAAAATATCAAAAGCTAATGAAAAGAGTTTCAGCCACGAGAAGAGCAAAGTAACCAAACCAAACTTATTAGTCAAGAGGAAAAGTGATTACCTATGGTGGAATACAATTGCAATATAGCAACCTTTGTGGTGAAATCTGGTTCTAAACTTATGGAACCCAATACTTCCATTGCTTTAGTATCGTCCGAAACACAAAATCTAAAGGATGGCCACCGCCATAGTATTCTACTAAAAAGAGAAACCATCTCCTTAAGATATACAACTGGCATACTTCCACCAGGAAAATCATGTATGTTATGGAGTATTTTACCAACTGCATTTTTCTTTCTGAGGATCTCCAACACTTCTTTTTCTCTTTTCACGCACAAATTTGACAGGATGAACCCCAAAGCAGTCGCACATGAAACAGCAACATCGGATTCGCGGGAAGATAACAAAGACGTCAAAGGGCAGACCATCTTCAAAAAATGAGGTTGGAGAACTGAACTTGGTATAATCCTGACCATCTTTAGCACCACATTTGATGCCGACCACACTACAGACTCACTATTATATTGAAAAATACCTTCCAATGCCTCAACCATATCAGCAACCGTATCCTAGAATAGAGAGGAAACAATTACGAGTACATATTTGACGAAGTGTAAAACAGGTGAATTGGCAATTGCCAAAAAGCTGGGGAAGGGGGGAGTAACATACTTGGGTGGTGCAAGCAAGGTAACACTCGAGTACCCATGTCAGTGACGTATATTTTAAGAAGTAAAAGGGCAGCAATGATGGAAAAACAGGGAAGCAAGTTCCTTATTACTTTCTAAATCTTTGAAGAAGAAATGAAGAGATTTATGTACTGCACGCTCCCATATAAAGCAACCCAATGCTTACCCAACACCACAGTAAGGCCAAGAAACAACACTTATGGAGGAGCTTCGATCTGCACCTGGAGCCACACTCCAAAAAAGCCCCTAAAGCTCATATACCAATCAAAAAATAGTGTTTGCACTAGCTTACCACCTTATCACCTCTACCAATATCCTCTTATGCTTAGAAAAACTCCAAATTAATTGCTAAATGCTATCTAATGAGAGGACTAAAGTGACTCTCTGATTCATAAGACAATTTTTCTAAGTGCTGTGGTCAGTGAAGCCATTCCCGAACGAATTTGCAATGTCCTTTGTAATCCTTTTGAAATTATAGGGCCAGTATATAGTGGGACAGAATCTCCATGGCATGAAGCCGAATGAATCAACATTACGTTTAACAAAAAACCACTTCTCAAATCAGATAGGTCACCTGCCCGTCTTCAGAGTGGTTTAACTATTCAATCTAAGAGAAAAAGTAGAATGTGTGACACATCAAAGAACAAAAATATGAAGTGGATGCGTCGGAGGAGGAAAGAAAAACTATTAGACAGGTTCAGATGCCCCATGGACTAACAGGACCAAAAATGGAAACAAGGATCTACACAACTAATTCTGGCAACATCCAAACTTTGATTTGAGGCACAGTTAAAACATGCTAAGGATGTAAAGACAATTTTTGGAAAAACTGTCATTGATGAAAGATGTCGAAATAAACTACACAATCATTTCAATTAAATTTATCTGGATTAGCTTCTTACGACTAGTTCAACACACGTCTCACACCATCTTATGAGCTTGATATAATCATAACATTTAAATGGAGCATGCCTTAAACATATGGAGAAGAAGATATAGCGAAGGTAACCTCTCTTTTATTAATATAATAATGATGAAACGGATCATCCGATTCATGTAGCTGAACCCAACTAAATTGGGACAAAGACTGAGATGGTGATGAGGATAAAGGGATGAAATGAATCACTCTGAAGTAGGCAACTGCTAGCTCACACAAAGTAAATGTGAAATCCAAGCCCCCTTCTTTCTCCTAGGGAAAATTACATACAAAAATCATGAATTACCTTTACAAGAGGGTGTTGTAATGCCTCACTTGAAATAGAGTCAAGAAATGCATCAATTGAGCGAACTACAAGTCTCTGTATCTCAATATCTGCAGAGTACCATTTTCTTCCCTCGTCACTGCAAATTCTGCCAAAGCACAAGCAAGTGTAAGTAGCAAAGAATACTAATAGCATCATGTCAATTGCAAAAGAATTACACAGTATCAATTAATGAGCAATACAGGGAAACATAATATTAGGTTTGTTTATGCCAAAGAGAGGCATTTTTTAGAATGCCAAAGAGTGTTTCAGTCTTTCAAAAAATTCATGTGATAAAATTCAGGGTAGAACAAAGTTGTAAGGTGAATATGCAAGTGGCTAAGTACTTCACAAAGTTTCAAAACTCGAAGACTTTCAATTAAGTTTTCAATGCTCGATAGTATAAGTATTCGCGATTGCTGCAGATAAACTATGATAAAAATCTAAGTGTCGCATTTCAGGTCTAGGAATTAGACGTTGAATAGTGCTCTAGATTTTAAAAAGCTAAAACCATATCTTCATAATCGCTACTTACAACAGAATTGTGTAGCTTAGGACACCATACCAACATGAATATGGCACAAACTACAAAGGCAGAAACATGGGGATGTGAAGACAACAAGCAAATAAAGGGCAAGCATATTAAGAATCCAAAATAAGTAACTATTTAAGTAAGGTTGTACTCATTTTAGGCTGTGAAGCGTATTTGATCTTCGTCCATCTAGACAGCAACTTATTAGTAATAATACGCACACACACAGACACACACACACACACACACGCATATATATGTGTTCAAAAGTTCCCATTAATGAAAAAGTACATATAGCTTTCGTCCTTCGCCCACGATATATCTAAAGATAAAGCACCTTTGACGCCTAAGGACCTAGCTTCCTATCACTTTCCCCCCACCACGAATATACCCTTTTGTAAATTACGAATATATCCACAATTTAACCAACTAATTACAACTTCATTAGTCCACTAGAGGCTCAACATAACGAAACTTCTTCCTTCTGTTCATCAAAATATTTAGCTCCATGATAATAATGTATGCATCTATGTCGGATAACCTTTGGTTGTAATATACAAAGGAGCATATCCTCATAGCACCTCAACTCGGCTCAAATTACCCCTTATAGGTCCATTGAAGTCCTTATTGTCAATAGATATACTGTTGAAGTTAGTCCCTGTCATGTTAATGCCATCAAACATCCAGATCCCACTTAATTTGCTTCTTAAACATTCTATTAGTTGCAAGAACAAGTGTGTTACTCATTTACCAAATTATATCTACTAGCATAAATGTAAAGGCCTAATTGAGCTCCATACCCATATCACCCAGCACGGCAGGCAAAAAAATATGCAAGACATGTTAGAATTCAGTTCTAGACCCTACAGTCCTGGTTTTAGACTGTAAAGTCGTTTTCTTAATGACACAAACATTGTAGGAGTAAACTACGAATCTAAAGTTTAGGAATAACACAATTATGTCAAAACCACTCAAAGTGAGGATCAAGCCCAAAGGTGCACAAGAAGCTCAGTGAAGATGATGGAGATGCACCTGACAAGCACATGCTTCTCTTTAAAAGTTTGCTATGTTTTTCAAAATTTAAAAGTTGGTTATTTTGTTTAGTTTTTCCTGCACTTTCTCTTTTTCAGTTGTAATTTGAATTCACATTGCCTCTCATATAAAGGCAACAAGATGTAAAATATGATCATGCTTTTGGAATTGAAGTACAACTTTCTCCTTTTCTTCTCTGTTTTTCCCTCCATTTTACCCCACTCGGTGTTCACACCTCACAAATACCCCTGTTTGTGACAATTGGTATCTCGGAGCCTTGCAACAATCCATTGCTTCTCTGTTGTAACCATGGTTTGCGCAGAAACAAACTAAACAACAATTAGAAGAAAACGACCATCTCATGGAAGCTCACTATCAAGAAAGGCTCAGTTATATGGAATCACAAATACAGTCATTACAAAACTCCATGGCTGAGATGCTCGATTTTAAGATGGCGGTTGCTCAGTTACAAACTGAGGTACCAGCAGTGCCTCGAGGTTAAATTATCTCAAATCCATGATGCAACATGATCTCAGATCCATAATGCAACAGCTGATGCTTAATTAGTCTGGATCTAAATCAAGTGAATTTGGAAAACCTCTCAGCAAAGGCAGATCAGTTTCAAGGGCATTGAAGGTTAGTATAAGGAATATGCTAACGCTCCTAATGGTAATCACTTTAATGAGTTGCCTAAACTTGATTTTCCTCGATTTCATGGATAGGACTCCTATGGTTGGATTAAAAAATCTGTCAAGTATTTCAAGTTCTACGCTGTGGATGACTTCTATAAGGTCTCATTTACTTCAATGCATTTTAATGGACAGGCAGCATATTGGTATGGCACATGTCATAAGGCTAAACATAGGCCTCATGGGGATGAATTTTTTAAAGACGTGAATGCTAGATTTTTTAATTGTTAAGAGAGAGTGTTGTTGGTGAGTTTCATAAATTGAGGCAAGAAAGATCTGTGGAGTAATACTTTACAGAATTCAAAACCTTAAGATCTGTATTGGTTAATCAAGGGAACGGGTTTGAGGAAGAATATTTGCAGTGTTTTGTGGGGGGACTTAAAGGTGAGATCAGATTAGAACTGGAAAATTTTGAGTTCTCTAATCTGTCCAGGTTTATCTATTTGGCCAGTAAACAAGAGCAGGAAACTGCACACCCTTTGGACAACAGCTAGAACCTTGCCCAAAAATCCACAGCATACCACCTCCTTGTTTACTTCCCATAACTCTGCCAAAACAACATCCAATCCTGCCAAAACAACACCCATAACTCTACCTAAACGTATATCTGCGATACCGATCTTGGACCCAAGTTTTTCATGAGCAACATGCCTCAGGGGTGGGTGGTCATTCTGGAATTACTGCCACTCATAAGAGGGTCTCAAATCTCTTTTATTGGCCATCAATGAAGAAAGACATTCCTACCTGGGTTAGGCACTCTGAGGTTTTTCAAGCTAACGAGGTTGAGCACACTGCTTATCCAGGTTTACTACAGCCATTACACACTCCATCAAAGATGTGGAACTGTGTGACCATGGGTTTTGTGGAGGGGTTACAAAACTATGGTGGATATGAAGTCATCTGGTGTTGGTGGACAGATTGAGTAAAAGGTCACATTTCATACCTCACAAGCACACCTAAACAACCTTAGATGTAACTCAACTATACCTAAACTATGTCTTAAAAAATTCATGGCCTACCAGAAGCTATAGTCACAGATAGGGTTGGACTAAGCCGTTTCACTAATTGGATGCCAAACTGCACTTCTCCGCAGACTATCATCCAGAAAGTGATGGCCAAACAGAAAGAGTTAACCAATGCCTTGAAGCGTGTTTGAGATGTCTATGTGGAGCTAAACCCAAAGACTTGGTCTAAGTGGCTCTCTTTGGCTGAGTACTGGCACAATACCAGTTATCAAGCTCCCTAAACATGTCCCCTTTCAAGCTGTGTATGGGTATAGTCCAAGGGATTTGGCTATCACATATCTGAGTCTTCAACCCTTCCAACGGTGAAATACTATCTACAAAACAGGCAATTGGTACTCACTATTCTTAAGAATAATTTAGCCTCAGCACAGTCCAGAATGAAGCACTCTGCAGACGAGCACAGGACTGCAAGGGAATTTCAAGTTGGTGATTGAGTCCACCTCAGGCTTCAGCCTTGTAGAGTGACTAGCTTAGCCCTCAGACACCATATGAAGCTAGCTCCTAAATTTTATGGTCCCTTTGAGATCCTAGACAGGATTGGCCCAGTGGCTTACAAGTTCAACTTGCCCCCTCATGCCCGAACTCACCCTGTCTTCCATGTCTCTCTACTTAAGCTCAAGTTTGGGAATCACACAGCTGCACATACTGACCTTCCAATTGAGGCTACCGAGGGACAATTGCTCGTGGAACCCCTAAAAATCCTAGACCATAGAATGGTTAAGAGACATAACCAAGCTTTAGCTCAGGTTTTGGTACAATGGTCTAATCTGCCTAAGGAAGCAGCGACTTGGGAGGATTGGTCCACTGTTCACCATTGCTTTCCCCATTTCCCCCCAACTGCCTGGCCCAGCCACACTCAAAGTGAGGATTAAGCCCAAGGGTTCACAAGAAGCTCAGTGAAGAAGATGGGGATGCACGTGACAAGCACATTTTTATTTTGAAAAGTCTGTTATGCTTCTTAAAATTTAATAGTTAGTTAGTTTGTTTAGTTCTTCACTCATTTTCTCTAATGAATTTTCAATCGTAATATGAATTCACATTGCTTCTCATATGAAGCCAACAGGATGTAAAACGTGATCATGCTTTTGGAATTGAAATACAAATTTCTTCTTTCGCCTTTTCTTCTCCCTTTCTTCTCTGATTTTCCCTCCATTTTACTCCACTGTGTTCTCACACCCCAATAGCACCCCTGTTTGTGACAATTGAGCTCATTTATCTACTAGCATAAATGTAAAGGCCTAATTGAGCTCCATACCCATATCACCTAGCATGGCAGGCAAAAAACTATGCAAGACATGTTTGAATTCAGTTCTCAACCCTGCAGTACTGGTTCTAGACTGTAAAGTCGTTTTCTTAATAACAACAAACATTGTACAGGTAAACTACAAATCTAAAGTTTAGGAATAACACAACTAATAATCCTTTATCATAATCAGCCAGAAAAAGAATCTGATTCCTCATTTTAACAGTTACTAAAGAGAAGTCATTTGATTCCTATATTTCTACTCACAGTCGATGTCCAAAAAGTTATACCATTCGCTTCATTTCCGCATACATATGATGGATATGCCAGTACAAATTTAAAAAGCAATCCCCACTATTTCTTGAAAACAAGCTTGCATATTTTCCAGCAGACCAAACACAAACCCCTTGATTTTCCCCCCCAAAGAACATTACAACAGACCAAGAAAACCCCCAAACGAAGCAATTCTGCCCCAAGATCCTGCAATTTGGCCTCGTAACTGTTTTCCCCAAGAAAGTTAGAAATGCAGCGCAAATTGCAACCCACTACCAATCACCAGCATTCAAGGTAAGCTTGATAAAAGGGCCATCAAGAAAACATAAAAAAAAAACAATTTAAAACCATCATTATGAGGCGAAAAACTTCAAGAAGTACCATAAAACAAGATAAAAAATATCAAGAAAATACTGTTTTGTTTTGTCTGAGTAAAACCTCTGTCCAAGGCTGAGGGAATGGTTAAGGCGTTGATGGACGGTGCGCATGTGGCCGCTGATGGCACGGTTGTTCTCTGCTGCACCATGCTGCTTTTTCGACGATAATAATGAAAATGGTCTCATAATTGCCGCTACAAGATGTGGGTGATTCCTTTTTCTTTATGCCAAAGTGTTGGGGTTTATGATTTCTCAAGGTGATTTTGATACCGGAGACTCTGGAGTCCTGAAAGGCAAAGTATGGGCGGTAGTTGAGCCGGTTAATTTCAGAAAGAACTGGTGACAATTCTGGAATGTTGTTGCTGGTAGGGGAAAAACTCTACAATTGTTGCTGAATAATAATGCAATTGCCCAAATAATAATTTGTCACGTCAGCACCTTGTAAAAAGCTCTATACGGCCATTATATACTATTTTGATTTTTGATATTTTATTTGTCCCCGAATATTCTAACACTTTTCTGTGTGTCTAACGAAAATAACTAAAAATTATCATGGTAAAAATTTGATCGCCAGCGACACATTGGAACTCGCTTTGTTGCGATCACAGATGACATAACTAGAAACTATTAGGAGTTAATTTTTCAAAATACTGAACTCAAAGTGGGTGATTTATGCCTATAATAATCTGATACGTTCTTGTAGAAACTTGTGGATTGTACTTAAGACTTGCTAAACAATTTTCACTCGATCTCGTAACTAAGACTCGTTAAATAAGTAAGTTGAGCATGATGTCACTGGAAAATTCTTAAAATCGTGAGCTTATTTTATTATTGCTGCTCTTTTTTTAGTTACAGACGATGCATCATAAAACGTTTTTTTATAACGTATAATTGTTTCATCAAAATAAGGAATTAATTTGTGTGAAATTGAAAAAATTCACTCAATCATGAAACGGGTAAACGCAGGCTTGAACACGAGCTCAAGCTATTGAGTTTAGTTCATTTAACCAAACAAGCCAATCACGAGTTTTCGCTAATTTCAAGGAATGTGAGGTTGAACAAAATTTTTACGTACTTGACGATTATGAGTCCAGCCCGAACACGAGCTAAATGAACGAGCATGAACAAGAACATATCAAAATGAGTCGAGTTACGGTGCCCTAGTTTCAATTGGGCGCCATACATAGTAAAAAAAATAATTTAAGAAATAAATTATCATGAATAAAGAGTGGGGGAGGGAGTACGCCTTTAAGATCACCCGGTGGTGCAGGAAGTTGGCCGAATGTAAGGGGGGTTAATTTGTGAAAGTAGTAAAAAGTTTAAAGAGTCAACATGAGATGGAAAAGATTTAAAATTTAAATACCGAACTTAGGGTTTAATGTCATAGAGGTTTTAGGGTTTTTCCCGTGGGCTACCCACCTTCAATTGGTCTTTCCTCTTCACACAAAATCGAATCTAATTTGGAGTGTAAGATATGATTACTGGCGGCAAAAGCTTCGTCACAGCGCCGCCGGCGTTCTCAAATGATGCAAAGAAGCTGCTTATCTGCACCGGCAACTCCGTCTCCATCTTCAGCACATCCACCGCCTTACAGGTTCTTTCACACCCACCCACACACACACACCCGGCGAACTCGTCAATTTAAAGACCTTTTTATCCTAAGAATTTGGCTAATTCAGGGTTTCATTGGCAGATAACGGAGTTGGAAGGTCACACGGCAGCCGTGACGTCGGTCATAGTTGTACCGGCTACTACACCTGCTGGCAAGATACTGTGCTATTGCTGGACGGCGTCGCTTGATGGTACTATTAGGTATTGGGACTTCTCGGTACCAGAATCCATCAAGACCATTGACATTCGGTTCCCTATTCACTCCATGGTAATTTCACTTGTTTATTATAGTTTCAGAAATTGTGCATTGAATTTGGCTGTTTCGTGTCAAATGTAGGCAAAGTAATCAGTTGCTCTTTAACGCTTGTACTTTTATTGTATGAGCTGGAAACGGGAATAGTTATTCCTTCCATGGTAATTTCACCGGTTTACTAGCTACAGATAGCGCATTTTATTGAAGTGGTGGGAATTTGGCTGTTTCATGTAAAATGTAGGAGATGCAAGTTAGAGCTTGTCCTCTAATCTTGTGTAGCTGAAAATGTGAATGATTACTCTCTCCTTTTTGTTATCATGTACCCTCTGACTTTTTGCTAATAGCTAGAATGAAATTCCAACATCTAAACGTTGAATTGAACACAAACAGTAATTGTGGATCAGATAACTAGTGTTTGACAAGTCAAACCAGAGGCTAAACTATGAGTAAAGTCAATGTTTTATGTTCAGATGTTATTCTAGGCGTTTACAAAAGAGTCAAAAGGAACAAAAGTTATGAAACGGAAGGAGTATCTAATTTGCCACATAATATTGGAACGGACTTGTGCTGTGCATGGAGAACACTCTGCTTTTGTGGTTTATTTTCAATTTTTTCGTTGAGTTTAGCTATATCAACTGAATTGCAATGTTATTTATTATGATGTTCAGGTGATTCCAGGTCTATTAGGCAAACTGTCAGGGGGTAACAAAAAACCACTTGATCTTTTTGCTTATGTGTCTGCTGAAGCTGCAAACAAACAGAAGAAGGAGCCTACCGTTTCAGATGGCCAAGTAAAGAAGAAGCAGCGGAATGCATTGGGCGGCCAGATTCTGAAGTGCAATTTAACCGAGTCTCATTTGGTTGCTGGAGCGACTTTGGCAGAGGTTCACATTTTTAGAGAATTTTGATTAGGACTCTAATGCTTATATTAACTACATTTTAGTGTTGCAAACATATGCATACATGCGTTTGTGTAGATATATTCGTACATCTATAAGATTGTAATTTTATGATAGGCTTGCACGCCCTATATTGATAAGGACCTTTTTTATGTGTGTCGTTATTTCTACAGACTCCAAAACCAGAGTTTATAACCATTTCCCCATCTGGGGAATACATTGGCATCCAAGAGAAGCGCAAACTTAGAATATGGGAAGTACCAGGAAAAGATTCTGAGCGCGCTTCATATAAGAAAATAAGATTGCATCATACAAAAAGTTTTACGGCTCTTGCTTTTCACCCAACCGAGAGAATCATAGCAGCAGGAGATACAACAGGCAGGATCTTGATTTGGAGGGGTTTTGGTAACCGAACATTCTCTGCTGGTGTGGTGATGGATGAGGATGAAAGGCCTGGTGTGAGGGAGGATGATGATGCTGATTCTTGCACGACATGGCATTGGCACTCCGCTGAAGTGAAGATCCTGTTTTTTTCTGCTGATGGAGCATATCTGTACTCTGGTATGAGTTCTGACTTGCAACTGTAAAATGTCTACACAACTTGACCTACCTAACATTTCAGTCACACTTTGGCTCATTACTTTTTTCATATGGAACTCGTTTTTTCGAATGGATATAGTTGTGCTACTTTATAGAATTTCTACCAACATCTAGGTGGGAAGGAAGGAGTTCTTGTGGTGTGGCAGCTAGACACAGGAAAAAAGAAATTTTTACCACGCATCGGATCTACTGTCTTCTACTTTACAAGTTCTCCAGATCCTTCACTTTCCTCTGTAAGATCCTTTTGTGTTCTAGTGTGTGGAGTTGTTCCAAGCATGTTGAATATTGTCTGCAGATTGAACAGGTTTTACTTTGTGTCTTTAGATATCCTGCGGAGATAATCGAGTTCACCTACTACAAATGCCTTCAATGGAGATTATGAAGTCCATTTCCGGGATCAAGGTTTGTCTCACCTAGCTTATTCATTTCTTTCTAATAAAAAGTTCTATGAACAAGAAAGGTGTATTATGGTTCCTACGAAGGTTAGCCTGTGTGCATCCTTATTCTAAATGAATGGTTGACTGAGATGACTGTCAAAGAGGTTAAAGGATGAAGCACTCCAAATGCTGCATATTCATGTATATATCTGCAAGTCTTCCTTTTCTGTATATATTAACAATTTATGCTTCTATGAGTCACTTGTTGTTCTCTCCCTCTTTTGCTTTCCAGTCCCTTTATATCTCAATCTACCCTTCTGTAGTTTGTTCATTTGTTCAGTATGTTATAATTATGTGAAATGCTTTAATGTCTGATACCTTTTCCATTTTACTCTTTTCTATATTCAACCATATTTGGGTGTGTCAGCTTTAATAAGCAATGGTTGTCATGCTTAGCGAACTTCTTTCACTTTTTTTCAGCTTCCTGGTTCAGTACCAGAGCTGATTAAAGGCCCGTGTAGTAATTTGGTCTTTGATTATGCTGCTGGATTAGTTGCCATTCCTTCAGAGAGCTACTGCATCCAAGTGTTCAGCTTGTTTGACAACCGTGAGATTACAGAGGTATGGAGGCTCGTATGTGCAAGTGAAGTTTCCACAGTATACTATCTATAAGTAGCTTTCGTTGTCCTTGTCATCCCAGTAGAAAATCTGCTTCACCATTGCGGTGCAGCTAATCACTTGAAACACTTCGTTGATGTATTCCACTTGCTATTACATTATGAAATCTTGCCCCTTTAAAAGGTTAGCGTGTACTGGAAATATGGAGTGGGTTCCAAGGTCAATACCTTGCAATCTGTTCAGTAAACAAACTCATTTAAAGTACTAATTTTTGTCATTCCTTTTTCTACCTTCTTCTCTTGAAGCTTATACTCCATTCCTAGAAAGTTTGTGCTGCTAACATTATCGACTTTGGTTCCTGTATTTACATAGAGTGTGACAAGCGACAGTTGAGAACCTCTATCTTAAGAAATTAGTCTTTGAAAGTTAATTGTTTCCTTCGCAGGTTCAAGTCTGTGAAAGGAATCATCAACCAGGTGATGAAGTCACGGTAAGCAAATTCTATCCTTCTTCATTTCCACCATCAGTTTTTATTTATAGGTAAGAGTATATTAAGAAAGAACTGCCATTGAGGGAGTGAATATAAGCACCATGGAAGTATACAAAGCGGTTCCCCAATCTCTGAAGCTTTATAACAGTACCATTGTTGCTAAATCCCAGTGCTTTCAGCCGAGGTGAAGCGGTTGATGCCATTGCTTAATTTAAAGTTTTTCATATCCGCACCTGGCGCGAGGGGAAGGGTGTTATAAGAGTTTCAACGTTAACATATTCATGATGCACACTGCTTCAGCTTGTTCTTTGCTGATTTGTCTTGATCTCATGTCTTATTCATGCAACTGTTAATGTTATGATCTGGATCAAAGTCTTCATTTTCTATGGTTGCAGGTAGTACTAAATTTGGTGTCCCTTTCCCTGGATGGCTCTCTTATGAGTACTGTTGAAACTAGGCTTTCTGAAGAAGGAATAGGAGGCCTTGTAAGTCTCAAATTTTGGGCACGCGGACCTCAGAGTAAAGACTTCAGCCTGTCCACAATTGTGTATGAACCACACAGGTTCGTCTTTGCACATCAGTGTAGAAATTGGAAAGGGGAAATATACCTATAAGTTCATTCTCTTGAAAGAGTTACCAGTAGATAATTTGTTACATAAAACCATGCATAATTATTATGCTGCCTGCTGGATACTTATAGGGATGCTGGTGTTTCTGGGTTTGCTTTCCACCCTACCCGTCGTATGGCTGTCAGCTCTTCTACTGGAGGTGAATTTAAGGTAACACAATCATTTGCTTTTGGTGCTTTAAGCGAGCTTTTCCTTGTGTAACACTTCAATTTTGCAGATTTGGGTTAGCAATTACAAAATTCAGCAGAGGGATCAGAAATTTCAAAATACTGGCTGGACATGCCATGCCATTGGTTCATACAAGTATGATTCTGCTTTGAATTATATTAGCTATTCCGAAATCTGATAGTGGTTTTCTTGTTATCCAAGTCAGGAGATCAACATTTGATCATAAGATCTGCTTTTATATTTCCACTTGAACATAACAGTAATATGATAAGATCTGCTAGTTGTCAATGATTGGCATGTAACGGTTTTGCAAATGTTTGTTTTGGAGAAATTTGTTACATATCATAAACTTGTTAGACCTGGGGCCCTTTAGTCCTGTCAATTTGACAAATATTTTCTCCCTGGTAGAAAGAAGCCCATGACAGCTGTTGCGTTTTCTTTTGACGGATCTGTTTTGGCTGTTGCTGCTGCAATGGTTATTACATTGTGGGATCCAGAAAAGAATGTCCTAGTGGCTGTAATTGGAGAGAGTCTCGAGGTAATCTTTTGATAAGCTAATCGCTATTCTTTGCCTCTAGTTTCTGCTCCTAGTACATCGTTATATGCTTGTAAAATGGGCTATTTAAACAATTTTGTAGAAATAAGCGGGCAGAAAAAGGTGTATGCTTGTCTTCTTTTACTTAATAATCACTTCAAGCAGAATAAGAACCAGTTTTGGTTGCTGCCCCTGGCCACTGTGCAACAAGAAATTATTTATTTGGTTCATTGCATCTACAAATGTCTGAAGTAACGTCAAACAACAAGCAACTAGGCAGCTCAATGGCCGTTCTGCCACATATTAATCTTATGTTCTCATCTTTCTAAAGGGTCAGTGTTTCTTCCTATTATGTAATTAGTCTGGTAGTTTTAATTAATAAATATAAGTTTAATTACATGATATAGCAGCCAAATTGAAGGGAAAAAACCCAGCTGGTAGTATGATGTTAAATCTTGAAGTTCTATCCCTGCCCAAGCTTTACAGGTTTGTCCTGAAAATTGTGGCTGGCCTGCGGCCTAGCTTCCTCAAGATTGCATAAATTATACATCATGCTGGTACATGACCTTCTGATGTACATATATAAAGCCTTAAGGTGTGTGCATGTAGAAGTATGACGTCATTACATCTTGAGAATCAAGTTTCTTGGTTTTAAAAAAGAAAGGAGCAAGTACAAGCGGTTTCGGGTTGATTCTTAAATTTACTCGTGTATACTCTTCCTCTCTCTTAGTCTAATTTTATCTTGCAGCCGATAGTGAGTCTCTCATTTATTGGGAAATCAGAATATCTTGTCTCTGCATCCAGAGGTTCAAGCCCGCAACTCTCTGTTTGGAATATGTCAAAGCTTTCTGCATCTTGGTCTTACAAGCTTCACACAGAAGGTATGGCTATTTTTCTACTTTCTTTTAGCAGTTTCTACTCAATCAGCGATTTCCTTTCTGGGTTTCTGGTGGTGTTTTTTCTTTTTTCCCTTTCTTAAGAGGAGAGGGGGATTGGGGGGGTGGGGTGTGAGGAAGATAGAGGTAGATTGGCAACTCATCCCCCAATTTTCCTACTGCCGGTACACAAATCATGTAGTTCCCCAATGTTTAAGGGCTTTAAGAACCTGACTTACATTTTAGCATGCCCGCGAAGACACAATTGTTTTTCCTTCTACAATTCACTTGGTTGACATAATTTGATGATCTGTATGCAGCTGTAGCCTGCACACATGATGATTCCTTCTTCGCTATTCTCGCCCTGCTCCCTAAATCAACAAAGTTGGAGGATTCCAGTGAGAGCATATTACATGATGTAGATGGGAGTATCTTATTATTCAATGTAGGAGATCCTGTTCCAGTCGCTACGTGGTTTGTGAGGAAGGTAAGGATTTTCTTTTTCATCGCTCTTGCTAGTCCCATCAATCTAATGAGTGGGAATTCTTTCATAATCTCCGTATAACTGGGAGCTGACCATATTACTCTTCTTGTAGCAAGATATATGTCAAAGTAATCATCAATCACTCGCACCCGTGCTCTACTGGATTAACAAATCATTAAAACCATACTAAAGAGAAAGATGGTTTTTTAATCAGTGATGCTCCAATTCTAGGTTATTTTTTGCAAGAAAGTTATTATCACAACTATATTGTTAACAGTTTCCACGATTATGAGAATATCTGCTATATATTATCAGGCTTCTAAAATTAGATGCCCTTGGTCATACAGGCAATGGTTTAGAAAACTAATACAACCGATTTTGAAAAAAAGACAGAGTGGGGTTGTACTTGATCTCACTTTTCTTTAATGTCTTCTGTTCTTTCTCTTCTCCTTGAATCAATAAATGTTAAGCATGATATACACTATTGGTTTGTTATGAAATCCTTATTTTCGATGAGGTTATTTGATAAAGTTAACTCAGCATGGTGAAATAAGTGCCTTAATGATAGAGCAGCATGTTCTTCGCTGTATGTGAACTTAATTTGGTGCACCCAAAGTTCTCTTCACAGGCAGTCGTGGTTAAAGTTAAAGAGCTTAGGCCTTTAGGATTCGAGTCCTTAGGAGTCTTCTAGACAAGGAATGAGAGAGAGAGCATTTGCCTGATCTTTTCAAGCATTTGCTGCAGGCGAAGGGAGGGGGACTCGCTTTTATTCATAACAATCCAGGATTATCAGCAAATGATACTTCAGATGGGAAACCGGCCCAGGTACTGCTTGCCTATATAAATGGTGATCACGAGTATGTCCTCTTTCACCCGCATGGTGAGCAAGCCTCTAAACACGCAGTTACTCACCGGGAAAGCCATACTGAGCTTGAGGATTCAGGTAGAGCATCTACTCATTTCTTATATCTTGAATATGTGAAACATATATTATTCTAAAACTACTTCAGCTGTAATTTTTTGAGGTACGAGTGAGCTAGTAACTGAAGCTTCATCATGAAGTTTTTGGAGGAAAAATAATGATTCCATGTGCATTTTTCTGGTTTATATTTTAGCAGGGCGATATGGGTATGCTTCTATCTATGGAGAGCTACCAGAGTACAAGCTAATGGAAGATGAGACTCCAAAGGCACCCCTAGTGCCGTCTGGAAGGCCCTGGGAGACCATTTTTAGTGGATCATCTCATAATCTACCACCGCTTCCCAAACTATGTTCAGTGTTTCTGGAGTCATTGCTAGAGAGAAGAACTACAGTGGTAGAGTGACCGGTAAATTGCTTTGCTTTCAGAGATGTGGAGGTAATTTAAAATGCCACCCCGGTACCGTGTGGCGGGTAGACCGGTGACCGATATCAGTGATGGTAGCAGCAGCGGTGGAAGAAGCCTGTAAGAAGGCCACATATTTAAAGGGGAAGTAACACATGAAGTTAGCACAAAGCCAGGTTGCTTGGCTTTGTCATCTGCGGCCTAGGTTAACGTCTGTCCTAAGAGTCCGTATAAGTAGTAGAGTCTGCCTGAGAATTCCCAATTTTGCCAGCTTTTTGTGTTGTACTGAGAAGAAAATCTTGGGGAAAAGTTACAAATGAGAAGAAAATCTTCAAATTCAAAAGTTCTTATTGCATGCGGATTTGATTAGAAGGGAATGACGATTGATGTGCATAGACATAATGTAAACTGCAAAAGAAGAAAATAACCCCAACGTTGGTTTATATTTCTCGGCCGCTGGTTAGGTAATTGATCAGGCGGCGGCTTCTCTGCTGCCACCGCCAGAATCCGGATGATTGGTGGTTCTCTCTTGTTCGGCGTTGGAGATATTGCTAGCAGCGGAAGAGAGATCAACAGGGTCGGAGAAGGCAATGACACCCTCTTGTCTGGGGATGTTTTGAGCACTGGAGAAAAGATGAACAGGCTCGGAGTCTGCGATCTTGCCTCCTTCAAGCGGGGCGCCTGCCTTGTAGCTCACCCTCAGAGCTTCATCTTCTGACAGCTTTGCCTGAGCAGTGCCGTATTTGATATCATCCTTGCTCTTTGCCATCTTTGCAATCGTCTCTCTTTCTTTGCCCCACTCCCAAGAGAGAGTTTAGAGATTACAAGTACTTAAAAGTAATTTGCTTCATTTCGGCGGTGCGTGGCAGGTTTCTTTCTGCCACGTGGCTGCCAAACGTTCTTGAATGATGCAAACTCGGCCTCTACACAATATATATATATATATATATATATATATATATATATATATAATTATATATATATATATATATATTATTTAAAAAGTCTAGAATATATACTAAAATATTTTGAAACTGAATATCCATAGATTACCCAAAAGGTAAAAGACGAATAAAATGTCAACAAGTTAAATTAACCGGCTAATACAACAAGATAATTACTACCTAGATAACTCTTAACTAAAACAACAAAAAACTAACTAAGAAAACCAGATAAAGACTAACAAAAGTAGCTAATCAAAAGACACTAGCAATCTGTCAACCGCTAGCCAAACTTCAGACAATTTGTCCCGTTGAATCAACCTACCTCGATCGTCGTGCATCCACTCTGGCGTTGGAACTTCTCCGGCCATTACACTGCTGTCTATTCCTAGGAAACCCCAAAACAATACCACATCGGAATCACCAACTAACTGACCAAGCTGCGATCAACCATCACCGACCGACCATCATAAAAAAACCAGCCCTTGCCCCTCGCAAGTGCCGACTGAGATTCAAACAATCGTCTTCAATCGAAAAAGGCGCCATCGACAATGAAGTCCCATTACCATCTTCAATCGGAAGGCACCTCACCATTGAAAACGAACAAAACCAAACCTTTTCGCTCAATAGCAACCAAACCAACCTAAACCACGTCCATCCCCTTTCTATGGCAAGGAGGAAGGGGGAACAAATAAGGGAGAGGGGGAAACATTAACCCTAGAAGAAAACCTAACCCTAGATTCACCTACCCATCTCTAACCCGAGGTAGCACTGTCACACACAAACGTCAACTGTGAAGAATTAAACCCCACTCGAAGACCACCATAACCTAATCATGAAGCACCCCAAGGACGACAACTTAAACCCACAACAACTCCAACCCTACTCCGGCACCGAAAAAGAAGGACAACTCACCTAATCCACCCAGATCCCACATGAAAACTAACGAAAAAATTGATCTAAACTACCACATCACCACACACTGTGAACCCGGCGGCGGTGATGGAAACGGTAAAGGAGAGAGAAAGATTTAGCAGAGAAGGGTAATCATCTGTATCGCCTCTCTCAGAGGCTTTTTTTTTTTTTGGCGGCGTTTTTTTGGGGATACCTATTTGGTGTTTAACTGACACTTTTGTTGATACTATTAAGGGTGAACATGCATCGGTTATGAGGCTGAAATATCAAACTAAATCGATCATCATGGGAAAAAAATCAAACCGTACTTGAATAGTTCGATTTCAACGATTTAGACGTTTCAAATGGATTGGTTTGAACGACCTGACCGATTTGGACTTCCAGTAGTTTTTGAATTTGTTTCGAGCCAGTCTATTGATATTGAAATTAGAGTAGAGTTTACTTAATTTATGTTGTGGTTAAATCATAAGTATGGTAAAAGCTAAATAATAAAGAGCACTAGATTAAAATTTATATAATTTTAATTGGATACATATAAGTTCGGTTCGATTCGATTTAAAACGATTTCAAAAAAATAAAACTGAACTAACCGAACCGTACATCGGTTTGGAAAAAAAATCAAATCGATCTTTTTCTAAATTGGATTGTAATCGAGCGGTTTGGTCGGTTCAGTTTGACCGATTGAATTGATACGAACGATTTAAATGCTCAACGCAACCCCCCCCCCCCCCCCCCCCATATACCAAATCAAGTTTCATCCAAACTTTAAGGTTCTACTAAATCCTTAAAAGGTACAAGGTATTGCTGTCGAGTACTGACAGGCAAGCACTGATGTCAAAAGATGTTTAACTTCTCCCAAAGCAAGGTACTACTAAATCATCAGGAGGTACAAGCACTCCAAACTAAAGCAAAAATCATCTCTGAGAGGATGATGCACAAGTCATGTGTATGACTTAAGTGTGGCAAAATGGGCCCAATTAAGAAAGGGAAAATGTTATGGGCAATGGCCCGATAGCGTATCCCGCTTCTCCATCCCAACATTCGGATAACAGAGGGAGCTGTGGACAGGACTCAATAATGGTTACCTATATATGTTTAACACAAATCACAGAGCAACAGTGCTTAACGTACTAACAATAAAGGATAGATAGAAGTAGAATTCTGCTCCTCGATTCCAAACCTTTCAACAGTTCAAGGAGGGAATCAGTGAAAGCCAGTGTATGTTCACCCTTTTCTCTCTTTCTTCCTTTCATTGTCTTGATTTTTCAGATATTTATGTGTACATTGGAGGAAGATTTAGTTCGTATTGAAGTACATATCAAGCTCTTTTCTGGTCTATATTCGACCAGTGGATAGAGACCCCCAGTTTTGATTCTTTTTTCTCCTATTTCATGCCTAACAGCAGGTGCTTAAAACCCTCTTAGTGAACACCATAACTAGTACAGAGTGTATCAATTTTCCACACAAATTACTTTGAGCTATGGCAGCCCTGGTAAATTATGTGTCTCCTATAACGAACCCATCAGCTGAATTTGCTAGAAAAGGCTGTGGGTTCTCTTCTCAGATACCACATGTCCATTTTTTGTCTCTTAATAAGGGTTTTTGTAGAGTTTTAGCGTCTACCCAGATGGCCACACCTTCAAAGGAGAATGTTTTCACTCTACCCAACTGGAGATCTGGCAAAATTGACCCTAGAACCAAGGATTATAGGTTGAATGATGCATTTTTATATTTGGAGTACATGGTCGGTAAGGGCCATAAGCCTGATGTAGCTCATGCAACTCAGTTGTTGTATGATCTATGCAAGTTGAGTAAACTCCGAAAAGCGACCAGGGTGATGGAAATGATGGTTAGTTCCGGTTGTATTCCCGACGCGGCTTCTTATACTTTCTTGGTGAATCAACTGTGTAAGAGAGGGAATGTTGGTCATGCAATGCAATTAGTCGAGAAGATGGAGGAATATGGATACCCAACCAATACTGTCACTTACAATTCTCTTGTTAGAGGGCTATGTATGCGGGGAAATCTGAACCAGAGTTTGCAGTTTGTAGATAGATTGATGCAGAAGGGATTAGTGCCAAATGCCTTCACGTATGCAATCTTGCTTGAGGCTGCATATAAGGAAAAGGGGGTGAATGAAGCAATTAGGCTCTTGGATGATATAATTGCCAAGGGTGGACAGCCTAATTTGGTTAGTTACAATGTTTTGTTAACTGGGTTGTGTAAGGAAGGTAGAATTGATGAGGCGCTCCGGTTCTTTAGGAATTTGCCATCTCAGGGGTTTAGTCCAAATGTTGTTAGCTACAATATTTTGCTGAGGAGCTTGTGTCATGAAGGACGGTGGGACGAAGCAAATGAACTTCTGTCTGAGATGGTTGGTGAAGAGCGTTCGCCGTCATTGGTTACCTACAATATATTGATTGGTTCACTCGCTCATAATGGCAGAATTAAGCATGCGTTCGAGGTGTTGGAGGAAATGTTTAGAGGGCAGTTCAAGCCCACCGCAGCCAGCTACAACCCAATCATTGCTCGTCTCTGTAAAGAGAGGAAGGTAGATGATGTTGTCAAGTGTCTTGACCAAATGGTTTATCGACACTGTTACCCTAATGAGGGAACATATAATGCTATTGCGGTGCTTTGCGAGGATGGGTTGGTGCAAGAGGCTTTTTCAATAATTCAGAGCTTGAGTAATAGGCAAAGTTCGCCCATTCATGATTTCTACCAAAACGTGCTTTCGGGCTTGTGCAGGAAAGGAAATACCTATCCAGCATTCCAGCTTTTGTATGAAATGACGAAGTGTGGTTATACTCCCGATTCGTTTACCTATTCATCTTTGATCAGAGGGTTGTGCATGGAGGGAATGCAGGATGAGGCAAGGCAGATTATCGGGATCTTGGAAGAAAGTGGCCGCAGGCCTGATGTCGACAACTATAATGCACTTATTCTTGGGCTATGCAAATCCCACAGAACAGATTTGTCCTTGGAGATATTTGAGTCGATGATCAAGAAGGGTCACATGCCCAACGAGACGACTTACACCATACTGGTCGAAGGGATCGTGCATGAAGAACAGAAGGAGCTGGCAGTTGTAGTATTGGAAGAGTTGCATACGAGACAAGTCATGAGTCGGAATACGTTAGAAAGACTAGTTATGCAATATGACCTAGAGAGGTTATCAGTATAATGTTCTTTAAGGGAGATTCACGCAATTGAAGGAACCAAAAAACATGGAATTGACAATCAAGATGAGATTAAAAAGAGGACAACGGTGGTTCTTTGCATTCGAGACCTTTGTACAATTGTTGATTCTGTTGACTTACAAAAAACAAATGAAGACTAGTTCGGAGACTGCTATGATAATCAAAACTTAGGAGTAGGTGAAGGGGAGGACTACTGGTTGCAAGTGTGTTACTCCCTCCGTTTTGAAGCTTACTGCTCTCACCACTTTTACATCTATTGCTCCGTTTCTTCATGTAAATGAAAAGCCTAGTATTCCACAAAGGACTTCTAAGTTTAAACTTCAAGTCGAAGAGTCATGTTCATGGTACATGCAGCCTATTATTCTACCTATGCTCTTCTTCGGGAATCATGAAGGGAACTGAAGAATTCAGCTTAATTTGCTAGTTTGGTATCCATCGAGAGGACTGTAAACAAAGATGACCAATCTCTTCCACCTTGTCCTCGCGTTATAGGCGGCTGGGGTTGGAAATCAGTATGCTAATTCTTGTACTTCTAAATTGCGAGACTTTAACTTCCTAACACACGATATTACCGGTTCTAAATTGCCGCTACCGTTCTCCTCTGTTTACCTTCCTAACACATGATATTACCTGCACAAACTGTCACTTTTGCTTGCAAGGCTAGATCAGTAGTCTCTATGACACGGGATCATGGTTTAGATGCTTTTCGATCTAATTTTGTATAATGGACAATATTAAGCTTCCAGTATTTTATGTTTGCTTGTCTGTAATATAAGGTTGCAACAACTCGTTGTATGGTCGGGACGGTTTGTTATAAATAATATTTCTCCTCTTAAAAGTAAATAAAAATTGTTGTTGTGTCGATTAGAACACATTATTCTAAGCACCTAATGCGAAAAAAGAACACATTTTTCTGGATCAACCAGAGTAATCCAGTGGTATAACTGTCAAGTTTTATACTTATTTGGGTAATTTATAATATGGCAAATCGTATGGGTGACCATAGGCGTGATGCCTGTGGCGCACATCAACACCATTTTGCCTGGAAATTGGAAGACCTCCCCCATCTAACAGTTTTTCCCCTTACTGCTTCCATCTTCTCTCCGTCCTGAGACCCACGTCGCCGGCTGTTCTTGCTGTTGACCATCACTGTCACAAGCCTAACAAAACCATGAAATGCCATTGAACAGACTAGACTTCTCTCAAGCTCTCTTCCATCAAAATTTATTTCATTTCGTCATTGTGAACTCATCAGCGCAACCACGTCTCTCACTGACGATTGCTCTCGTAGCCAACTTAATTTTCCTCAGTCAATGCAACAAAGGCTATCATTGGCGCACACCATTTGTTCGACAAAATTTGCGACTCTTTCTTTTATTATGGCATAACTTCGGAAGTGTTGCCTCATCTCTCTTGATTTGCGCCCCCAAGCACCGCCATAATCTCCTAAAGTGTTGTTGGAACAAATGATAGTTCCTTTCATCTGTTGCAAAACATGGTATTGACAGTTTTATGAAACTTGGTGACGCAATAAGCGAGATAAGATAGATGCATTGAGAAATGGTGGATGGTGACGGACATGGACGGAAATGAAGATGGAAGCAATAAGGGAAAGGGAGAGGCAATTTCCAAGCAAAACGACATCGTTTTGCTGTGCGCCACAGGCTTCACGCCAATGGTGATACACAAATTAGATTTGCCGTTTATAATATGGTATTACTTTATTATTTTGTAAGTTAGATTAAATAGTCGGAACGGCTTCTAAACCTTTAATTAATTTTTGAAGAGATTCTAGAAAATAGTCTAGGTTCTTTGGTACGAGATATCTTCTACTCAAAAGTTATTCCTACTCTTATAACTAGTTATCTATAACTAATTTTTCTCGATTGGTTATATGACGCTTCTCCTATTGATAACAAAAATGATATTACCGCCAAAAGCAGCTCTGAATGGCCATGTCAATCCACTTTAAAGGGATTGAACTTTCACTAGTCTGGAATCAAGTTTCTGTATTGATCATTTGTATAAGCCGAGGCCCATGTCCACATCCCTCGATTTAGTCCCCTTCAAAATGATAATGAAGTAAACGCCCACCCATGAGTAAGGATTACAAACTTTTGTGCCAAGGACTTTCCATCACAAGAAGAAAAGCCAATCCACAGAGGAAGGCCATTAATGTGGTTGGTTGTGATGGAAAGAAGAGCCGAACACCCCAGCGATACTGAACACCAAAAAACATAGCCGATATATAATGGTTGCACAGAGTGTTGGCCAGTTCCAGTCACAAAAGCATGCACACCAAAAACCAGTGTCGTTTCTGTTTATGCATTAGGCCCTCCTCGGACATCATTTACATCAAAGCCTGTTATCTCAAAACAATCAACTTGTGATTGCTACAAGAATAACCACACTTTCTTCAAAAACTTGCTGCAACTAATTCAACCGAAGCATTTCATGTGTATCTGACAACAGCCTAAATACAGCTACGGGCTTAAAGAATTTACTAGAAAAGCTCAATTAGATAAACCAAAAGTCCAAAAGCCGTTCAAAATTATATTAAGAAAACAAAACTAGAAACAAGTTCGCTGAAAGCATTGAGATACTGCGCTACAAAATTAGAAACTACAACCGATTGCAAGCAGGAGATAAGACAATCCATAAAGCCTCTTTCGTGCTCCATCCCATCATCATCATCAAGTGATATTGACAATGTAGACAAATTAGAAGCCGGAATGCATTGTCGAGGTCCCTTGTCTACTTTGATCTTTGTCTCATCTTTCGGCGCTTCCTCTTCAGCCTCCTCATGCGCTTCTTCTTCCACTGCAAGAAGAATACATACCAAACTGAATTCCAAGAATACAGAAACAGAGAATATCCACAGCAAAAATCTAATTTCCGAACAACAGAATATTAGCTTCCACATAACACAATACAATCTTTTGCAACATTGCCGAACTTTCTGAAAGAATAAACGGTGGTTCCAAATGTAGCACCAAAAGAAAAGGGACATTTGATTTAGACAACCTAAACTATATCGATATCAAGCTCAACATGAGAACAGAAATTTTTTAGGACATTAGTTGATCATCCATATTCAAAGCACAAATTACTAAAACCAACCAACAATATCAACAGGTTCTAGCCAAATATTCCAATTTTAGAACAAGTTAATAAGAATATTAATTAGCTTCAACTTGCACGATACAACCTTATGCAGAACGTAGCACTGAAGCCCAATTGGACAAAACGTCTCCCGGAGACTAGTGGATCATCAGTAAAGATTGTAGACTTTCTCAGAACTGATGGTTACGTAAAAATATATGACAACGCATCAAGAGTTTCTGCCAAAAGATACTTGGCTACCTGACTTGCAGCTTATGAACAACCCAGTCATACGGGTAAAAGTTTAGCATAGACAAAAATCTAAAACTGTTTTAAATCCTACAGTTCTCATTCTGTCCACACATCGAATATTCAACACAAAAGGTCTAACACAAGAAAACATCAAATGAACCGCCGAAGATTAAAGCGCACCACAATCGCATCGGTTCCCATCACAGACGATGACGACGGTTAAACAAAGAGAACTCACAAGACACATATTCTACATACACAGACAGATCTTCACGAGTGCGTCCGCGTGACTCCATATGTCTACATATCAATCCTCTATATCTAGTGCAAACATAAGTTTGCGGCCATCAAGACGTGTTCAACGGCCAACAAAACATGAACCCTATCGACCAAATTAACATGAAACAAATGCTAAAGGCAATAGAATGAGAAGATATCATTACCTTGGCACGCATCTTAGCTCAAGCCTTGTGCTTCTGCTTCGGCTCTCTGAGTCGCCTCGGGTAAGGTGGCCGACTCAAGAAATTAGGGTTTGAAGATTTTCAGGCTCTCGTTTGTTATTTATATGGCTACGGTTTCGTGACCTGGCAAACCCTGATTCCTTGTTGGGCCGAAGCCCATTACTTCTAGGGCCTTTAGGCAATCCCACACGGCCAGACCCCTATTTAATTCGGAAAGGGCCATTTTATGCCAAACAAAATTTGGCTCCAGTTATAAGAATTTAAGTAATTTTTTAGCTAACAATTTCAGCGACAATTTTTAACGATATTTTTTTAGCGTCACTAAATAAAAGTTTCTGTTACGTCCAGCCAAAAAAATTTCTTTAATGCCAATTGCATCGTATTTTGCCGTTCCAAATCAGCATTTGTCGCTAAAGTTATTAAAAGAGTCTGTGAACGAAATTAAGAAAAAAAAACCTCGTAATTACTGACGATTTCATCTTGTCACTAGAGTTTTAAAATAACGCAAAGTTAAATGCCATCATCAAATTTTACGGACAATATCTTTACGCAAGCCCTATAATATGTTGGTATTTAGTATCTTATAGACTATCAACCCCTTATATTTTCTAGGCTGCTACTCCGGTTGTAGAAAGATAGTTATAACTCCTTGTACAGCGATAATTAATGGTCGCTAAATATATAGCCAGAGTACCAACATAAAATAATCATTTTTGTAAATATCTTTCAAATTTGTAAATTTGTTACCATTTCTCTTTCCATGAAATCAATAAACATTAGTATCAAGGAAAGAACTTAGACCAGAAATACCCTTATGGTCTAGTTTATGTGGATTTTTAATTTTTTTTAACCTGTCAAAATTAAGAAGGTTTCGTATAAATGCTTTCTTTCTTCTCCATAATGACATTTTTCGCTCCAAGATCAGATCAAGTGTAGCTTTATTATCTTTAGTGACGAAGGGAAGTGATCAAATTGATCGAAGAGCAGAGTAACAATCCACATTCTCAAAATTAAATATTCTTGTCAATTTCGTATCTATTTGCAGACTTCATTCATTAAGGAAATTGTTACATCACTCGAGTTTCCTAGCTACTGAATCTGAAAGAGAAGAACACAAAGGATCAAGTTCAAAACTGAACACCCACATCGATAGCACCACCAGCCTCTTCGATCCAAGGCAGGTTCAACGTCAATTTTCCATCAACCGACCACTCGAACTTGACCGGAGCACCGCCCAAGTAGCACTCCTTTGGCGACACACTCGAGTAGGCCAAGAAACTCCCACCGCCTTTCACCGTGACCTTCACACTAGCCTCCTTGTACTCTAAGCTATGTATGGCTCCTCCACTGTTGAACATGTTGGTCAAGCCAATTGGTGCGAATTTAGCAGCCTCGCCAAGCTTCTTGACTGGCACAATGCTGAAAATCTCGAACGCGGATGGTTGAATGGTGATCTGAGTGGCATCAGACTCGGGTGTCACGGTGAATATTTTCTCGGCCTGGTTTTGATAGACTGCGTACTCCTCAGCTTCGCCCATTTCGGTTGCTTCCATGTTTTGGTCCCATTCGATGTCCTTGACATGAATTGAGCCCGACATTGGCTTGTAACATTGTGGGTAACCCTTGAACCTCTGCTCAATGGTGTCCCATCCTGCACCTTGGCAGTTGAAAGCACCGATGACCCCTCCATACTGTGACACATGCATAATTACTTATGTCCCGGTTGAGACAACAAAAAATAACTCATAAAACTTTTGTTGACCAGAATTTTGTAGCCAGAAGTAACAGTTTAACCTTCTTTCTTTTCTGAAATGGGTTGGCAATCATTAAGGGCTTGTACAAATGGTTTGTACTTTAAAAACATTATAGACTGATGTATACGCGACTTCTGCGTTATTGTTACTCTACAAAGTGTATATGAAGCCCAAAATCTGTCGCTAAGGTGGCACCTCGGTTTCTTTTGAAGAAACTGCATTTTAAAGCAAAGCTTCAGAGTTAGAAAAATAGATACCTTGTTAAAGTTCCACATCTTGAGAATGCTCTTGCTGTCAAAAAGTGGGTTCTTAAAGAGGCAATCTCTAGTGGGAAGGGCAAAAGCTCGGCATCTAGGAATGCTGCCATCAGGGAACACAAGTTTCTTCAGCAGATCAAAATCATGGCCGCCTAAATGGTCACTCACATAAATAGGTCCCCCACATATGGCCCTGGATCCAGCATGAAACTTCGCACACAGATGATCAGATTGGAACATATCCCAATCGGGTTGAATGAACTGACCCATCCACATGCTATTGTAGGCACAATGGATCATGTGAACACCCTGCAACCAGTAAGCTCCCATTGGATCTCCATTTGGATCTTGGAACCAGAAGTCATCACCTGTAAAAGAAAAAATAGCTAAATCATCAAACATGTTGAAAGAATTTAATTGGATCGGAGTATATAACAAGAGTAATAAGAGCGATATATTCCCTACCAACTCGTCCCATGGATATCTGTTCTGTCCCGAGTAGGAAGAAGTCGTTGCAGTGTTGCATGCTAGAGATTAGTCCATTCCCTTTGAAGTTCTTAGAAAGGGACTTCGAAAGCCCTTTGTAATAGGCCTTCGCAAGCTCAACACGGCCTCCATACTCTTCGCCCACGTATTCTAACGTCTGAACAATTAAGAATGCATCAATTAAATCTCAAATCTACTACGAAGCACGTATTCCTGATTATGTAAAGCAAAAAAAGGATTTCATTTGTGCATATTGTCTGTTCATTGTGGGGATGAGACCAATCAGAGTACTAATTTGTTACAGAATTGAAATATAAGATGCCATCATGAGATCTTCATGATCTTGGTGCTCTTGTAGTGCCTATTCACGTTCAAAACTGGCTTTAATTTCAGACTTGAATTCAGAGGCATAATCACATATATGCCAAAGGCAATTGTGCATGTAATCTTTACATAAATGTTTGAGTTTTGAACTTGAACATGTGCATTATAGACCGTTAAGATACCTCAGGTTGAAGCACAAGTTCCAGTGCAGTCCTACCTTAAGCAACGCACGCACTGCACCTGCTCATGCCTAGGGAAAGGCTGAATAATCACCTTCTTTTGCTATTGGTTCGTCTAAAGTCGTTTATGTTAGCATGGAGTCGATCACTATTGATTTTTCAGCAAAAAGCATATAAGCCTTCCAAAAGGAACAAGATTAACTATGAAGATTCAGTCACAAATTAACACTTCATATATATTTGCTGAAAATATGGCAACCACTAATATGTTTGACAGAACTAATCAACAAGAAAGAGGCTACAAAGAAGCATATATACCTGAATGACATCGACTTTAACTCCAGTGATCCCAACTTCAGAAAGGTAGGAGTGCATGGAATCATAGAAATCTTCAGCTTGATCAGGATGAACGAGGCCAATTCCATCTTCAACAGTTTTGTCCGCTGCAAGATCTTCCATTGTGCCACCAAGACCAGGAGAAACAATGCAAGGAACCACCTTGGCATCGAGATGGGTCGCACCAGGCCTCACCCCGCTCCAAGCACCGGCTACAGCATGCCAAACATAAATATCATCCAACCCTTTGAAATTAGTCCTCAAGTCCTTCGTAAAAGCCTTCAATCCAGAGTTTTCAGATTTGCAAGAACCATTGTCACAGCCTCTTCTGTCTTGTTCCCCAAGCAACATCATATCCAGCTCTTCCCTCAATTTTTCAACCTGTGTTTCGAGGCGGAACACTTGAGGAGCGAGTGTGGTTATTCCCACAGATTTAATCGCCTTGTCGCGAGCCTTTTCAGCGTGCTCAAGCTCAGATGCCTTTGAGATCAGCATCTTCGGCTTCTTTGGATCAAATCGAGGAGGGTTGGGTCCCAAAAGAGATCCGCCCTCATAGCTTCTAAATTTCTCTCCTTCGTCGAGCCTGTGAAGCCTAGCAGTCATTTGACTACCACACAACACACAGTTTTTTGCATCCTCGTGAAGCTTATCACTATCGAGATTAAAACTTTGCCAACCATCATCAATAATGAGAAACCTGGGGGAAACGCCCCCGTCGGAAAATTCCTTCACCCCAAGCCAAACACCAGCGGGTTCCACCGTCAAGTAGAACGAATCCCAAGTGCACCAACCGAATTTGTCAACAAGGGGTGCAACAGATTTTTCCTCTAAGAGTCTAAAGGTATTCAAGTGGACCCTAAGAGCACTATAAGCCTCTTTCATCAAGTTGTAGGGATTTTCAGACACATGAACATAAGCGATTGCATCGAAGGACGATGCTACCGCTTGAGTAGAACCACTTTCGACACATATCCAGACATGGCCGTCGGAGCCTGGATGAAGAGCAGACCTAAACTTTCCCTGTACTATGGGAATGATAATGACATAAGACTTAGTTTCAGGGACATCTAGGAGAACCCATTGGGTTTCCATCTGTAGATCCGACCCGGATCTCCCAACCCATTGGGTAGACCACCAGGTTTTGAATCGGAATATGCTAAGAAAATCCCTGTCACTGAATTTTCCCAAGGAATTTATCAACCTATCTGAGGAGTCCTCTTTCTTGAACCCGAAGAACCCACCCTTGTTTGACATGGACTGCACACGCCGCAAGATTGCAGGGGGAGCATTTAAAGATTGACAAATAGAAGAAAAAGTTTTGAGAGTGACATTCAATGGCACTTCAGAAAGCAAAGGAACGCCTTTAACATAAAGCTTGCCATCGGACAAATTTAAACAGTTATCCATGACAGAAGAGAGCAGGAGGAGCAGCGAAGAGGGATAAAAAAAGAGAGAAAACGCAAAGCTTTTGGCTGTGAATTTGGAGGATGAAGAACCAGGGAACTTATAGGGCAGAAAGGGTTGTGAATCTCGAGGGAATCCAGTCCCAAGATACTGAATGCATACATGAAAGGTAAGTATGGCGCATCTCTGACAATTTTCTGCTATTGATCTAGAGAAAAATCCTACAGGCTAATTCGAACTTTCTTCAAGCGCAAGTCAAGGGATCTTGGACTATTTAGTTGCTTGCATTTAATCTGTTTGATTAATTCGTAGTTCTTAAACTTGTTAAAGTACAAGGCAGTAACTGATCATTTTTCATATGAATCTTGAGGGAATCTAGTCCCAAAATATCGAATGCATAAAAGGAAAGTATTAAGAAATCTGACCAATTTTCTGCAATCTATCCTAAAATATGGTAGTTAGAGAGGAATCCTACAGGGGATCCGGAAGGTAATTAACTAACTGTCTGCATTTAATTTTTCAACTAATTCGTATTTCTTATATTTTTTGAGCTACAGATTAAATTAGTTATACCGTATCCTTACCCGCTCTCGTGCGTGGTTAAAACTTATTTTTGCGCTCCTTACCTTTTTTTCCTTCCCACCATTTTATGACACCAACCAGTTTTGAGGTAGTACATAATTTTGTTCAATGAAGTTAGTAGTAGTTCAATTATTTTCAAGAATTTGTGGTGCAGATATGTAGACATTGAGGTTAAATGCCAAGTCTAGAGGTGGGGCAAGGACCTCTAACATGATATGTGCAACGGGAATATGGTATAGTAGAGAAAGCCTTTGGTCGGAGAAAATCTTGGATGGTTCAAGGTTAATTGAAGCAAGTTTTATATGGAACTGTTGTTCCACAGAAGCAAAGGCCGCAAATGAATATATGGGCACTCGACTCTGTCAAGGAATGCTCGTCTTCGCGTAATTTAAGTATTGCTCACGACTCTAAATATCTGCTCGCCAAACTTAGAAGCAAACGAGCTGAGCTCGAGTTGGCTCATGAAAAAAATAGAAATTTGCAATCCGCAAACAATGGGTGAACCTCTATCATTTCAACTTAAGACCTTGAAGTTTCAGTTTAAACATATAACATTCTATAGTTAAGGATTGGTTTCAATTTGACCCAAAATTATTTTTTTCTTTCGAGGGAGGTGGCATGGCCATCCACCTTGACACCTTGAGGGGCAATTTGGGTAACAAATACCCTCGGTATCTCAGCACATAGAAACACAAAAACCACCGTGGACGGTAGTTCCCCCTCCCCCCAAAAACCACCCACCATCCCCCGTAATCCCCCGCCACAAAAACACGCCACACAAAGTCTGCTTCTTGTGCAAAGAAAGCCACAAACCTCGTAGTCCTTCGAAGAGATACGAGATGGGTTCGAATACGGCACCACCACTGTTCGATCTTCGCTCTCACCAAATTGAATCTGTAGCTAGGTTTGGTGCGACGGTTTAGGGTCAAGAGGATGGATGGGCGACGGGAGGAAGAGGCGGGTGGATGGGGGTGTCTTGGTCTCGTTGGTGTGGTGGGGTAAGGTAGGGGTGGTGGGGGTATGTGGCGGCTACCGGGGAAGGGGCGGTGGCTGGGGAACCGTGTGTGTGTGTTGTGAAATAAGAAGAGGTCACTTTAAAAAGGCAATGAAAGTGGTGGTGTTTGTTTGTTAACGGCGGTGGTTGCATAATGATAGATCTGCACCGACAGCTTAAGGGAGCAGAGAGAGTACAGGGTTGTGACAACAGTACGTACGGCAGTTGGTGAAAGGCTATGGTGATCGCCGTGAGAGGGGGTGACTCGTGATGGTTGGGTCGTTGCGGGTTAGTGGCTGGTGGTGGCTGATCTAGGTTGTGGTGTCGCGGCTTGTTGGAGGTTGACGCAGGCTTTGATGTTGCATGGTGGCGAGAGTTGGTAGCGGTGGACAGAGGCTACTCGTGGTGTTGCCGCAAAGGTGGGTGATTGTGGGTGTGGAAGTGGGCACGGTGGCGGTAAGGTGTTGTGAAAATGGTGGTGGTGGGTGTCGTTACAGATTGAATGCGTGGTGGCGGTGGATAGCGACAAGACTAGGTGTGGAGGTGGGCCACGGGGGTAGGGGGGCGACCAGTGGCGGCGCCAGAGATAAAGAGCAGCGCAATTTCTTTCTAAATTATTTATTTTTATTCGTTACCCAAATTGCACCTTAATACGATTTTGTATTCAATTAGGACCAATTGGTTTAAATTGAAGCATTGGGATCTTGAATGAAAACCGATATAAACCTGAAGGGGTAGACCTTGCAAAAATCTATCCGGACCCATTACCCGAAACGTATCTGGGCCAAAATACCGGGTACGGGTACATGTTTTGAATACCCGCTGAAAATAGACCCGTACCCGAACTGACCCGTAATTTTCGGGTCGGTTGACAGGTTATCCGTTTTTCAAAGAATATATAAACAAACAAGTGTGCCCTAAGCCAGCAACCCATCACTTTCATTTTTCTGCTTCACTCAAACCCTTCTCTGCCTCTGCGCCTCCGCCGTCTCCCTTTCTTCTCTGCCTCTGCGCCGCCGTCGTCCCTCTCGTAAAGATCTATCGACTCCCATCACTTCGTCTTCCCCCTCACTGTCATGGATCTATTGAAACTTTACCCATTGTCAATCTATCATCGTTCGAGTAAGTGACTGTCGGACCGACCGCAGCGGCGTCGTTCTTCTCTCCGTCGCCGACCAGATCTGCGTTGTCCGTCGCCGACCAGATCTATGTTGTCCCGATCTGAAGTTCACCGTCGCCGCCCAAATCTGAAGTTTACCGTCGCCGGCCAGTTCTAAAGATCTTGAAATTTCGGCCAGTTCTTTAGATCTTGAATATTCTTGTATTTTATTTTGTTTATTGAAGAATCTTGATCTTCAGCCCTGTGGTGATTGTTGTGTAATGGATCTTAATCTCTTGTGGGTGATTATTGTGCGATGGATATTCATGGGAGATTGTTATGTGATGGATCTTCATGGGAGATTGTTATGTGAAATTTTGAGGTTCTGTTTGTGTGACGGAAGAAACGAGAAAGGAAGAACATTTGTTCAAAAATTAATTTATTACCTGTCAGGGTAGGGTACGAATCCCAAATAAACATACCCAAAAAATTCCGGGTATAAATTACCCGACCCGTTTTTACCAGGATCCGACCGGGTATTACCCGTACCAGTGCGGGTCGAACCGTTTGCCAGGTCTACCCGAAGGGGTAGAGTATAATTTACACTTCAATAGAAGTAAGAGTACACACCAAAATTGTAAGCATCATACACGCCCGAACACTTCCCATCTCAATACACAAGAAACAATTCCCTCCGAATCATGTCCGACGAAAACCATCATCGCCACCACGAACAAGACGGCGGCAGTGTTGTCGACGTTGATACACCTCCTAATGTCGACGGTCCCACCGCAAACGAAGCCGCCACAGCAAACGGTGATGGTATCAGTAACAACGGTTCTGAATCTTCTCTGGCCAAAGGGCTATCTTCTATCATAACCTCCGTAATGAAAGATTTCGATTCCAAAGCTGAAGACACCGTTCGAAGCCAAGACCAGCTCTCTTTCTCCATAGATCGTCTTACCCGTGGTAATATTTTCATACTACTAGTAGTACCACTCGTTTACTCAATTTCTTTTGATGGGTTCTTTTTACTTCTTAGTTTACGAGTAGGTCCTAGATTTTATAATCATTACTCATTGTTTGAAACCATGTTTGACTTGTCAAATAGTACTTAAGTGATCTGTAATTTTCGTACGAGTACACTTCTGATTCAATTTTAGATGCTCGAAGTATAATCTAGAAATTTGCAAAAAGCCGAAATAGGGAAGTATATTATGGATATCAGTCGACTTCTATATATAACATTTAATTTTAAGCAGATTTTAATACTGCTTAATTTTCCGTGAACCATTAATGTGGATGAATTAGTAAAGACTGAGTGCCATCTTAATACTGTTAGTCTTTTTAATCCTGCTTTATCACATTTAGCTAATTTTGTTAAGGGGACAGCAATTGTGCTGCTATGCCTTATAAAAGTTTTCTAAGGCGTGACTCCAAGCGACATAGTTTGGAGTTTGTTGCCGCTAAAAAGTTGATAGGGAACCACAGTATGGAATGATGACCTGCAAGACTGAAAAAGATTGATCGCTGGGTGGGGTTTTGGCGGGAAACTCTCTAATGCTTAAGTTAGAGCGCAACTATAAGATATAACTCTGAAAAAGCTAGGACACAGTGGTATCCGTGTGCAAATGGTTGTTTACGTAAGATCTTCTTGACTGTTATTCAAAAGGTCCAATAATGTATATATATTGGACCTTTTCAGGCAATTATAGACCCTGGGAGGCAATTCTGATTGGTCAATAAAAATCGGAGGAGCTATTCTCTTTTTTGGTTTTTTTTTCTTTCCAAAAACTGATCTTGGAGATTGTGTAATGCTTACTTTTAAACTTTTCGTTTACACAATACCTCCGCGAGCGCCCCTTATATAAGCATGGATGTTAGAACACTTACAAAATTAGGAGCAACGGCTGGGTCTTGCGCCTGATGCTCGGGGATCGCGTTTGAGTATTTTCGAAACTCTAATTCACCAAAGTGCAGATGATTAGAGAAGCCATACAAGGGCGTATCTATCCGACAGAGTCGATCGGTGGGGATGCCCATTTGCTTGAAGGCATCGTAGAACAGTACATTTGCTGGTACCAATATTCTTTTTATGTAACAATTAGCTACGTGCAACATACCACTTTGATGTCCTCAAGATCATCATTAGTGAAAAAGATGTTTGGTAGAGGTTTTATCTTCTTATTTGGAGAATATGTTGTAACGCATACCACTTGACGTATGTTTTGCGAGCTTGTCCAGTCAGACCACCAACTGCGATACCTTCGAAGATTGTGTTGATGGTGTCTGCTTTGTCTGTCGTGCCTCTCCAGCCTCTACAGCTGGGGGTGTTTTCCTTCTGCGATTAGGGTTGGCCACATAGCTCTTCAAGTGTTCCCTTTTGATCGTCATAAGGGACTTTGATGTCCTCAAGATCATCATTAGTGAAAAAGATGTTTGGCAGAGGTTTTATCTTCTTATTTGGAGAATATGTTGTAACGCATACCACTTGGCGTATGTTTTGCGAGCTTGTCCAGTCAGACCACCAACTGCGATACCTTCGAAGATTGTGTTGATGGTGTCTGCTTTGTCTGTCGTGCCTCTCCAGCCTCTGGGGGGGGGTGTTTTCCTTCTGCGATTAGGGTTGGCCACATAGCTCTTCAAGTGTTCCCTTTTGATAAGGGCTTCAATGGCTCGTTTGAGGCATTAGCAATTGTCAGTTTGTGGCCATGGTCATTGTGGAATCGACACAGAATGATTTTTATCTCTCTTTTTTTGAGGTACTTTCATCTTGCTCGGCTAAACGAGAGTTTCTTTGTCTCGGATATCATGCAAGATTTGCGACGGGCAGGTATTCAGCGTTGTCAAGTTCTTCATTTCAATGAGTGGCTCCTTAGGACACCGTTCATTGTGTCTTGTACGCTTAGAATTTCCTCCGTTCTTGGGGCTGCTCCCGTCCAGAGCTCGCTTACCCTGCTCTTGATCGTCTCTTTAGCTTGGGTTGGATGGGTTTCAAAGTATTCTTCTGCTTGGAGGTATTGGTTTGCTTTCAAAAAGTGCCTTCATATTTCCCGGTGGGCTTTTTGTTCACCGAGAAGGCAAATCTTGACTTAGGACAGAGGCCACACAAGAAGGTCGCGTACTTCACTGACTCATCCTCATTATCTACCTCTAGTGTCTTGGTGTAGAAGTAACCGAGATAATGGGATAAACATTCGTTCTTTTCCTGGACGATATTGAGGAGGTTGGCAGAGTTCTTCCGTCTGGATTGGCTACTCACAAAATGATCCAGGAAAAGGTCTGAGAGATGAGAGAAGGAGTGGGGATAGCACTCGGGGCAGAGATTTGAACGAAGCGTGTGCAGCCTTTTGGAGCGTTCTTGGGAAGACTCGGTGCATGACCGCTTCCTAGACCTGGAGTAGCATCATATTGGTCTCGAATCTTTAGATCTCCGCTGATGTTGTATAGGTGGCACTGTGCATCTTGAAGTTGGGTAGCAACTTGGCTTCTTCAATGGCTTTGGGTAAACCACATCCTTTGATTGGTGGATCTGTTTGGTCAGATCATCATGTGGGCGCAAATCGTTGCTCTGAAGAGTGGGGGTGGGCGAACGGCTAGGACGAGATCGTCGTTCTTCTGATTCGTGAGTGCTGGATGTCACTTTGACTTGACAGTTTTCTGTTGAGGCGGTTATTCGATCCGTTTGGCAAGTGGGCGTCGTGCGCAATCGCGAAAACGATCGGTTCGATGAGTGTGGCTGGAGTATTTGCGGCGATCTCAGTGGTTCGCTTGAGTTGAAACTCGTTAAAGGCTGTGTGGCTGGCATGATTCCTGTCGTGGTCCCGCAGATGGTGCCAGTTTGTTGCTTCTAAAAAGTTGGTAAGGAACCACGGCCGGGAATGGTGACCTGCATGACAAAGTGGGGGTTCCAGCGGGAAAATTTTCCGATACTTAAGTTAGAGCGCAACTACAAGATAGAAATCTGAAAAAGCTAGAACATGTGGTGAATAGTTGTTTACGTACCTGGCAAAGCCCTCTTTATATAGGCATCGGCATTAGAACCCAAATAGAATTAGGATTGACGGATGGACCTTGGGTCTGATCCTTGGGGATCACGTTGTCCTTTCAAACCCGTAATTCACCCAATGGGCCACTACAAATCTCGTAGTTGATCGAGTTTGACCTGGAATGATAGGCTTCACCTGCTGATTGGGAGTCTATTTTTAGCTATATCAGAATTAAATCATTGACGGCATTGTAATCATTTCATTTGATCATTGATGGTCTATACGTAATTTCATACCCAGATTTGAACCAAACTACGTCATTTTTAAGCTGCACCTTAGAAATCTTTTCCATGGCATAGCTGCATATATGCCTTTTTGTGTTTGTGTGTTAATGGAAATATCCTATTGTGCTTTTTCAGAGCTTGATCAACTACTTGAAGATGCGCCTTTACCTTTCATTATGCAGCATGCTGGCAAAATTTCCGTTGTCAGAAAGAGAGTTTCATCACTGAATACAGTAGTAAAGTCTATACAACGGCGAGTTGATAACATAGACCGGATGCTTTCTTCTGGCGTTCAACATGGTATATATCTTACCTTGGGCAGCATATTCAGTTATTGCTCGGTTCATATTATAAGAAAGGAAGTAGTTCGATCCTGCTCTACCATACATTTCTAAACTCTTAATGGTCTCTTAAACTTTACAAGTTTATCTTTGTTTCTGGAGACTATGGTGGGTACTGCCATAAATGTCACCATTCAATATTCGTAATCAAAATAAGTAGTATTGGGTGCTATTGATACTCTATGCACAAGCAAAATCAATATGTGTTGCTGACACAGAATCGCAAAATTAGAATACGTAGTATGTGTTGGTACCACAGAATTTTCATAGTCAACACAGTAAGTACCAAGTAGTATTAAGTACTTTCCTATATAATTATTTTACAGAACTCATCCGGTTTCTTTTTTCGGTTTAAAGACTGGGCCCTATCTCAGCATTTAAGTCATATGTTGTATAGAGGAACATTGGATCTTCGTTTTGACTGTCGTTTTGTATTCAATAACAGGAAAGAAGCAACATCCCATGACTTACTATTAACAAATTGAGCGATTTGAAATTGAAGTAAATAGGTATACAGGGTCAATGTCAGCTCTATATTAGTTTCTGTGCTTAAAATCATAGAAATTAGAAGAATTGATGTTGTGCCTTGATCCACAATACACCCAGGGCTAATGAATTAAGATACTACAAAAGTTAAAAAGTTATCTAGTACCTTGAGAGCGAAGGCACTTACTGAACTGAAACTGCTGGTCAAAAGAAGCTGTCGAGAATCAATTGGAAGGGACAAATAGAACGTTGTATTGTCAGTTGTCAAATACACCTGTTCAGCCCATGAGAATGACTAACCTGAAGCTCCATGATTTAAACTTGCATGGGAGGCATTTCAATAGCCATGTATATGACGTAAATATTCAGAGAAGGATGATCTATCTTTCTACATGTTGGAATAAAAGAACATTAATCCTTTTTGATCTAGTCAAAATATATCCAATCCTTTGAGTTTTGTGAAACATGACATTATATTGTTGGGAATGTGAAAACAATGAAGTCTAATACTGGTGGTTTACAACTTTGAATAATCAGAATACAGAATCTCATATATACACATAGAATTCAGCGGAAAGGAAATTTGAGTTTTGACACATACAGCTGGTCCAACTTGCGCACAAATTGTTTCATAAAATGTAGCGTGTAATAATCCTCCGGTTTGTAGGAATGTTTTAGGGTGCATTGTGTTGGTTGCAACAGAACTTAATGCTGGGAGTGGGGACAACATAGATATACCTTATGGTCTTGGCAAAAGGTGGAAATCGTAGCAAGCTGTATAAGGTGCCATTGCTTGTAATATGTCTGCTCAGCACTCGTGGGCTGCATATAGGTGCAGGCTTAAGGTGATTGGGTAGTCAGTGGCGACGTAATTGTTGTGGCAATTTCTTCAGTTAAGTTGATGGTGGGGTTTTCGTGACTTCTATGTTGCTCAGGCAAAATCAAATATTAGTGGATGAAAGCATGAGTTAGGATTTCACTGAATCCCCATATAAAATTTTCCAGTGCCTTCTAATTTTTCTACTCCATGAAGCATATACGTGTTTGTCTGTGTATGCCTGCTACATCAGAAGGTTAATTAGGCATTGTTTTTCCTGGTTGGATGATCAAATTTTTTCTTATCCACTTTTGCAACGTGTTTAACTTGATCTTAGTCAATGCCTTGTTTTTTTCTTCATCATTCTTATACAATCTGAGCTACATACTTGGCAGGGAGAGTCGCCAGTGGAAATGCTGGACAACGTTAACACAAGTACATCTCGCTAATGCTATAACTTCTTTGTGTTCATTTATTTCTCAGTATCTATGTATTCATTGGTGGAGTTGCAGCGCAATCTGTTATACCTGACGTTATCTTGAAATTTATGACTCATTTATTGCGCTTATTAGAGCATATAGTTTTCACACCAAGTTACTTGTGATTGCATCATGTGGAAGTTGCTGTTGATGATATTAATTGACTTCTATCCTATTGGTTATAATCTACTGCAGAGTCGCGTAGGCGTAGGAAAATATAACTTGCTGATACTGGAGAGCAAATCATCAATTGAGGCTATTAGAGAACTGATAACGAAATACTGATAAGCATTGCGGAAAGATATTGAGTTACTATAAAATTTTCAATGAATTAATCAGTTATTGCACGTTGTAAGGATTATTAGTAACATTCCATTTGGTTACATGCACACTTATTAAGTTTAAGCTACCTTACAGGAAGAATCTGATCAACATCGTGTAACTTTTTATATTTGTAAGGATCAGACCGAGTCACGCCAATTGATGTTAGGGAATCTTAGCTGGAAAACTGTAATCTAGAGATAGCATAAAAAACAAATTGGTTTACAAAATTGCCTCTTAGCAACAATAAAGGAACAGCTACGGCATCTGATTCTCTGGTAAGAAGTGATACCCCATTTCATTAGCGTATAGTTGTCCATTGGACCCCAGTTATCTTATAGAGAATAAGTGTGAACCCTAACAAACTTAGAATAAGTATGCACTCAAGGCATTAAGCTGTCACAATATGACTGCCTGTCGCCATATGTTGTAGGAGCTTAGTCCAAACTAAAGCTGTAGCACAGAGAATATATTCCACCTCCACCAGCACTGTATTCACTTCGCTCTTCTTGATTTGAAAAGGTATGATATATCCTCTCCCTCGACAAGCAATAAGCACTAGCATCCAATGATACTCTATGCAATTTAGTTCACAATTTTTTCCCTTCACAACTGTGGATAGACTGCTCCAATTCCAAAGACCAGCTCTGCACCCTTTGCTGGATTAAATTCCTCTTAAATATTACATTCCAGACCTCTGGCTATACGGGCATCAGCTACCACAGTCATTGTGAGCCTCAGTTGTAGTGCCAATGCAAATGTTACGCTGAAAACGTAAACAGAAGGAGAACAAACAACATGTTATTTGTAGGGTTCAGTTCCCCTACTATGAGTGTTCAGTGACCAAGTCTTTAGTGATCTATTGAACCTACAGGTCATTTTGGACTAATCGTCTGTGAAGGCATACATCATAATATTTCTTTTGGGGCTGGAGGAGTGTCTTTCGTGTATAATAGCTAACTTCTGCTAGGTAGGAATAAGTTGCTGACTTGGATCGGAACAGCCATTCGAAGTAGATTGCCAACTTATGCAAAATCTAAAAATTGATTTTACTGCTTGATTCTCTAAATTACAACGGGAATGGTGATGCAAGTTTGGCGGTTCCTCGTTCAACTGCGAGTCTGATTTCTATTTTAATTTCCCTTTTATGGGTCCAGGGAGAATTTTGCACCTTCGTTCACTGCTGTACTGGAGAAATTTTTTTGGTCCTGCAGATCTTGTATCATTAAAGTTCGTTGTGATTCTAAATAATAATTCCAGTATTAGAAGTTCGTATTTTTCGTACCGAGTTATTTCTAAGGTACAGTGGAGGGCTGCTGTAACAAAACTAACATATACGAATTGACCTTGTCCATCAAAGCCATAGGTTGAATACGTGAAACTTTGTAGTTTTTGCTTCTTTAAAGAGATTTACCACCAACTTATAATGTGTCTTTATTGTGAAAGGACAAGTCTTCAATGGATTTGGTGCCCCTTTTATACAGTACATGGACTTGGCTTTCCCAGTTTCCCTTAGATGGTACAGTATAACTTAAGGAATATATTTGATTATTGGATAGAAAAAAAAAACCATTTTTCTCAGATTGGCTGCCATAAAAAATGTAAGCTTTACCCTGCCTGTGCAGAAAATGTTATCCTTTATCACTGGCAATGCACTTAGTAATTGTACTTTTAGCGAGGCAATGCTGCTTTTACCAACGCCAACTTGTCCTAAATTATCATGCAAATCTTAATGCTGTTATTTAGCCAAATACTACTACACCGGAGAGGCAAAGGACCGCTTCCACAGTTCAATACACTGGAACTTTGAGCCTTTTGAGGTTTTCTGTTCTAGCATAACTGTATTGTAAGCAGAAGGATTATTGCAAAAGGAACTAACCTCTTCCTTCCTTTCTCTTTGATTTCAGGTAAGGTTTGAAACAACCAACTGAAACCCTTGATTGGATACGTGAACAAGCAACTTTAGTTTCAGGTGGTTGTTTAACGAACTCCAAACATTGAGCCATTGTCCATTGCCTTGGACAATGTCTCTTCCCTTTGTGTTGGATCAGGCTTATTCTTAGGTCCTTGTTGCGTTGTCATATTGAATATTAAGCTGGTTAGCTAAACTGCCGAGTTCAGAATTTCCTAACAATCAATAGAAGTCAAACCAAACTGAACTGTATTCAGCATTTGGTCATCCTCGTCACCCTTATCAGATCTCTATATATAGGCACGTCAATCTTTCTTTCAATTCACCATTCTCTTATAGCATCTCTTTCACCTCGCCGTTCATCAAGTGTCTGAACATTTCTCTAGGCCTCCTCCACATACAGCAATGGCTACAAGCAGTTACACTTGCCTTGTTGTTCTTGCGGTCCTCTCCATCATGAGCAGTGAGACGGGTTGTCACGCTGCTCGTTATCTGTTAGCCACGCCTCCCGCGCCAGTCCTGCCGACCATACCATCTCTGCCGAAGCCAACGTTGCCGCCGCTCCCAACCACTGGTCCCACCATCCCAACTCTACCAAAACCAACTCTGCCGCCACAGCCATCTATGCCTGCGATTCCGACAATCCCATCGATGCCTACATTTCCGACATTTCCCACCATGCCTAAGGTTGCATTCCCACCAATGCCTTTCCCAATGCCCACCTTTCCGAAGATCAACATCCCTTTCTTGGCTCCACCACCTTCGAAGTGAATGCTAGGCCAGAAGCTGTAATACCATCAGTAGCTGTGTGTTCTGATCAGCTTGCTTAGGACTGTTACTCTTATGCGTGATTGTATCTGTTGTTTATTCCTCTGATGATTTGTTTGATGCATACTGTATTATGATGTTTATATGTATTTCAATATAGTATTTATTTACAGCCTGCGTTCCCTTATGAGTGTCATAACTTAGCTCAATCTGGTCTAAAAGTTTGAGCTATTAAAGAATTGGTCTAACAATGTGATCATGGTTAACTAGGCAAATCAAGATCCACTGTCACCAAGACCTCGTGCAACTGAGCTCTGATGTTATGTTAAATTACCGGTTATTCTAAAAGCTTAAACTATTGGACCTCAAAAGTTTGTTTATAGTTTATAACCGATTTTCTGGAGTATATTTGAAGTACAACTTACTATCTATTATTTCATCGTGAAAAAAAAAACACAAATCAAACAAACACAAATCCATTAAGAAAAAATAAAAAGAGGCTGGAGCCAACCATGGACTCCTTTGCCGTTTACGATTGCAAATTTTTAGGTAAGTAATCAAGAAATAAAGACCCAAAAATAAGGTTTTATTTGCTTAGGTTTTGACTGATAGACATCAAGTGGCTGTAGTTTAGTGGTGAGAATTCCACGTTGTGGCCGTGGAGACCTGGGCTCGAATCCCAGCAGCCACACCATGTTCCATTTTTTGAATTGTCTTTCTTTTTCTAACCTTTAGCTGGCTTTTTATTGGATCAGAGGCCCAGCAAACTTGAGGCCCAATTCAACAAACCTAAAGCCCAACATACAGATCTAAAACCCTAATAACCCCTTTAAATACCCGCCTCTTACCCTTTGCGTTCCTCTGTACACCCTTCCCCTCCTTTTCACCTCGTCCCTCTCCATTCATTTTTGCATGTTTCTAGGGTTTATCAGTTTTCAAAGCCTATGATATCATAGGGTTTGGGGAATATGATGAACAATATTGTCGCCCCAGTCTTACGGGCGTTTTGCTCCATGGTGATCGACACTTACTGTATCTGATTCCTTTGTAATCCTTCCATTTTTACCAAGTGTTTTAGAAAAATCCACACCCCTTTTTTGTCAAATTTAACAGAAAAGAAATGGGCAAGAAGAGGCGTGATGATTCTCATCCATTACAACACTCTGTAAACTTCATGATGATCTTCTTATCATGCACTACCATCTGATCTCTCTCTTGCAATTTCAAGTTTCCTGTTTTTTGTCACAATCAACTGGGTATAATTTTTTCTGGGCGTCTTTTTTTTATTATTTATAAAAAGTTAAGTGCAATCTGTGATGAGATTTACTTAATTGAGACTGATTATTGAAGTGATTAGTTCACAAGTATATCACCATCTTTCGGCTGAGATTGAACTAGTTAGAGTGATGTGTGTGTTGCAATTTACATTGTTGATTTGCCCAATGGTATCTGATGTCTAGATGTAATATCGATATATATCATGGCTAGGCATCTCGTTTGATGGGCAGAAACTGATGTTTTGACAGAACAGGACTTGCGACACAGTCTGCTTTGTTTCCTATAAGCCCACTGTTACTTTATGCCTGTTTACATATTTTGAATTGTTTTTGGTTCACCATATAGTTTCATAGCAACAATGGCGGAAATATAACTGGATCATGGCCTTTTGTTGAATCAAACTGTTCCTTTTCAGAATTTTGTTCATAATTGCATCAATATTCTAATTTGTAGCTGCCGGTCATCTAACAATATTGATTAATTTCATTGTGCACGTTGTCGGGGATTATTGTTATTGCGCACAATTCTAGAATCTTCGTTCGATCGGTTATTAGGTCAACTTTTCTAATTAAATCTTTATTTGCGTTATAAAATGGTATATGTTATCAAGGAAGTATTGAGTTATTATTCCCCCCTTATTCTAACAATTTCTGAAAATACTAGGATAGACACATGAACAACATTTGACAAAATAATGAATCAAAAGGACACATAAAAGCACGTAACAATTTTTTGATAATAAGATAATAGCATGGATAAAAAACAGAGTTTACAATAGGAAATGTCTAGGAACAGTAGTTAAAAATAAATAAAGACCAAAACATGGAGACGTTAACCCAAACTATACTAGAAAAACACTTAGCAACGTAGTCCGTTCAAAACCCAGTTTTTGTAAACCGTTACTGAGCATGGCAAGCAAAAAGTAGTAATGAACGTGCTCCTTTCAGAAGGTGAATTTGAATCCCAAGTTATTTGATAGATTATCGGAATTGAAAGTGGGTCAAACTTAGTTCAACACGACTTCAAGTTTATGCCTAATCGCTAGTTTCCGGACAACATTTAGCTTCTCCATAAAGTTACATAATTTATTAGACTTTGCAAATCACTCTGCTCTCATTTAGTAATACTAAAGATTGACATGAGTAAGGGACTATGACAAAGTAAATTGGACTTGGGTCTAACTTAGTACAACACAACTCTCGAGTTTAATTATTACCACAATCACTTTTGATCTAAGTTCTTCGTTGATCTAGATAAGGTCTTCGGGTAAACGACCGTACTTAGATCATGTCATGACAATCGTTAAATACGATGTCTTTGTATAAAAATCAATGAAGGGCTGGTCGTGGCGATCATACTTGGTTTGCGGCATAAGACATGGTGAGCCTATTTGTAGCGGCACGGTTTAGCAATATCGGTCACTTGCACGCAGTAAATAAACAATGGTACCGACTGCAAGACACGCCAACAAGACACAGGTTGCTGGGTAAAGAAGCAATGATGGAGGGATAGTCCTAAACCAAAACGACCCAGGTTGTACAGTAGAAGGGAGACCAGAAGAACTGTAGCCCTGAGATCTAAAGGGACTTGGCGGAGAAAGCCGCAGGATTGCTCTCATAACGAGAGAGTTCCGTACTACAGACAAAAATTCGGAAGTCCTGGTCATGGTAAAAAAAATATACTCCGGAGTATGTGCTAATTTTTTGCTTGGACGAGGGAGCCACACTGCCAAACAACAAAGATATTAGTGATTGTAGTTATTCTTGCGCGATTTCTCCATCCATGTGTTTGAGAATCTGTAGGTAGGAAACCGACGGCTGCAATCCGCTTCTTACCATCTAAACTAAACTTTTATTGCTGGAAGTTTTTAAGTGACGCTTTATAATACTATTTGATGTCACTTTACTAGTCTTTAATAGGGTTGTATACGAATTGAGTTTGAACCGAATAGGCGAATATTTTTTTTATCTCGGTTCGTTATAACCTTTTGACTGGGTTGAACTCGGCTCGTGTTTGTTTAGCTACAAAAAATGGTGCTCGAGCTCAGATTCACTAATTGTTTATCAAAACTTGGGCTCGGCTTGTTAGTTTATTTAAATTATAGTGACAATGATGGAAGGGCAGAGGCAATAGTGGCGATGCCACGATTTAGATGTGCTTTCCTGCAACGAATCAATCAGATCCGTGTAGATTTCATAGAGGCAATGGTTGGAGAGGAAGACAGCGGAGGTCGGAGGAGGTGTGGCAGAGAGGGAGACGGGAGAGAGAGAGATGAAGAGAGGCGACTAATGAGGAAGATTAGTGGTTAGGGTTATTTAATTTGGAGTGGGCCTTTACATATTCGCTTTAGAAAAAGGAATTGGATGAAGTCTCTAAAATGGGCCGAAACTATAATAATTTGGGTTAAATGGTATGTAAATACTACAATTTGTAGTATTTAAACGAAGTGATGCTCGTTTATAAACTCGAGTGGGCCCGACTCGTTAAGTAAACGAGCATTCTCATTCACAAAAAGTAACAAACAAAGAACATCATGTTCAAACTTGCCTCATTTCGTAAAGGAGCTCAAAATTCGTGTTTGTGTTCGATTCACTTATTATATAAACGAACATGAACGAGTTCTGGAGAGAACGAACAACAAGCTATTCAAGAACAATTCGATTCATTTATAGCTATAGTCTTTAATGATGAAAGTGTAGTCTAAATGTTAAAAATTGAACTCTTGTTAGTAATCATCTTCTAAGCATCTCGAAAAATGAAGAATTGTATAATTTTTTTTTTCAACACCTAAGGCTAAAAATTTGACAAAGTGCACTCTAATTTATGCTCTTTTTTACTATCATTTTTTTCTTTTGAGAAAAGAAAGAAATATATATCACAGGATCGTAAGTGTGAGGCTAATATCCCTGGCCTCATAATCAACATTTGCAACCAAAATAGAAATCATCAAAAAAACTTACAAGAAAGTTAAATAACCAACACACTTGGGCCTATATATGAATTTGTAAACAAGCAACAGTATAAAATTTAAAACACAAACAAGCAAAAATTAAACCATCAAACTAGACTTCTCTATTGACCCGAACGTATCCTAAAACACTCAATCAGCACATCAGTTAAACCATGCACGCGCAAAGCATGTAGTCACCACGAAACACCGAAATAACTATTTGATCCACTAAAATTGAAGCCACTCACATATAACACCGCCACTCAAAACGCGTAGCACCACCACATGACCACCCTCCCAAAACCAACACATGGATGTAGCTGAACCCAACCATTCCAACACCCCGAGACAACAAAAGCTAAACCCAGCACCTAATTATTCGAGGCCATCACGACCACCAAGGCCACGAATCACCAAAGAAAACTCAACCAACTGTGACAGACATCGAGCTAGGGGGGAAGCGAAATGACAAAGCCCTAGCCTATAACTGCACTCACTCCTAGCAACCATATGAAACACACACCACTAAACTTGAAAGAAAGAACGCCGAGCTAGGAGGATGGCAGGAATTGAAACTATAACATTTCTAGATGGCCTCACCTGAAAACATACAGCCCCCAACCGATGTCGTCATCGCTGTCAAGGCCGCTGAGATCTTCGTTGTCGCCGTCGACACCATCCCTTGGAGCACCACTAGAAAGAAAAACCTTGATCACCAAACCCCTAAACCCCCAACCCCTCACTATTGCCACGTCCACCAACCACACCTGAACCATAAACTCATGTTCCAAATCCACTTCAAAACACTTGGGATAGGCGGGTCACAGCTTAGGCTTCCAAACCTACCACTGACCCACAATAAAACTAGAAAGTATCGTCAGGCCGTCGAGCAATAAATCCAGCCAAGGGAAAAATAAAACAAACTACGTCCTACAAAGCCCATAAAGTATCACGCCTCTTCGGAGAGAGATGTTTTAGGGGAGAGAGAAATTAGGGCTGACCCTGACCCTTTCTGGAAAGTAAGTGATTATCAAATTTTGTTCTTATTTTTTTGATTTTGAAAAGTCAAAAAATAGTTTCATCCAGAGAAAACACCTGTTAACTATTTTCTATACCAATTTAAAATTCAATTATATATCATTTGAAGAGTCCAACGCTACCGAACAACATGAAAAAATAACGACTTCATTAATTTGTTGTGCTCATTTTATCTGCACGATTGAAAAACAAAAAGACGAGGGAGGAGGCAATCTGTAAAAAGCCAAGAGGATCCAAATCTGTAATTATGAAAGAGGGGTTGGGTTTGCTTTTGGCGTAGGAAATGGCTCTTCAATGATTCACCAAAATCGGGCTTGGGAATTGGGATGAAAGGATAAGCATTAATAATCACCTCGCTGGAAACTCACGTTGAACTCACATTATTTTACCATTTTACCCCCCCCCCCCGACCCAGCTTCCCGGCACCATCCTCTCGCCTCAGAAAACGAAACAGACAAAAAAAGAAACAGAAAAAAGATAAAACCAAAAACTATTCAGCTCTTTTGGACCATGCTGAACATATTTGGAGCCACGTCTCCCCAGCTTTGACTCGCCCTACACGTGTCCCTCCTCCATTCGCTCCCAACTGTACTATCGTTTGTTATTTATACGCACTTTATAATTGGCATATGGGTCACCACTCCCCCCCCCCCGGAGCTGAGAAAAAGGGCATCGTTGAAAGAAAAAAAACCCTAGCTGAGGCGGGAAAGACCGCTCCCTTTCTCTCTCCTTCGCCTTCTTCTTCCGGTGAACTTTTGGTTGCAGATTTTTCCCGCCTTTGGGTTGTTGTCGGGTATGGCGTCAGCTTGTGTGAACAATATCGGAGTGTCGCCGGATAGTTTCTTGGAGTGTCCGGGGACGTTTCCGTCGTTTGGCTGGCTGAGCCCTAGAATCTCGTTCAGCCGCGAAGAAGAGGCGTCGAAGAGCGGCGCCGGAGCAGTCAAATCTCCGTCTTATCCGGCGAGGAAGCCGGCGGATCTGGTAGAAGGATCAGATCCAGAGGTCTTCTGCACCGATATTGGCGACTTCGAGTTCAGGCTGGAAGATCCGGTCAATGTTCTTCCGGCCGACGAGCTCTTCTCCGACGGGAAGCTCATGCCGCTGCACCTCTCCATGATCCGGCCGGCGGAGACAACGACGGTCTCGTCTCAGATCAGCTCGCCGGACACGCCGAAGTCTCGCCGGAGAACGATGATCTCCGGTTCGGATCCTTACTTGTTCTCGCCCAAAGCACCACGGTGTTCTAGCAGGTGGAAGGAGCTTTTAGGCCTTAAGAAACTCTACCATAGCAGCAATGTCAAACAAGACAATAACCACAAAACTATGTCGTCCTCTGCTCCTTCACATGCCCTCAGTACTGCTAAATCTCTGAAACATTTTCTGCACCGAAGCTCGAAATCAACCGGCGCGGCACTAGATTCCTCGCTTAGCCTTCCGTTGCTGAAGGACACTGATAACGAGTCCGTTTCGATCTCGTCCCGCTTATCCCTCTCATCTTCTTCCTCCGGTCACGATCTCGATGACCTCCCGAGGCTCTCGTTAGATTCCGATAAGCCTCAAAAGAGTCTCAACCTAAATCTGACCTCAATTCCGCCTAGGATTAGATTAGTAAAGCCGAGAGCGGTTTCCATGGACAATGCAGCGGCGGCCAGAGTCAGCCGGAGTCCACTGCGCCGGCAGCAGGAAAGTGCAAACGCCACCGGCCGTGGGGTCTCCGTCGATAGTCCACGTATGAACTCGTACGGGAAGATTGTTTTTCATAGCTTAGAGAGGAGTTCGAGCAGTCCAAGCAGTTTCAACGGTGGCCCTAGGTTCAAGCATAGGGGAATGGAGAGGTCCTACTCGGCTAACGTTCGCGTCACTCCGGTTCTTAACGTACCGGTTTGTTCGCTTAGAGGCTCTTCAAAGTTTGGGTTTCCCATGTTTAGTTCGCAACAGAGGAGAGATGGTGGCGCCGGTGTTGGTAATGGGAGTGGAAGCAGAAGCCAGCACAGTAACAACAGCAAGAACCGGACGGATCGAACTTGATGCTCGAATCAATAAGTAGAGTGAGCTGGTAACACGTTTAACATTATCAATTTTTTTGGTAATTTAGTACAAGTGACTTTGTTGGGTATCATTTCCATTTTACAGATTTTAGGTTTTTGTATGTAAATTCTCGATCGGTTTGCTTGATTTCTAGTTCTTTGTTCTGGTTGGTCATGCTAACTCTGAAAGCTAATGCCAAGAATATTTTATCGGAGTTGTTGCTTATTTTGTTATTAACCATAGTTCTTCCATAAAGCCGAAAGAGATATGGAATCTCCCTACATTATCCTGCATTGAAAAATGCCTGAATAGTTGTACCGAATGCATTGATGTGTGTACTCTGGAGCGTGGCAAATCATGGAGACTGACTGGTGTTTGTTTTCTACGCGCTACGGGAGGCCGTGGCTACCAGATGTACTGATTGAGTAACGTGGAGCAGCATGTTTTCTGTCGTTTTGATTATTGGTTGCAAAAATCATATGCATTTGCACCCTTAACACGTGTAGCTCTTACCAACGATTAATTGATGAGCTCACTGTTTTGGTTCACAGTGGCCAGGCTCATTTGGTGAGCTCCTTCTTTGACCAGTTGATCTTACGAATACGAGGCAGTGAACCGTTGGTTAAATTGTATACTGAGGACAACCGAGATAACTTTTGAAAGTATCCTGACCCTGTCCAGTTTTTGCATCAATGCTTCTTGAAAAGGAGGGGCGTGGGTAAGTCCTGGCACAACACGGTTAGAGCCTTGTGTACCGTGCATAATTACAAACTGTTGTATCGTTCGAGACCAATAGCTTCGATTATCCGCAATCGATATAATTTGTTACTCATCCAATAAATGAATGAAATCCTACACTTGTAGGTGTTTTGTACTCATCCAATAAATGAATGAAATCCTACATTGTGTTTTTAGTGTGATATCAGAATGAAATCCTATATTATGTCGAATAAAGGTTGGACCGTAATAATCCAATCGGCAGGGAGTATTGCGCCTCGAGGACCTATAAAATCGCCACATATATCTGAGCTCCTGATTCTCGAACCTATCTGTGGGCCGAACCGCACAACGACCCGTGTGTAGAGCACATGCAGGGCGAAGACGTAAGTTTGCCATCAACAAGTGCGGCGGACAGGTGAAAAACTTGGATTGGGATCTTGGGGACCACTGAATCAACCCTTATTGGCTGGATTTGGTTACCTTAATCCTAATGCACCGTCACCATCTATGAAATACATATAATTTTTTATTTATTTTTGCACTTTGATGCATTAATTCCTAGTTTTATGATTGTTCTTTTTGTTGCACCCCTTAATTTTCTTATAGCTGCGCCCTTTTCTTGTGCTTTGGCATTTTCACAAATTCTCTTGTATCCTCATTATATTGACTACATTTGAAATGATTTAAAAGGCGTCTTGCATGCATTTTTTGAGAAATCATGTAACTCCTGTAGGTTTTTCGATTATTTTCTTTTGCTTGGATTCATTTTGTGAACAAACTCATGGGCAATTTTAATTAAAATTACCATGTGTTTGTTTGAGAGGTCTCTGGATAAATAATGAATACTCCAATGAATTCTTGGATTATCTTCTTTGATTGAGTTCGTTTAGTACACAAACTTCTCAAAGTTTTAATTAAAACTATCATGTGCTTGAGAGAATATTAGGGTGGATTAGGTTTGTATAGTAATATTCATTTTTTTAAAAATTTGTTGTTAGGTTAAGATAAAGATTGAATCGTTTAAATCTCATCTGGTTTATCGTCTCCGTCTCGTACTTTTTTGAAATCCTATTTTTACGTTTTTATAGCGCATTTTTATTTAATACAGTAAAATTTATCCTTGTTAACTTCAAACACTACATATTACAATATTTTTGTTTACAACAATTCTTTATTCTTGGATCTCAAAGTAAAATTATGCAAATTATGGGAGCCGCGATTCTCTCTTCGTGCTTTTAAAATTCTAACTACAAACCCAAAATTATTTTTACTCTTTATTGGTTATTCCGTTATTGCATTAGTTCACTTCTGCTTAAGGATCAACCGTCAGAAAGTGGAAAAGAAAATGGGTTTGAAATATTAGGTAGTAGTACTTTTCAAGGTAGTTGTCGGTCTTCGGTGAGGTGTGGTGGTGTAGTGGCTGCGAGAGAGGGCAAAGGCTGGCAACTCGTTAATTTGGTTTTGATAATTGAGCTGGCATTGAACAGTGATCCAGATGTTGTTGGCATTGGCAATGGGGGGGCAGTGCAGAGTGCCGTCTGTTGAATGGTCATTTCAAGAGTGTTTTTGGCTTTTGCTGCGCTTCATTATGTGTACGGTCTATTCTAATCCTATCCTCTCGATTCCATTTTTAGCACTTTTCATTTTTACTACTCCCAACTTTGGGGCCCTCTGCCCCAGTTCACTCCCTATTTTTGGTTGCTTTTATCTTCTTTTTTTCCCTTTTTATTTAAAGTTAACAAGAGAAACACCTATTACCCATCAGAGGGAATCAGCTAGATAAATTAAAAAATTGCTCTAGCTAATATATATCAGACACCAAAAAAATTAGACTGCTTTTCAGAATCCTCAAAAACTAGTCATCGGTTTGATAGGCCATTTAATCAAAACTACGAGACGAAAAGGTAATACTAAGTTATAACTTATCTTGATCGATCTAAAGTATTAAACTTAACTGTAACACCATGGGCATGTCCCGGTAGATCAACAAAAAGGTATTCTAATGGACACAATAAAAGAATTTTGAAGCAACTTTTTTGGGTGACCTGAGACCACAATGCACAGTTGCACGATGCGAAGATTGCAGCCGGTGTTCGAATTCTTTTTCATTATTTTGTTCTTTTTCCATCTATCCATCGTCACTGCATCATCCAACACCGCTAACCACAACCATCACAACGCCACAATACCACCACCACGAATATGCGCACAAATAAATGCAAAATCTCACATACACAGATCTGTACACTCACATACACATATGCACACATAGATCTGTACACTCGCACACATAAACACAAAATAGACTTGTTGCCGTCGTCACCAGAAGCAAGGTCAAGACAGCGGGGGTAGCGTCACCACCAACAGTAGTGCTGCAGCTAGCACCATTATAGCAGCATCATGTTCATGACCCACGCTACAGCTTTGACTTCGGGGGGAGGTGTGTTGGGGTGAGTTAATGGCTGGTGTCATGATGTTTAGTTGGCACTGTAGTGGTTGTCAACGGTAGAGAATGTTGGCGGTGATTCGATTTAAAAAAAAATTAACTCTATTAGTATTCTTTGGTCGAAGGAGCTAGATAAGCGCTATTACGACGAGAAAACATAATCTCTGAATGTAAATTTAGGTCTAAATTCATTAAGTTTAGTAACATTATTCCATGTTAAAAACAACAAGCAAGTGAGCGGCATGAAGGAAAAAACAAAACAGATCAAGTACAACGAAAAGTAGCCGTTACCACATGGTGGTCTTAACACACCCACCTTCCTAAATCTTAGCGTTTGCCGAATAATAATCAATTCTCAACATTTTTGTCAGCGAATGCATGATATTTCCTCCAGAATATGTTCACTTTTCCAGCTTTTATTTGCCAAAACAAAAGAAGAAGAGATAGAATAATCTGGTGGGGGGTGTGGGGATCCTGGAATCAGGGCATCAGAAAAAGAACGTGCTCTTTGGACTGTCGGCAGTCTGCAGTCTGCATAGATTCCCTTGTCACCCACTTCACTTCTTTTCTCTCTTTCATTTCGTCTATATTCATATTCATATGCCGCTGTCTGCATCTGCAGAATCACGTATACATACAGCTACAGTGAGATGAACCCAACATGAGAGGCTACAGGGATTGGTAGTGGGGGGCGGCTAGTGTTCAAAGTGACATTCGGTGTAGAGCCTGATGACTTGTCATTATTCCCGTCCTTGAATTGCCGGTTGTTTGTTCTTTTTACATGCTATGTTCACGACCAATGTAACTTTGTTTATATGGATGCTGGTACAGTCAACAGTGTGGTCACTGGTCAGCAGCAGCCCAAGCAGAGAGATGGAGGAGGGTGTGACATGCTTTTCTCACAGCATTGGGAAATTTGTGAGAAAAGAGCTCCTGGACGTTCCATTTTGTTAAACTTACTATCTCCTCTAGAAGTTTAGAACATATGGTGATTTAACATATTGCTTCTTACATGTGGACGGTTTATCATTTGACGGATTAAATGCGCAAACAATTTCATATCATGTGATCGTGTATTTGGAGCCCCCCAATTTTTCTTTTTTCTAGTTTTCACTGTCCCAAACTTCAATTATTGTACTTTAGACACCAATTGACAGAAAGAAAAAGAACTCGGATTTTTTTTATGTCCATTTAATCTTGAAGGGCAAATTCTACAATTTATAGCAAAAACTTACGTTACAGCCATATCATCACAGTCAAACAACATGCGGCAGCCACATCATCAAAGTCAAAGCCTTATGGAACCGCATCTTTTTTTCCCCCCACTATCTTCTCTTGCCTAAACTTAGGGTTTCGCCTCCGATATCTGCAACGTCAACCATCGCCATCATCAACCACTAGCAAAATCACAAAACCTTCCATTTCTACTACAAGTGTCACCCATCACCCAACGTAGAAGAAATCTTTAGTTAGGTACTGGCCCAGTTGCTTAATAAAATTTTAAAGCAAACCTTAATTCAAAACCAAACCTTAGATTCTCAAATTGAGCAATTGCAAACATTTAACTCACATGTGGATGGTGATTGCAACAGAGGAAAGGAGGCGACAACAATGGGATGGCTAGATTTTGGGAAAGAGGTTGGTGGCCGTGTGGTGGTTATAAGACGTAGTTGTGGCTGAGTTTGGGAAAATTGGGTGGCTAGTGGGTTAGGGAAAACGGTGAGTTATGTTAGAGGAATGAGGTGAACTCCCCCTTTTATCCTCAAAATCTTAACCGACATTCCGCTTCTTCTGTCAATTGGTGTGTCGAGCACAAAAATAAAAGTTCAAGGTGGTGTGAACCGAAAATTTAACCTTAAAGTGTTATGTGTAAACAATCCCAAAGTATGAGATTTTATGTGTATTTAATCCATGATTTGACCATCGCTCGTGCCAATATTTGTTACTCTGTTTTGCTTGTCAAAGCCTTTCTAGGAGTAGATTAATGTACGCAGTCTTTACATTTTTCGTCAAAAGCCTTCACATAAATAGTAATTTGTCAAAAGCATTTTTAGAAGTTATTCGACATAATTATTTTACATTTAGATGTATCCCCAATATTTTTATTTTTTCCAACACTCAAGAAGAACTCTTTAAAGAAAGGTAAAAGACAATCACTTAAAATCGAGCGTAGTCTTTGCTTACCATTCAATTGAAGGTTTGCATTTGGACACAGAACATTGCACAATTGTTCAAGTAGTTGAGTCCTAGCCAGGGAAATCTTTTCACTTCTGGAAAGACTACTCCCCGAAAACACACAAGATTTGAGGGAACAAAGATAGAACTGCTCTGTTCCTAGTGACTTTGGTTGTGTGTGATTGCACCGAGTCTAGTCAACCTGCAATGAAGAGAACATCACTGATGAGATTTATTACCGTATATAGGACTTGCCTATCTCCCTACCCAGTGACCGTAATCGGACTCTGCAAGCTAGCAGTGATGATTTTGCCAAAAACCCTCATTCATCTCGTGCTGGGTGACGCACAACACACCAACCCCAAATTGTACCTTTTTCTGGTTTGCTTCCACGTTCTTGATTCGGTCCACTGCACCAAACAACTGTTTGAAGATTTTTCTGCAGAACTTTCAGCGTAGTGTCAAGAGGGAGGGCAGTAAAGGCGCAGCAACTACTTTGTTTGAATGCGTGCGGAGGGCGGGACGGGGTGGCACGTAAGGCCATGCGGGAGCGGAGGGTTAGTTGGCCCCCCAACACCACACACACCCATCTCGCATGGTGAAGAACAGTGTACTGGTTATTTTTTTTTTGGTTAAAAAAAGGGTGGTAAGAACAGTGTACTGATTATGACACGAACATTTTGTTTTATTAGGAGGGGAGGATGGCATAGGAACGTTTGAAATTTAACGAGACGGAGGGATCTTCATACAGTAGGACGTCAATATTTTATTACTTTCTTATGGCATCTTACAAATTTTTTTTTTTTCACTTTGAAACTACTTTTGACTTATTAGATAAATAAGAGAGCGTAAATCTAGATCTTCGAACGTGATTTTTCTGTATTCACTATAATGATTTGAATGAGCAAGATAGTCATCGGCGTGTATGTGTGTGTGTGTTTTTTTTTCCTAATTTTTAACTTTTGGAAACTCGTTATTAACCTCGTCACTTTATTTTTTACTATTTACAAAAGTATTTTGCAGTCATTGTTTCGAAAGGACGTTCAAGTAAGACTCGTATAACTCTTGATATATTTGGACATTTTCTTTTGACTTATTAAATTTATCGATCGCGACTATACAATTGTGTAATCATTCGCGTCTCTTATTTCAAATATGGTAACCGCCTTAGAAAAATTGAACTTACATTAGAGGCCACCGAGCAGCAGTCTCTCTTATTATTAGTTGTCTTCGCTTACTTTGTAGTTGAAAGCATAAACTTGTACTATCAATACAATTATATGCCGATTTAAAAGAAATTGCGGCGGTCCTTCTGGACAAACTTTAGAGTTTTGACAACACTTGATGCTTTTGTTCCTTGAAAACTGAGCCATGCTAATGTGAAAGCACTGTACTGTTCAGCTTTTCCGCCACATCATCCCAGCCGTTGGATGGTTTTGTAGTTTTGCTGAGCTAAACGACGGATGAGCTGCTAGAGTAATTTTCATCTCCCAACGTCCTTATCAATTCTGAACCAAACTGTCCTAGTTACTTGACTTGGTCCTAAGATATTGTTGATTTCACCCCCTGTTTTTTATTTTTATTTTTATTTTAGGGTACTTGAAAATTAAACTAACGCATGTTATTTTTTAGCAAATGAGTTGAAACGATTCAGTTTTTTAGATGCAGTGGCAATCAAATTAATATCCGCCTATATTTAAGGAACTTAATGACCACATATGGATAAAATAAAAAATATATATAACTTCAATAAACATGAGTTAACAACAGTATTGTTCGAGTTTCGCGGGGTAGGGAAAGAGAGGGCTGTCCATGATCGCGTGGTCCATAGGTCCGCTAGATGACAAACACCACACCCCGTCGCCCTCCCTGTAAAAAAGGGAAAGCTTTTCAAAGCCCATCTCCATCATCACGATGAGACGTTTTGTTGCCCAAGCTATCGTGCCCTAGCTGGTCCAATTAGAATAAGCCGAACGACACTCTCTTGCGCTTAGACCTCACATTGTGAAGTCGTTTTTCTTGATAACATAAGAACAAACTATCCGTGTTTGTCTTAAGAAATTCATAAAAAAATTGCGACTTGTTTTTATGGTCAGTCAGTCACCTAGAGAGAGTCAGCTCACTCCAAATTCACTCGTATTAATTTTTTTTTATTGCTTTTGCGTACCTTGACATGTCGAACAATACTGATTTACATACGTATATCTTTGGGCCGGGTTAAGCTGTGTCTATGGTCAGGCCCTGGTAAACATGAATTTATATAAGGGACTGAGGGGAAGAGATGGGCCAGTAAACAGGCTGAATATAAGTGAATGAATTTGGGCTGGATCGCATGGGTAGCCTTGGGCCTAACTATTAATGACATTCCAGTCTAAAAAGAAAACTCAAGGCGGTGTGGCCGTCGGAAGCTGAAGACCTTTCTGCCCCCGTATAATGGCCGGGGAACGCAAGTATTCCTGCCGGACGGCGGCCGAGACCCTAGAATGGATTAACGCAATTATCGACTTCATCAAGCCTTATCGCTTCTTCTTGGATGCTCACGTCGTCAATTTCTTCACGGTAACCGCTTTTTCTAGGCACTCGTTTCGTTATCGAATTACTCATTCCGTTCCGTTGGATTTTCTCTGTTTAACCTTTTGCATATTCCTTCGACTCTCTTATTTTTTCGTCCTTGATTTGCTAAAAAGATAATGTGAGTCCAGTTCAGTGCTTACATCCTACTAAATTCATAACAGGAATTTGCAAAAGTTTCAATAGAATGGAGGGGGTAGTATGCTTAATATGTAGTTTACGCAGGATAAACTATGGGAAGCTGTTGATAAAGAGTGGATTGATTGCCTGCAGACTGAATCTGTCGAGAATCTTCTCCTAATTCCTTCTGGAGTTGTTCAGGTTTATTTTTATGGTTGTTATTTTCATGTTTTAATTCTTTGTTTTTTGTTTTGGCTTGCATCATTTTTTGCTGTTACTTAATATCCTAATGGAAGTGGAAGTTGTTCCTATGAGTTGACACTTAACAAATCACTTCACTTTAGTGGCAGATTTTGTTTGATTTCAATAAATTGTTCACTGGGGCATCTCTTTAGGGAATGTCCATGTCTTCTTGAATGTTTGCTTTTGTAAAACGTGTCCTGTCCCATAGCTTGTGATCCATTCAGCACTGACTCCAAATTGTGTCTCACCAACAAAGCTTGCATTTGAGCCAGCCAAAAGTGACAACCTCTCAAGTCCTCTATGCATTCTTGTAGATGTCTACATATTTGCTACCATCTTTCAAATGAAAGAACATTTGGTTTTTCACCTCGCTAAACTAAAAATGGCATATTTTTTTTTAAGTATGAACTCAATACTTGTGGATGTAATTCCTGGAAAACACTCCATCGACTTTAGTAGAATGGATTTTGCCATTCAAAGAACCTAGACCACGTACTAGCCGTTGAAGCACTCAAGCAAACTGGAAAGGCATAATCAGTCAATGGGAAAAGTTTATGATATATTGATTATCAGGCTTGCTTTGATAGGAATTAGGATGCATTCGTCTCGGAAACTTTGCTCTTTAATATTGTCTAAAGTATCTTACAAAAGAGGTTCTTGTACTGTGGAGTTTCTGCTATATACCCTTCCTGCATGAAATAAAGTTATGGGTTAATTACAAAACTGTCCCCTGAGGTTTACACGCATTTGCACTTTGCTCCCCATATTTACAACTTTTGCAATAGTGTCTCCCGAGGTTGACAAAACCATTGCAAACAGCTCCAAAACCGAACGGCCGTCCAAATTCGGCCGTTAAGACCGCATGTGCACAGCACACGCGGTTTTGGCATGGGTAGATCGGTCATTTCTGATCCCAGTGTTCCTTCCAAATGCCTCACTCACTCCTATTTCCCTCCAAAATTTCTCTATGCTCCAGTATTTGTCCAGGGGAGGAGAGAGAGAGAGACTTCAGGTGAGTTTTTTGTGTAACCCTTTCTACTTTCCCACGGAAGCGACAGTTTCGGCGGCATTGCCTTCCCATTTCGATGCCGATTATGGCTCGCACGCACCAACGGGCTCAAGCAAAATAAGCCTGACACATTTTGCGCATGGCTTGTCCGTCCCCCGCCGCCGTGCCAGGCTGTTTGACCGTGTCTGACCGGCATCTGCTTCCACCCCTGCGATGACTCCGACGAGTAGCCGTTCGATCCGCCTATGCATTCCTCCTCCTCCCCGTCATCAGAGTATCTCGCCAGGGACATTCCCCGATCCTTGCTCCGGTATATTCTCCGGCCACCAACAATGGCCAACTCGTCTAGCGAGAACAGGCTCGATTGCTTCTTCCGGTGGTCGGCGAGAAGGTTCGAAAGCCAAGACGACGACGAGGTCGACGCCGTGCACGAATCTCTATGATCCGTAAAATCCAAAAGGGTAGGATCCGAACCCGTTTTGACCGATTTGGATCTGAATAACCTCGTAATAAAGAGAACTTGCCGTACTTATTTTTGTTGGACGGCAATCCGCTACCACTGCCGGCAAAAAGACCCACTTGCGGAGTGCTGAGAAGCGTTGATCTGATAGGGTATGTTGATGGTGATGGTGGTGGGTGTTGTCGGATTTGCGGTGGGTGATGTAAGGGGAGACGGAGCGGGGAAAGACGAGGGGCTGGTGGCTGTGGTGGTGTGGCGGTGGGCGATCGGTGGTGGTGCTGGATTTGCGGCGGTCGTCGAGGGCTTGGGACTGGACGGCCTGGGCAGAGATGAGGCAGAAGAGACGTTCGTGGAGGCAGGAGGCATAGACGCCGATGCCGCTGCTGAGATCAGTGGCGTGGTGCTTCTTGCACCTCATTTACACGCACTGTTGTGTGCACTGTGTGCGTACCATGGGCATCTACGTGTGTGGGTGGGGCATTTAAAGATCTGATGACCGGGGTGGGGGTGGGGGGGGGGGGGAGGTGAGTTCTGCTGTGTTTTTTCTATTGGAACATTGGGATCGGAAATGACCAATCTACCCATGCCAAAACCGCGTGTGCTGTGCACATGCGGTCTTAACGGCCGAATTTGGACTGCCGTTCGGTTTTGGAGCTGTTTGCAATGGTTTTGTCAACCTCGGGGGACACTATTGCAAAAGTTGTAACACGGGGAGCAAAGTGCAAATGCGTGTAAACCTCGGGACAGTTTTATAATTAACCGTAAAGTTATTTTCCATGATGTATTGCCTCTTAATTTCTTAGCTTATTTCTTATCAACCTAATAATTTTTTTTTTCTGACTACTGACACTAGGATCACTGGCCTGCTTCGCTCAAGGAATACGTCCTTACTTTAAAGTCTCTTGCCTTTTCCTGTGAGCAGGCAGATCTGAAGAAGGTATTACAATTTCGATCAATTAAATGAGATCAGTTGTTGAGGGACTTAGTTTGGCTTCTCTCTATGATTGATTCGGTGCGAGTTTAGATCAAGAATCACAAGCCGTCAGTTTACCTATTGCTTAGTAATGAAGTTGAAGTGTTTCAGTGTTAAAGAAATTCTAGATCTTTTAAAAGTCGAAGATATTGGCGTTAGTAGAGGACCTTCCGAACTGCATGTTTTGTCCTTTACTTCAGTAATTGCAAGTTTGTACTAAATGTAGGTAATTTATGCTCCCTTGCAGGTATTGCCGGACCTGGACATGACTGCTCTTAGTACTGTTCTTACACAAGGCATGAACCAAAAGAAGAAACATGAAGTAAGTTGATATATGTCTCGAATGTGGAGATGTGAAAAAACTAATCTTTTGGTCTTATTGTGGGGAACGTCTATTTCCACATCCACCCATGCCTTTTCACACCCTCACTTATCGCTAAAATCTGCGATAGCGACAAAATACAAAGCTTTAAGCAACAAATGAGAGTGCGGAGAAGCATAGTAGGGTGTGAAAATAAATATTCCCCATATTCTGACCTGTATCTGTGGCAGTCTGCATAATGATGTTGAATCTTCAATTAAGATTGATCAATAACTGAAGAGAAAGTTGATATAAGGGGGATGTGTGTTATGAACAATGTTTTACTTGAGAAATTGTTCTTGTTAAAGATGATTTTCTGAAGATACATGATTAAGGTCAAGCTCATGATGAATCTACTGTGAGTGGCTTAATTTTTGATGGAGCAGGTTATGATCAAATTGGCAGAATCTGGGTGAGTGGCTTGCTTTTGGTAGAGCAGACTATGAAGAATGATATGTCTGTAGCTTCTCAGAAAGAAAAGATTTCAACTGTGAGATCTTACCAATACTTGTTTCCTGGTTCCATGGATGTGGGGGCCACGGTTGGGTTGTTTGAAGCTTGATATGATCATGGCAGAGGATGGGTTTTAGCTTGAGAGACAGTCTTGTAGAGAGGATAAGGTTCTTAAGCTTGCGGTAAGTGATGGTTGATGGTCTTATTGTCACTTGCAGCAGATTTGGGATTTATAGGTGCTTGAGAAAACCCTGAAGGGCTTCCACTTTATGAAGTGTTGGCTTAATGCAAACGGTTTTTTAGCTCAAGTTCTTGCTGTGGGGAGGTCATGCATAGACTTTTTTTCACCATTTTGAACAAGAGGAGAAGAGTTTTGGGTGCAGGTTTGATGGCAAACGAGTGTGTGGGGCACTGAGGTTCAGAAATTAACATTTTGGCCTTGCTTCCACAACAAACATTCATTTTTTATTTAATTTTTGATAAGCAGCAATATGCGTAAAGTGTCCTAAATGAGGGGAAACCGCGTGCATGCAAAGTATACGTAAAATAAAGGAGAGACAACGTTAGACATTGATTAGGTTTATGACCATGCTAGTTTGAATTTCTGTCTGTCTTCACTCTTCTCAATTGGTTGTTATTTACCAGGTGAAGCTTCTTTTCAGTTTTTGTCAGCTCCTTTAGGTATCACTTGCGGGTTATTGAGAGATTTCAAAAACTTTTGACGTTTTGGAATAGGGAGTTTTCGCGGGGTGGGGGTGGGGGGTGGGTTTGCAGGAAGCTCATGCTCATTAAGAGTAGTTAGCACTTATTCTTGTGTATCTTTTCCCTCTTTTTCTGCAGTACAGAACACTTGTGATGCTTTAGTGACTTCCTTGCGGGTGGAATCTTTACGAGTATAAATACCACTTGGTCTCTTGTAAGGAGTTTTGTTTGCGTGCTTATCTAGTCAGTGAGGAACTTATGGAGTTTAACTGTGGAAATATAGGATAGAGAGGGATTGTTGATGCATGTAATCTGTGGTAAGCATGGGAGGCTTTGGGTTGAGTTGGTCAAAGCAAAATTAATTCAATTGCCTTACAGTTATGAGATATCTTGGTGGCAGCTTCTGTATTTGGGACTAGAAAGCTGTTCGTGCTTGGAGTTCTAGAATCTGAAGAATGTCTATCGATTTGTGTAGACACCCCATTTTTGCATTGTCGCATCCATTTAGGGGTTATTTTGCATGTATAATCAACTCATCATCATCATCATTACACTTTGATATGTTTATAGCATGTTCTAGTATGTTTGCATGGATGTTAGATCGTGATTTTGCTTGGTTTGGATTTTCTATGCTTGGTGAGAGTAGAATTTGGGTGTACGTGCAGAGCAATCTACTTTGGTGAATAATTATATACTCATCTTGTTGAAATAGATTATGAATTTTACATATTAGGAAGGTATGTAAATTAGCTTTCCATCGATATATCATGAGCCTAATTTCATTAAGTAGTTGTCCAGATAATTAGGGACTACCGAACTTGTTCCGAACCTGACATACCTTTAGTGTTTCTTAAATATCTTGAGCTATACTTAATATCTTGAATAATGCTAATTCCATGTGAAAATAGACTTCCATAGATTTTTATTGGTATAAGGTGGGTTTAAATCGGATTCATATGAGAGAGAACAAAGCTCCCAAAGTTTGCCTGTTTGTACAGTCCTGTCGGACACTCACTGTATCAAGTATACAGGCCGGTACAAGCACTCCACAAAACAAGCTACTAATAAACCGGCCAGTACACCTTGCCTCAGGTTCGTACGGAGGTCCTAGGATTTTAGGTCCCTTTTGCACGCAAAGTCGGTTTCCTTAGCCTCCAAGGACCTCAAGGCTATAAATCAAGGTCTTAGGCCTCATTGTAGTCGGGGAATTCATCGTAAACCACCTTGATGCTCTCTCAAAATTGCCTCTCACCCATAAGCCCTAATCCTCTATCATAAACTCTTATTATCCAAACCATCTCCAATCAATCCTACATCCATAGACGGCGACTATAGTGCGAAACAATCAAGTTTTCTTCGCCAATTGAAGGCTGATCTTGTGGAGGCTTATCTAAAGTCAAGCAATCAAGATCTATACGCCGGGTAGCATTAAATTTGTCGCTAAAGGTAATTCTTTTTTACTTTTCTGGTTAAAGTGAGTTAATCCTGTTCCGTCGATCAAATTCTGGTTCTTCGATTATAAAACTAGTTCTCTAGTACTCACTTCGATAGAAGATAGTTGAATAACTATTTCATAAAGCAACAGACCAGAGTTTAGGTCGCCTCCCCTACGGTTGGAATTACGAGATTGGGTATGTAGGCCACTCAACCTTAGTTGTTGGTTCAAACTAAATGTTATGTTAAAATAGGGTTGTTCTTAGTTTGGGTAAAAATCATCAAAAATCAATCAAACAAGTAGATACCTATCTAGGGTATGATGAGGTACTTAACACCATCTCGTCATATAAATTAGTCCCTAAATACGACTGGATAAACCATTTTGGAATATACGACGCCACAATTTACTTTATATTTCTTGGCAGTTGGCAGAGATTTCTCTGATCTGTAAAGTGTACTTATTTTGCCACGTTGTGGATGTAGGCAAAGAACCCGTTTGGGGCCCTTTTCAGAATAGTTTCTCTTTCCAACTAAAAGTTGCCTTTCATGCATTTGGACTGTTTGAATCACTTAGATAATGCTTGCCTTAGTTTTGTGTTCAGACTCCTTGGGATTATATGATTTCTAGCTTTACTCCTCGGAGTTCTAGAATGAGGTATTTGCAAGGCTAACTGATTGCATTTGTCAACTTTCCTGAATAGGTAGAAGCTCTTGCTGCTGTTGTCAGTTCAATTGCAAGGAATGTTGGAGTGAATACAATAATTGATGTTGGTGCTGGTCAGGTATACCCGTTTCATTGCCTTCTGGTTATCTCCAACACTAATAAGCCTATTTTTCCAAGTCAAGTCAAGTATGTCTTGAAATTAGTAACATGGTTACTAGAATAATTTATGAGTATATTCATCAAAACCTACTAAGCTAGAGAGACTGAGCCAAGTAGCAGAGCAACAGTTTTCCAGCACTTTCTCAGTTGAGTTCATGTTTCCTAGCCAATGACTACTTATTTCTATGTTTTTTAAATTGTAGTTTTGATAGAAACATACTGCTTGCTCTTTCTGCACGAGATGGGCTTGTTTGTTGTTCATCACATTCATCCAGAAAAGGAACTCTTCTTATTTCGTGCATCGGTTGACATGACATCCAGACCTTATATGATTTGATAGAAACATATTGCTTGCTCTTTTAATATGAAATCTGCACGAGGTGGGTTTATTTGTTCATCACATTCATCTAGAAAAAGGAACTCTTCTTATGTCGTCCATCGGTTTGACATGACATCCAGACCACATATGATTTGCATTTCTAGGGTTACCTTGCACAAGTACTTTGCTTCCAACACCAACTTTCTGTAATAGCAATAGATGCCTGTTCTCATCATGGAAGGATTACAGATGCGCGTGCTGAGCGAATGAGGAAACACTATGCGGCTAAGATGCGTAAATCACGGTATGGGATGGATGGACGTCAATTTGATTACAAGTCTTTTATCTTTTAACATATAAATGGACATTCAATTTGATTACAAGTCTGTTACTTTAGTTCCTTCAGGTAATGTAATTGTACGAGCAATAAGTCTAGTAATACACAGAATAAGTCAACATATTAACAGCCATTCCACCCTTGCACTTCAGACATGCAGGCAAATATCTTCAGGATTTCATTTTGTTTCGCTTGAGTATCGCTCTTTCATTTGACCATCACTTGACGCTTGTAATATTGGGTTTCCATAATTCCCTTTGGTTTGGTTGTACTAAGGGGTACCCTGGTTGCAAACATGATAGCGCATCCTTGCCATCTTAAAATTTCTGCCGTGCTGATAAACGTTATCTACCAGTTGGTTAGAATTTTAGATTCCCATTATCACCAATGAGATCTATTCATAATTTCCTAAAGTTCTTTTTGATATGTTATGGCATCAGTTTATGTATATAAGTCTGAGGTGCACTGCAATAATCTTTGTACGTAATAATGGTCAGTCAATTTGATTTAACTCTATTTCTTTGCTCCCAATTAATGTAACTGTACAAGCAAATAATTCTTGTTAAATACAGTATAAGTCAACACACTAATAGTCATTCCACCCGTGCACTTCGCAAAATGTATGTGAAATCAAAATTCCATTTTGTATCACTTAAATATTGCCTTTCCTTTTTGTATGTAAAATTTGAGAGTTTCATATTGTATCCTTTTCTATGTTAAATAATCAGCAATTGCAATCTTGTTTTAATTTTTTCTCTGGTGGCAATTCAAGTTACTGATGTGTTGTAGATGAACTTTTAGGTAATTGACTACATTAGATTTGCAGTCTCACTACTGAGATTTATCCCTATTTGCTCTACATTACTTTTTGATATGTGTTATGACATTAGATCAGAAGATAGAGTCTTGACCATGCCTAAGACAGTCACATGCCGGGTGCTGTCGACTGATACATTAAAAGCCCTGAGCAAATCTTTGCTAGAGAATGACGATGTTGAGCAGACAGATCTAATTGGAAAAGGTATCTATGAACATTGCCATGGACCCTCTGAGAGAGTAGCATACTCAGATTGCTTACCTTCCTTGCTTCTTGCTGGACTTCATGCTTGTGGGGATCTTTCGGTAACAATGCTGAGGTGAGCATAAGATCTTTGTTATGTTTATTGTTTTTGTGAGACAGATAAACCTTACTCTTGTCGTCCATAATAGTTGCATGGATCTTAGAAGTTTAATAGTTCGAATACTTACTGGAAAGAAATATCATCTTTACACTTGCGAGGGTGAGCTGGAAACAAGAGGTGGATCCGAAAAGATAAGAATGGGAATTCGGAAGAGGACAAAGAATTAATTAGGAATATGACGCGGAGGATATGATTGACATGATAGTGACTTGAGTCCAGTGAAATCAGCTAGAAGGGACAAGTGAAAGAATCATTTAAAATTGTGCGCATAGTATCTCCATTGCTTTGCATTATTAGTAGGCAAAATTTTGCAGCTTTCCTAACATATCCATTCTCCATTTCTTGTTTGTTTCTGATTTATTCAGTTGACGCTGTGAAAAAATTTCATGGTGATTCTTGGATCAATGTATTTTCTGACAAGTAATCCCTCAACCATTATTGCACAAGGGGGAGGGATTGATGAATATAGTGCTCCCAGATTAGTATCTGGTTGGTTTCCAGAAGTACTTCTGGAGAGTTTTGCCACCATATTGTCTCCCGGTTGAAGGGAAGATTTTATCTAATGGCTGTCAGATAACATTACTGCAACCCAAATACGAATGCTTGGGTGCGTGGGTGAGGGTTTTTGTACACTACCCCCTACTAGTCTGGGCTGAGGCTTGGTTGAGTTGAATTGAATCATGTGCACCTGCAACTTGTTAGAACAATATAAACATAAGTTTGGCGGTCATATCTAATTTATACCTGGTTATTTTTGCTTGGATATGTTTTTAAAGGTCTGTAACTTTGAACTGAAGTGCATTTTTTTTTGGTTGGTAGGCGTAGATGAAGTCAACTGAGTTGACAAAGCTTTCTTAAATTCTTTTAGTGTATTAAGAGACAGTAATTACAAATTTGTTATAAACAAGCTTGATGGTCTATAAGATTACTCAAACAGATAGATGTAATGGTATGGCTCAAAAGCATGATGATGAGATAATGAAGTGCAAGAAAATTACGAAATTAACAGAGGTAGAAAGTGTGGATTTGATCTGACACAGGAGAAGGGATAGAGCTTATGAGGTTTGCGGATGCTAGATCTTCCGAAAATAGTTATGCCTAGTTTCAGCTCTTGTAAAATAGAGTAGCAGGGGAGCTTTTTCTACAGAGGCAACATAATATGTTCTGATGATGTTGTGTTTCGTTTTGCCAAATTTTTAATTGCTGACGTAATAGATTCCAAGATGATACTGTGTTTCATTCTGTCAAAGTTTGTAATGTTTACCTATCTAGCTACTCCTTAATCAGAATAGTAGCTGCACCGTGACAAAACATATTAATTTGCTAGTTGTTGTTCAATGGTGGCATGTTGTGCGTGTACTTTTTGTTGCAATGATGTCCAATGTTATGGTCCTGCTCTATCATTCATATACGCAGCAAATTGTTAAAAAGTTAAAACCGAAACCCACAATTACCCTTTAAAGTACTTAACTTGAAGAGTTACTTTCTCAGGACTTTTTTGGAGAGCCCAGAAGTTAAAGCCGTGGTGAGCATTGGATGTTGTTACAACTTATTATCGGAGGAAGGAGTTAAAGATAATGATTCTCAGCATGGTTTCCCAGTGAGTAATGGTGTTAAATCTACTGGCTTATCACTTGGAAAAAGTTCGCGTGATCTTGCTTGTCAGGTTGATTTTAATCATCCCTGCTCTTCAAGTTAATATCAGTTCTGGACATTTGCTTGGACATTTGATGCTTGAAAAAGCCAAGGTCTTTGTAGATCCAACTTTGACTATATTATGCTGTCAAAACCTGTTAAAAAAAGAGACCTACTAGACTGAGTAAGAAAGGTATGAGAAACATTGAGCTTAAAGAAGGCTTTGTAACGAGAATGCTTGAATTAGAGATTTGAAGATTACTAGTTCTACATCAGCCATTGAGCAGCGTTATAATTATAGATGGATAGGGATCTTGCCACTATGATTACCTGCATGTTGTGGTCTAAATTTTTTTATTTACTTGTTCATTATATTTAACTTGAATATGTGGAAAATAAATTATTGTTGGCGTGTCCTCAATGTGTCCATATTCTGTTTATTGGGGATTTACATGTTGTATTTGCCTAGTGTGGTACCCGTATTTCCTATTGTCTTCATCCTTCATAGTTATTGTCAATTGCTTGCCAAAGTTCATTGATCAGTCGTTGTGAACAAATCTAGTAACTTTCTCTACTCTAATAGAGTGCAGAGAGATGGAGAGGATTGGATAAAGATGCCGGCGTTCATAATTTTGAGTTGCATGCTTTCCGTGCTGCCTTCCAGATGGTATATGGCATTAAATACTTAATTCTGCCTTTTGCCTCGTTGCTTCACGTGTGTACTTATTGTACTATGTTCCACTGATCACTTATTGGGTTTCTTGAAGGTTCTTTTTCAATATTATCCAGAAACTCTGGCAAGAAGTCCAGCGATAGGGCGTCAAGGGAAGGCCTTGCGCCGCAAGCACTACCCGGGGATTGTCAATTCCTCTGTGCATTGTGAAGAAGCTGCACATAAACCCCTACCCTTATCACCTCAAAACTGCAAGATGGAAAGAACTTGGCCTCACATGAACGGAACAGGCAAGAGCAGAGGTATATCCTTCAGTTTCCCATTCAATCGGGTTTAAAAGAAATTTCTCCGCTTAGTCAGATTTTTACGTCCCCTTTTCTGCACTATTGATTTTTTTTCTAGAGCCGCCGCTGAAGAGGGACGTGGAATACCGTTTTCAATTGCTTGCAATTTTACTCTTAAAAATCTTCTGGTGCTGCTGACATTGCAGGCTTTGATCTGGAGACTGACGCCATGTGTGATGGAGCTTCTTCTAATTTGATAAAAGCTGGCAACAAATATTCACTTTTTGAGAAATTTAGCCATTATGGACTTGGTCGTCTTGGTCTCGATCATTACCAGGATACAAATTTAACAGGAGTATGGAAGGAAACTGAACCATTTGCAGTAAGTTGCTCTTGCTCTGTTCTTTTTCTCTTTATTTTTTCCTATTATGGACGTATCATATATTCTTTTTGTTTGAAAAAGTAGTGTAGTTGCACCTTTTTTCAAGCCACATGTAGCATGGATGTCCTTTGAGTAGTGACTGTACATCCTATCAATAGGATTTAATAGCTTCATATTTCTTCTGTTGAGTAGAACTTGCTGGATGCTTGTTGATATCCTTATTGGTAGATTCGATGAAATAGTGGTAGCAAGATGTATACTCTCTGAACCAACAATGTAGACTTCTCCTTGTTAGGTAACCTCTCAGCTCGAACAATGCTTTACAAAGCCACACTGAATGAATTCAAGATCAAGATTTCGCCTTTGAAACATGATAAGTTGATAACCTCACTTTTGAAAATGCCACAACACAACCCCATCTCAGAATCCACCAGAATCAAACATAAAAAATCTGGAGATCCAAGAAGTCATCAAACCATTATCACCTTCACGACCATCTGGGAAGGAATTTGATTCGTCAAGTAATAGTTATTAAAGGTGTGTTTTTTTATGTCAGCTAATATTGTTCAGCTTTGACATTATTGTCTTCATTCATTGTTCAGTTTTGCTGAACAGTGAGAATGAACCTTTTTGGCTGACAATTGATTCTCGAGGCGGTAAATTTTTTTTGTTTTTGATGTGTACTGATAAATGGACAAATTTCATGCAGGAACTTATAGGACCTTATTGGTCCCTTCGGGCTGCTTTGGGGCCTGTTTTGGAAACCATTATTCTTCTTGATAGATTATTGTTCCTTCAGGAGCAAGGAAATTTGCTGGAAGCAGTCATGATACCCATTTTTGATCCCACTTTATCCCCCAGGAACGTGGCTTTAATTGCTAAGAAATTTTGACACTATTTTTGGACCGAGGAATATTATGTTACAGATTTTTAATGTCGTTTGAATAATGTCTTTGAATTTGGCCGTAATATACCGATTGAAGTTTATACATTTGATAATCTCCAGATAATGCTACGACCATAGTTATCACCATCTTACTTACACTACCGTAGAGACATAAAACGATACAATATGGTATGCCTGTGCAGTAGACATCGTATCACTCATATATAACGATTCCAATGTAATATGTATCTAATAATACACGATATGATACCTCTAGCTGCAATCAGTTTTAGGACTTTTTGAGGCTTTTGCTTCTACAGTGCGCTTGTTACAACTAAAAAACAACTTGTCTTCTGAACTAGACCATGTGCTAGAGGTGCTAGACTAGATTTATGATGCAAAATTACTTATTTTTCAACATGTAGTGTTTTTCATATGTTCTGATCTGATCTCTGTAACATAAGATTTATATATGCCGTATCTTATGATGCATGATATTGTAAAATTGATATTCGTTACATGATATGTATCTCCATTTGACAACTATGGTTACTACAAGTGTCAGTTGACATCCTCAAACATTGAAGTCGGTTTTATTCAAGGTATTTTTAACAGTTAGTTCATTTTTGGAGTGGTGATATATGTGTTTCATGAGCCGAAACAGATATTGTTGGAGTGTTAGGATGTGTTCCTCAGCCGATCCAATAGTTGTTGTAGTTAGTAGTCATAGTGGTAATGATAGACACGTGCTGGACAATCCGTTGAGCACTGATAAGTTCTCTGATAAGTTCCTTGCAATCAAGTTTTTCCTTACTATTTCTTCCCAAGTTATAGTTGGTGTACCCTACCTCGTCTTACCCCATCATCTTGGACAGATAACTTCTGCTTACTGGGGCATCTAAAGGCCTAAGTTGGATATCAGTGGTACCTCCTTTTTTCCCCTCAACTGTCACTGCCCCCACTTTGGAGTGTGCTAGACTAATGACGTCATACAATAGTAGTTCTTGGAGTTGCCTCGATCACGAGCAAGGTAGAAAATGTTTGTTCTACATTCATGGGGCTTCGATGGACAGAGACAAGTCCTTTTTCTTTCTCGGCCACCTTTTCCGCAGTTAGTTGATAGGAAGTCAATAAAGGCGATGCTATTGAAACTTCAAACCATCTATTGATATCACCATTAGAACTTCAAAACCAGCTATTGGCACTCCATTATGTATATATTTATATACAGCTTTTATTGTTTGAAGATCTTGAAGCTGCTTTGGAGTTTTGATACCCTTATTCTTTAGCTCTCTCTCTGCCAGCCTTTCAACTTAGAAGTTAAGCACTGATTGTTATTCTCTTGTTGTCACCAAAGAATCATGAGCAGGCATTTTGTATCTGGAACTGAATTTACCATTGCAGTACACCGAAATGATAAATTTGTGTACAATTTGAAGCCTTAGGCTACTTGCATGTACCTTCTCATGTTCACTAGTATTAATGCTTGCTTACATGTAATTTTCCATACCGTAATCTATTAATTTATGGCTCTGTAGAGGTGGCGATGTCAACTGCGCCAAACGGAACATTGTTAGTTCACTTTCAAAGCATACGCCCACTGTTTAAAGGAAATTTAAATACTTTGACTTTCCATCGTTATTCTTCTTGTTCAACTATTGCCTAGTTATCGCTATAGGAGCATATTATATGGAGTATTTGGCCAGATATATTTATTACACTGATTGAATCCATGCTGGTATCTATGTTTTATCCATCTTCTGAAACAGGGTTTACCTCATATGTCTGTTGTGGGAAAAGTGAGCCCTACTCTCATGTAAGTTTCTTTGAATGAGTAGGAAAGGCGGCACGATTTTAGGAAAATGCCTTTTTTAAGTTGTTGAGATTGACTACTAGGAAGGGGATTCTAGCTGTCTGCATGACTATATTTGAATTATTGGATGGTATTAGGGCCAACTATTTTGCGTTGGAGAACTGTAAACTTTGGGCCAGCAGGGGACTGTAAACTGGGTTGTTTCTTTAGAACGATGTATCTTCTGCATATTGTATATGTTATGGTACAGTATGCTACTATTTTGTGGAAGAAGTGCTGCTGTTGACAGCAATATGCAGCAGCTATAGCAATCGTTTTGTTGATAGTCCTTCTATCTGTTTATGGTTCTTTTTGCTGTGACTTTACATGGGCAGGATAGTCTACAAGTACCAAACTTTTCCACCACTACTTGCTCCCATTTTGTCCTCCTATTTGTTGGCTTTGGGTTGGTTGTTTTAGTGTTTCATTTCCACCCATTTCTATCTTTTGCTTTAATACGACTTGGCATGTCTTTCATATGTGAAGCCTTTGTGTCAATTACTGTGCCCTACCGAAGTCTTTCTGAGAAGTCTTTGTTAGCACGCTGGAAGGACAAAGACAGCTTTGTTGTATTCATTCAGTTATCAGCCCCTTTGGACCCATTCTCAAAACTCGTATTAGACATTTCGAAAAGAATTGAGGAGGAAAATAAAAAATAAAATAAAAAAGGTCGAATGTGGGTACCTTTATTTAGTTGGAGGAAATGTCAACTTGGTACCTGTAGATAAGAGTTTAGTTAAACAATTTGACATGGTGCAGATTTCTTAATTATTATTAGTATGTATACTGGAAGATTCTCTTGGGAAAAAAATGCAGATGACAGTGATCTATAGGACTGCTACAGTTCTCTTTTGTTTTTTTGATTGCTAGGGTTCTGAGTGTTAGATGCTTGTGCTTGCATTAACTTGATCGTACAATTGAACATTTGAATTATCTGGTATAATCATTTCTTGGTATTAATTAGTGACAAATGGCACACCTCAAGACGGTACACGTGCCCGGAGTTGAATGATATTTGTCATCTTGCACAGGTGTTGTAAGAAGTGAAGACTATCATAAATTCTCAGGTAAAGTTGATGTATAAAAGCAAAGATTACACGAGACATTGCCATCATAGAAAAGATAAATGCTTCAAACTATTCAAAGTACTTGGTACAAAATACAACAGACCTCTCGACTTCAGCAAGTTAGAGAGAGTTTGTCCAAAGTTATAAAGCTATTGATGTCAACTAACAATAGCATATCTAAAGTTACAAACTCAGAGCTTTCTTTTTCTGAGTTGGATGATAGTGTCCTTGTGCTTATCAGAAATTAACAAATATCCGGTCTACTTGCTTTCTTATTTGCTGCTTGTTTGAAATCTGCTACGAGTTGCCTTGGACTGAACCGAATTATTGGCCCTCGTCGATTTTCCATTGTCGTTACTTTTTCTTTTCAAAAGACTGAAAGCACAATTTTTTTGCTCATTGATTTGAATGATTGAACTTTTTTGCTCATTTTCTTTTTTCTGCATACTAGCAGTCAGTCTAGGAATTCACCTAGCCGGGAATGAAAGGTGACCACAAACAGTGGCATTGCCCTGATACTGGGTCAGGTGCAATACAACTGCCTCTATTTATAGTAATCAAAGAGTTTGTCTTCGTATCTTGCTGTATCTCTGGGTGTTTCACGATTCTGGGTTTTGCATGGTTAATGCGATGAATTTTTCCAGTATGCGTTGTCACGAATGATAGGCAAATAAATAACCTTTTTGAAACGACCACCTCCGAGTTGTTGCCAAATTACATCATAGATGGATCGCCAACTAAGACCAAAAGCAGAGGTGTAATGCGAATAAGTATTGAAGTGCAATGGGGCAACTTGAATCATGGTGTAAATATTAAGCAAGGCGGCCATGGAATGGTCTCAGTCAGCTGTGAGTGCTGTCTATTAGATGAGGATGGGTGGGGCGGCTCTGGGCTGCAAAGCGAACCAGAAGCAATAGGTTTAATAAGACTACCATCGCTTGCTTGGCCATCCTTGCAAATCATTAGTCCAAGACGTCTGGGGTCGATTCTGCAGTGTATTAATCCCCCCAAAATTCCATTGTGAGGGTTATAAGCAAGTACTAATACTTATGTAATTTCAGTTAGATGTTACTGTATAAGTAAAAATCAGTACCAAAGTGCCTTCATTAGGAGAATCTGTGAAAGGACATCTAAGGTCGAGTGGAATTATGTATCTGATACTGCATTTTTCTTAGTCAGTTTTCAATTCTTTTGTGCGTTGAAGCACCTAAATGATTATTCCGTATAGTACTATTCCCACATGCACCGGTGTATTATTTAAACACGAATGAGGGTACTTAAAATTGTGCGGGTAAATATATCTTTGTTATATTCCTATCTCACTGATAAGTTTTTTGGACAAGTTAAATGATTTATTTCTACTTCAATTATCTAAATTTGAATCCTCGGATTTACTTCAATACATCACGTGAATGTTGTTGTTTATTTATTTAACTTACTATTCATTTGAACCCCGCATTTCATTCTTAATTTTTTATGAACTTATCAAAAGTTTAAACTTGAACAAAGTTATGTTGTTAAGATCTCTAAAGCGTTTAGGTTAATCCAGTGGGTATATAGTCGTATTTTTTCAGGAAACTATTGGTTGAACCCTAATTCCAAGTGACTATACTTGGATCACAATGAAATGAATCAAATTATTATGAATTGAAATTTGAACAAAAAAATGGATCAACTTACAACTAAAGATTATGTACATGATTTGAGCAAAACATTAGATGCAAACCTCAGGATTCAGAAGATGCAACATACGAGGTTGCCAATTGGTTAGCGAGAGTTGCCAAATGGGTGCCTGTGTAGTACGTCATAACAGTTTTGTTTTCTCAAGTGCGTGCGTGTGTGGTGGTGTGGGGTCTAAAACTTACGAGGCTGGTTTGGGGGCCAACGTTATCTGCCCAGATATTCCAAAAGAGAGGGATAGAAGTAACGACCTCTCTCTCTCTCTGAGATACATACTCACTCTGTGTACATGTCAGCTGGTAGGCAGTTATTGGTGAGTCTACGTATGCAAAGACCCTCTCATACCTTTATGCACTGTCCCAACTTGAGATCCACACTTTTCCTAAAAAAAAATGGCGGCTGATTTAAAAAAAAATCGCGGCTCGAGAACTTTCAACGCCACCACATACGACTGAAGTCCCGATTCTCCTGTCTAGGTCGGGATTGAAGCGTACGAAAAACTCGCGTGTAGAGCACATGTAGGGCGAGAACGTATGTTTTCCCCCAATTAGAAGCGACGGGCAGGGGACTCGAATTCAGGTGGTGTGTCTGAATTGAGATATTGGGATCCGATGAACTAACTCCTTGTTGGTAGCTTCGTATCCACACGAACACCTCTCTATTACAAGGAATTACTGGTTGACTTCTTTACCCACTTGTTCTTTTCTTTTTTCTTTTTCTGTTCAAGAGTTGCATTATTTTGGTCCTAGACTTTGCCACTTCTGTTTTCTAATCTACTTGTTAGTGTGCGTGTGTGTGTGCCCAAGTGTGTATATAAGTAATACATGTACACACTGCCATTTGGCATCCTTGTTTTGTTGGGTGGTCTCTCATTCTCACTTCCCCTCTGTGTCTTTCTCTATCTCTAACACCCCACCCCACCCCACCCCACCCCACCCCCAAAGCTCGACCAAAAGGAAAATTGTGAAAAGGAAAAGAAATGAGTAATCTGAGCACGGTGGAGGCGAAGTTGCCACCAGGGTTCAGGTTCCACCCAAGAGATGAGGAGCTGATATGTGATTACTTGATGAAGAAGGCGACGCGCTGTGATCACCATCCTCTTCTCGCCGAAGTCGACCTCAACAAGTGCGAGCCTTGGGACCTTCCTGGTAATTAGTCTCCTCCACCATGATTATAACTCGCGCTTACTTTATCATACTCATGCATGGATCGTCTTCGTCACCAGGGAATCATGGCACTGTTTTCACCTTTAGCTATAAGCGCCTTTCGCGTTTTTGGTACTTCCATGTGTATCTGTGTGTATACTTGTGCATCTGTGTGTGGTGTATTACTATTACCTCGACAGAAACTGATTAAGGATAAGTTTGTATGTGAAACTTGTTGGTATGTTGACGATATTAAGGTTAGTGATTTCATTTTCTGATAATATTTAGATGATTCATATTACCGTATATTTATTTCATTTTTTCTGTCATTTTGCGTTCCCTTGAACAAATGCTTTGTCCTTTTCGTTACCTAGCTATCACCGTAAAATTCTGTAATCACTGTTTACATTATGGTGTGATATGAATATTTACCTTACTTCAGTATGTTTGATTGTACTGGATTGTTCGAACCGTACGTCCTCTGTCGTAAACGGGAACTCCTATGCGCTTATTGGTTGTTACAGGTCTGCTACACATACATGTCTATACGAACTGATAGATAGCTTAACAGAAACCGAGAAAAGGATGTTTAAATCCTAGATTTTTGTAGTTAATATTGAAATTTACTTCAGAAGACATGTATGCAGGATAAATTTTCTGTACTTATATAGATAGAATTCGGTGGTTAAATGCGCACTTCACAACGGGTTCACGGAGCTTGCGGTCCATGTACAACCTGCACCAACTACAAGTGTAACCTTTTCCTGTAGTCGTGCATTATTTCACGTAAATACACACGCACACGGCACACACACACTACGTGTAAATACGAACTGGTGTATGAATTTGATATATTTGTCAGTCATATTACTTTTTGAGGAATTGACACTGTTGGCGTCGTCTCACCCAAAAAGATGGTGACAGAGATTGATATTGCAATACGAACAGCAAAGTCAAATTCTCTCATACATACCTTTCACCTAACTCGAGCCACACACGTGTAAACATACGTACATACCCTCTCCCTCTTGCTGTTCAGAAACGATTGGTTGATTACCACAGTCCTTGTCCAATCACATGAAGGCTTTGTCACCATGACTTTGCGTTTGTTCTTCCAGATAAATCTCTTCTTTGAACAGTGTGATCTTTTGCACGTCCAAGCGGCCAATCAGCATTGACACCTAACCAGGTTACTTCTAATACCTCTAATAATTCTCCATTATAGAGATTAGAGAGAGAGTTTGGCACTTTGCCCATTACCCGTATACGTAATAATTGGAGTGAAGGTTAGCTGTCATCATGGCACCGGAGTTCATGGTGAGTCACTAATGATGCCACACCTTCACCATGCTTGGCCACGTGCTTGCTACCAACAGGTCCTTTCCACCCTTTTCTCATCATGTCCCCATCGATACTGACCTCCCCGGCCAGATTCTTTTTTCTTATTCATCTCATTTTCTTGCTTTTTGTTGCCTCTGTATAGTGGATTTGTTTGATGTGTACTCTCTTCGATAGCTATTTGAGTATTTGGCATGTATTGGAACTTAATTAGAAGAACCATGTCCTGTTACGGATTGAATAACTTACAGAATCTTGACGAGTCCAAGCCCCGAAGAAATTAAAATAGAAGATGGAACACTTTGTGCATGCTAGTAATATTTATGGACCTCTTTGGTAGTTGCTATGTACGTACTTTAATTTATAGAAGTTAGTTGTGCTTGAAAGCTTTAAGCACGTTAGGAGTCCACTTACACTCTTCTTAAAGCACATTTAGATTGCCCGAACTAAATAGAGAAACACGTTTGTTTACTGTGCGATATATTGTAATGTATCTAACATAAAATCAATTAGCAATACGTGTACGCAACCACCTGCGACAAAATCCTTTGTCAAACAGCCAAGTACAGTTTTATTTAACGGGTCAAACACAACAAAGTTTGATTTTTGCCACAGTCACTTAGCAGAAAAACGTTGGACTGAGACTAAATATGTGTTCGGTGCCTCTGGTTAGAAATTGCGTGCGTGGGAGGCAAGGAATGGTACTTTTACAGCCAGCGTGACCGGAAATATGCGACTGGGCTACGAACAAATCGGGCGACAGTTTCAGGCTACTGGAAGGCCACCGGAAAAGACAGGCCAATCACTCGCAAGGGCAACCTTGTAGGGATGAGAAAAACCTTGGTGTTCTACCAAGGGAGAGCACCCAGAGGAAGAAAAACCGAGTGGGTCATGCACGAGTTCCGGCTTGAAGGGCCCCTGGGCCCTCCTAAACTTTCTTCTGCCAAGGTTAGTTTTGTCCATTCTCCGTCTCATAATTTGGGTCATTTTTATGAATAGTCCTGGTTTGACAACTTGCCATTTGCTTTAACAAATTATTAATTTATGCTGCTGTCATGTTCTGCAATTTGTTTAAATTATGCACTTGTTTACGGGCAGTTCCCATTAGACAGGAATTATTTAGATCCTTACTATTCATTTTTTTGGAACCTGATTTGCCCTTAAATTTTTAGGAAATTTTGTCCATATAAAACTGATTTTCACCGTTTTCATGACTAAATAATCTTAGCGGGGCGGAACTAGTTCAAAGTCTCAACTTTCTCAACCTGATATAGAAATTCTTTGCACTAAAAAATGCAAATTGAAAAAATTTTAAAAAGACTTATTAATCTGTACAGAATCTGAGTTTGTCTCTTCAGTCATGACAAACAGGTAACTTCAAAATCATAATTGTAGCTGACCCTTGATAACTTGTGTTAATAAGATATGGTTAAGCAACTCTTTTTTATATTCACTAGTCTTTGTTAGGAGGTGTCAAAGCACAATAATTTATGAAAGTAAGTGTCAAAAAGAAGTTCTGCTGATGTATCTGGATATCTAAGCATAACATAATTCCAACAGGGGCAAGGAAGAAGTCCTAACCTACTCCTTTGTCCTTGGACATATCTATCTAGCAGCCTGAGCTCATTTCTAAGTATCCCGCCAAATGGAATTATTGAGCGAATTTGATATTGATGGACTGGTAGGTACATTTGTTAGATTGTACCACATGCATATGCATCTATTGTTATGCATATTTGTGATAGCAGCCCTGTTGAATGTAACAATTGCATTTTCCAATTTAAAACTAATCATACGGATAAGTTAGCCATCAGAGGTGAAATCTTGTCTGCTGTTACTTGGTTCAAGACTCAGAAGCAGCCTCCCCACAGAGCAACTTCCATCTACCTTTGTCCACACTTTGCAATGACTGAAGTCTGTTCAATCAATTGCATCTTTTTTTGTTTTTAGCCACCATTTGTGGATACCTTCTGTTCCTCGCATGCTAATGTTTGTCTCCGGGTCTGTGTCAACAACAGGAAGATTGGGTATTGTGTAGGGTGTTCTACAAGAACAGAGAAACTGCTGCCAAACAAGGCATGGGAAGCAGCTGTGATGGCACAAGCTCTTCATCTCTCCCAGCATTAATGGATCCCTACATCACTTTTGACCAAACACAGGCCAACTTTAATGATCAGTACGAGCAAGTGCCCTGCTTCTCCATTTTCACCCCAAACCAAACGAACCAAACTCTCTCACCCCTCACCCCCCATATGGAGCCAATCATACCAGCCAAAAGTACCACACCCACCTTTGCAAATGGAGGTATGCCATATCTGAACCAGCCTAATTACTCATGTGACGAAAAGGTACTAAAGGCTGTTCTAAATCATCTTAACAAGATGGATCATAGCGGTCCCAATTACATGAAAGATTCGCCAAGCTTTGGGGAAGGGAGTTCAGAGAGCTTCCTGTCTGACGTGGCTTTGCCCCCTACCATGTGGTACCATTATTGAATTTTGAGGCCTAACGGGGCTTGGATTTCCCCCCTCAAAAAGTTGTAACATATGCTACTATTATTGTACTACGTCATGATATAATATGGTTGTTCTCTATGGCAATGTACGCATCTCTCTGTTCCTACAAGGGAAAGGCGGAACTTTTGGGTAACTTGAAGCTTTAACTGAACAATAATTAGTTGCTTTGGTAAAGCAACACATTTCAAACAGTTTGTCATAAAATCACCAAATTAATCATTAGTTCTTTATCAAAACGCTGTGACTTGTACATTTATAAGTGTGAAGGCTTCGTATTTTCAAAGAGCAACAAGCAGTATCTTGTAATTATCGAACTAAAGATAGGAGCCATAGTGCCGATGGTCAACAACCACCATCATTTCTTCTACTTTCAAACGTAAAACGGTGTTTAAATCATACGGTATACGTGAAAGAGTTGATAACATGTAACTAATACCTTGTTTAAGCATGATATTTTTCAACTTACAAGTGCAAGTTGCATGGCGTAGTTGATACTATTAATTGCATTATTCACTATCATTAGAAGAATTTTATCAATTAAACGCTAAGTAGACGAGGCTCGAGGCAAACTCAAGCCCGCGGTGAAAGAGCTTAGGGAGTGTTTTCAATGGTGTAGTAATAGCATGATGTTGTAGTCTGGGCTTGATCATCACCATGTTAGATCAGAAAGTCAAAAGTTAGCTGTAACTCATGGAAAAACTCTTTAATTCACTGGATGGGACCAAAGTGGTAGCGTACCAGTCGGCAACCCAGCATTTTCTTTGAAGATCTTCCTCTTCTCCCATTCGCAGGGTTTTGGAAAAAAAAAATGAGGATGGTCCGTTACCAAACTCTATACAATAATAAACAGTATCAATCATGGCGCAAAAACTAAAAAGACTGTCACTTTCTTATAACTACTGTGCGTAAGCACACAATCAAGAAAATCAAACTCTGTAAGTGCGTATGAGCTCACCCGACTTTGATTTTGTCATTGTAAATTTTCTAACTTAACAGCAGATTGATGTTCCTTTCTTTGATTGATTGCCTTCATTCACCCACAGTATCTGAGCGAGAAGAAGAAACACTGCATCAAAAGTGATAAATGGTTTACCTCATTGGCAGGCAAGCACATCATCAATGGCAGCCAACCAGAGAGTCTTACTGTGATTCCCTTTCAATCACACACGAGGGAGGGCAAAGGAGTCAAGGACATGGGGGCGTCTCTTAAGCCTCAAAATGGACAATCAGAAGTCCAAGGAAACAACAGGGACCTTAACAATATTCTTTGTCAATTGTTATATAAATAAATAAAGTTATTTATGTTAGGCTGCGGAGTCAAAAAGTCCAGATAGAATCTCAGTTTCATATTATGCAACGGCAAGTGTTGGGGATTCTTGAGAGCAACATGTTACCAAACCCCCGTAATAATCGCTTCCAAAACAACATTTTTTTCTCTTAATCTTAATTAGCGTTGAAAAGAGTACCTTGAGAGACTTATAAACTAGGGTGAATTAAATGACTGGACCCCAACCGAGCTTGAAGTTAATAATATGTTGAGACTATTGTGTGCCAAACAAAATTTTGTTTGTTTGTTTGTTTGTTTTGGTGTGACTATTTTCACACGGTCTGTGTCGTTATAAGAATTCGTTTGGACTTAATTCTATGAAGCGAATTGTAAAATAAATCATCATCACTGCTCAGGATAAGTTGTATATGGTGTTTTAACAAACTACTAAAAACAATCTCAGTCTTTGATAAGATAACGAATAACTTCCGTGGTTGAACAAAATTTGCCAAAAGTCTTTATAATTAATAAGAGCACTTTGACATTTTACTTGGTCAAGTCTAGTTATGAAAAAATGATTAGTCCATGATTCTCTTTTCTGGACTACAATTTAGTCAATTCTAATTTTCTAGCTTTTTAAAGCAGATTTAATCTGTTTTTTATTTTTGGCAAATACTTGACAACTTACAGGGTGTTTGAATTGATTATGGGATAGTCAAATCTGATTTAATCTAGATTAAATCAGGTATGTGGGTGTTTGGCCAAAAATATTAAGATATTGAATCTGTCTCAAAAAGCTAAAAGTTGGTTTAATTCTTAATTCTGGAAAGTAAGGATTGTAAAATAATCACTTCTCTCGTATTCAGGCAGTCTAATTTACCATACGATCCCTATATTTCTCAAAAAGGATATCTCGTATCTTTTACTAATTAGAAAAAAGTTATTATAGTATAAGCACTTATGTGAGATTGTAAGTATTTTCATTTAAAATAATAAGTAAACAACTTTTATAGGTGGGTGAAAATACCATTTTCAATACTTTATTTCTACACTGTAGATATTTAGAAATGAACGTCTTTTAACATCACTTCGCCAAATGGATAGTAAAAATTTATTTGTCAGGCGTCTTTCATGGTCATTCTGTCATCGTAAAACTGATTTAAACACTTTTTATCCAAACATTTTTTGTAGCTTTAAGCTAGTTTACAATTACTTTCGTCAAACAGCAAATTGATTCTGCTTAAAGTATATTAAATCTAATTTTAAAAACTAGTTAAGATTTAAGCTGGAATATATTTTTTAGAATCAATCAATTCCAAACGAATCCTTAATATAATCTAATATTGAATCAGATATTTGCATCCACTCCTAAACCCAAAATATTCGTAGGCCCAATGCCAGAAAATTTCATGGGCCCAGTTCCCACTTTCTCGGTGAATGTGGGTCTGCTAGGATTGGGCTAGCGTGTCCAGCTCTCTTGCAAATCTAATCTATTTTGCGGCTACGGCCTTTAAGCACGTAAACGACAACAATCAGAACATTTTGGCAAGCCCAAACTCTAAAGCCTTGGGCCTGCATTTCTGGGCTTGGGTACTCCTTTCGTTCCATTGAATTTTCTTCGGTTAGGCATTAATTCGTAAATTATGAAGTGAAATTGAGACTTGACGCGGTTTAAAATAAGTGTTATACAACTCTTTTGGATTTGACAAACTAATATGTTTTCAATGAAATTATCTCGGCCTTTATGCCCGTTTAGTCATTTTCTTCTGCTTTTGGAACTTCGAGGACAAAGGAAGTGACGTTTTTTCGCCAATGCTTGAGATAATATACTTGTTGAATTTTTTTTATTGTTTTTGCCCTAACTCGACTTGCTAAATGATATTACTTTTTAAGTTTACAGTTGATATTTGAGTTCGATTAATGGTTTATATGTTACTTAATCTATCTTTAAAATGTAAAAAAAATATGGTTAATTACACACAGTGTGTCTTTGAGGTTAGGGAGAAATTTTGATCAATGACATAAAGTTTAGAAAGGTAAAAGTACCTGACCAAATACATGATATTTGTGTGAGCCATGTTCATATGTCGTTGTCCCATTAAAAAAACGTATTGCCATGGATGCATATTATGTAATATCAATGCAACCTTTCTACGGTATATACATAATATACACTGTATAAAGACCACTATTGGCATTTTAAAAGGCTATTACCGCTCACACAGGCTCATAATCCTTGTTTTTCTATCAATCTCTAATTTTGATATTTTATCCTCAATCTGATATTAGGGTGCCATAGTTGGCAGATTGAGGTGAAGAATGGTTGTGATAAGGGTTTGTGTAAAAGTCACCGAGGTGGCAAGGAAATGGGTGTTCATTCATTTCTTTTTGGTTGATCTAATATGTATAGAGGGGTTGGACAGCGACACTGATAGCAATTGGATGATGGCAAGGGTGGTTGGTGGCGTTTGGGTGGTGCCGTGGTGGTTATTCATGGTGGATATGGTGCTACTACTTGGTGGTGCCATGGGCAGGCGGTTTGGGACGTGGAGGCGACGGTCTTGGATGGTGATGCATGTAGTGACTGGTTCTTGAAGAGAAAAAAATGCATTTCAGCAATTACCTTCAAAGTCGTGGACAATTTAGTCATCCTGTTAAAGTTATTATATGTCTTTCAAGATTCTTGTTGATCATCGGATATCGGTGTTATTTATTCAAATTATTCGACACACGTGTAATCTTACTCTAACCTTTGAGACTTACATGTAACTAACCTCGGAGACCTACAAGTAATTAACCAAGAAAATTTAACAGCTGCACTTACCGGCCTGGGCCTAGAGTATAAAAACACCTAGAACTTTGACAAAATTGCAACTCTGTCTCCTGCCCCGCTTCTCCTCTACGTTTGCCAGTCAAGTTTCCACAGTTTCTTCTTTACTTTCTCTCAGCCATTTTTGTTTCTCTCTCTCTCTCTCTCTGGGAAGTTGAGCAGAGCAGACCTTACAAAAATATGGATTTGGGGTTAACCCTAAAACCCCAATATATTCTTCCCAGAATGTACCAGCAGCAACCTTTGATCTTACCTCCCTCTTCACTTCACTATCAGACCTCTCGTCCCCGCTTGAAACCCCAGTTCGCCGCCAAGCAAATTAGGGTTAGTTCAGAGTTTGATTTAAAAGTAAATGGCGTTCTTTCTGGGGACTCAGACCCTCGTTTTCTTGACCGGGTATGCCTCAAATTTTGACCCTTTATGAGTTTATACGTGAATATATGTTCACGGCATTGTTCTGATTAGTTCTTGAAGCTTAAAGGTCAGTTCTTTCAGCTTTCTTGAACAGCTGCAAGAAAGGTGGGGTAAGAGCGACTTTCTTGATAGAATTTTGATTGAAGTTGGTGGTGTTTTGAGGGGTGGAGTTTGAAATTGGTTTAAAGCTTTATGGATACAGTTACAAGTCAATTTTATGCGTTAGGAGTGGAATGCTGTGCTAGTATCAGCGAGTGGACTAAGAATTCACTTCTTTTAAGAATTCTGACTTTACTCTCTTTTTTTTTGGTAATAACTTTACTCTCTTTTGATTCAGTGTAAAACGGTGGTTTCCGTGATAAAGAGAGTTGGCGGGTAAAGAGACTTTTTGTTTGAGTTTCATTAAAATCCAAAATTTGCAGTGTTGCAATTTTCTGAAGGTATCATGATACAGTTACAAGCCATTCCTGTGAGCCATTGAACTGGTTTACTGCATTAGTACTAGTGACAGGACTAGGGTTTTGCTTCATTAAAGAAGTCTGAGTTTAGGATTTTTTAATTCATTATAAGACAGTGGATTTAAGGATGAAGAGAGCTTCGTATATGTCATTTGCCTGACACCTAGTGTGCTATCTGCGTCAGAACCTGCCGTGAATTAGCATTATCTTGAAATCAGCTGCTAGAAATAATTACATCAGTTGAATTTCGAAAGATGTGTTTGGTCAATGTCATGAGCTACAGGTAGAAGGCTGAAGCTTTCCATTCTTTTCGAGTGGTCGTTTTTCATCCTGTTAACTGATGATTTATTGTGTTGCGAGGGACTAGTGATGCAGTTAGAAAAGCTGAAAAAAGAAAATACTTTTGACTAATTTTTTGTCTCGCTTTGAATTATTCACTGTTTTTTACTGCAAGATGGTTTAGTTTTTTTATCATGTGTGTAGCTTTTTATAATCTGTAGGTTTTTTACAGATGAAGTAAGCTTAGAGATAATTTAAGTGACAAGGGTTATATGGAAAGAATTTCTTCACTCGTGGTCATCTTAAATGGTATAATTTGACATCTGGAACAGCAGTGAATTGATTAACATTATGCTAGTGGAGGTTTATGATAAATTTCCTGCTAAAGTAAATGTCATAGGTAACGTCAAGCAATATTGTCATAGTTATTCTGAAATCTCAATATTTCATGGATGTTTAACTTTAACATACTTATAAGGATAAGTAAGTTTACCGTGCGGGCTTCACCATTCTTGATAAGAGATGCATTGGTCTTGATCAGTGCCATCTCATCTCACCCTTCAACAAAACTGGCAATAGTTACCCTTTTTGGTCCATGAGCAAGGTGACCTTCAAGTGATTAATGTCTTGTATTGCGCTTGGAGATAAGATCCTAGTAAATTCGTGATTGCTCCGATGCGGTACAATAATGAAAATGAGTTATGATGCTGGTATTCTGCATCTATGCAGCTTATTTGACATCTTTTTTCTGCATATCTTGATTAAGTTCATTCACCGTAGTTTGGTAACCTTATTAAAGACAAATTTTAACAGTTGGATATCAATTAGATTCAATCGACATTGTAGTAAGTCATCTGTTTCTATTCCAGCAAAAAGCACTCGAAGCAGCGATGAGTGACATAAATAACTCCTTTGGGAAGGGAAGTGTTACAAGGCTGGGCAGTGCTGGTGGAGCTCTGGTGTATGTCCTTGTTTCCCAAACCCTCTTATTATGCATATATTTGTTTGTCCTAGTGCAAAGTCTTAACTCTGTTCGCATGATGCACAACTTAATGAAAGTTGACTGAAGATGATCGTTATGTAATCTCAACTCGTTTACCATGACGACATGTGAAACTTGCAAGAGTTCTTACAATGGTCTATTGCAGTGAAACTTTTCCCAGCGGCTGTTTGACGTTAGACTTTGCCTTGGGAGGTGGCCTTCCCAAAGGAAGAATTGTGGAGGTATTCACTCTATATTTCGTCATGCATTGCCCAGCCAAATTTTTGTTGGTGATTGCTTATATTGGAAAAAGCTGGTTTTCTCTCTTGTGCGTAACATCTCCACTATAGCTCTGAGAATCAAATAACATGCCGATATTCCTCACTGGTGAGATTTTCCCTTACCCTACCATAATCAGCCAGAGTTGTGTTCTGCACAACCCTGAAACACAGTTGTAAAAATATATTTGAAACTTGTCGTAGACTGCAAATGAACCCTGGAATAGTTGACCTCTGGTCGACATATCATTCCAACTAGTTGTTGCAGCAACTTTAGGTTTGCGCTGATAAGGTAATTATACTGCTGCCATACAGACTCTCAACTTTTACGTTTCTGGTTTTCAGATATATGGTCCAGAAAGCAGTGGAAAGACCACCCTTGCACTACATGCCATAGCAGAAGTGCAGGTGCTGTTTCTCTATTTTACTCTCGACAATTTGAACCACTTATCTGCTTCTTGCAAAATCAAATTTCTGTTGTATATGCAGAGGCTAGGAGGCAATGCCATGCTTGTTGATGCGGAGCATGCTTTTGATCCATCATACTCTAAAGCATTGGGAGTAGATGTAGAAAATTTGATCGTCTGCCAACCTGATAATGGAGAGATGGCACTAGAAAGTAATAATCTCAACCTCTGCACAGTATTCTATATGGAAAAGAATGTGCTTCTCCGCTGATTGTTATCAGAATTATGAGTTATATCTTATCTGTGGTAAATTTATTACACCTGTGCCTTAATTTGTAAGGGTTAATTGAACTTATTTTTCCTCAGTTGCTGATCGTATGTGTAGATCTACTGCTGTTGATCTCATATGTGTAGATTCTGTCTCAGCGCTCACTCCACGAGCAGAGATTGAAGTAGGTTGCCTACTTGTATGCTTTACTATCATATAGAAGTTTCTCAACATTGCTAATGCCCTTATGTCTCTTGGGCGTGTTCCGTACACGTAGGGGGAAATCGGGATGCAGCAAATAGGTCTGCAAGCACGACTTATGAGCCAAGCTCTCCGTAAGATGTCAGGCAATGCTTCCAAAGCGGGATGTACACTTATTTTTCTGAATCAAATAAGATACAAGGTATCTACTACTATTTAGGTGATCTGCTATCTTGGTGGAAGGGAATTGGGTTGAACATGAATTTTGCGTTGTATATACATACAAATGTATCTTTTAATTTTCTATACACGTGTGGTTACCCCTCAACCAGATACCAACTGTATTTGCTCCGTTAATCAGATTGGTGTGTATTATGGAAATCCTGAAGTCACAAGCGGGGGAATTGCTTTGAAGTTTTTCGCTTCACTTCGGCTAGAGATACGTCATATAGGGAAGATAAAGTCTGTAAGCACATGATGCTCTTGGTGTATTACTTCCTCTCGCTATTTGAAAGTTATATAGGAGGAATCATTATTTTCTATACATGTATTTATCTCAGGTTAAAGGAGATGAGGACATAGGGGTCAAAGTTCGTGTAAGAGTTCAGAAGAGTAAGGTAAAGACTATCTAAATGCATCAGGATCTATACGTCCCACATAAAAGAAATTGATTGCTTCTCAGTTTTTTGGTCACTTCGTCCTTTTGCAACGTCATACAAACTCATTTCGACTCTAAGTAGCCTTCTGTCCCAACTGCTTTAGATCAGCTATGCCAGGCACCATCTCTTGCTACCCAGCTTATCGTTTTTCTTGAACGCCTGTCCATATCTATCTTGGTAGTGAAAACTTGATCAATGTGGAGAGTAAAAGGTGTTTTTGACCTTCATCTCAAATTTTTGATGAAAGGCTGTTCGTGTAAGAATATGTCGATTTGTATATTTGCAGAAAATTCATCATGCAACTGCATGCTATCAGATGATTCACATTGTCCCCTGAAATGCGTTATAGTGAATACCTGAAAATATTATGCACAGGTGTAGGCTTATAGCTTTTGGCCAGTATATTAAAGATGATTAGCTTGAATTTGCTTGGTTGTTCAACTGAATTTGGAAGAGGGGAAAAGAAGTTGAGAACAGAAAAACAGTTAGAAAACAATCCTGAAAGTAAAAGATAATACAAGACAAAGAAAAACAAGGAGATACTGAAAATTGGAGAATAAGGCCAATCTCAAAGAGCAAGGAAGGTCATTTTCTTAGCTTCTTGATCATAAAAGAAAGAGCATGAAAGAGGGAAAAACAACTTAATCACCCTTCACTCCTCATGACTCACGATCACACAAATGAGATGCTTGACAAACAGTCATGTCTCTTTATTTCCAGCCTTCTGTATTAGGTGCTAAGTTTTTTTGGTTCTTTGATTCTTTTTCATGTGCAGAGATCATATAAAAGTTCTTCGAAACAATAATTAGTCTATTATGTCATCTGATATTTTTTTTATTAACCTCTATTTTTACTACCATGACTGCTGGGTAAGCAGTTGCTTCAGTTCTGATCAGTAATTTTCTTAGGTATCAAGGCCATACAAGCAAGCTGAATTTGAGATTATTTTTGGAGAAGGAGTCGGCAAACTGGTTTGTGGTGCAGTGAAAGCTCTTCCTTTTTTAACTTTGCAATGGCCCCACTCTTATGCTGTCTGGTCTTATTTTGAGTTGCTGTGCAGGGATGCATCTTGGATTGTGCTGAGCAGATGGATGTTGTGTTGAAGAAGGGATCTTGGTATAGTTATGGGGATCATAGGTCTGTCTTTTAACCGAAGCACGCAATTTCTGTTTCTAACATAAATTTCTGCATGTTTCTGCAATGTGTTAAGCTCATTTTATTCTAGTAATTGGGTGGTATTGTACTGTGGCCAGAAAACCTTTCTGTGGTTATATCAATTAGTTATACAAATATTTACAATTTGCTATCCGTGGTAATTTGTCAGATGTAACTAGACTAACTGAATGGCAGTTTTTTCCTTTTAGAATTACCTTATAATGTCCAGAAGTGGTTTACCCAAAATTGAGACTGACAGACGTGAATCACATGATAACCATGGTACCTAACTGGTATTATAAACTAATGTACCCTCAAGGTAGTCCAGAGCTCTTGAGAGCAAGGAATTAAAGTTCGTGTTCAATGACAATGGAGTATACAAGTTATATGTTCGGTTGAACCTTTTCGATTCTCTAACAAATTCTGACCTATCAAAAGAAAATGTGCCTGGAAGATACTTATTGGTAAACTTTACCTGTGATAGTACTATTCTTTGTTTCAGCACGATATTAGTTTACTGGGTAGGTTAGTATGTAATTTCATAATGCCCATACTTGTGTTTTCTAATTATGTCTTGAATCTATTTTAAAATTTTTGTGTTGTTACTTACCACCATCTTCCTCTCTTTCACCGGTATAGGTTGGGTCAGGGAAGAGACAAAGCGCTACAGTACTTGAGAGAAAATCCTCTTCTTTCCTGTGAAATAGAGAAGGTTTGGATATTTGTGCCCTCTATGAATGCATGTCTATTTAATCGAGCTTCATTTCTCAAACTATTAACTGCTTCTTGACGCCATTTAGGCAATTGGGCATCCAGTAATACTTCGTAATGACCAGACGGCAGGAACTGACATACTTCCTTGAAGTGTGACGAGTTTATATAACACTGAGTAGTCTGACACGAGTCCTTTATGCTGGACTTGGTACAATTAATCAGTTTGAGTCAACTCTCTGAAATCTTGGTAAAATTAATTCGTTAACTCTCCCAAAATTTTGGGTCCAAGTGTCCAACTTAGAAAAATCTTGGAGACCAATAGTAGTATACAATATAACAATTTAATATTTAGTTTTAATGTTTATAGGTGAAATGAACTTCACAAATATGTGATTTTCTACATCCAAAGGGATGTATAATGATTTTTGTTAGCAGCGTAAATTTGTATCTAGTCTTAAGTCGAATAAAGCTACTTTGTCTTACTGCTGTGGGTAATAGTTTAATTAACCGTTTCAAATACAATCGATTGTAAAGTTATAAAGGTAATATATTCCTCATAACAATATGGAAGTGGCGTTCAAATCTCATTGCCAGCAATCTTTGGGCCACCAATCAATCAGTCAAAGGTGTGACAAAGGCCCCTTAATAGACATTTTATGAGATGCAGATGATGTTCCGTGCTGCATTTGATTTGGCCTGCGGTACAGGATTGCTCCGTGCGTCGCCAAGGGAATTATTCACCGTGTCCTATAAATTGATTAAGTACCTCAAAAATAATAATACTCATATATATACAAGGATCTGCTGTATCTTGCTCTTATTGGTGGTGGCCTAATTTTAATAAGTGCACTTTCTGTTTGAAAATGTTTATATCAGGCGTAATGTGCTTCTAGTCCAAGTAAGAAAGTTGACACTAATTTCACAATGGCCCATCAGATTTGTAACAGCATCAGCACTTGAGATTCTTTGCCTCCACTGCATGCTTAGCTTTTAAGATGAATTTCAATGTGATATAAAGAAAAAGAGCAGAACTTCAATTTGCATGTGCAGATTGTTCGGTCCACCATGACAGAGGGAACAGCGCAAACAGGCTCTTCCCATATCAGGTACCCACCACTGCTGCATGAAGATGAAGATATTTTTGAGGAGCAACAGTGAGATAAAGCAAGGATTTACGGTGCTAGCAAGTTTATCCATTGTAGGAATTGGAGGTAGTAGACATGGGAAAAAGAAATACAGGGATTAAGTCCTACCTGTGTTAGCTGGTTTGATGAGTGGATTATTCTTCCAGCATCTTGAGGATGAACTGTAAGTTCATTCGTGCTGTATCGCAGTGTTGCTGCTATGTTGTATCGCTCACATGGGGATAGAGGGCACCAAGAAGGGTAGGAAAATGAAAGGGCAGACGAGGTTGATTTTTGTAAGATACTGAAGAGAATTGCAGCATTCAGTAAATTGATGAAATTTTTTTCTCTTACTTTCGAAGTCATAGATATCAGACAGCTCCATTGGGCTATACATCCAGCAGTCTAAAGCTGCCTGTTCTTCATATTTTATCCTTTTAAGTTGAAGGGAATTACTCAAGTAGAGACTAAGTTTAGAACTGCTGCGTCAGGCTACCTATCACTACCATATTTAGGGTCAGTTTGGAGTTGTTTTTGCTTTTAGGATGTATTTCCACTCAGAGAACATGCATTTTGAGGAAAAACTCATGGGTGCTGGGCCTGCTTAGATTTAAAAGCAGCTCAAATGCATTTGGATTTTGGACTGCAAACATACGTTTTTAGCGTGCAAATGCAAATCTGAAGAATGTCCCTTGCACAGCCTGAAAGCTCATTCTGTGCATTGTAGTTCTTGAAATGTTGCTTTTGCTCTTGCTCATTTAAGTTGTAGTATGTGTTGCTCTATTTTAATGTACCTTGTTTCCGACATGCTTCCTTGTTATGTACATTCTGCGTTCCTGAGTTTTTTGCGGGATAGTTGATGTTAGAGTGGATTTCGTTCGTCTTTGTTTTATGGCAAAAAATGCTGCATTGCTTCAAAACTTACTCACCCCTCTTAACGAGAAACAGATTCCTATGTTATGTTGTGCCCCCAGAGAAATGTAAACAGAATGTAGTTACAAAACAATCGAAAGACAGACAGAAAACAGACAAAGTGTTGAAGTACACCAAAGTATATTGTACATTTGTTACTTGGGACAGACTACAAAGTAGAACTTAGAGAGAGTACATATGAAAGTGGAGTGGTATTTACTGTGCCAAAGCACTGGTACTGTAAACAAGTAGAGCACCCCCTCCCAGAAGGCCAGCCAGGGTCACAGCCCATATCAACAAACCAGTGGTACCTGCAGGCATGTATTTCCCTTTACTTGTCAAGCCCCTTGAAATCAAATGTAATATGCTTCAACCAATTTTATTGACTCATATTTAGCAAATAAACATAATTTCTTACCGCCAGCATATTTGTCGCCGCCTGCGGACCATTCCTCCGGGGAGTAGATTGGACTGTGGCAGTCATCAAAGTAAACTCACATTTCAGATATTCCATCACAGCACAATACAATCTATCACAACAACTATTTAAGCCTTTTTTTTTTGTTTTTGTGGTCAAGGAAAGGAAGGGGGTAGCCTCATGTTTTTTATGTTATAGTCAGTAGTTTGACATACCTGTATCCATCGACATTAGCACCATATTTGTCAACAAATTGGTAGACACCCTTTCCCTGGATCAGTACAACAAGGGGCAAACACTTAGGGAAGCTAAGAAATAGATGATGCAAAACTTTATGTAATCTCGTGTGCATGTTGCCTTCATATATGATGATGAATCTTCGAAGGTTGGCTGAACTTTTTTTCTTGTTAACAAGAGAATGGCTTTTCAAGATTGGATAGTACATAGTTTTTCACAGATTGGCCTTATGGCTTTACAGTGTAGAACCCACGAGTTCATACCTCGTTTTACGGGATAGATTTATTGGAGTTGATCTAAGCAAGTTTATCATATTTGAGTGCTAAAGCTCTTGCTAGGTTTACTACTCAATCTTAAAAATGGTCCTCTAATTTAGCGAGCGCAAGTTTAGTTCAAGTCATCAGCAGCTCAAAAGCTATAAGTCGAGTGAACATAGTAACACATTAGTGGGACTATATTATAAACAAAACAAGTTCATATTGTGTAGGACTAGGACCAATGAAAAAGAATAAATCGAAATGATGTAAAGGGGGTAGAAGTCACCTTTGGCTTCCTTCCGGAGGCGTCCTTGCCCTCCCTCAAGTCCATGCCACCACCGGTTCCTAAACACAGTTAGAAGCCAGTCAAAATCTCTCTTTACCCATGTCTTCTGTTAAGCTCTGGTTAAGGTAAAAGGAGAACGAAAGTATAACAGAACAATGGGTAGCTGAAGAACACAGGCTAGCAATGGAAATTCTCATATATATATATATATATATGTACTGACCATAGGGCGTGTCGGTCTTGATCTTCTTGACACCACTGGCCTGGACCTTGAAGGAAGAAGTCTTGGCAAGAGAGGGGAGGCCCCTCACTGCTGTCTTCTCCAAGGTGAATGGAGAGGGCTTGAGGCTCAATGAAGTCATCACTGAAGTTGCCATCTGCTGCTGCTGCTGCTCTCTTTCTGCCCTGTCTATGTTTATCTGCCTAAAGACTCGCCCACCCTTGGTTATTATTATGAGATAAAAGAATCCAAGTACTGGTGATTGACACGTGGCACTGCTGCTGTGGTTAGGTTCTGGATATGGTGTTACAACATTATCAAAATGCAATATGTGCCACAGCATTATTATCAAAATGGATGGAAACACTCTTTTGACCACTTGTGTGTTGGGCCGACGAGTCCCCAATCCAACAGAAACTGGAAAAAGACCAGTTGCGTGGACAGGTCCACTATAACTCTATACTCAAAACGTTATTGTTTATTTTTTTGATTTTAAAAAAGTAATATTTGAACTTCACTTTTTGATCCTTGAGTTTCACAAGTATTGCTAAAGTCAAAATTTAGCAACGAAAGTGAAGCTCAAGCAACTGAAAGTGGAGATTAAATGTCAATTTCCACTTCTTTTCTGCACGAAAGGTAAAGAAGTTTGCATAGGTTACCTCCCTATCCAAACCAAATTGTGGAAGAGTGGAACAGACGGGACAAATAAAGATTAAATCTCAATTTCCTGAAAATAAAGTGTCACTGAATTGGTATCAGTATGCTATCCAAATGGGTAGAGAGACCTTTGCTATAAATGAAACAGTAAGCACTCAAAAGTTTCAAAGTTACTGTCAAATTACAGACACAGCTTTTCCTGAGCTCTTTGAAAAGAATAAGATTAAAGAAGATTTTATTCTATCCCTTCTCCAGGTCTCCATCATGGAAGGGAACCCGGGCACCACGAGGCTACATTCAAGACCTGGAATCCTAACATGCATGTTGAGGAGGCACACACTTGATCGGCTAGTAAATTTATTTTATTTCCACACGGCGAGCTGATTCAGATGTCACTATAGGCAACTAAACATTTCAGCAAACTTTGAGGCTGCAGCCATGCCACTTAAGATTGCACCTTCGACATCCGGACTAACACAAAAGTCTCCACAGATGGCCAGTCTCTTCTTCCCGTCCCAGTGGCATTTCTCGTCTCTCGCTAGGCTTGCAGCTGGAAAAGCACTACCCCTGGGAACATACCAAAAAAAAAAAGGTTAATAAGAACAAAATCACTTATAACTGACAATGCAATGTGAAAATATATTTTGGAAGCATGGGAACATGATGTCCACTTTTCATGATATCAAACTTTCTTACAACAGATCCACCATCTAAGATTATACTTTCCTCTTCTCATCTTTGAAAGCGTGATGTTGTTGAAGTAGATGGCAAGAAGCCGACTCAAGTTGCAGCTTTGGTAAAATTAAATTATTTAGAAGAAGTTTCACCCTGCTCTGCAGCTTTCGCCCGGATATGGGTGAGCTTGGAATTGGCCTAATACCCTGCCAAGGATCCCATAACTACGTATACGGCTAGTCCTTCTCAGAATGGGCATTACCCTATGGTGGAGTTGTGGACCTGGGTTGTTATAGATGATATCAGAGCCAGGTTCTCGAATGCTACAGATGGGTGATCCAGTCAGGTGGCCTGTAAGTGGGGGAAGCAACGAGAAGCCCGACTATATTCCCCCGTCAAGGGCATGGTTGGGAAAAACGAAGGGTAAGGTGGGTATTACCAATTGGCTAGAGAAGAAGATTCTGGGATAATTTTGACAAGGTAAAGTTTGGGTCTAAGCGAGGACGCTAAGGTTAAAAGAGGGAAGATGGTATCACCCTGTTCACATATGATAAGCTAGTGTTTGAGATTAGCCTTAAAACACCCTGCCAATGATCTCAGAAGCACCTAATCGGCTAGCCCTTTTAAGAAAGGCATTGCCCTGTAGTGTGGACTCATAAATTAAAGTTTTCTTTTTCGCTTATCTCCTTTTGGTAGTTGCATAACGTAAAGGTGGAACAATATTCTTTGTGGAAACAGGGAATACCAACATGATCTATAAGTACTTGATCATGTCGAGCGCACTTGCAGAATTTGAAGTATGTTTTTGCACACTTTGTTATATATTGAACTTTAAACGCATACGCAAAGAGGGCATTGCTTTGCTGTATGCATTCATCAGAAAAGCCAGCCTTGCAATAACGGTTCATGCAAACAGCAAAGATAGTTGTGCTTTAGCTTTACCGATATATTCCCAACAAAAGCTATATTAACGGCCAAAAGATCTAGGAAGCCCCTGTTGCCAAAGCAAAAGTAAAATGGGTAACTTTGCATGGACGAAACTACCTCCTCAAACCCTTCCCTCATCTATCACGGTAAATCCTTCCCACCACCCTCCAGAGTATTTCATAACATAACCACCAAACAAAGCAGATTCTCGTCGCCATTGGATAGTAGTACTTCTCTTATGATTCTTTCTTGCAAAAACCATGTTGTACTGCTGCCAACATCCACCACCGGCACCTTCCCACCATTCCCATCCAACCCCACCACTGACCCTCGCTGCAAAATTCTTGTCCTCTCTCCAAGCAGCACCTTCAGATTCTCGGATTGAAGCGGGACTTTCTTAGAATGCAATCTTCATTTGTGCTTTCAAGGGAGTAAAGGAGAATACATGCCGGATTTGTCCACTGTTTCCACTCAATCACCACTGTCCACGCGATAAAAAGGAATTTTGTCGAAGAATTTTGAACCAAAGCTTCTACTTCAAACTGACTGCAGAACCATATGAAGAGTATCCTAACATTTCCCACCGGAAAGCCACAGGTCTGGCGAGCGACGGCACCAACAGGACAGATGGTGGAATTGGGTTTATTAACTGCCAGTGGTGTTGGGTCCTACAGTAGTGGTGTTGCGGTGGCGGCGTGTGTTGGTGGTATTGGATGCTGCTGTGCTGCACTCGTAGTGTTCTCCGGCGACTCCTTCGGTTAATCGATGGGAAACTGAAACATAAAGGTGTATGATGCGTACTAGGTTTGTTTAAGATGATTTGCAAGAGGGTACTTTTGCCCATTCAAAGTTATCATATCTCTGCTCAGGATCAGCTCACATGAGATCAGCATGTACACACTCTTATACAGGTTGGCTTGAGCTCAGCCAAGCTCTCAAGTCCCATATTTGAACCTGGCTGCAGACGCTTTCACAGCTTGAATGCCGAGTGTTTAAAATTTCTGAAGCAGTAGCCTTTTCTTTTGGGTTATAGCAGGAAGTGCAAATGAACAAACACCTGACCAAGTATGGGGTACAAGTTTCTAAAATACGGCATGGTCTAAGACTTGTTACGAACAAGTCTTAGACCATGCTGTGGCAGCTACTTGAGCCTTCAAGTATCACACTTTGATTCTTTGGTGCAGTACCAACAGTTTAACTCTTCGAAGAAGAGAGGAGAAATGGCGGGGAATGCAAAGAGATTGCATTCGGTTGAATTATCATATTGTATTTCCATTATCTAGTTGTTATGTTATTTATATAATTTGGCATGTTGGATTGTTGTTAAGGGTTTCGTGCTTCCATATATATGTTATAGTCAAGGGATCCCAGCTAATAGTTTATGCTTGATTTGTTGAAGGATTGATTTTCCTTCAAATTGTTACTTTGTTGACAGAAAGCACTTTCTTTCAAAGCCTGTTGGTTTTGTCTCATGGTGCGACGCCACAACCTTATCTTTTTTTGGTTTCATCACCTGCATCATATTTGCTAGGACATCATTAACACTTGTTTCACTTGTAATGTCCTCTGTTCCCCATCCTCCGGGTTGGTGACTCTGAAGGATATGCTTCCTCTTCTCTTCTCCTCCAGGTTGGGGACTAAGAAGGATATGCTTAGTCATGTGGAGTTCATTTTGTTCATTTTTTTCCTTTCTGCATTATATATTGAGCCTCAAGGCCCTGGACTCAAATCCCACACAATCACCAGAAAAGATGCGAGGTTCTTGTATATTATGCAGAAAAAATGTGCTTTTGACATTGATAAGTGTTAATATACAGGCTGTATATTAACACATGTTAATATAAAGCCTGTATAGTTGACTTACCTTGTAAAGAATGCTAATTTGTAGGCAACTAATTTCTAGAGATTCTTGTATATTTCCTAGTATAGATCCCGTGACTTGTATAAATAACCTTCTATTTAGATCAATGATCAGAGCTCTGGTTTAGCAAGGTCTTGGGTTCGATTCTTCCCGCTTGCATATCTGGTCCCCCTTTATTATAGTGCTATTTGCACTCAGTTTATTTCTGACTTGGTCTGTCTCTCCACGTGCAATCGGGGGCTTGCACGTGAGGGGGAGTGTTAAGCATGATAACATTGTTGGGCCCATTCTCTAACAGCTTAAGCTTTTAGAGCAGATGGTAACTTAACACAGCCTGAAGCAAAGTCCTCGTGCTTGGTTTGGAAAATTCAGTGAGGTGTTCGGGAGTTTGGGTTACAGAAGAGCAAGTGTGACCATTCAGTCTTCTACAGAAATCCACTGCTAGGGTTATCCTACTTGTTGTTTATGTTGATGAATTGTCATTACATGAGATGATTGCACAGGAATCACTATTCCTACAGACCAGGTTTCATACAAAAGACTTGGGTCAGTTAAAATACTTCTTGGGAATAGAAGTGACTAGAAGCAAGAAGGGAATCACTTCTCTCAAGAAATTCCTACAGACTAGGTTTCATACAAAAGACTTGGGTCAGTTAAAATACTTCTTGGGAATAGAAGTGACTAGAAGCAAGAAGGGAATCTTTCTATCTCAAAGGAAGTACGTTCTTGACCTGCTTACAGAGACTGGAAAGGCAGGAGGAGCCAAGCCGTGCAACACACCAATGAATCCTAGTATTCATCTTACAAAAGATGACGGTGATCGCCTTGATGATCCAGAGAAGTATAGAAGATTGGTTGGGAAGTTGAATTATCTCACAGTGACCCGTCCAGACATTGCCTATGCAACTAGCATTGTTAGTCAGTTTATGTCTGAGGCCACAGTTAAACATTTGGCAGCTTTGAAACAGATTTTGTGCTACTCGAAGGGAGCTCCAGGCTTGGGTTTGCTATATAGCAACCATGGACACTCTTGCATTGAGTGCTTTTCAGATGCTGATTGGGCTGGATCGAAACTTGATAGAAAGTCCACTACGGGCTACTGTATTTTTGTTGGTGGGAATCTAGTCTCTTGGAAAAGTAAGAAACAAAGTGTCGTCTCGCGGTCCAGTGCAGAATCAGAGTATAGAGCTATGGCTCAATCCACTTGTGAGGTTATGTGGATTTGTCACCTATTAGAAGAAATCAGTTTGAAGCCTCCCTTACCAGCAAAACTTTGGTGTGACATCGCCTCAAATCCTGTTTACCATGAAATGACTAAACATATTGAGGTAGATTGTCACTTCATTCGAGAGAAGATTCAGGAGAATTTGATCTCAACCAGTTATGTGAAGACAGGCGAGCAATTGGGGGATATTTTCACAAAGTCCTTAAATGGGACTCGGGTTGAGTATCTTTGTAACAAGCTGGGCATGATCAATATCTATGCTCGAGCTTGAGGGGGAGTGTTAATATACAGGCTGTATATTAACACGTGTTAATATACAATATGTATAGTTGACTTACCTAGCAAAGAATGCTAATTTGTAGGCAACTAATTTCTAGGGATTCTTGTATATTTCCTAGTATGATCCTGTGACTTGTATAAATAACCTTCTATTCAGATCAATGAGATAGAGAAAAGTGCATTTGCTTTCTGAATTGTTTCAATAAGATTCGATGATGAAATATTCCTGCCACAAAAGGAGTTTGAAAAACTAGGCATCAATATTAACAACTAAGCGCAAGCCAAACAGATGAAATGCCTGTTAGTTAAGAAGAACACTACCAACCAACAATAAGCTGAATAACTAACCATCTATGAGCTTTCTTGAAAAATGGCTGAGAAATGTCCAGTCCAGTGCTCTGAAATTCTTGAAATAGTTCTTGAGCAACTTTTGTCAATGTTGTGTTTGAAGGCTTCTGAAGTCCAGTTTGAGCAATGATACCCTCAGCATATTCTGCTGTTGAATGCAATACCCAATGTTCGCTTTATGGCAGAAAAGCAGAATCAGAAGAGAATAGAAATGAATTATCAGCAAACTTAACCCTTTTCTGCCTGTTACTCTGCTAGTAGCGTAATACAATTACGCACCTAAGGCCAGAACGAGCTGGCTTGCTGCTGTCGCAAAATGCCCAGCTTAGAACTCTAGAATTAACAAATGAGAAGCCTTTAACTGGTATCTGCAAACACGGAGAGAGAGAGAGATGGTTCATAAATTTTTTGAACCTCGGGAACCTTAAAGGCATCAGGGGCATTTTCATATGGCACCCTGCTTTAACACATGCCATTTCACAACTGTTAGACGCAAGACATGAGCATTTTATTGCCATAAACAAGTCCCGGAAGTTGGTAGTTCAGAGGCACTGCCTGTAATGCCTCATATTGTCGTATCTATTCACTATGTATGCTGGAGCCCTATTGCTGAAGCAACAATAGAACATTTTGTTTGAGTTGACAAAGTTCCCCTCAGCCATTGTTATTAAAGGCGCAGGCGCACACAAGGCGCAAAGGTCTCCTAGAGCCTATGCGCGAGGCGCAAGGCGGGTGCCCAATCAAAGCAAGGCTCATAGTACGTGAAGTATATGAACTAATTCCTATAGCATCAAAACCAGCAATATAAAAAGTCGGAAAACGTGGCATCCCATAGTTTAGCAACTCACTTGTCCCGATTCACGGATTCAGTAACTCAGTTATTCGCTTGTCCAGAATGGAATCTCAGTTCTTCAACATGTTACTCGAATTTCAGAAATCAGATTTCCTAAAAGTGGGTTGATGCACTTAAGTATTCTTCCGCAAGGTGGTGCTGGGGCAAAGCACCGCACCCAGGTTGTCATCAAGGGCTTTACTATTGACAAGGAGGAGAGAGAGAAACAGGGCTGCGTGGGGTTCTTCCTGATTGAGAGGGGTAGTTTTGCCAACTCAAATAAAATGTGTTCACTATTTCTCTGGCAAAAGGGCTAGCCACTATGCTGCCCCTTTTATTAGAATTAGAATTAGAATTAGTATGTGCTATTCGCCTATTCAGTATCTTTCATTTGTTATTAGCCCCCTTAAATAGGAAATTGATGTATACAAGGAAAAAATAAACAAAATGAGCAGAATTCCCCGAGTATAATTAAGTAGTTGAAACCAAGCTGCTCCACAAAAGGAAAGGGGTAAGGATGGGGTGAGGTGAGGGTAAGAAGAAGAGTAAGCCAAACAGGAAATTGGACAAGCGCAAACTCTTAATTTAACTGCACTAGTCTAAATCGTACCACAGACAAGGGCTTTTCAAATGCTAGCATAAGAGCAAAGCATGGACTAACAGGAACTTCTGCAATCTTTGAGGCCAACTCAGGAATCACATTCAGATCTGTAAGGACAACGCTAACCGAGTCAAATGCTATGACAAACATATGCAGGTTCTATAGGTGATATAGAATCAATCCGATCTTAACGTAAAACAACACATTGCAAGTTATATGAGAGTTTATCCAAAAACAAGGACAATGAAACCAACCCACACGCGTTCCATAGCATTTAAAATCACAATTTACATTGGCCTGGCTAAGCAGCCAGCCTAAATCCGAACTATGTGCTCAGTTAACCTTTCACCTCCAGCACCAGGTCTTGGATAAAATGTGCACTTCGCTTGTTGGTACAAATGTTTACAAGCAACAACCTCGCCTTATTCTAATTTGCAGATTACTTTTAGTGTGCATCGAAGACATGGGTTTGACTAAACCCTTGGCTAGGCGGATAGGGGAACTGGTTACTAGAACAAAAGTGCTGATTAGTATGTGCAGTCTAAGAAACCACCGACAGACACTGGAAATAAGACGATATGTCCTTTACCACGTGTTTGCCATTCCCCTTCGGGTAGAAAAATGAAGAAATTTTACAATGAATGGATGGAAAAGAGTCTCTCAAGTTTGGGAATATGATTAACAAAGTGGAAAGGCTAAAACCGTAAGTGGTCATGTGCATGGGTAAGAACATGAGAACAAAAGGAACAAGATACCATGCAAAGGGCGGTAGCTGCCAAAGCAGATTCTTGTTACTCGGTGGGGTTGATCTAGTTAATATGAAAATTTTCAACTGGCTCGTCTATTTCTTCTGTGTTAGTAGCACTAACCAGCACCGTATGCATTGATATCAATTGATCATCAGATATGCCAAACATCTAAAAACAACCTGCTTACGAATTTCTATAACCCCGTCATATATATATATATATATATATATATATATATATATATATATATATATATATATATAGCATTTGGAATTTCAAAGATATCACAAGTTGTGCGTCAAACTCGAGTTTCTTCCATTCACGTCCAGAGTCAAATTGTTCTCCTCAATATCCATAAAATCAAATCTCCATAGCCTTTTAATCCATGATTTTACACTTTGCAAATGGTCACCAAGCAATCCCACCGTAGTGGCCGACAAAATGGTCATTAAACAAGTTAACTACATGCCTTTATCCAACATAAAAATTGTCAACTAAACAAATCAATACATGCCACACGGCCCTAAGATAAGATGTAATGCTTGGTAATAAAGTTGTCAATTTGACTGTTGCAGATGCATGAAAGCCAAAAAAACATAGAGCTAAAAAAGGCATCATACCAAGAGGGGGTGGTCGTCCCGTTACATCTGTAAACCTGTGAGAAACTGTATTTTTGTCGGATGTCACCACTCCCCTAAAATTACCAAGATTTTGTCCATCCAAACCTGTCAATGACCATAAATCCTCACCCTGCAACCACTCCAACCTCGCGACACCCACCCCAAACCTACTTTCCACCCCTGAAGAAGAACTGAAGAAATTAAATGTGGCAATTACTTGGTTGAGGTCCATTACTAATTATAGTATCAACATAAAAACGACGATTAGCAATATCTACCAGGTTCATGGCATAAGGCTCTGCAGATAGAATTCATCCCTGGGACACCCACATATTTCTTTCCTGATCCTTCCTGCATTAAGATGATACATAGAGAAATTTGATGGTCAAAAGAACGAAGATGCAATCATCAGACTTTATTTTGTCATGCGGCATGTTATCAAACGACCATACGATAAGCTTAGAATAGTGAAATATTGACCGACCTAATTTCACAAAACAAGCAGTAATTGTGGCATGTTAACAGATATGTGAACCTCGAAGATAACTCTTTTGGTAACTTAGCTTGGTCATCCGAAACAAGTGTGATATAGTTAGTTAACTCACTCTTCCTTTTTTTTACTTTCTTTCCTGTTTCTTTACTTTTCTAGTTCAAGGCATAAAATCGACCATTCCATGCAGACATATTGGACAGGAGACTGAAGCAGGGACTTACCACAAAAATGGTTACAACCAGAACAAAATAAAAACCCGATACAGCACACGGAAAAAAGAAAAATCGACTTAGGAACCTACCTAGCTTGTATGTAGTGCAGTTTCTTTTGGTCGTGACCAACATCATAAACAACATTGACTGCAACTATGATTTACCTTCTTGTGTCAAAGATTCTTAATAATGCGAAAGGATGTGTTGCACACGAAGACTTGTGGATAATAATTATCAGCCAGACGGCATTCAACACTTACTCAAGAAGGCAGCCATCTGACTCAACTGACAAATGAAAGCAGTTCAAACGTAGTTTTTCAGTTATACTTCCACCCTAAACATAGATAACCGCATGCATACCAACCAAGAAATCTAAGTTACCGTATAACTACGATTGTCAAGCCTCCGACCCGGAGACGGACCTTCACATACTATTTCAAAATATTCCTGCTTACGAGAAATATAATACTCAAAGCATCTTACCAAGAATATAACGTCAAAGAGGTAATCAGAGCTCTAAATCATATATCAAATCAAAGGCATTCGAGTTCAGCAGCAGAAATTGATAACAATAATCACTTCTCAACCATTGGGGTTCCCAAAAGTCACTAAATCAAAAACTATTACAAGGTTCTTATTGCAAAGCTACTAAAAGAGTTATCAATTAAAGTACAACTCCAAGCTTAAGCATAATGCTATTAACTCCTCTACGCCGTCTCAGCTTAATTACCTGAAATATGTGTGTGTGTGTGTGTGTGGGGTGGGGGGTTGAGCACAAAGCCCAACAAAGATCACACACACACTCCCATGGAATACAACACAGGTATCTACTAACGTATAGTTGAGTCCAAACGAAGCATACGAAAACGAAAGTGCAAAGACGATAAATAATCTTAAAACAATAAATAATCTCACTTCGGGATATCTAACCCATCAAAGATCAAATCAAAGTCAAAGTCAAAGGATCGCATTCGAATAATTGAACTAATAATCAAATATGATACAATCACGTAATACGTAATTGTAAAGCACGTGAAGGTTCTAAGTTCAAAGTTGCATACTAGTATCTATCATGTCATGGCGTCACGTTAACCTAAGCACGTGAAGGTTCTAAATATTAGTTCAATTTAAAGGGGTCCAATAGATTTCAAAATATCTCAAACGCATAAGACCCCCAAAACATCAAAACTTTGTATTTCAAGAAGGGTAGCTTAACGATTTTAGAAAGTATTCGATTTTATACTAATTGGAAAGGACGAAAAGACGAGTTAAAAAAAAAGTGGAATCGATTGAATCCGAGTTCGTATGATAACGAAATGCGAAAACGAACATATTATGAGTAATAAGGTTCACAAACTTTTTGAACCATTAGAAAGACGCGTGCAAAGCCACTTTTTTCTAAAAGAAGCTAAAGAAAACTCTTCCAAGCAATGATTAGCAATGGTTGGTGGTTAGATATATTACCAAGCAACAATAGCAGTAGTCCGCATAGAAGCTATAGTAGTGGCAGTCGTCAGAGAAAGAAAGAAAACCCGAACAGTAATAGAAAAAATAAAGCGACCAGTGGAGATTTACGGCGTGAACAGGCACAGCAACGGAGGCCTTAACAATTCTAAGATGGGTGTGCCAATTCGACACAAAATACCACATTAGAACAGTGTTGAAACGATTTAATGCGCTTACCACATAACGTAATTGGTTCGAAAACATACCGTACAAAGTCTCCGAAAATTCTGATGTAGGAACCTTTTTGTTATGAGCCTCCAACACGCTTGATCTTTATCGCAGGTACGAAAACGGTTACTAGAGTCGAATTCTACGTTCACGAACCAAATCCTAGAGCTCGGTGATGCTTTAGAAAGAGTGTAACAGAGAGAGGGATTTATTGTCTATGACTTGTAGTCTATAACTTATGATTTCTTGAGATATCTCTAGGCATTATATAGAGATAAAATTAGAGACTGGCTTTATCTCAAACACTTAGGAGATAAAGATGTATTTATCTCAAATACTTAGGAGATAAACATTGTATTTATCTCAAACACTTAGGAGATAAGTATTCTCTAATTAACTGTAATTATCCAGACTAACAAATACACATTATCTGTTAGTGGGCGGATAATGGGTCCACTGACCCAATTTATTAACAAACAGTAACGTTAATTTTGACGAAACATAAGTTTTATCATTGTTCTAGAATCGGAATAACATGACATCATGATTATGAGGCGGATCTGTACATGAAACCCTTACCTCAATTTTACGCAATAACCTTCACCAATTTGCGTAACCTTCCAAAAATCTCAAAACCTAAATAGTTTAATCAACTCACTTACGTTAAATTCTTCATAAGCACAATCCTAAAGTGATTTAATCCATCCTTATAATCAATGTGGGCTCGATATCACTTACCGATTGTGCGTAGAAAATTGCACCTCAAAAACCCAAGTTTTCTCTTTCTTCTATCTCTCTGGAGACCAAACTCAATTTATTGACAAAAAAATAACTGACTATTCTTTATATCTCTAAACTTGGTAAATAACTCAAAAGACCCCTAAAGATATGTTATTTATTCAAAAATATTACAAAATATTATTAAAACTACAAAAGTACCCAAAAATTAAAATAATTATCTATATATTATTTTGGGCCTTACAATGATCCTCTAATCAAATGAAGTCGTAAAGGAGTTAGAGAAACATAATTTACAGTAGCGAGATAAACCGCCAAAATATCAAGATAGACAAGTGTCATTGATCCATTAAAAACTTCACAGGCAGCAAATTGCATTCAATTCTCCAAAATTCAAATGAAACTGGATATGCAAATTGGAAGTTCATCAAAAGTTCCAATAAAAAGGTAAACCTTTTCAATGTGGACAAACGCTTTAGACTTAAAGTCAAAAGACCCGAAATTCTCTTTCCACTCAGCAACAAAACCTCTAGCCTCCCATTCTTGAATAAGGCCCATCACATCAGCATTGCTAGCGGTGAAGTAAGGAGCCCCGTGGTCAAACAACAGTTCGTTCCCATCTTCAGTAATTTCTCTGATGAAATGTGAAGCATTAACATAATGCATCAAAATTATTGTCTACTTCAACATTTTACTAAACATTGACTTTAATCAGCGTTTTTAACCTAGTTTGACTCGTCTGCATGTTTGACCCTTTCAAAATTCCATCTTTAAACATTAGAAGTCAAAAGGAAGGACACATCATGGAACCAAAGCACTAGCATAAAATAATCTACTAAACAGCAATCATAGAATACGATCTTCTACTTCGGTATATAAGTAGTAGATTAAGATTCATTAAGAAGACACGTTTTACACTAGAAGGCGGAATAGGAGTAGATGGGGGGTACCTTCTTCGAGACATGCGGCCACCAGGGCCTCTGGCGGAGTCGAAGATGGTGACTGATGCGCCATTCTTGGCAAGTGTCGATGCACACACAGCTCCTGAAACTGTAGATTCACAAGTTGTAATGTGCCAAAGATTAATCAGACCCATTACAGGAGAGGACATATGAACATGCATTATACAGGAAGAGATGAGGGTGCACTGGGGTGGGGGAAGGGGGTGGGGCTTACTTCCACTGCCGATAACGGCGACCTTAGTGGCAACGGTATTCATACTCTGTCGCTGCGTCCGTTCTTTGGAGGTTTGAATAATCTCTGTCGTTTTTAATGTTGAAACATGGTCGCTCACATACTCGACCAGAAAAAGCTTGAGAAAGAACCAAAAAAATTGAAGGGTTAATTACACTTATGTCCTTGAGGTTTAGGTGTAATTACAGTCAAGGACACAAAGTTTCAAAAGGTAACAAACCATGTCCACAAACGTTAAAAAGGTAACACTTGTGTCCATTCGTCAAGTATCCGTCCAAAAAATGTATTTTTTCGATGATGTCATCAATATGTATTTTTTAAATGACAATACTACCCTTGTTAAAAACCTAATTTTTAAAGAAAGGAGTTTCTCTCTCCAGATATTTTTAGAATCTCTGATGAATCTCCCCCAACCCCGCTGCCCACCCCCTTCCCTTCCCCCCAACCCCGCTGCCTATCTCTCCCTTCCCCCAGCTCGCCCCCTCTCCCTCCCCGTCGGCGCCATTACAGCCACGGCCGCAGATCTGCCGCTACACACGCTGCCGCCCCTCCCTCTCCCTAACCTGCTGCCCGCCCCTCTTCCTCTCCGCCGATGACAACAGGCCCACCGCCGCACAACGAGCCCATCGTGTTCTGGTAGAGGGAAGATGTTGTCGGCAGCGAGGTGGGGTAAGGGTTTGCCACCAAAACAAGTGCAAAAAAACAAGGGATTGGACATGTGTGTGTGCATAAATCCAGGCATGAAAAGATCAATTTTGCATTAACTTCCTCATTTAATGCCTTCACCTGCACTAGCCCCCCTCCCTTATTCAGAAGTATTCAGTTTCATTGCATTTATCGCCCCTCTTCTGCCCCCTCCAACCCTTCTCTCTCTCTCTCTCTCTCTCTCTCTCTCACACTCATCATTTCAATCTTGGCTGCTTCACTCAACCTAACTTTCACCAATCCTGCAATCCTTTGCAAGCACTTCACACCCAAAAGCAGATTTTTGAAAGGGAAGGAATTGACCCAAAAGCTGTTCTTGAACTTGGAAGGAGCTTATTTGGGCTTTCAAAGTGGCTCTACACCGCATTTCTTGATCCAAAGTTGCAAAAGCTCCATTGGAAGCAGCGTCTTGGGTGGAGTGCCTTTTAGTGAAACAGAGCGAGAGCAAGTAGCAGCGACTTCTCATAATTTGGAAAATTTGGAACCCTAATTTGAAGTGATGATTGGCATTTGAAAATTTGAAGAGAGATCATGGGCAATATGGTCATTTCGACAATTCTGTTATGTATTTGGGTATTCCGTTAGGTCAAAGGACATAAGTGCCTATTTTCCAAACTTATGGACACGCGTGTAATTACACCTAAACCTCAGGGACATAAGTGTAATTAACCCAAAATTGAATGGGAATGTTTATAGAAAATGGCCGCTAAATATATCTAATAAGACGCTAAAAAATACTATTATTAATTATTACTAAAAGTATAAGTAAAAAATTATTAAAAATATTTAGCGACTATAAATTGTCATTATATACGAGGGTTGAAGGAAGTTTTTTACAACCGGGTACCAGTTAAAATTACGCCCTGCTTTTCCATGCCTTTATTTATGACTAAAAACATATTATATTCCGTTACTAAGATGATGTTTTGGATTGATTTTTGATGGTCAAACCTGATTTAATATAAGTTAAATCATGTATGTTGATTTTTGGCTAAAAAGATTAAGATATTTAAGTTGTCTCAAAAAGTTAAAAACTGATTAAATCTATAATTCTGGAAAGTGAGGATTATGAAATAATCACTTTTCTCATAATCATGTTTGAACTTTTAATTTATCATAATATCTTCATATTCTCACAAAAAGACATTTCGTACCCTTTAATTATTTTGAATTTTTTTTTTGTACTATAAGCACTAACTTGGGATTGCGGGTGTTTTTTATTTTAAATACGATACAAACAACTTTTGTAAGTGGGTAAAAATATAATTTCAATAGTTCATTTGTATATTATAATTATTTGCAATTGAAAGTAATGTTAACATTATATTTTTAAATAAATAAACATTATTAACTTATTTATTAAATGTCTTCTATAGTCATTTTGTCATAACAAAGCTGATTTAAGTACTTTTATCCAAACACTCATGGTAGCTCTAAGCTACCTTACAACTATTTTTGCCAACAATAAAGTAATTTTGCTTGTAATAGATTTACTGATTTTGAAAACTGATTAAGTTTTAGTAAAAATTTACTTTTCAATCAATCCAAACAAGTTCTAATGTACATATAATAATTTTTAATGATAGAAATGAAAGTGTAAAAATAATGGAAGCTCCAAAGAAAAATTGGCATTGCACCGCCCATACAACACGTGTAAATTAAGTTATGGCTAGTTCATGATAAAATAGTAACCGCAGAAAATGTAAATCTTGTCGCTAAGGAAGAGGCAAGATGTGAGCAAAAATATTACAGATCTTGTTTAATGAATATTGCTTGTTGTTGGACAGCAAATTATAATCTCTTACTACAATTCTAGTTACATTTATCACTCTTTTAAGTTCTTTTTAATTCATATGCATCTCTTTTGTTATTTAATTTTACTAAAAAACAGTGCGTTTGTACCAAACACACAAGATCCACCAAGTAAACGTTAGAACTCAATTAAAAATAATAAATACTACAATCCTACTATAACCTGAAATAACCAGCAAATTAATTTTAAATTCACCTTTTATGCATGTAATTCGTACGGAATATATAAATTCGTACAGATTGCAATTTGTCAAAGAAAAATAAAATCATTTTAACCAACTTTTTATGCATTATGGTGTTTGTAACTTTTTGTATCTGGGCGTCAACCCGCGTGTCGTTGACCGCGATATCTGGTGGTGGAGGTTAGCTTCACTCTTATCATCCTAAGCGAGCCACATACACACATTGTTGTTGCCGCGTTCAGTCATAAACATGGTGGTAGCTAGGTCATAGGAGTACAACGTAAGAAAATTAGCATGAGAGGTTGGGTTGACCCCCTTTTGCTAATTTGATTAACCTCTTTACCTTTAATGAATTAATACATTAGGTCTTAAATAAAGGGAATACTTGCCTTTTTATCAGTTGCATAGAGAAGTTCTCCATGGGATAACATGGCTGTTTTTTTTTCCAATAAACTATCGGTCTCGAAAATTTTTACATCCAACCTCTGCGCTGCTCTCCATTGTCGTCCCAATTGATAAGCAATGTATTAGCAGATTATATATCTTGCCCCAATTTACGAAGAAATCCCAGTCTCCTTCCTATTAAAATTTAAAAGTAAGACGAAAAATTCGAGAACTGACAGTGAACACAAATATAAAATCGTTGGTTTGACGCACTTTCATCATGCTCTGAGGATTCTTAACCTTCCTTGTGTGGTCGAAAGGTAGCTTAGTCCCTTGATACATCAAAATCTTGCGAGGCAGCCGATGGCCAAAGAAGGCGGGACACTTTGATTCATTTGGTGAGCGAACCAAAAATTTTGAGATTTGTTGTACAGGCGACCAACTTTAAGATAAGGCACGTACTTAAGGAAGGCAAGCAACATTCATCTATGAAAGCCTATAGCCAAGTTGAGTTGGTGATTTTGTTTACCTCACTGCACCCAACCAACACATTCATGGGGGGCCTTACTCCCTCACCTGCTCTCTCTTCAAGCTTCTTGAGGTAATCCAAAAGCAAAAGGGTTCAACTTTTGAAAGCAAGTTCACCTTTCTTTACTTCTTTTAGACATCAAATGAATGTCCCATCGTCCCCTTTTAGTACTCCAGAGTTCAATAAACAAGTCTCAAAACAGCAATTTTTTTTTCTCTCTTTTTTTCTTTTTGTTGGTTAGTAAAAAACTACGAGTTGAGTACATGTTCGAACTTCTAAATTATACATTACCGAGCGACTTGTTGACTCGTATACACGGCCATTAGTTTTTCATTCTCCTTCCGCTTATACAGCTGAATTTGGTTAAGTGAACGCCTCATTGGTGAATTATTTTTTAACCACGTGAGATTCAAAAACTAAGTTAATATTCATTAGAAAGAGTGATAAGCTTTTTCTCAAGGAAAACTTTTGGCTACTACCAATATAGCAACAACTAATAATCGTTAAATATTTTTAAGAACTTCCATGCAATCACGCTAGAAAATGTGCTGCTAAAAATTATCGCCGCTAATATTAGCAAAAATATCGCTGAGTAAACTTTGAGACTAATTAATTAATTGTCAGTATCTTTCTATTCTCTCAAATTGCTTGTAAAGCGCAGTCACCGATGGTGGCGAGGCCACCTGCGCAGTAGGGGGACATTGCCGTGCTTGAAAAGTCAAGTCAAGTCTATCTATCACTAAAAAAGCCAAAAGAATGAGATCACCGTTCAATTTGGCCACCACCTCTGCTGAGTGAAAAATCAGATGGTTGCTGCTGACCAAGTATGAACATTCTAAAAGAACAGTAGATCACGCAAGAAAATTCTTCTTTGAAGATTCAAAACGGGATTATGTAATAATATTTTTTGCCCATCTTACTGTTAATGGAAAAAGTTTGACCTCACCAGTCACCACTGAGCACGCGTAGCTGGGGCATGGACCAACATTTTTTGTGGCAATTGCATTTCTAATTTTTTGGAAATTATTTTATAGGTCCCTAGAGCACACAGCCTTTCTCCTTTGTCATTACGCTGTTATGTCCAAAACTCAAATTGTTGATTTGTTTATCTTATATACACCGACGTTATTGTCATTGTCAACGTGTCACTTAATCATTTTTTTTAAACTCAGATATGGTTATTTAAGTAAAATATAAGGGAGATGATCCATTGCTCGCCCTCACGCTGGCAATTTAAATAATTTGCCCGCACGATCTGGCTGTCCACGCGCGAGATGTGGACAGTCTAGATCTATTTTTTACGTTTTTTTTCGTCGTCCGCTACGTAATGTAGCAGACGATACTTTTGATTAAAACACCGTTCGCTATACTACGGAGCGGACAAGACTTTTACCTTCGGGTACATTTTGTATATTCACTGTTCTACTTGTTGGTCATGATTCATGAACTCCTGACGTTGACATTACGGGTGAACGTAGAATTAATTAATCAAGTTGTTAATGGCGTAGACATTGACCGGAAAAGCAGGAAAGAGCTAACGGTGACACGTACCCTTGGGAAGCACTTGGTCAACATGCTTGTTGACTTTACACGCCAAAGTCTTCATCTCCGTACAGTAATGATCAGATTCAGAGTGTGGCAGAATTTCATCAAGGCGTGCGCTTTCCTTCGTGGACTTTGTAAAGGCTATCAAGATTCAAGGACTTGCCTCCACCTTTTCATTTTTTTCTGCATAAAGCTTGCCGCTTCCAAGATCTTCCTCTTTCGCCTTAATTTACTGCTGAGGTACATTCCAAATCTGGGTTGCTTGTACTTTCAATTGCTGTACATCCAAGTTGTTAACAGATTTCCATTTCGTTGATTCCTGATTTTGTTGTTTCTGTTATCCGGGGTGTTCTGCTATGATTACCTTTTTGAAGATAGAGTTATGATGTGTGGCAATTTTATGGTGGGCTAATCGTGTTGAGGGTGCATAACTCCCTTGCGATTCACTTACTGTTTGTCTTGCTGTCGTTTAATTTTGTTAGGCCGCCGGGAATAACTAATTTATGCTTGTTGGATTGTTTAAGAGAGTGAACCTTGGTGCCACCGCAAGGTTGCTCCGTTCTGAGCGAGCGGGAGTTTTTGGGTAGGCTGGGCCGTAGCCTATACGTTCTTCAAATAGAAATTCTTGTTTGAACCGGGCACTCGAGTTATCGAGTTGAAAATCTGGTTTTTGATCCTTTTGATATATCTCTCACATTTCTAGTGTGTGTAAAGAAGTACGGTTTACCCTATGAGACAGAATGTCCCATGCTCATTGTAGTTCACGTTAAGACATCTGTTACATCACACAGTACTGTGCCTTGTGCAGATAACCTAAAGATCACGTTCAAATGGTTATCTTGTGTTTCGGATTTCTTTGAATTTAAACCCAATAAGAAAGTTGTGTTAATTACATTGATATCGAGGCACTAAGAAATTCCAAGTTCGTGAAATTTGGTGGATAAAAATGGGAACGAGGCAAAACTATATAGGTTATATTTGTGTGCCATATGGAACCATGGGCGACATTTTTTGAAGTTGATTAGTGCACCCTAAATCTTGTAAAGATGAACAGGTAGTGCATTTTTGCGATGTCTGATTGATGTTCATGACACGCTCCTGCAATTTTGCTGGGATGAGAGTCAAGAGATGTTTAAGGAAAATAAAGCTACTTTAGACCGGTGAGACTCGAGGACGTCATATATTCGCAAAAGATGGACATGGGTGATACAACCACTTTAGACTGGCGAGACTCGAGGACTTCATATTTCCAAAAAGGGTGGATATAGGTGATATAGTACTACACCAAATGTAAAATAACTTGTACACGTAAGTACGCTCCCTCGATTATTTCATATGAAACTTCAGGCAGATGAAAGTATTTCGGAAAGGGGGATCAGAGATTGACCACCACTTTGGAATCTTGATTGGTGTGGAAGCTCTTTCAAAGTATATGAAGTTCTAGCTCTTTCAAAGTATATGAAGTTCTTCAATTGCTACAATCTACTTTTGTTTGTTATGTATTTTGGTTTCAAGTTCTGTAGTTATGTGGAAGAAACCCATTGTGTTTTTTAACTTTCTTATCATCGATGATGTATTACGACTAACATATTTCCACTCTGTCAGATTGACAGGCTTTGGGTTCAGTTTTATCTTTAGCAGTTGCAAAAGAGTGTCTTGAGAAGGGCTGGTCACCTATAGTGATGACTTGTTTCCCTTTCTTATTCAGTAGGGGAGTGACCTCAGCAGGCAGAAGATTTGGCGAATTTGATGAAGGTAGACTCATAAGCTGTTGTTTATGGACAGAATGCTTCATATAAAAGATTTAGTTAAAGCTTTAATTTGCTGTAGATGACCTGTTCATTCGTGAAAAACCTGTGTGTAGATAATTTCTTCAGCTACTCATTTTTGCATATCAAGAAGCTCCTGATGAATTTGAATTGTGAACAGAGTTCTCAGGCATCCACAATGTCGTTCTTTACTCCTATAAAGAGCTACAAGCTGCAACAAATGATTTTAGTCCGGCGAACAAAATTGGGGAGGGTGGGTTTGGTTCTGTTTTTAAGGTAAGAATCTAACTAGTTTGTCAGGTATAACAGGGATGCTTATTGAATTGCCACATTATCAAAATGATTGTTAATCCCTTTTGTTGCTCTTTTTCTTTTAAAGGCTGACACCTTCTTCTTGAACTACATTGTGGTTAATTAGGGAAGGCTGAGAAATGGAAAAGTTGCTGCTGTTAAGGTTCTTTCAGCAGAATCAAGACAAGGTGCCCCAGAGTTCGTGACAGAGGTTAAAGTGATTTCCGATATAGAGCACGAAAACTTAGTAAAGCTTTATGGCTGTTGCGTGCAAGATAATCACAGAATTTTGGTCTACGAATTCCTTGAGAATAACAGTCTCGCTCAAACCCTTCTCGGTAATTTCATTCTTAAGGTTCTTTATTTTGAGGTCTTGAATGCTGCTTAAAACCTCCAGCAGCCCTAGCAATCTAAGTACAATAGTCAAGAATTGTGACTGAAGGAAGAAACGTATTTTTTTGATGGAAACGTATTTTTCTATTTCGTGAGGAATCATTTCAAATTATGATATCCAATGGATGGTATAAATTATTTAGGAACTGTAAGCCCTTCTTGGTTAGTCCTTATGATTTCTCTTTTCAATCTCCAGGCTTCCATTTTTGGTTTTTGTTCTCAATCTTCATTGTCCATCGTGCTCTTTTTTGACTCATAGATCATTGTGCTCTTCATTAGAAAGACCCTCTTTCCCAACTACTCTTCTCACTCGTCCAGTGTTTCATCCCCAGATCCAAGGTGCTTGCACCGGTCAACGATTAGTTGTTTGCTACTTATTTCGGAGTAGAGCCATAATTTGCTTTTTTACTTAAACGGTTGAGTCTTTCCAAAAGATGGGCAAGTGTTGACATTGGTTGAGGATTGTCTTCTTAAAACACTTTTCAGAAGGGAGCACTAACATGCTTCATGTGGAAAATAAAAAAGATAGTGATGACGATAAACAAACGGGGCCTCCGTGCCTCACCTTTTCTCAATGACCTTCTAACTCACATCTTGCCGAACCAGCACTACAATTTTGTGTCCCATATGCCTAATTGTTTCAGACATTCTGCTTTCAGGCGGAGGTCACAGCAGCATCCAGTTTAGTTGGCGAGTACGTACCAAAATCTGCATTGGGATTGCAAGGGGGCTTGCCTTTCTTCATGAGGAAGTGCGACCACATATAGTTCACCGTGACATCAAAGCAAGTAATATCCTCCTTGATAAAGACTTGACAGCTAAGATTTCAGATTTTGGTCTTGCAAAGCTCTTCCCTCCTAATGTGACTCATGTTAGTACCCGTGTGGCAGGAACAATGTAAGTAAACCTAGTTCTACTTATGCACCCACTTTCTCTTAGAGCTCATTGCAAAAGCTGTGTTGTGATAGTGTTCATTGAAGTAGTGATTGTGATACTGACCATTCTACACCTCTGCATGTGATGTCAGCTAATGAAACTTGATTTTCTCATTGCTTCCGATCCCACTTTTTCTGGACTGCTTGTCAGTTGGTTTTTTTTGAAAGATAAAGATTCATTAGATTCGATACTTTTTGATGAAGTTGCAAATATGTCGTGCATATTTTTAGCATCTCCTTGAATTTTGTAGATGCCCAAACGGTAAGTGAGCATGCCGAAGTATTCTGACTTTGGTCTAAGGCTATTCAAGTGGGAAAACATTTTGAATCTGATGTTGGTTCATCCATATTCTAACATGTTTCCCTTTACCCTACGAATGATACGCCCATTTCTTCCATCACTTACATTTTTTTCCCAACTAGTCCAATCTCACTCTATTTTTGCTGTTTCAGAGGCTACCTGGCACCAGAGTATGCAATAAGAGGGCAATTGACGCGTAAAGCAGATGTCTACAGTTTTGGTGTTCTTCTTCTCGAACTAGTCACTGGGAGATGCAACACAAACGCACGATTACCTATTGAAGAACAATATATTCTTGAAAGGGTATGAAGTTTTACGCTATAAATTTCATTGCAGTTCAAAGACCTTAATCCTTAAGTTAAATTATTGCAAGTTCTGGTAATAATCTTGACACAAATGCTAATGAAATATCTTAAATGGGTAGGAAAATAGCGTGATCAAGTTTCTTGTGGTTATTATGTCTGAACCCACCCTTCTGATAACATCTCAATAATCCGTATGAACACTTTCGATTCCACAATTGAGATCATAACATGGAAGCCGTATAAATGGATATCTGCAGTTTCCTCCTCTATCTTTGAATAGTTTCCTTGGGGCATGAGCCCTCTTCTTTTGCCTCTTAATTTAGTTACCCCTTCCCGATTAAGGGTCTAAAAATAAGCATACCAAACATATGAAATGGATTAGAAATTTTGTTTGGCATGTTTTTGCAAGTATACAATTATCTACTACGTAAAAATTGTTTACAATTGATTACGACGGAAATCAAGTGGATATGAAGATGGAAAATAAGTTGTTTTGATTGGTATGAAGTTACGTGCTATCACGAGGTTTTTGACTGTTAGTAAAATCTAAACAAACCAAAACAGGCACTCTGAACAGAGGATCTTTTGTCCTTGAAGAAAGAGAGAAGGGAGGGGGTTTCACATCTGATTTGAAGTTATTTTCTGGACAGCATTTGAGAAACTTCTGTTCAATTATTGCAGACATGGCAACTTTACGAGAGGAGGGAGTTGGTGGCTCTGGTAGACACAGCATTACACGGACGTTTTGATGCTGAAGAGGCTTGCAACTTCTTAAAGATTGGTCTTCTCTGCACCCAAGACAATCCGAAGCTTCGACCCTCCATGTCAAATGTGGTGAAGATGCTGAGGGGTGAGAAAAAGTATGATGGCGATACGATAACCAAGCCAGGCCTTATTTCCGATTTCATGGATCTCAAAATTAGAAGCAACCCTAAAGCTGAGCTTGATACAAACTACACTTCCTCTGGCTCAGATAATTTGACACTGTCTTCGGGAATGTCATCTCAACCAACCATGACCTTCACCGCGACATGGGATAGGAGCATTTGAACTTCTGCAATGCGTGAGACTGGAGGGGGGCAGATTTGTTGATTTACTTCTTGTGTAAATCGTTTGGGGGTCTTTGGGAGATCAGCAGCTTCTTGTAAATTGTAGGTTTTTACTAGCCATTATTTTGTTCTTGTGGAGGATTTCGTACTAGGGATTTCACAAAAAGAAACAGATGCTATTACGTGTTTCAGTTTTCCCACCGTCCCCACTTCTTACATTCTTTCTTTTCTACATGTTTCTCAATGAAACTTTGGTGTTGTAAGCAATAAAAGAAATTAGTCCTAGTAGTTTTGGTTCTAGAGAAATTAATATTTGACTAAAGCCATGATAAGTCATATATGCAAGTGTAAGGAGTTTGGTATTTGTAGTAAATGAGTTTCAAGGAGTTTGGTTCACAGCAATTGCATATGCATACGTTAACCACAGAAAGGAATTGGGTGGTAGGGAAAATCAATGCAGGGGGTATTAGTTGTGTTCATGATGACATACTTATAATTTCTGGCAATTACCACCTAATGGCAATGAGGTTGCGGTGTGATACTTAATGATTGCATATGGGCTTCATAGGGGTAGCTGGGATTTCATTGCAATGGTCATCTTATCAGAACTAGTAGCTAGGTGCGTTGTCTAGGTTTTAGCTCATTGTGAACTTAGCTATCAACACTTGGAAAGATGTCTACAATTCTAGAAAAAAAATTGGTTTGAAGTGAAGACAATATTATTCACATGTCAGCAAGAGACTGACTATTCTGCAATTTTGCCTGTATGCACCACTGATGATGCTTACATTGGCTTATGAATTGAAGAACTACAAATGCCAAATACTGCACTCCTGGTCCTTGGAGTCCTTGGAGTCCTATGAGTTAATAGTTGATCTGGGGCCATGAGCAGCTCAAGTTGCCTTTGCCCAGAGTACAAGACACTCCTTCTTTATCACATATGAAATGATCTCTACTGGCAAATCTTTTGTTAACAATTCGACTATAAACTCCCTATTTAATACAATGCTCCCTCCAATTGTTGAATAATTGTATTTACTTAAAGTAATACCGTTTAACAAGTCAAGCGAAGAATGTATAGACAGTGAGTGATGCTAATACTAAAAATTATTATAAATACCTTAAAATTTTGCAAAAGAAAGTCAAATGAAAAAAATCAATTATAATAAAGAGATTTGGCCTCAACATGTCCTTTATGAGATCAATTAGCGACGGATGTTAGATCGACAATCAAAGCACAAGCGTACAAATTAACATTTTTTTCAAAAATGACATGTTAAAATGGCTCCAGAATGGAGTCAAGTAGCAAAATCAACACCAGCCCAGACAACCTACTAACAGAAATGAACAACCAGCCACCAGTCCATCAAGTAAAATGGAATCAAGTCATTAACCAGCCCCACCTTCACCATCATTGCTTATCCCTAAATCCACAAAGGAAACAGTAGTAATAAATACCCCTCATTTCCAAAAGTCACCCTTCACCGCTTCATCCGCTTGTACTCTACTAAATCAACTGTACTCTCTCTCATCACCCCCATCTTTCTCTTTTTAGAACTTTTTACTTTCTTTTTCACGAGCATTCCCTGGAAAAAGCTAGGGTTTCGTCACCAGAAAGGTTTTTTATAGGCTTACTCTCGAGAGTCCATTAAAGACCTGGTTCTTTCTTTTCTTTCACCAAGACCCAAGATTTTTCGGTCCTCCTCCTAATTATCTCTCGGGTCTGATCGCTTCCGGATGTGTATATATGTGGAGGGTATTATTCTATTTTCTTGAAGTTCTCGTTTCTATGGTGTTTGAGATGCAACAAGTGAAGGGGTGACATATATTACTATATGGGAAGAAACAGCTAAAGAAGGCAAAAAACCCAAAAAGGATTTGTCATTATTTGTGTCAAAAAAGTGAAGGACTAGTTAATTTATGGGTTTGGCTTTTTTGGAGACGTACATGTGAAGCAAATTAGTCTTCCCAACTGTTCACTTCATCAAATGCCAACTTTTACTGCGTGAAGATGCAAGCTTTTGGATTGTCTTCTTGCTGTATATGCTCCTATTCTTGCCTTTTTTGGCTATGAGATGTGGTTTGGTGTTCTGGTTTTTGAGTGGATATCAGGTGCAATCTTGCTCCAATTTATAAAGTTTACCCAATGGGTACTGTCCAGTGGTGGAGACGTAGACTGTTTCCACCTCTTAATTCATGATCACTGGTAGCGTTTTCTCAAGAAAGTGGGCAAAGGATCTGGGTTTTTATTGCAGGCTCCACTAGGTTTGTAGTTGAAGTAGGTAGATTTTATGCAACTTCAATATTCTTAGTAATGGAGGATATTGGGTTGTTCAAGCAAGGATGGAAATGGGTACAATCAAAGAAGTATTGTTACTCGGTTGTCAGCACTGCAGCCAGCTGTTTCAGGGACAAGATTGGGGTTTTTATAGAGCGGCATTGGCCAGTGGTTTGCTGTGGGTGTTCAACACTTGTGAGAGTTCTGCTTTTCTTGCTGATTCATTGGAAGGATTGCATTCTTCGTGGTTTTCGGTCCTCCATTGGGTTGGGTTCAGCAGCTCTGCTTGTTATTATGTGGAGTTGCTTCCTTAGTTTGACATCGATGTCTTGCCTGGTCTACGTGCTTCTCAGTATGGTACGACTCATAATTTCAAACTCTCGCACCTATCTATAGTTTTTTATCAATCTGAGTGTCTTTGGTTCCTTTATCCTCGGCTTATTTTCTTTTTCTGCTGCTTAATTTGTGAATGAACTTTTGTACTAGCTCTTGGTATATTGCACCACAATGTAGTTATGCAGCATCTAATATACGTTGTGTAACAAAGTAGGCCTCAGGCCCCAGTTTGGGGACGCAATTACTTGTAATCTGGGGGTTGAAAATTTGCTCAAGAGGCACAAAGAAGTGGGGTCATTGATAGATTTTGCTGGAAGAATATTCACACTATGAAGGGGTAGCAGAAATAATCTAGGCTTGACTCGTAAATACACTTAATGACATTTGTTATTTTCCTGTTTCTTCCAAAATGTACATTTTGATGATGGTATAGAAGGGGTAGATAGGCTCAACTTATAAATACGTTTTGGTGATAGTATAGAAGGGGTAGTGAGAGTAAATTATGCTTAACTTAAAAAAAATTCTTTTTGGTTACATGAGAAATCCGTTATGCACTTAATGAAGTTTGTTATTTTCATGACATCCATTCTTGCTAACAAGTATATCTCCATAACGTTTAGCATTGAATACAGAGGTGCAAAGTAGCGGAATATGAAAAAATACCTTCGTATATAGCCCATCTGCTAATGTACTTGAAATAGCATGTTGGATCCAAGAAATGCTATTATATGCGTATCTTTGAGAACCTTGACACTAAGTCATCTGCATCTTCCAGGGAGCTGCTGGGGCTGCTGTCCGGTACTTGGGTTACACTCCTGGACTTTTTATCGTTGGGCTGTTTGCTATTTTGATTTTATGGATGTATGCTAACTTTTGGATAACCGGCACGTTGTTTATAGTTGGAGGTATGCAGCGTGTCTCTTCTGGATTGACTGTGATCTGCTAAATGTTGTTTCTTTGTACATTTTGTTCTCTTTCTCCCCGTTCTTTTGTTTAGAGGATACTGTACTATTGTTTTGAGCATCAGAAGTTGATGTGCAAAATGGACATAGGAGTAGGACTGCAAAGGTAATCAGCATATAAGGTTCATAAAAAAGTTTGCTTAGTATTTGTCCCTTCGAGTTTCCTTGTAAAGTAAAAATTGAATTTAATTCGACTATTGTCTGCGTCATTCGATGCTCAAATCTGACTCACTGTTCGTTTATTTTTTTGGCACTCTCAGGCTTTTTTACTTCACTTGCTCTGATACATAAATATTTTTTTCCCTTTGTTTCTGTTCTATGAAATTCCAGAACACTGTAGCCAGTTATTTAATCTCTGTTCACTTGCTTCGAGGCAATAACTTTCTGCATTTATTTATGAAATGTGTGGTTCCTGTAGTTCAGGTTCTCGTGCATGCACAATTAAATTTCATTGATTAAAATTTTAGAAGTCTTTTCTACTTTTTTGGTGTCCTCTGGATGTGCTTAACTACAAGATCTATAGAAGCAAAGTCCAGTATCCTTAAGGTGAAAGTTCTCTATCTTTCTCCAATCTGGTGCCTTCATTGATAATGTACCTCTCTGCAAACTGCAGGTTATTTATTTTCCCTTAATCATGCACGATTGGTGGTCTTAATGGCAACTATATATTCTATCTATTGTGTTCAAGTTCGTGTTGGATGGCTTGGCGTTTTTGTATCAATAAACCTTGCATTCCTCTCAAACGATGTGTTAACCGTCTTGCTCCAATGGTGTGACAATTTGAGTGAAAGCACAAACTTTGAAGAGCAAAAGGAATCAGAGTCGCTTGGAGAAGATGACTTCTCAGGAGAGACTGAATCTTCTGTCCCCACCAATGAGCCTGAGAAGGTGCACTCGTCCAAGTCATCCAGCAAAACAGCTGCTACGTCATCTTTTGTTACCAAGCCAAAGGAATCTTTTGCTAAGAGTATAGTTAGAGACAACAATAGTTCGCTCGATGAGATGCAACGGATTTTATGTAGTATCAATCATTATGAAGCTCTAGGATTTTCTCAGCACAAGAAAATCGATGCTTTGTTGTTGAAGAAGGAATACAGGAAGAAGGTATGCTAGCTTACTTGTGTACATGCTCAAAGTTTTTCTTTGTAGTTTATTTTCTCTAAAAATGTTTATCAAATTTATTGTGGTTAAGTTTTTGGATAGTCCTTTGACTCCATTTCTGCATCCTTATTCAGGAGGAGTTATAAGCATTCTCGGTTCAGTTTTGTATTTGGAGGTATCATACATGAAAATAATACTTAGGACTCGGTGTTAGGTTCATCAAATCAGGATCAAATGGTGGGAAGAAATTTTTTGTTGCTTTTGCAGAACCATGATAGCATTTTGGGGTTTTTTATTGTTTCTTGTTCTTGGACTATGAAATGGAAGAAATTAAACCTGAAAATGAATTTCTGTTGACAGGCCATTTGCAAGAAACTGTTTGGTGTAATCTTCTGAAGTGTCAAGTATTTGGGCACCCAAATTGGCGTTTCGTTAATACGAGTTCTTTGACAAATCCTTTTAACATTTTGATCACTCTCCACTTCTGAATTATTGTGTAAGCAGAGGCTGATATGAGTAAAAGGGTTTACAATTCAACTCATGATGATTTGGCGTCAGCTACATGTTTACTCTTCTCCAGTCAGCTTGTTATTGTTCCACATATCCATTTAGTCCACTAATCAATAAAATTGTCACCATCGGCAAAACAAATGTAGCTTCTGATAAATTCTATATGCATGCTTCTACACAATACATACGTCGTCTATTTTTGTGCTTCTCTCCTCCTTAATAATATCCTTGTCATTTATTTCTTCGTCTATTTGGTTCTCAGGCCATGCTTGTGCACCCTGATAAAAATATGGGAATCCCACTAGCAAGTGATTCGTTTAAAAAACTTCAATGTGCATATGAGGTAAGAGTTCCTCAAATGTTATGCAATGGACGTAGATAAATCTTTTGTTCCTATAAGTTGATGTCTGATATGAATTTCGTTGTGCCTCATCTGCAAATGTTTAGATTCTTTCTGATTCCACAAAGAAAAGAGACTATGATGAGCAATTGAGGAAGGAAGAGTCTAAGAGTGTCTGCCAAAATTCTGCTGGTACTTCGCATCAGGTATAGATGTATAATTATGCCAGTTTGCTTATTTGCATTACCGCAGGTAATTACGTCTAGAAATTGTGATACTCTCTTTCAGGGATACCATATTAAATCTAAAGGGAATAATAGGAAGCTTAAGTCAGAAATAATACACTAGTTTTTATGTCTCGATTGTTTCAAAAACTTCATCAAAAGTTAATGTTAAGAAGGGACTTGACCATAACATTCTGTGTTCTTGGCAGCCCAATACGAAGTCCATAGACAGTATCTTTCCCAAGAAAGCAGCATACTACTTTGAAGGGGAATACTAGTTAATTATAAAGATACTTCACTAAGCTAATTGTTCCTTTTCCTGACTTGCATCAGTTCTGTGATCTAAGTTTGGCTTTTGAGGTTTTACTCTTTCCTTTTGGTAGGTAATACCAGACCAGATCTCTCTCCAAAGTACTCTAATATCTGTCCTTTGCCATTTACTGTGGGGACTTGTTTACGAGTGAATTGGGATAATTAGGCTTTCAGGTCTGTTTTTAGTAAGTTAGGACCTGTCTGGGAATTCTTGCAAGCGGGCCAGTAGAGGATATGGCTTGCTAGTTTCTGGTTGGCCTGCAGTTGCCAGTCACTTTCTTCTGGAGCTTTTCAAGTTAGGGAAAAACTACTCTGGTACCAAAGTCAGTGTCAAGTTTCTTGAACTAGATTATGAGATGAGGGGACCCGTGTTTCAAATTGTGTCTCGAGCTGTACCTCTTTATAGGAGTCAAATAGGATTGGGGAGCTCTTTCTTTTGAAGCAATGTTGAGCTGCATGAAGACATCCTTGAGGCATCCCAATTGCCTTGAATTATTTACTTCCTCATTTTACCGGGGGATTGTACAATTGGATTTTTTTTTAACCTTTCCTCCTAAATTAGCAGGATAACCCTGACTACTGCTCTGAAGAGTCGAGGCGTATACAATGCACAAAATGCGGCAATTCACACGTTTGGGTTTGCACCAATAGAACTAAGGCCAAAGCGAGATGGTGTCAGGTTTGTTTGTTCAATACTAATGTGTGTGTTTTTTTGTTTGTCTGGAGCTGATAGCAGTTTATGCCATTTAAATGGATTAGGATTGTTGTCAATATCATCAAGCCAAGGATGGAGATGGATGGGTTGAATACAAAGGCTCACTGGTCTTTGATCAGCCCCAAAAGGTATATTCACGCTAAGGGAACTTGGTTGCTTAAACTTTGTCTACATGTTTCAAATGTTGAGCTGTTAAGACAATGGATAACTGCATGTTATATGTTATAGTGTAGTAACCATGTAAGAATTTGGTTTTTGATCTACCACTTTGACGCATTTGGATGTGAGAAGGAACCTATTTCCCCATTAAATGCTGTCTCCTTTGTGACGTACTAGTTTTCAGAATAAGAAGTCGAGACTTGTATTGATGTGGGAGGCTCTGCACTTTGCAGCTAAATTCTGTGAATTATCCCTTTGACTTTATTCATGCTAAACTAACATTTTGAAAGCTCCAAGCTACTGTGTCCTTACTTCTTCTCAGATCAGCTTACTAGGTTTCGACCTCATGATTAACCACAATGTGTCTGATTTATATTAGAGGTGGCAATAACAACCCAAACCCATTTACCCGCCCAAATCCGCCCATTTAAAACTCACCCAAGTTAGACCCATTAAATAATTGGGTCTAACTGGGTCAACAATTACTGAATCCAGTAACTTATGGGTTTAAATGGTTTTAATTGGGTGCCCATCAACCCATTAATAGTTTGACACTTAAAATTTTGAAACCTAAAATTTTTACACAGCAACGACCAGACGCAAGGCCAAGCCGCCGACACCGATGTCACCCCCGGCCATCGTCATCGCCATCGCCGCCATCTCCACCTGCCGTCGCTGCCGCTGCTGTCCCCCATCTCTGCCTTCCTGTCATGATGGTGCTCAAATCTGTCCATCCCACCTTAGTCTCCAGTCACTGTCGTCAGCGTCGCTGCCGCCGCCGTCTCCACCTACCGTTGTCGTCGCTGCCGCCACGGTTGTCTCCAGTAGTTGTCATCCCATCCCGTCGGCTCAGATCTGTTCTTTCTCTGTATAGATCTACTATTTTTCTGGGTGATCTTCAAACATTTTGGTTGTTGGCTGAGTTGGTGGAGCGACGACGTGGCGGTGGTGGCGCGGCGATGGTGCAGTGATCGTGGCGAGACAGTGGTGCAGCGATGGTGGTTAGACGACGGATCTGACTTGGTGGTGGCTGTTTACTGCGTGATGGTGGTGCCCATGTGGCTGGGGGATGGTGGTGGTTGCAGGTATTGCGACGGTGGAATCATGGTGGTTTGCTGCGCGATGGTGGTAGCGTTGTGGCTGGGCAATGGTGGTAATTGCAGGTATGGTGAGGTGAACTCATGGTGGTTGCGGTTGCCTTACGGTGGATGTCATCTTTTGAGCGGTGGTGATTGTTTGCTGTGTGATGGTGGTTGCAGGTAGGGACCGTGGTGGTTCCAGGTATGGGGTAATGGTGGAGTCGTGGTGGTTGCCGTTGCCTTACGGTGAATGCTGCTGTTAGTACGGTGGTTTGGCATAGTTGTTGTTCAGTGTGACTTTGGTGTTGGTTGGTTAAGAATCAAGATGCAAAGGTAAAAAAAAATTAGGATATGGGTCATTAATGGGTTAAACCAACCCATTTAAGAGATGACCCAGTTAACCCACAACTAAATGGGTCTAAATGGGTCAACTACCCATTTATACCCAACCCATTTAATCTTAATCCAAACCCAACCCACCCACCCATTATGCCACCCCTAATTTATATGGTCCTTTAGTCAACTCAGATGTTGTATTGAAGTCTGAATTTAATTACCACTTTTTTCCTGTTATGCATGCATTGCTCTTTGTGCTAAGTGTTTTGGTTGCAAATTAGGTGGAGATTCCACGTGCATTTGTCTGTGCCGAGAGCAAGATCTTTGACGTGTCAGAATGGGCTATTTGCCAGGTCAGTACCTAACTACCTATATATATGCACGTGTATCTGTGTGTCTGTTTCTAGATATCAGTCATACATATACTCATGCTTGTTTTTCATTAAGTGAAACCCTAATTTTCATAAATTGTGTCAAACAATATAGAATGCGCAATCAGAATGAAAAATGAAATTTGAGGGGGAAAAATTAGGGAGGGAGCTTACACACGATCTTCTCCTCTGAACATTAAAAAATGTGTCTGATTTGTATGGTCCTTTAGTCAACTCAGATGTTGGAAGGGGCTTACACACGAAAAAACTTGATCTACTCTTGTGATGTCAAGTGAAAACTTGTTGGCGTAAGCTGCCTACTTTCTGTTGTTTGAAACTGGAGATTTCTTTTGCGATGGATGACCAGCAATTCTGGCTTTCTAGCGACACAAGTTGGGATTCCGAGATTGTTCGAATGATGGAAATCTTGGGTATTTATGCCCCAATTGTGCAAGAGAAGAGACCCACCACAAACTCTGTATGGTATTTACATGCATCCTATTTTGTCTCACGAAGTTACAGCCAGTAGTTAGTCATAAGTATATGGTGACTTAGGTTTGGGATGGGGTACAGTTCCCTGTAATGCTGCAGTTATATGGGCCATTTATCCGTAGCTGCTTTCCTCTATGTCTGATTCTCATGTAGAATCAGAAAATTAATCTCTTAGTGATATGAACATCATTAATGCTGTAATTTGGTCAGCTTGAGTTTGCCTTTACTCACATTAACCTCCCTTTGTTTTCTTTTTGGGGAGACTTAGGGCCATGATGTTGCTCCTTGAGCATGTCTTACAGATATTGTCTCGGTCCTAGGAGTTATGGTGTTATGCAATATGCATGAAACTTTGTACCGATTGTCGATGAGAAGTTACCAATCCTTTGATTGACTAAAACTGCAATGATTGCTCCGTCCAGGGAATGGCTTGTAGGCCCAATACCCATCGGCCGAGCTTCCACGTGAACATGGTTGGACTGGAGAAATCATCCCCAAGATCAAACTCAAGCAGATATCCATGGGATTTGGATGCGGAAATGATGGATGAAGAGGAAGAATTTGAGATGTGGCTTCAGCAAGCTCTAGCCTCAGGCTTCTTCTGTGAGACGTCTAAACGCAGAAAGAGCTGGAGCCCCTTCAAGTTGCCTCAGAAGAAAGGAAAGAACCATTGGCGAAGATCATCGTAGACGACGAACTCTGGTTGGTTTTCAGATAAGAGCCACCATTGGCCGGGAAAAGGAACACTTGGGCGCCTGGTGCCTGCTTCCACTGTAGCAACCATTACAAGGCGCCCACCTGAACTCATTTGTTGGAGAAGAAGAAGAATATTTGTTGCGGATACCTGATGACATTGGCCAAAGGTGCCTGATGATTGCATCAAGGAGAGGGAAAGTCGTGAAAAGACTAGCTTCACTTGATCCCTGAGCATGTACATAATTTTACTTTCTTTTTACTCTGTCAGCTGTTATGTTGCAGATACCATTTTTGTCCTCCATCCATGTAAAATTAAACCTTGTGTGGATGCCGTCTGGTCCCGTGTACATTATTGGTCAAATTAAAACATTCAAAGTAGATCTAAGTTTCTGATTTGTATAACGCAGTTGTAATAAAAATCAGCAGGGTAGGAATTACTACATTGATGTCACTAATGCACACGGTGTGGTCAAGCATCTGAAGGTGTGAGAATGGACGTTTTACCTTCACATAAAAACTGTATGACTTGTCGCTAATACACGTATTAACGATAGTATGAGGCGTGGACAAACATTTGAAGGTGTGAAAATAAACGTCTTACAGTCACATAAAAACCATGTGTGGTATTATCGCCGGCAAATGGAGATGTTTGAGAGGGGGAGGCAATTTTCACTTCTAGTATACCATATATACCCTCTTGTTTGTCGCTAAAAAGTCACGTTCATTACTGAAGTGCATTTTTAGCGGCAAAAGAAACCTATAAGGATGAATATAACATTTTTTTTTCTTTTTTAACAACCTTCCAACTTTTAGCAGTGGAAAATTTTAATGAAATATGGAACAACAAACCGATAAGTGGAAGCTACCAATTCTGAAATGTCTACACTAGCCAAGGGAGTTTTACTAATATCTAATCGAGAGAGATCCAGTCCATCGATACATGTGACCTTGCACTTCATACAAATGGTCGTCAACTCTTGCTTGATATCCAAGATCTGGCAGCTCCGCTGCACCAATGATCTCTTGCCATGTCATTTAGTCAAACAAACGTCTCGAATTAGTGGGAATCCTTTTAACTTAGAGATCGATGCTTGAATATACATCTTAAGGCCCAATAGTACTACTACACTAGCCAGCTCTAAATGACACATTCATTGCCCCTCTACCAAATGCCTACTACTACTGCTCTGCCGAAACAACGTAGACAACCACCTCATCTGGTTCTGAACCCGGTCACAAATCGCTGGATACCGGCAAAATCAGATACAATGTTTATGTCATTGAAGCTGCCTTTGACTTTGGTTTCCATGTAGTCTAGAAGAAACTTGCACTGCTTTTCACCGTTTGTCTGCAGCAAGAAACAAATAGAATAAAAGATTTCAATCGGCACTATCTCAGCAAATTAACAACACTACCAATGTCCTATCAAAGCAAACACTCCGTTCAAACTTTTTTTGTCAACCTTTCTGGTGCTTGGAAGTTTTTTTACCACTATGGGGTCCTTAACGTAACAAGCAATGTATAGTGTTTTATAAACTTCTAAGTATTGCTAATAAAACTTAAAAGTTGTGAACTTAGTAAGAGCAATTTGCACTGCAGTAACATTATACTATCCCCGTTTCTGATATTCTTCTCTTTCGTCAGAAATTTGACAAACTGACAACTAGAATGATGTAAATACTTTTCTACATCTGTTTGAATAATAGTACCAATCTCAAGCATCCCCTTAGGAAAAGCAAAACATGAAATCACAACTACACAAATGTATTGTGTGACCAAGCAGGAAATCCAAACCCACGTCGTGTGGCTCAGTGATACCATGTTTCCTACCATATCAAGACTACATAGCGTGTATCAAGAATGGTAAGGTAAATGCTCATTCAACCGAAAGTGTATGGGTTGCAATATCAGCTGATTATATGCATCCACAACCTTACAAAATGGTTTCATATCCATGCACTCATCATTATCAGGAGACAATAAAATGGATTCTAGAGAAGGGAGGGGAGAGCAAACTTGTCAGTTTATAGGGGAAGCACTTCTAACTGGTACCTCAAAGGCAAAAAATCCACCAGGTTTCAACATTGAAACCGCTCCGTTGCAGAGATAGAGGAGGTCACCAATGCCATCTGTACCACCATCTAATGCAAGCCTTGGTTCATGTTTAACCTCTGCTTGTAGGCCGTTAATATGTTCAGTTGGAATATATGGTGGATTACTCACAATGCCCACAAGATCTCCTTCAGCCTCCTTCAATGGTCCAAACCATGATCCTTGCCTTATCACTACTTTATCCTGATATAATTCTAATTAAATAGGTTAAGAATGACAAGACATTTTGGAGATAATGAGAAACCAGCAGAAAGGAAAAGGGTGGGGGCGGATTTTTTGGGGGGAGGGAGGTGGGAGGGTCCGTGAGACAAAAATTTCCCAGTGAATATCAACATCATCACAGATGATTCTTCTATTTCTTTTGGATTTGAACGTCCAACACTACAGCCTTAACGCATCACACTGTCCCTTGAAGTATTTAAGAAAACAAAACATTTTAAGAGAACCTAATATTGTCCACCCTAACTTGTACATCCATTCCAGCGAAAGGCTTGGCTTGGCAAACAACATGCCTCAAACTTGAATTGAAGTTCTTTCTACTTGAAAATAGTAAACCACAAAAAGGGAAATCCCAAAAATAAACAATCTAATGTTTGCTATAAAGGAGAGACTGGAAACATTACTATGTATTTTGAACAACTTAAGGTTCCTCATTGGCCACGCTCCATCCAAGAGGAACCCTAAAATCTGGGGTATTAACATCCTATATGTTTCATAAAAATCAACCAACTCAAATAATTCCACCACTAAAGCTAAAGGGCAGACGTACATAGGTCTTGACCCTATAATTTGCCCTGAATGGTAATGGCATTTTTTTTTTATCAAACAGGCAAAGTTAATATTGGCTAGATGTGCGTATATAGTGTAGACCAATTACATCTGTCAATTTCGGCTATCAGAAGCCTAAAATTACTTGATAGTGCTCTCCCAATGTGCTAAATATATGTCCTTGAATAAGGTGCGACCTAATTCACCAAAAAGTGAAAGCCATAGCGCTAGAGCAAAAAAATTGACACATGTTTAGTAAGGAAATGGCAAAGCGACAGCGGGAGCAAGAGCAATTATAGGGAGCAAAATGCACACTCTAAGCAATAATAAGGATACACTTATCAAAAAGAGAAAAAAGGTAGCAAGGATACTACATAATCATTGGCAGTGACGTAGCTTAATAAAATCACTAACCTGCAAATTATACCTTTGCACGTTGAAGGATGCCACTTCGACCGCGACTGGACTCAAATCCGTCGCAATGACCATCCCCCGATCCCTCAAAATCCTGGCAATCCCAATAGCAATTGCACCACTCCCTGTCCCCAAATCAGCCCACAACCCATCCCCCAGCTCATCATTGCCCTTAATAGCATCACTCACCAATTCAACAACCTGCTCGGTCTCGGGCCTGGGTATCAAAACCCCTTCTCTAACGCCCAACACCAAGTCCCTCCAGTGCTCACACCCAACTATGTACTGAAACGGCCTTCTCTCATCAATCCTTTGCTTCCATAACGTGTAAAGCTCTTCCAAATCTGTCCTTAACGACACTAACAGGTCATTGCTGACGGCACTCGGATTGCAATATGCTAGGGTTTTGGGGTTTTCGAGTGCGTCTTCTAAGAGCCAGGTCAGTTCTCTGAGCAACAGGTGGGTGTCCGGGCCGTTGTCTTGGGCTGAGAAGGATGCGCCGGCGGAGGAGGAAAGGGTTTCGGCCCAGTTCCGGAATTTTAGGAGGTCGGACAGGGAGGCTGAGGAGGTGGGCGGGCGGAGGAAGAGTGGGGTTGTTTCGGGGGTAAGGGAAGTGGGTCGGTGGGAAACTGATAAAGAGGAAATGGGTCGATGAGAGGGGTGGGAGTTGCAGAGGAGTGGCGCTAGTATGGAGGAGAGAGAGGTGCGCGTGAGGCTCAGCTTCATGCCTCTCAGAGAGACGATACACTGATACAGAGAAGGCGAATTGGCGTCGGATTTTCGAATGTTTTAAGGATATGTGAAACCATGATTTCACCCCCAAAATGAACTTAACCAATTTGGAGCGAAAACATCCATTCCTAACCGCTATTTTGTGAATTTAAGGGATACAAAAATAGACTACTTGATTGTCGTAATAAATTTTTAATTGTATTTATAAAAGGTCACGAATTTTAAAACATAAAAAGTTACGTGGGATAGAGATAGGATGAATTTGATTGAGACGGGACGGATGTTTATGTTGTCCATCTTTAATTTAAGTCGCCTATCTCCATCTTGCTCCGTCTTTAATTTAACGAAATAGTGTATTCTTGATTGTCCTGTCTTTAATTTAACGAAATAGTGTATTCTTGATTTAAATCACCTAATAATGTGTTAACTTAATTAGTTAGTAGTACTCGTTTATCAATTCAAAGGTTTTGTGTCGAAGAAGTTATGCATAGGCTTATTAGGGCGTGGCACCAAAAGTAATTGTTGATGCTATTGAGCAACTCCAATAATTCTAATTTGGCCATGGGCTAATTATCTTAGCACAAGCGAGCCGTGTGAAAGTAATCAAGTTAGAAACTTGAATTCTTAAAATATCAAGCATAACTTTAGGAATGAATTTCAGATTTTGAAAAACCAACCATATTATGTAAGGTGGTTTATTTACTATTTAATTTTTTAGTTTTGTCTCAATTTTAAACAATTTTCTTACCATACCCATTGCCATTATTTATGTATATAATTGTGTAGCACAAAAGTATCGTTACATAACTTACACCAACTCCCAAGTTGTACTCTATTTCTATAGTAGTATACTACGTAGTAAAGATAAAGAACGAATAATTCGTCATGTCCGAATACGGATCGCTTGCTGAACCTCAGGAAAAAAAAATCAGCTTTTAGAAGTATTCTCGCGTACATAAACGAATTAGTGGTAGTTACAGTCTTGTATGAGTTGCTATATTTCAAGAGATGAAACAAAAGGGTACGCTTCAGTGTTTGACAATCACCTTATTCAGCCGGAAGCAGGACGACCAGGGGACATGTGACTTTTATGGCATAAGGGAACGGTGGATGTCCACATTGTCGATGCTGCTGCACAAACTATTCAGCCTTACGTTCATCGTTGAGGTCCAACACGAACAAACAATGGCTCCTTTCCCTTCACTTAGCCGCTGCCAACATGTACAACTCTCATTTTGTTATTGCAAGGCTAATGTGGTTGCTGATTAGTTAGTTAAACCTGGTAGTATTGATGTTAATTAATCTTGTTCTTTTGTATTTCCTGTAACGCCTCGAATTTTTGGAGCGTTAATATCAAATAATCAGAGTCAGAAAAATCTTAAAATATCGAAATGTCTCCCCAAGTGGTCATTCAGAGCATGTACTAATTAATCCCAAAAATACATCAATAAATGTCATAGCAGCCTAAAGCATTTATATAATCCAAATTACTCCGACACGGAGTTCCAAAATAAATTCCAAATCCACACAGGTCCTCTTATTGTACTTTCTAAAAATAACCAAACTAAATGCAAAACTAAACTATTAATACTGACTCTAATATAAATTGTTAACTCTCAATCGTACAGCTAGCCCCGCAATCCAGTCTCCTTTTTACTGATCACCTGAGAGAAAAACAATAAGGAAGTGAGTCAAATGCCCACTAAAGTCGCTCAACAGACCAACTAAAAGGGATACAAAAAAATGTCTGAAGAACGAAATTTCAGAGGCACAAAACTTTAACGGAACAGATACGTAACAGAACTTTAAAGTGCCAAAATATATTTTAGTACAAAGACAGAATTTCTAAAATGTCCAAAATACATCTTTGTACAGAGACAGACACTAGAGAGCCGTTCAAAATAGGGTCTCACATGTCATCACTGACACGTGAAACCAGGTTCAGAAAATAAGATCGCGATCTCTAACTCATCCCGCTGAGCTAACCCGTGTTCCAATCCACGTGGGTAAATCGGAAACAGAAAAGTTACATAAACTGTGACATGCTCACAGAATGAATAACACACATATTCAATAATTTACCGTGATACCAATAAGTTATCTAGACAATGTAAACTAATGGGTGTTTTTTCTACGTTACACAAGGTGATACGATACAAAGACAGAGATATATTTACAATCACTTTACGAACTATATTTCAAACGATTTCAGAACTACTTCAATATTGGACTCGAATTGAAGAGGACATAACGACGAACTCAACAAAATTTATTTTGTTGGAATATGAGTGCAAGATGACTAACAGAATAATCGAACACAAAACATCCAAATAAACTAAAAGGATTCAAGATCAAGATATACAATAAAAAAAAGATGATGTGAGCCTAGTCTTTGGGTCTTCTACGGTCATCTACCAAAGGAGATTAGCTAGTGGGTTAATGTGAGAAGAAAGAAGGAAAAACCACCAGAAAGATGCAAAGAATTGACATGGCACAAGTAACGAGATGTGCAAAACAGGAACCAAGCAAATTGTAAAAACAAAAGAGAAGAACAAATACGTAAATAGGCCGAGTAACGTGTCGGCAGCCCTAAGCAAAGTGGACGGCGGTTCAATTTATGTGGCTGTACGGCACGGAAACCGAGGCCAACAAAAGGAAGTCAAACGCTATTCATCAATTGACTAATAGAAAAGTCATAAATCGACTAACAGATAGATAAATTCATGATGAACATTTTAATCGAACGCTAATAATCGGTTTAACGCTGATTCGAATTTCAAAGACAATACGTTCATACAAACATGTGATTGATTGGTCCAACGCTGATTTAGAATTTCAAAACGGTAAACCCTTACCTTCGATCGCCCAATTTAACCCAAAATTTGATCTTTTCAATCCAATTGTATCAAAAGCCCTAAAAATTAATATACCCAAAGATTCCAATTAGGGTTCCAACAATAATAAAATTCGTAAGGAGTCCAACTACAAACCTCAATTCGATACCCGAAAATAAATTCTTACCTCGAAGTAATGATCAAACTCTCAAAAGGCTCTTCCTAGGGATTCTCTGGAGACTTTTCTGAACTTTAGTGTGCTTCTATGAATGTACGTAACTATCAGACACATAAAAGATATATATTTATATTCTTAAAACAATTGAATTTTCAAAATGCCCATTGCGTCCCAAACTCTCTAATTTTAATTTCTTTTCTTTTCTTCCCTTTTTTTTTCTTTTAAGCATTTAAATATGAGGGGTCTAACATTTCCTCCTTATGATCTTACTTGCATTTTGTTTTATGATATTTGTGTTAAAGTTTTGTCTCGAAGAGTTTATACCGTTTAAATATTCTTGATGTTTGGACAGACAAACTAGTCAAACGAATCACAAACTTTTGTTAGTCTTGGTATATATGACTTTCATTGAGGACGTTGAGCTGATGACCTCGAGCCCAACACTTTTTTTCACTCAAATGAGCCTAAGCCCAAAACCCAGAGCCCTACTAAAACGAGTAGAGCAATATATCGAGTTGACTCTCTCTCTCTCTCTCTCTCTCTCGTTTAATGAGAGGATGGCATTAAAAGAAAATATCGAGAGTTTAGCTTGATTTTTGCCTTTCATTGTTAGATGGAAAACAAACTACTTCATTGTTGCATATAGTCTCTACATATGGTTAGTGACATATTTGCAGACACCAACAAACATCTCTTAGCAGCATTATTCTAGCAGTAGTAATTAAGTATTATTAAATATATTTAGCAACTAGTTATGATCGCTAAATGAGAAAATTTAAATTTTCCCATTACTTCTCCCATTGTTAGAAAGCACGAAAAAGGCCTTAATTTTTGTAGTGCGTTCATGCTTATATATGATGATGGCCAGCTATGACAATAACTTGGGTTGGGCCACCTGGACTGGTTCAGACGATTTATTGGGCCTGAGGCAGTCGATGGATCGCATAATATGGACAGAAAATAGTCCAAAAAAAAAAAGCATGCAAAACTGAAGTAATTATATAATATAATATAATCATTTGAGTTTCACTTTTGTTACTAAAAATTTTATATCGACAATTATAGAGTTTTTGACAATAAAAGTAGAGTTCAAATGGTGAAAAGTGCAGCTCATATATCACTTTCCAAAAATTTACGCAAAGCATTTTTTCCCGCTTATTTTCTTTCTTTACAAAGAAGGTTTTCTCTGTACTATCAATCGAACAAACGTCTTCACTTCTCCTTTTCTTTTCTCATCTATGTTTGGGGTGTTTCTTGGTTAAGCTACACAAGATGTTGATAGCCGGGATTCGATTAAGAAGGTACAATAGATTGGCAAGACAAGTTCTAAAGTTATAAAAACACTGCAATGATCTTCAATAACTTATTTTTTTAAAAAAAACCTTAGTTGATGAACCCTGAACCAGAAATTATTGTTGTGGCAATGGTCTAAATGCTTAGATACCATTATTCGACTAGCATATTCATATTTTTCATGGTCCACGAATAAAAAGAAAATTGTATAACTTTTAACAGCAACCATTAAACATTTTTTACAAGAAAAGAAACATGAAACGACCTTTCGTTTAACTTGAGACCTACGGTACAAGAGTCGCTCAGATGGTAACAACCGATGAGTACAATTGCACCACAGACCAGTGGCCTTGTATAATGAGATGAGACCTACCAGGTGGGTCAGATGGGGATCGAGGCATAAATTTAGGTAGTTATATGTCACTACAAAGCAGCTGTCACATTTTTCATTTTTACTGTTTATTTGTTACCTGTAGCTAACATATTACTTCCTTTGCTTAGAGTTAGTTGTTTGGCCATCGTAAATTTTGTTCCTTTTGGTTGGCCTAGGCACTCTAGAGAGAAAGCCAACTCAGCGACCGGGGGATCCTAAACTTCATATCGAGGCTCGAGGGGGCCAAAATTGTGTTCCCCTCCAGACCCCCACCCCCCTCGTAAAAAATAGATCATTTGTCTGCCGTAACTTGTAATACTCAGTAAAACTTAACATATATTTTTCAAGCTTAATTGTGAAAATCAATTTCATATTTTTTCCGAGCTTTCACTAATGTAGGAGTCAGCTTTAGAATATAGTTAGAAACCAGACACAGACGTCGAATGAGAGAGAGAGAGGGGTTGAGCGAAACACTTAAGGAATGATTTGAGAAAACTTTTTGCATTTTGTAGAGTGCAAGTTTACTTGTACAAAGGGATAGACTATGGTCCCCCGACCCTCTTAAAGAGATCCGTCCTTGCCGGGAAGAATAAGGTGCACCTACTCTTTTCAAGACTGATATCAACGAAATAATAAAACGATTATAAAGAGAGATCACGACAGCAAAATGTGAAAATAACGTACTTGTAACGTCGTACAGATCTTTCCAAAGTCCAATTAGGAGCAGGTAACTGAAAGCATTTTTAATTGAAATCAAAGTGCAGACTTTGTCATTAACAAGTGCAAATTGCTCTTACTTTAGACGAGATTGTTTTTGTTAGTGGGCTTTGAATAATGAATATATGCAAGATCTTAAGGGCAGGGAACAACTTTGGATTCCTTTCTTGTTCTTTTGCATCGGCTTGTTATCGTATCCACACGCCACACTCCAAATCGCTTACATTCTTCCATAACAAAAGCAGCTCACGATATAAATAAATAGTACTAATAATGTTGGATGGTAGATGATGCCATGCATCCAACGATGAATTTGGTATGGATAGCATTATTACTCTTTTGCATCCAAAATATGAAGGAATAGAGGGTTTGAGTTGCGCTAGCTCAAGAAGGTAGATATCTTATTCTATTCCGATTACGGAATAGCGGCCTTGGAGCTCTCAGCTTGTAGCTCTCATTTATCATATGGAGGTTTAAAAAACATTAATAGATAATGATAACACTTGAATATTGACTTTACACCTTTTTTGGTTAAATTAAGACCAGTCAAACACCTTAACAATTTATAGGTTACAGATAGCTTAGCTACTCTTCAAGGTTCTCTTTATTTGTTTAAAGATCAAGATTGGAATAGCTTCTTTCTCATTATACGGTTAACTTTTTTTTTTAATGATAGCTTTAACGACAATTCAGTTATAATTGGTGAATTAGTGAAAGTTAACTTGTGTAAAAAAAAATATAGACGCTTCGACTTGTGTAAAAAAAATTAACTTCTAAATTTGACTTTACTTCAATAACAATCACTCAATTGATAAAAGTTCTCTACTTTATTTACGGAGTAAACATGCAAAAATAAGTTCGTTTTGACTACTATGAGAAAAATTAAGGTTCTGTTTGATTTTCTTTTTGTGTTAAGTTTTTTCTCCAGTTTTGTAAATTAGAGAAAAAAAATGCGTTTGACACATAATTTTTGCTTTTTTTTTTCCTTTAGTTTTTAAAACCAGTTTGTTTTTTAAAACTCTCATTTAGGAATTTTGGATTTTTTGTTTTGATTTTTATTTTAAGACCACGACCACCGCCTGTCGGCGACCACCGCCACGCCCCACCACCTCCACTGCCACCGCAAATCACCACCAAAGAAAAAACTCAAAATAAAAATTGGATAACCAAACATTCATTCGATTTTGTAAAAATACAAACTAAACTGATTTTTTTTTGAAAATAAAAAACTAAAACTGAAAGTGATTTTATAAGCTACCGTAATTTTTACTTTTTGAATTTCACGGTCTAATCGAAGTATATACCAAATAAGATAAATACTTAGCACAAAACTTGTCCCAACATTATAAAGAGTCAAATTGGAGATAAAAATTTGGTAAAGACAACCTCAAATGGGGGTCTGAGAATTCTCCTTGGTTGGTACTGCTGGACATGTTGCTTGTCTGGTTCACCGTCTTTTCCAAGAATGGAACACTCCCCCAAATCTCTACAGCCAAAAGGTCACGGTTCTTTCCCAAGTTTGATCCAAGTTCCGGCAAAGCTACAACGTAAGTCCAACGCATGTCCACGTGTGTCACCAGTTACCCACCTTTGACCCCCCTTTGTCCTCTTTCAACCTTTTACTCCGCAGTAAAAACCACATACAATTTGAATAATCTTACGCAAAAGGGAGACATATCATTAAAATCCACACCTACTCTTCTATATTCTCACAATCTCTCTCTCATACGCTGCAACTGTCTAGGGTTTTTCTCTGATCATCTGATCATGCTTCGTTGCACCTGAAAATCTAGCTGTTCTGGGTTTTGGGTTTAATCTGGTACGGTTTTTTTGTTTAGTTAAATGGGTGCTTGTTATTCGAAAGGAGGAGCAGTACCAGCAGAAGAAGAAGAAGAAGAAGATAACAGGTGGTGGAAAAACAGTAGAGGTGGTAAAATTAGTGGCAGGAGGACAGATGGAAAGATTAGGAAGAGCAGCACATTCATCGGAAAGTTTGGCGGCGGCGGAGGAGGAGCGGCGGCGGAGCTGCAGCAAGTTGCTGGGAGGCTGTTTGGCAACGGGGCTAGCAGTATCTCTAGCCTGTACACGCAGCAAGGCAAGAAAGGAACCAATCAGGACGCTATGATCGTTTGGGAGGTAAGCTCATAGGGTGTCAAGCAACAAATAGAAATAGTTTTGTTAGTTTAGTGTTTTTTGTTTCCATTTACAATGCCTTTCCGTAAGGAGTGTTTAACTGGTTTTTCCCATTTGACTTGTTTCGCGAATACGTAGAATTGGTTTTAGTACGTGTAAACATTGAATTGAATTCAAATGATATCATAGAGTGAATAAGAATGGTTTGCAAATTCACAGCCCAGTTAATAAAATTTATTTTCTGGATGGAAATCAAGAAAATGAGAAGTTAAAAGAGTTAGGGTGAAAATAATGGGTAAAGTCAATGTTTACATCCCTAGGAATTTGCAAAAAGAATTTTAGGTCAACATGGGTCAAGCGCCTTTTCTCTTTTAGCTCAGGTTCTTAGGATGAAGTTCAACTCCTTGTCGGTCGAGAGTTAATTATTATTTTTCTCATATTAGAACTCCTAAATTGCTAATGGACCTCCATTCACTATTTTCTGCGCATAATTAATGTCATCTGTATTACGGAGTGCTTACAGGTCTGTGCTTTCATCTTTTATCTTCTGCAATCTAATTTTGTAATGTGCAATTAGGGAGTGCTAATAGGGCTACCATTTATATTTTATGTTTGGTTGTGTTCGCGAATTTTACATTCTTGTTACGTGTTACTGCAAGTTAACATCCCATAATTCATATCGGGTTCTCTGGGAACTGGCATTCATTGTACTATGTGCTCACTACACTACGACATCCGCCAGTTGAATCTGGAAAAACATAAGGATCTTGAAATTTAGTTCATCGTTATTTTCCTTGTGTGGAATGTAAGTATATATCTATATTTTATTCAGCTGACTATATCTTTGCATAATATGTTCATACTATAGAATTTCAGTTCGAGAAGCGATACGGTCTTTTGCGGAGTATTTGATGGTCATGGTCCTTACGGTCATATGGTCGCAAGGAAAGTTCGGGACACACTTCCCCTTCTGCTATGCACTGAATGGAAGGCTAATTTAAGTGCTAACCAAAATGGTGTTGGTGAGAATGGAAATGCAAGTGAAAGTGCACAATGCGAGGAGTTGTTGGATGATGATTGGTCTGAACGATTAGAAGCTGATGAAAACGAAAAACTCCCAGAGATGCATTTGCCTCTCAAACGGTCGATATTAAAAGCTTTCAAGTTGATGGATAAGGAACTCAAGCTACCTCCGGATATTGACTGTTTTTGTAGTGGAACAACAGCTGTTACTATAGTTAAGCAGGTACTTTTCATACAAAAATTCAAAATGCAGTTTTCTCAAATATTCTTTTAATGCGCGCCTTTTGATATTTTTCCCGCTGTCACTATTCAGATATAGTATATATAGCTTGCCTGAAATGATAAATGCATTTTCTTCATTTCTTTTTGGTGCATTTTCCTCATTTGCATTCGTTGCTTTGCAGTTTCCGCTATATATTTTGGAACCAAAATGTAGTTATGCAAGGATCTTTGGTTTTTCTGCCCACGAACATTTAGTCAAATTCAAGTTAGTATCTGAAATAAGAAATCTGTTTCCTTACTTACGTGATTCCTGAGGTTTAATGATCGGGAGTAAGGCCTTAGCAAGGAGACCACAAGGCATAGCTGGTGAGTTGCTAATATTTCCAGTGTCTGAGCTCTGCATTCAAAGTATGGTGCTTTTTATTTTTTCATAATTTCAAACAAGAAAAGTTGCCATGTGTGCTTAACTAGTTGAGAACCTTTACAGACCTCAATATTAACTCACTAGTACATGATTAAAAATAAGTTAAGGGAGGGAGCAATAGGAAGCTTATTGGCAACTTAGTCAAATTAGTCTACCCAATTCACTAGACCAAACAGCCTCTTCAAATATTGTTTAACACTAGTCTGTGCTATTATTTATGAGCATGCTGGGAAGCAGATCTTGGATTCTGATAAGTGAAGCAGTCCTGGAAAAAAAAAAAAGGAGAAGGAAAAAACAAACAGGAATGCTTTTGGAGGAGGTCTCGTATTTGGCCTCTTGATCAGTCCCTCAATCAATCAGAGATGTGGTCCCCTAGATGTTAGTATGGCTGGTGCACAGCCAAAAAAAAAAAACCAGGCCAAGCTTTAACTTTTTTGTAAAGTAATCTCAACATGGCAGATGAAATATCAAGGTGTGATATACTATTACTACTTGGAAGTTCTTACCAGGGCCATGAATTATGAAGCTTGTGACATACCGACATCATTCGCTTTGATGTGTTCCGGAAGCGGGCTTTCATGTTGTTTGATCTTTTGAAAATGCTTTGTCAATGTGGTATATTTCGCAAGTATGCTTGTTTTTCAGCTAAGGACCAACCACTTTGAAATGAATTGCGATATGTCCTCCAACACGTGTCAACAAGTAGGAACCTTGTGACCCTCAGCAGTACCTTGGATTTGGGTTGTAAACACAGGATATTCCTTGCCCTGCTATGGAAGGGAGCATGGAACTGCTGGAAAGAATGTGTGATTTGTGGTCAGAAAAGCACGCTAATGTAGTGCAATATGGCACCGGCGCATTTTCTTACCATCAGATTATGCTGTTAATTTGTTGAAATTGCGATGTGTTTAAATACGAGCATGCTATGTGATGGGACCACCCTAGTACTTACATTCAGCAGCCACATTATTTCCCTAAACACTATCTTAGTTGGATTTACATGAGGCGGTGTTTGGCTAATTCAGCTCCTTTGGGGCAACTGTATCTTAGCCTCAAAGTACCAGAAGGTCGTTGGTTTTGCAAAGTGATCATATTTGTCATGTTGATAGATTTGGTGCATTCTTTTAGGCCCATCATATTTCTCTTCACCAAGTCACAGGAAGAGCAAACATTCTTGTTGTTTATGGAAGCTACGGTCAACTAGATCTGGTATGCATAAAGGTTAATTCTTGCGGAATGTCACACATTCGTAATACCTTTTAAGTTGTGTGATTACTTATCAAGCATGTAAGTTAACTTAAGGACTATCGTGAATCCGATTGTGGTGGCTGAAGTGGAAACGAGTCGAAAACTTGAAGTTAGGAAGCTTGGTCAAAGTATTGTTTTCTGTTGAGGTGTGCTGGAAACTGTTGCAGCTGCATTTTTCGGTGACTGATTGGAGTTGATGTTGGGTGTGCATATTGAGCATGATAGTAGTGGTCTTGTCCGTGTTAACTTTTTTTTTTTTAATATCTATTGCCTAATTCTATGTAGCAGTGAATGGGCTGGGTATTGTGAGAAACTGGGGAAAAAACCGTGGTTAATTTCTCCAGACGATGTTCATATGTCGAGCATGCATCAAGATGATGCCAACGCGATTTTGTATCTTTAGAATTAGTCAGTATGCAAGTTAATCAGGACTAATACTTGTTGCTCGAGCTGCTGTCTGGACACAACAAATATACGAGTTCTTTCGTTGCTTTGCTTTTGGCACTGGGCATGGCTAGAGGAAGCTGCTCCGCTTGTCCCCCTGCGTACGAAAGCAGCCAAAATGAGTTTGACCTGTGAGGGGATTCCTCCGGTGCGCACAGAGAGGACAGTGGTTGAAAGGTGCATAGAGAATGAAAAAGTCAAAAACTGAATATGGGTGTGGTTTTGTTGAAAATATTATCTTAACACGGTTTGTTGTGTTTCTATTGTAAATATACTTGTTAAAGTTCAGCTACTTATTCAGGCAATTCATGTTATTCTAGTAGTTTTGAAATGTTGTTATGGCACAAGCAACATAAAGCAGTGTTTGTTTTCTTCGAGTAATGCTAAATGTAATACGTCATAGTTTAGTGTGCTTGCTAATGCGGACAGGAGGGAATTTGAAAAAGGACAGATGATTTGTTATGTGGCCTCAAGAATTCAATTACCGTGTGCTACCCAAGTGTGCATGTACGCGAGCGAAGATATAAGAAGTATTACGTTGTGCCTTAATGTTAGCTGTTTGCTTTTGTTTCTAATCTTACTCCCCCAATTCTGTGCCAAAGTAGAAAAATTTGCGGTAGATGTCTTTTGCCGTTGAAGGATATTGACATATTGTCTTGCTAAAAAAGTTGATTTGGTTGCTACAAAATTTGTCTTACCGTGTTGTTCGGCATAGGATACTTGACTTGGCAGCTACCCGTGTAATATAACTTAAATTTGGAGGAAGTTTGTTGGTTTAGCCTCTTGGGCTTAGTACATTACACAATCATTGCATAATTTGAGTATCAGCTGAAGTACTACATATCACAACAAAATAAGGAATTGATCTCAAATGGGGTAACTAATGCTTCTTCAGGGTCAGGATCTTATAATTGCGAATGTTGGCGATTCAAGAGCCGTGCTTGCAGCCAGAGATGTGGACAACTCTTTGAGTGCTGTACAACTGACTATTGACTTGAAACCCAATCTTCCAAGTATACCTCTCTCTCTCTCTCTCTCACACACACACACACACACACACACACACACATTCATTCACCCACCCACACATACACGACTTGCAACAAATCAGATATATGCTTCCACACTCAAGTGATAATAAAGAGATCATCAAAGAGAAACGGACAGCAACATCTCTTCCTTTTCAATTCAGGGGAAGCCGCTAGGATTCAGCAATGCAAGGGAAGGGTCTTTGCTTTGCAAGATGAGCCAGAGGTTTCACGTGTATGGTTGCCAAATAGTGATTCACCTGGTTTGGCTATGGCTAGAGCTTTCGGGGACTTCTGTTTAAAAGATTTTGGTTTAATTTCTGTCCCCGATGTTTGTTACCATCTTATTACAGACAAAGACGAGTTTATTGTTCTCGCATCAGATGGGGTATTGTTCTTTTTGCTTATATTTTGTGTGTTTACAATTTTGGTAAGATAGCTGCCCAAATGTTGTAGTTTTAAGCTCGGAGTTGGCATTTTATTGATCTTCTTGGCAAGGCAATACCTTTGGTGCTTACGGTTGCTATCTAGAGTTCTAGTCATCTGTTATCAATTTGACAGTTGTCATAATGGATTGATTAGCTGCATAAAGCTTTCATGTGCTAATACTATATCTAGGATGATATATGATTGTAAAAAATGGTGTTCTTTTGACTCAGGTGTGGGATGTCCTGTCTAATAAGGAAGCTGTGGATATTGTTGCCTCAGCCCCTAGTCGCCCAACAGCAGCCAGGGCTCTTGTTGACTGTGCTACAAGGGCATGGAGGCTCAAATACCCTACATCAAAGATGGATGACTGTGCTGCTGTATGCCTCTTTCTGGAACATTTATCTACAATTGATGGGGATCCTCCAGAGTACAAATTGGGAAAGGTTCCGGAAGATAAAGTTAAGGAGATTTCTGTATCAGATGGGGAGGGTGTGACCTTGGATAGTGGTAGTGTATTAGCTTCCCATGCTTCTGTTCTTGAGCATTCAGGTACTCAAAGAAGCTCCGGTGAGATTGTGCCCGTTACTGAATCAACGGAGCAAAAGCTTCCCGAGAGGAGCCTGGGCCAGTCTAAGAGGAGTCTAGCTGAGTGCATTTCAACCGCAGAAGATGACGAATGGTCAGCCCTCGAAGGTGTTACCAGGGTCAATAGTTTGTTAAGTCTTCCCAGGTTGTTGTCCGTAGACAAAATGTCTGCTAGTTGGAGGAAATGGTTATGAAACGTCACAGGTCTGTCTCATTTCGCTTTATGCACGATCAATCTGTTTTTGCCAAGGCTCGCATGAAAGTATCTTACAGCGGTAACAGAGTGGTACCCCAAAATCAATGTCTATAGAAATCTCTCTCAGACTGGATAGTGTGCTTCAGTAGTTGGATTTGTTGCATGTCCTGCTGGAAGAAGCAGTGATAGGATTTTTTTTTTTCATACACTATTGCAGGAGAATGAGCTTGATTTTGTGCTTTATCTTGGCCCCAGATAAAAGAAATTTCCTTTGTCCAATGAAGAAACTCTTGAACACATCATGGCAAGAAGTGTCAGGAAGTTCATGATTGTAGTACCCTGCTTGTATCTCGTGATGTGGCTCTTTTTTCCTCTGTTGAAGCTTGGAGTCAAGTGTAAAGGTATTCCAATTCATCTTTGGAGATTTCTCATGAAAGTGTAAGACAATGGAGTGTACTAAATTACCTAAAGTTGCTGGTAAGAAAAGGCAAGTGATCTCCAAAGTACACACTTATGGCTTTATTAAACCTATAGGAGTCCAATGGATTATGTGCAACTGTAGTTGAACCTTTGGATTATGTGTCCAAGTATGTTATGTCCCAAACTTCTGCAATTTCTTTTGCCTAATTAGCAGTAGCCTTATGGCGAAACTAGGGATGGCACTGGGCTGGTTCAGCTCGGGTTCTAGTAAAATTGAACCTGCTCCGCAACCCCTCACTGCGCCCCGAACCCGCACTTGGGTTCAAGTTATGCCAATCAAACCTGCTCCAAGACAGATTTGGAGCAACCTGCCCCGCCCTGCAGTGGTAATGGATGGACGAAATCACAATAAATCAATGGTCCATATATTCCTAGAGTTCCTTAGGCTCCGAGACATTAATGGATCAAGATTCTCTGTTGTACAGTATTTAGCGACAAAAGATTATCATTGAAAGTGTTTTGTCGTCGTTATTGAAATTTATAGTGACAATTTTTTGTCGCTAAAAAACGTTTAGCGGCATTTTGTGGGTACAACAACACCTCCTCTGCTGTACAGCAGAGGATCTTGATCCGACATTAACAGTCCTACGTTTAAAATTTTAGCTTATACGGAGTATCACTTAAGCGGGCCTGGTGGGGCAGGCAACGGGCCAAATATATAGTATTCCGAACCCCACCCGGATGCAGACCCGTCTTAGTTTTTAAATCCAAACCTGTCCCAAAATCTGGGCAAAAGTGACTTGCGCTATTCATATTTGGGCTGGGCTCTGTTGCGGGTCTAATTGTCATCCCTAGTCCACAAAACGTCGTACACAAAACATATAATGGTCGGTGGGTCATCAAAAGTACGAGGATGGGGCCGGCCAATCTAGTCAAGACTCAAGACTAGCTGGCCTAGGTTGAGGTAGGGTGTGGTCCAGTTGTTGTAGCTTTGTGGGGGATCAAGCGGGCTGTTTTGGGCCACAAGTGCAGCCCTAGTAACCTGATTATGTGAAAAATCAATGGAGGTGCAAGAAAAAAATACACAAAAATAATTATACAAGGGAGAGATTATATTTACCCCTTAATATGCTGATCCATTGTATTGTTTATTGGTAGAACTTCAGCACATCATAAAATTATATTTTTGGCGTCAAAAGAGGTGAAAAAGAATATAAGAAGGTAAATTAAAAGTTTATAAGGACCAACCCACGCTTTATAAGCGGCGGTGCCAAGTCCGGTTAAAACAGCCCATCTAACCGCTATTAGTATTTGCTCAAGTCCAGTCCATGAAAAATTTACCGGGCCAATAAGAAGTTTAAAATATAAAGATAATTAAGGTAAAGTAAAAAAACGTAAAGAAAGTTCCAGAAGTAAATATATAATCAGTTTTAGTCATCGTGCACAAATCAATGGTGTAGTCATGGTCCTAAGGCCAAAGCGTGTATATTTTTGTCATAGAAGTAGGTGGTACAACCATTTCAAAACATAAAGTGTTATGTTTTGATAACAAGACGTACTAGCCTAAAAGAATGATAGGACCAGTAAAATGTAGTCTGGCTCGTATTGTAGCTTGCGCCCATCGTGCATTCTAAGGATGTGTGACGTGGCACTTTTTGTGCACGTCATTTGTACAAAATATATACAATCATAAGATAGGTGCAAAGAATGTGAATAGTCATCTAAAGAGTATCATCAGGGTTACCCTTTTAAAGTCGGTCCGCGTGTTAGTGTTTGACAATAAAAGGAAACTTTTCTGTTTTGATCTTCGAAAGCGTAAATCTGTATTTTGGCAGGTGAAATGGTGCTGCTGACATAATAATTTTTATCGTACAAATATAAGCAACGTTAAAAAGTGACGCTAAATCTCTTGGGCAAGGAGAATCTTTGAGACACATTCTCTCGGAATATATTGCTGAAATCAACCAATATGGTTATCCTCTCTTGTCTAGAAGAATCTTTGCAGGAAGTTAAGAGCATGGGTAAATTGTTGGAAGCCATTAAAGCAAAATTAATTGCCCAAACAGCAGGAGAAGATTCTCCCCTAGGGGTGGCCAAAGGGTGGACTTTTGAGTCTGTCAAATCAACAACATGTGAGGAGGAGAGTAAAATCCAAGAAGAGCAGCAGCTTTTTGATACTTGCACTCAAAATTCTGGAGAGCAACACAATGAGACATCAAAATATGGACTGTCAATAGCATCCTTATTGCAGTTTAAACCTTTATTTCATTTCAGAAATGTTAATCGAGAAATAAACTAGGGAAAAACTGATGTACGGCTGTGTTGTAGGAAATTTTTTCTATAATCCCCCCCCTGTCCTTGAATCCTAGCGACGGTGTGATAGATCCCGCTGGTAGTTCATTGCTGCTGCGATACGTGGTCATGGCGGTGGGAACTGCGATGGTGAGTGGAGTGACCATAGGTGGCTGACGGGGTGAGTGTGGCGACCCCCGCCAACGTGATGGAGGTGACAACTGGGAGAGAAAGAGAAGAGAATCAAGGTTTCAATCATGGCTGTAAATTTCAACCAAAATGGCATCTTTTACCTTAATCCTAAGCTTGTGTTGAGGGTGTAATTGTTTTTCTGATTACTTGTCATAGACAAATTTTCTATAGCACAGCAACACAAAAGCCTTCCCCAACACAATAAAATCGAGTATTTAAGTATTTAAGCTTGTTCTCACATACCATGACACTAATAGGAACCACAAAATGTTACTAGAGATATAAGATATGAACAAGTCCAGGAGCTAATAGATGACAAGGGGCAAGGTTTCTGAAGGAGTCTAGCCTTTCCTGGATTTGGAAACTATATATGAAGTTGGAAAACAGGTGGAGAGGCTAAACACATGAAAGATCCATTGCCTTGTGTAAAGTTGGCAAGAAAAAAGTTAGGAAAATGAGTTGATCATAATCTTGCGTACTACCAGAAACATATATTGGGTGATCGATCAGATGACAACAACATTCTAAATTTCTGATGGCTTTCCTCATGATTTGTCATCAAAGATTGATATACCTAGCCTTTTTCTCATCTTTTGCATCTGATGCCAAGTAACATGAAAAAGAAGCGAATGGAGTTGAAAGGTCAGTCGAGCTATCTGATGATCATGAATCTCCATATATGGATGCTCTTCCTGTTCTTCTAGCTAGTCATTCATGAACAATTATCTAACAAATAAAGAAAGCAGGTTGCTTGCCATTAGTGTGTACGCGCGTGGGCCTGTATCTGAAGAGTAAGTTGAGGGGATTACTTGTTTCAATCAACATGTCTGCACACCCACTGTTCACAATAAGAGCTAGGGGCTAGGGCTAGTGATTGCATCATCAACCGAGAACTGTGCTCGCTCTAACACGAGTACTCTGAGAAATTTTGATTGACACGGGACGGTTTCGACATGTCATCCATCAGTATCATTAAAAGAAAATTGTTTGTTAGAACGATGATTCCCGCCACGTTGATGACGTGTTGAGACTCTCACGTGTAAAAATCTTGTTGTGAGCTCAGTCGTGAACAAATAAGAATCTTGAATAAGCACACGCCATTCAATCAAAAGCCGAGCGAATAACGTTGTTGTGCAAAAGTTCTTATTAGCTTTAAGAATGCAGTTATTCTTTGTCAAGGAATGAGTTTTCACGACATTGTGAAGATACCCTGCCGAAAAAAATTTCTTTCTACTACTAGAGAGAGATATGTGTAAGCATATACGATTTTGAAGTACACGTTCCGAGCCATATAATTAGCCCCATATGGTGATGGTCCCACCTAAGTTGCTAATATTATCATACATCGATGACATACACAGACTACTAAATCATTAGCACTTCTAATAAACATTGACCGATAACAGTTCAAATTAAAACGCAAAATTTAAATGACGCGACTTGATCACGACATAAGTTTATTTCGTTGGAGTAAGGTTTGCTTCGGCAGTTCCTACCCCACGTGGGTTAGGCCCAGTGTGCATCCTATATGTACATTTCAGGTCACGATCGCGAAATGAAAAGCCACGGAGGGAGAATCCAACAAAGGGACAAACAAGGAAAAATTGGGGGAGTGTCAGTGTTAAGGGGGCGTATGTGTGCGTGTAGAGAGCATGTTACTCTCGACACATTTAAGGCTTTGCGTGTGATGGTTGTACTAGGGGCCGGTGGAAAACTGCTCCAACCCTCTTCATTTCAGCACATTACAGATCGATTTGAGATATATATGGAGTTGAGTTGCATATACATTGAGAAATGAACCCTAAAAGTGCCTAGTGGCTGGTGGGCAAGTTCAGAGAATTTTTCCCTGGACAAAATGGTTCTAACTTAAAAAGATCCCTTCAACACTAGTGAGTTTCCATGGTCTAACTCTAAAGTCTAAGCAAAGCATGACATGCATAAGAAACTACTCCATAGATGTGGTCTTTTCATATATTCAAACAGCACTGAAGTGCTTAAATTGATGTCTTCTTGGTACGGAACTAACTGGTGCCTCTCCTTAAAGAACACTTAAGAATCATCTGCCTAACATAAAAGCAAAGTCTATATTATCTTCGAGTTAGTTATCTTGTCCTTCTTAATTATATATAGTGTCTTTTTAGCTTAACAAGTGCTCTTTCCAAGCCACTGCCATGAGTTGAATCCAGGAACAGTCGTCACAGGCTCGCAGCCATGCATCTTTGAGCTTCAAAAGTATAAGCAACTGTGAAATTTGGTTTTGTGCATCAGTATTTCGCGTCAAATAAATAATGTCGTTGAACGTCTCATCAAATGCACTTCCTTTGGTTTGAACGCGCTTTTCTACGCTTGACTTTAATCACTTTATAAAAGTAAAAACAACGGTCCTTAAACATTTTGACTCTCTAACCATTCACGTTACTTTAGAGATCTGAAACGCAATGTGTTCCCTTTGAACGTACGTACCTACCTATGCTCACATGCAAGAATTAAGTTTACCTGATCCGTATGAGCAAGTTATGCCATGTTTTAGCCTTGAATCCCATTATGGAACGACAATGAAGTGTTAAAAGCATCCTTAATGCAACCGGTTAAGTATCTAAGACAAATGCTCTTCGGGATTCGAAACCTTTTGTACAAGCCAACACATATGACTCCTCTTTGCAGTTTATTTGGAACATTGGAAGTAGATCACAAACTGGGAAACAAGTTCCATGATTCCGAATACGGCTATTTATACCTCCTATATCTCTGACTCTGAGCTTATAATAATGAAATGCTGATCACCTATTTTATAAGACTGTGTATCCTCCATTGATGAGATTTTATTATCAAAAGCGAAGATGCTCTGCATGACAAGGACATTTACTCCGCATTTAAAGAACTTTTACAATTATTTGCATGATACAACCAAAAAGCAATTACTTGCAATAGAATGGTACATGTTTAGGGGTACTCCAGGGTTCTATTTATATATATATGGCCTATTCTTATTTTGCATTTTTTTAATCTCCTTTTTAGTCTATCTAAAATCAAAGCAGAGCATTTTAAATTGTCCTTATTTTTTGGTCTACCAGAGAAGTCAAGGATTGACTAGTAGAAGTTTGGAGGAGCTGCAAAAGTTAAGAAAAATAGTACATTTTTATAGGCAAAACCAATTACTCCTATTATTTGGGTATTTAAAATACTTGGGTTTTTACATATAGATGGAAGAAATTAAGCTGCAATACATGCTCCCCTAGGATGGAAATACTTAGGTTAATTTTAGTTTTCATATCCCTCTCTCGAAGAATACAAAACATGAATATTCTTCATTGTTGTGATTGCTGAGATGAACAAAAAATGATCTAATTACCTACATTTTTAAGTGGGTTTTACTTTTATATAGTCGTTTACGAGAAACAGATCCAAGAAATAAGTTACGATTAGTAGGTATGTTGTTCCCCAATTTGGAAAAAGAAAGAAGTTTATAAGAATATAGTAAGACATGCATGCCTTTTTTTTTTCTTTTTTTTCCCCTTTTTTTGTATGTTGTAGGAGCTTTTAAACAAGCTCATAAAGATCTAAACAAGATCATGTTTGTACTCAAAGGATGGGGTGGTCATGTTGTCTGTTTGGCATGTATAAGTTTTATTGTGTGATCTTATTAAGTTTTATCTGGTATATATAGTTCTTAATTCACTCTCCAAAAAACAAAATTATAGTAATATATACATACATATGTATCCTTGTAATATGTCGGTGACACTCTTGAACTCATGTGCACGGTCTGAGTTTGTCCTATTAAACCCTAATTTTGTGAGAATACATTTGCTTTATAAAAAAACGTTATCAACCATTATTACCACAGTTTCAGAAAACCAACTTCTTCTCGTGGATGACCGATGATTTTATCATCTTATCATTCACGGTAGAAAATATTAGATGATCTCAGACCAGTTATTCTTACCGTCAAGAATCGCTCGCTCGATATAATCTAACTATATATACTCCGATTTTCATGAGTTTGCTGACTTTTTCTAGAAAACAATGTCTCCATGTGAGCGAAACCTTCTATATTCATATCGTGATGATTATCTTTTTTATTTCATTTGCAAAAGTTTGTAGCCATATATGATGAGAATTAACGTATGAGAAACATAAATGAAGGCTGCAATCGCTATTAAAAACACGTTCAGTCGCGAAAATCACAAATGGTAAGGTCAAAACCCGTGCTTTATATATTCGTCAGCGCTAGACGTGAATCGGTCCCAATAAAATATGGGTGTACAAAACGTTTTCTTTATTTAGGGGCTGGCCTGCGCTGGTGGGAAAAGGTCCAAAATGAGGAGTACTGCTTGGAGTTACAAACTACTACTGGTATGAGTAAGACTGAGTGAGTTGTTCATCCCTGTTTCTTGCAGATAATGTTGTGTCATTAGATACAACAAAGATACTCCCCCTCCTCCTCCCTCCTACCCCCCTGTCCTGCCCCCCTCCCTAGCCATCCATCCCTCCATGATCACCATCATTTCATCTCAGATGCTCTCCCTCAGCCAGATCCCTGCAACCCCACCACCCTAATAACTCCATGGTAGTCTAATCCCAAGCTTTTTTTTTCTCTCTGTACCCTCCACCATTGATACCCATCTCCTTCTCTGCAACATACGAATACAACACACATAAAATATAGTTGTGGGTTCTCACTTTCCGCTACTGGTTTGGTGTGGTGGCGGTGGAGGCTAGGGAGACAGGAGGAGGAGCAGCAGCAGCTATGTTGGGCTCATTTGGCTCAACATCTCATGAAGAAGAAGTAGAGGATCCGTCTCCAGCGACTCCATCGACGGTACTGGACTTACACCACTACCACCACCACCACCAGATCCAGCACCACCACCACCACCACGACGCACCACCAGCTGACACTATCGTCCACATGCGCCAGCTGCTCATCAGCTGCGCCGAGCTCGTCTCCCGTTCCGACTTCTCCGCCGCCCACCGCCTCCTGACCATCCTCTCCGCCAACTCCTCGCCTTACGGAGACTCCACTGAGCGGCTTCTCCACCAGTTCACCAAGTCCCTCTCCCTCCGCCTCCACCGCTACGCCACCGCCTCCACCACCGTCACGATTGGCCTTCCCTCCGCCTCAACAACGTCACCTTCGAGCATTATTCAGCCTGACTTTGCTGTCATCCAGTCATCATACCTGTCGCTCAACCAAGTAACGTCGTTTATCAGATTCGCTCAGCTCACGGCCAACCAAGCCATTTTGGAAGCAGTTCAAAACCAACAAGCAATCCACATACTCGATTTCGACATCCTCCATGGCGTTCAGTGGCCGCCGCTAATGCAAGCCATAGCCGAGCGCGGCTTCCCTTCGCCTAGCCTGCGAATCACCGGCACCGGCAGCGATTTAGACATCCTCCGTCGAACCGGCGACCGCCTCGCCAAATTCGCCCACTCCCTAGGCCTGAAGTTCCAATTCCACCCTCTTTTGCTAATAAACACCGACGATTACGACCCCACCTCCACGGTGCTCCTCCTCCCTGGAGAAACCCTAGCCGTCAATTGCGTGCTGTACCTCCACCGCCTCCTCGGGGACCGCGACCGGGCGCGGCTATTCCTTCGCAGGATCAAATCGATGAGCCCTAAGGTGGTGACGGTGGCCGAGAGGGAGGCGAATCACAATCACCCGGCCTTCCTGCAGCGGTTCGCCGAGGCCGTGGACCACTACAGCGCGGTGTTCGACTCCCTGGAGGCGACGCTGCCGCCTGCCAGCCGCGAGAGGCTGGCAGTGGAGGAGGTCTGTTTCGGGAGGGAGATAGCGGACATCGTGGCGGCCGACGCGGAGAGCCGGCGGGAGAGGCACGAGAGGTTCAGGTCGTGGGAAGTGATGCTGAGAAGCTCCGGGTTCAACAACCTGCCATTAAGCCCCTTTGCGCTCTCGCAGGCCAAGCTGCTGTTGAGGCTGCACTACCCTTCTGAAGGCTACCGCCTCCACATCCTGAACCACTCCTTCTTCCTGGGCTGGCAAAACCAGCCGCTCTTCTCCGTTTCTTCCTGGCAGTGATCCAAGAAACCCTAACCCTAGTTTCCCACCAGCTAGCCTGCATTGCACGCCAAGATTTGGAAGGTACGTACAAGCGCGGCCTCCCCGCCCAATTCCATTACAGGTTTCTTTTTTTGCTCCTTGGGAAGCTGAAAGTGAATGAATGTTTTAATTTTTATACTTGTAACCAGGGTTGGGATCACATATATTATTCTTAGTAATGATCATTAACTTTCTCCATAGTTTATTAAGGTTTTAATTTAAGGCTGTAATACGAGATTCTAGCAGCAATATATTTGCTAATGTGTGGTGCGGTTGATCGATAATCATTATTAATTATATCTGCTTTGATTTGATGTCTATTAAGATTCGGCTTAGAGGCTGGGCTAACCTACGTTGTTTGTCATTTAGTATTGTATTGGTGGGTTTGGTTATGCTCAATTAACTTTGCTTAATTAATTAATCAGCCTCATTAACAATACATAATTAAACTGGGGGATTAATTAATTAGTTGCAGTTTAGTATTAGTAAAAGCATCTACGTAGTGTCTTATCTTGCAGTGGTTTCTTTAATATATATTAGCAGCACTGTGCAGAAATAGTTGTTTCTCATGGTTCCCCAAAATTCCATTGTCTCCGTCTTTGGTGTGTGGTGTGTTTGCAAGAACACACACACACACACACATGCACAGTGTTGTGGGTGCACCATCTGCTGCCCTAATTTTCTGCAGTTTTGTCCCCTCAGCAGAACCATCAAATTTATCAAACGGAGCTTCTTTTGCCCCCCCCCCCTGCCCGCCCTTAGGGTGTCGCCTCCTTCCTACAGCTCACCAAGGGGATCTCTCTCGTGTCCTGTGCGGTTTCTCAACAATACGGACCGGCCAGTGTCCGTCCATGCTCTTCCATCCTTTTATTTTCGTTCTCGGTACGCATGAGGAGGCCTTATTAAATTAAGGTTGCTTTGCGGAGTGTCGTTGTTGTTAAAGCGTAGACACGATATGGTTACGAGACTCTGCGTACATGTAACCAACTATAGCTAGCCCGGCCTTCTCCCTTTCTCGTGTCATGATCAGTTTATGAGTTTTCATCAGATGGCCTGTCTACTGCTATATCTTTGCGTGATCGCGTGTGCATGTGCCTTCTGCTTCTTTTCTTGCCCTCTTGTGAGTTCATTCTCTCTCTCTCTGTCTCTGTCTCTCTCCCTCTTCCGTAGATAATAAGTTGGTAATGATTATGAGATGTAATTCCTGCCTGGAATAGCTTAATCACCGCTTCAAATGTGACGCAACGCTTCGTTGAAGTCATCACTTGCTTCAATATATATTAGCAGCAGGTGAAATATGCAAAAGCCAAGACCCTGTTATTCAGTGTAATGATGATGCAAACAGTTGGGATCTTCAATTCCTTCCGTAAAGAATAAGTTAGTAATGATTATGAGAAGTAAATCCCCCCTGACATAACTCTTAATTGCCCCTTTCAAATGACACAACCCTTCGTTGAAGCCATCACTCACTTCCATAAACACTAGCAAGTGAAGGAAGTATCCATAACAAAACCTTGTTATATAGTGGAATGATGCAACACCTCTGATCAGGACAGAGGGGGGGTTAAATATAGGTTGATAGAGTACGTAGGGTTAATAATAGTGTAGGTGGCTGACACTGATAAGATGGTTACTAGTACTATTTCAAATCCCACGCAAAGGCACTGCGCATCACAAAAGCTGAAGCTTTTGCTTGCGAGTTGCAAGTTATGATATTTATTGCTGCCATATATGTTAGAGGAGGCTTTGGCTGATTCCTCATACCTGATGATACCTTCTGATGGCTGATGGTGCACGCATACACTGTTCTGCACATATATATGGCATCACAGAATTTACATCAACTCGTCCTTCTATCCATCCATCTGATCATGACCTAACATCTTGGTCTACCTTTATTTCAGGAAATTGAGGGCAACCCCAGGTTTTCACTTCTAAGAAACACAAGGGGGGGACGTGCATGCTATTATCAGAGCTAGAAAGCACAATAGTTAATGCATGTGGTACATCCACGTAAAACTGTACACTTTGTTCAATGGATGTTCAAGGATGGATTCATTTAAAACGTCAGTGAGAAATCAAACAACTTGCTTTTCCATTTAAAACGTCAGTATAAAAATGCAATTTCTTATGCCCATAGTTGTATTTACTCTTACGACAAACTGGTTCTGATATCGGTTGTACCTTGTGCTTTGATTTGATTGTACTTCAGTGTGCAGCGCCCAGTACGTTACTTTCTATGCTGCTTGAGAAAAACGGTAGTTTTTAATTAAGCTATCTCGTTATCAAGTCAGCGATGTTGTTTCCTTCAGTAATGTATAGAGATTCTTTTCCATTAATGTCCGATGGATCAAAAACAAGTTATATATTGAAGTGAGGATGGTTGATCGCGTTATTCTATAGCTAGGTTTCATCTCATCGATCTCATATCTAAAGTCTTGAACTTCTTCCTCTAATACATAAGTTGGACCAGCTAGGCGCATACATTAACACTAACTACAGGCGATCTCAACATTTAACTTTTTCAAAAGTTAAACTACATAAACGGGGTGTTCATTTTTCTCGTGCTATACTAATGACCATAAGATTATATACTTTGACCTTGCATGAAGAGTGTTTATGGAAAGGAATCTTGGGCTAATTTGGAGCAACTGCAACATGATTTACCGTAAGATTTTATGCTTTGAACTTGAAGAGTTTGTATGGAAAGGAATCTTGAGCTAATTTCTGGATGTGGAAAACTGGCACTCTAATTAAGAACCGTGCTTCCTCTCTATAATATAATTCTCGAGTTTTGTGATCCTCCTTAATATAATAGGACTTATTATAATACTGGTATTGGAACTGATGACATATTTGTGGAATCTAGCAAGCTCAAATTTGTTTCTTACTACTTTAATCACTCAATGATGGTTAAGCAGAGCAAGTTGATGCTGATTGCCTGGGATAAGGGATAATACTCGAATTAAGGTATAGTTAAATTGGTTAGTGGGTATCTTCCTGATTTCCCATCCAATGCCTTTTCATCAACTCCACTTCTTAGCTCAAAGTAATTGTCATATTATATTTATGTTCGTGGAATTTTCCATTACTGTTAATAAACTGCCAAAAAACTTAATTGGGCAATGCCCATAATCATACATCTTAATTTCTATTCTTCAAAAATCCAACCTTGCAATACTATGATCGAAGAGTTCAAATTTATCTGCGGTTGGCCCAACCACTAAATGTATAACTTTACGTACTAATTAACGTTCTTATTATCGCTAAAGTGACTACGGAAACGATGTTTACGTTATATTCAGCATTAGGGCTTCTTCGGTGTTTGATGCATGTAATTCTTACTAATTGGTGGTTTCTACTTCTAATGGCAATACAAGGGCATCCAGTCATCCACAGTTAACTGTGTGCGTGTAGCTAGAAGGGATCTCTGTCGGCAAGAGACTTGCTCAAGTTTGAGCTGCTCAAATTACTTGAGCAAGTTCTTTACGCGAGGTCAAAAAATGTTAACAAAGCAAAGAGCCACGTCCGGTCAGAAATCATAATAATAGTCCTTAAAGCTGGTGCATGGGGTTAAAGGCAGCGTTGAGTCCACATGCTCATTCGAGACTCGAAAAGACTGCCCACCCCCAACTTTGGCACAAAAAGAATAAGAACGTTTATACTTTTTGTTGCATAGTCTTTTTTAGCTACCCACAGACGCACTCACATATCTTATACATATATCATTCGTGTGCATCTGTGTGTGTGTGTGTGTGTTGAAAACTGTAGATATATACTCGACACAGAGGAAAGTATGAAGAGATGAATCAATCATTCGATGAACTAAGCTGAAGTGATAGATCCAAGGTTATAGAGAAGATGAGGGAGAAAAAGCATTTGTTTGTGATACGCTAATTTGCTCGTAGAAGGAACACCGTCCACTTGGCTGGCTGATGCCAAAAGCTAGCTAACAGAAGACTTGTGCATATGTATACAGTAACTCGAACCCTATCAGCAGAGGTGTCAACTTCCCATCCATTGATATACCTTGTCCCGTTAAAATCCAAAAGTCTTCTGTTGATTGATACATCAATGTGTTGTTGGGTCATCGCCATGTGTACTAGGCATTCATAGAGGTGATAGCCAGCTGGTGTGTGTGTGTGTGTTTTCGGTGGGTGGAAGGGGAGTGGGTTCTATGGTCATTAAAAGTTAGGGTGACTGATTTTTTCATCGGCATGCTTTTAGCTTAGACATCTTAAAGAAATGCCATCTTTCCCTCCATTAATGTCATGAACACTAATTTGATGCAGTCGTAAACACTAATTTGATGCATTATGGTCCTAAAACAAGGTGAGCTACTTGCCCTCGGCCCATAGTTTTGTATGAGACGAGCCATAATCTTATCTTTTAAGGTGAGTTAATTCTATCGAGTCAGTTAGAACTTCTTACTTGCTTGATCCGATAAGCTCGCAAACTTTTTCAAAGTGCAAACTTAATTAGCTTGAGATAGGCTCGGTTTGACAAGCTCATTAAGCACGATGAGACAACCTCATATTTGTTCGACGACTCTTAGTTGTGTCTTCTTAATTGTGAAGTCTGACATCGACTATGCATGGGGTTTGGAATCAGTTTTCATATTTGATGGGTTTCCTTTCTTCTTAAGCATCCTTTTCGGTTGGACACTGGGCTTTAATATGGTATCAAGACTAGCCCATATCTAGGCCATGCCCCTTAGTTTTTAAGTCGCTTTCTCACCGCTTCTTTCGGATCTACACAGTCCACTTTAATTACTCGAGCCAGCCTTGTGATCACCTCACATTCCATGATATATGTGAGGGCGGCCGTCAAGGTCTCACGTCGACTATGCATTTGGAAATGATTCTTATACTACTTACGCATGCTTTTAAGTTGGAGAGCAGATTTCAACACTAATTAAAGTCGCACTGTTGTACTGCAACTCGTGTGCCGAGGTTCTTCTTCTTTTAAGTGCCCTAGATCAACATGTCATATATTTTGTGGCTTGTGAACTTGCACACTTTGTAGAATTGGTATTTATCTATCCGTCTTCAACAAACAAACTTGTTAACAAGAACTTTTTCTCCACCAACTTTCACCAGTATTTTTCATCTGAGATTACTCCATTTTGGTCTCTCGTACTTTTTTATTTATTTATTCAAGTTGATATATTCCTAAATCATTGCAAAATAATTGTTATGCTATGCTCAATCATCGAATTAGTCTTTCTATTAGCATTTATGTTATAAACTTATACTCCTTATTTCGGTCAATTAGAAGATGTTATATAACTTCATCTTCTCTCTCTAGTCCCCCTCTTCTCCATCATTGGGGCCACTACCACGAGTCCACCACCACTCTGTCGCCACTATTGGTACCCATCACCGAGCCAACCACCGCTCCACCGCCAAACAACACCATTAGCTTGACTATCGCCAGTCCACCTGTTTGCACAGTTGGACAAACTCACAATCGATTTGTACACCCACTGTACAATCGATTAACAGTGTGGGATTTTTTTTGCCTCTAGGGTCGGAGGACTTCACTAAATCGAAAACTTACTAAAGATAGGATGCTAAACAAATATGTAAATGTATCCTTACAATACAACGAGTTCAAGTACGACGGCGTACAAGATTCTCTATCGATACAAGACAAATCATATGAGAAACTTGACAAAGGTAAAAGAAAAAGACAAGTGCATTCTTGACTTCTCTAAGTCAAGTTTGGTTTGTGAATTTGACAACTTTTTTTTTCGTTGTGCGGTTATTAGCATTCTACGCGTCTGTGCTTCTATTAATTTTGGTTATGGTAAAAAATTATTTATGTAGCCAACACCACCATTTTCCCCCCAGCTCGACCAACCTCAACCTCTAATATCGTGCCACCATCACTTCCCCATTACCACCAATAAACCCAACAATGTTAAACCTTCACCGTTGCCATCGTTAGACAAGCCACCAGGAAGAAAGAGATAGAGGAGATAGGTGAATATCGACGTTTTTGGGTTTGGCGATGGGTGGTTGCAGCAACGATTGTTTGTTAGGGTAGTCGCCATGTTGGGTTTTGATGGTGATGGGACTGTAGGTCAAATTTGTGATGGTTGGCAGTTGGGAGGGGGAAGGGAGTGATAGGTGTGGAGGCAATGAGTTTGTGATGGGTGGTGGTGTTGACAGTTAGGGGAGGGAAGAGGGTGATGGGTGTGGAGGCAACGGGTTTGTGATGGGTGTTAATGTTGTTAATGGCGAGTGTTAGGAGGGGGAGAGGGGTGATGCATGTGGATGCACCGATGGCGGGGCAACGGTGGTTGTAGGCGGCGGTTGTTGCAGCTAAGGGGTGTCACGTGCATGACATGTGCCAACTTTGCCTTAAAATCATGAAATGACGAATCTAACCCTCAACTTAACTGGAAAAGAAACAGAGAGACTGAAACGGTGACTAACGTAATAGAAGACAACTTTCAAGAAAATAGGAGTTCAGGGATTAATGTAAAAATACAGACAAAGTACAAGGGACCATAATGGAAACATTCCTTTTCATTTTATATAGAGGAGAACATTCTATTGGTTCACTGGAAAACTGAAGGAATGGGGGAGGGCCAGCAAGCCAGTATGTCACCGTGCAATATTGTTGTACACATTAGGGAGGAACCTAGCCACATATAGCCCTTGTACAAGAATAACAAAGTGCACAAATGCAAATTCAGAGTTGTGGTACGGCATAAAATAAGGGGTCTTGATGGGTTAAACTTTCACGTAGAGGGGACTTTACTTTATTGGACAACCAGACCATGATATTCATTACTCTGCCGGAGAAAGAATGGCTTGGAAGATCTCTTCTATATTCTGCGTTGTACACCAAACTTATATGTTTATTCATAACAAGTACAGGGTAAAGTGTAGGTGTTGGGGTACACCGACATGTCCAAAGGTTGGATGGATGGGCCGTGCGCCAGAAGAAAAGAAAGAAAGAGCAGAGCAGGGCAGGGCAGGGCACTGTTTATTTATTTTGATGCAAAAAACTTTATCGTACCATCTCCTCAAATCAGAACATTATCCTTCCCAAATCATTTAGAGAACATATATATATATATATATATATATATATATATAGGGAGCTGATCCGTTGTTAGCGCTAGCAAAATATGAGAAATTGCTAGCGCGATCTGACCTTCCACGCGCGATCTGTGGATGGTCCAGATCGCGTTAGCAACTTCTCCTATTTTGCTCCCTATATATATGGGAGCTGATCCGTTGATAGCGCTAGTAAAATAGGAGAAGTTGTTAGCGCGATCTGATCAGGATGGACGGTCCAGATCTTTTTTTTGCATTTTTTTTAAGTACGTCCGCTACATTATGTAGCGAATAATTTTTTGACAAAATTACCCTCCAGCTTAAAAAGAGTCTGTCCGCTACATTATGTAGCGGACTAGTTTTCAGACATTTTTTCTCCTTCTCTCTCCTTTCTATTGTTATTTTCCTGACATGTTTGCCACTGCTCCTCCCTGGAGAAGCTTTCCGTCAAGCGCCTCCGTGGGAGCAACGACGGCGCCGCCGCAACGGAGTTGATTAGTCCCGGCGCGACGACATCCTCTCCGTCAAGACATCGCTTGTTTAAGTCATCAAGGAAAAACTATAACAAGTCATAAACCGGAGATTATCGTTCTTCGGCGTGTCTGGCGAGCTGATCTGAGACGAGGCCGTCGTCGTCTCCACCGGCCGGATCATGGAGAAGTGCAGCGGCATGAGCTTCCGGTCGGAGAAGAGCTCGTTGACCGGGAGAACGTTGACCAGATCTTCGAGCCTGAACGCGAAGTCGCCAATGTCAGCGCAGAAGACCTCTGGATCTGATCCTTCTACCAGATCCGCCGGCTTCCTCATCGGAGAAGACAGAGATTTGACTGCTCCGGCGCCGCTCTTCGACGTCTCTTCTTCGCGGCTGAACAAGATCCATGCTATGAAAATTTTGGTTACATCCGGAACCCATAAACGAAATCATGGTGAGAGAAAAGAGAGAGAAAGAAAGAGAAAGGAGAGAGAAAGTGTCATAAATTGATGAGAGAGAGAGTGTGTGTGTGTCAGAAATTGATGAGAGAAATGAGAGAGAGAGAGAGAGAGAAAAACGTGTCAGAATTTTGAGAAAGGACAGAAGAAAAAAAATAGTGCTACCTACTCCTCCGCTACATAATGTAGCGGATGGAATTAGAGGGTATTTTTGTCAAAAAAATCATCCGCTACATAATGTAGCGGACGTACATTTTGAGAAAGGACAGAAGAAAAAAAATAGTGCTGCCTACTCCTCTGCTACATAATGTAGCGGATGGAACTTGTATTTTCGTCAAAAAATCATCTGCTACATAATGTAGCGGACGTACTTAAAAAAATGTAAAAAAAAGATCTGGACCATCCACAGATCGCGCGTCGACGGTCAGATCGCGCTAGCAACTTCTCCTATTTTGCTAGCGCTATCAACGGATCAGCTCCCATATATATATATATATATATATATATATATATAGAGAGAGAGAGAGAGAGAGAGTAGTTTGTCTTTGTCGTCGTAGCATTGGCCATGGTTTGACCATTGAATCATATGCACTCCTTTTATCTTTTTTTAATTATTTAGTTTTTGTGGAAGTATATGCTCCATGGTTTGACCATAAAGAAAGAATGAAACAATATTCAAGCAATTAAAATATGATAAGTTCCGATAAGGTAACATGTGGTAGCTTCCGTTCCACCTCGAAAAGAATAAGAAAGCATGAAGGGTTAATAGCAACGAAGAATTCAAGACTTGTAGACTTACTTTTTAGATCAAGTTGGACTCAAAGAAAAGTATCTATTCCTCGGCCTATTCTCCCTCGCTCTCTGACAACTTCCAACCAAAAATTTTACTAACATATATATGCTTTTGAAACCCCCAAAATTATGATTCAAACAATAGTTGCATCTTGACGTAATTGTATCGTATTGTTTTGCAGGGAGATGTCTACATGCCCGAACAAGAGTATATGATATGCGACCGCCATAGGGCGGGTTGGGCATTTTGGGTCTTCGTAAATATCTCATGTGTGCTTGTTGGGTTGTGTATCTATGTCTTCTGTTTATATCGTTAGGATGTGTAAAACTTTTGTACTTGAATGTTGGCTTATACAGCAGGTAGGGTTCTTACCTGATTTCAAAAATAGAGTATATGATATGGGTGCAGTGGACTTTTTCCAAATAACATCTCAATTATTTGGATATCTTTCTTGCATATCTGGACTCTCTGGTCATGAGAAAGTTTACATGTACAAAGTCTTGTTACTATTTTTCTCATTCCCACTTTTTGCTGTATGGAGTGTGTGTGTGTGTCCGTGTGTTTTCGGGGGGCTGTCATTCTCTCTTCTTACTCATGATAATTGTATCTTATTTGAAGTACTTAAATCAAATCCAATTTTTTCGAGCAAAACGCACACCACTACAAAACTCGCTTGATCTATTGCCGGATCCAGTCTAAACCGAAATCAGGAAATATTGCATTAGCAACAGATCCTCGGGAAAATTCCACATTCGATTACTTACAAGCAATAGCTAGGAACTGACGCTAACCCCGACCCACGCCTTTAATTAGAACTCGGGCTAATTTAATCAAATCAGAGTTTCCTCGAGCAAAACGCAACGAATGAAGTATATTTCTAGGTGAAACCTGACCGGGCAGCTCACATGGAGAGCAGGGACGGCGACTGTTTTATTGCATTTCTCAACTATCATGGAGCAGCGGACCAGACATACTGAGATCACGGTGGATGTCAACCTGCATCCGTTCAACATCTGGGCACATTGCACATGCTATTCTATGCTTCAAAATACTGGGATACCCCCCCTTCTTGTCAAAAGGACAACTTTATCCACCAAAAAGGAACTCGGCTTTTTATTAGAAACTAGGTCAGGCGATGAAAGATGCCTTACCAACAGAACAGTTCATAACATCTCACACATATCAGGTAACTCGCCACAAGGAATTAACAAGCCATGCACAAGTATGAACAATCAAATTAATGGCACACTGGAGAGAGTTCACTTGATTTATGACGACTTGAAATTTCTAACATTTTATTGAAATTTCTAACATTTTATTGACGATTCTATTCGTACATCTTTCGTATTCTCTTACCCTGTTGTTATTCTTTTTCCTATGACATGAAACCAATAACGCATGCCCGTGCTTCGACGTTTTGTTTTCTCACAGTATCTATGAACCTCAATGACACTAGATTAATACGTTTACATGATATAATTGACCACTATTAACTTCCACTTCTTTAAAGAGGGGGTAATAGATTGGATTCCTGGCTGTACTAGAATTGACCACCTTTAACTCACAGTTAATGCCATCTTGACTATCGAACTTGACTATCGAACCTGATCAGGATGAGGAAAGTTCCCAATTCAGACCTCATCAGCAGTGACCATCATTCATCCAGTTCAGCAAACAACCACATTCATCACAGTGGAAACTCCTTTTGGAGAACCTCAAGATTCCGAGAGTCACAAGCATCCATCATGTCATTCCTGGAAGCACAGCTGTAACACACAGGAAAATATAATTTGTAGTAGAACATCGGTGAAAATAAATTAATCCCCTCTTCAAATAACCTACCTTAAGGAGATTCTTAAATACTGCCAGGCATTATCTGCTTTTGGATTCATTGCTAGGGCCCGGACATAATAACGAATAGACTCCTCATACATACCCTGAGTAGAGAAACATTCTAAGTCACTTCGAGAGAACAAAAGTTACCATGCCACTAATAAAACTAGCAGCACAAAAAACAAAGCATTGAGAAAAACCTGGTTGGCATAGCTGATACCCATGTTTGCCCATGCACGAACATAATTGGGCTTCAAATCTAGCGCCTGAGAAGCCAAGGTAGAATAAAACACGTTACACGTGAAAGAGAACAAAATTACCACGCCAGTACACCTAGTTCCCCTTATATTTGACACTCGGCAACAAAAGCCCTTCACGGCAAGTTTGGCAGGCTTGGTAAGGAAAGACTACCAGACCGATCATTTGCTTTACCAAATTTCAGAGTATTGACCAGGTACGTACACCTGTGCAATAAACGTGTGTATATATGTATGTATGAGCACTTTGAGATTACCACAATATCTGGGCAGTCGTCTTAGAGTTTTCAAGTCTATAACCACTGTTCGTGCCAGTTTTTTCCCTTTACTTCTCATTTTGTTCTCTTTCTATTGGCGTTATACATGTACTGTATTCATGTTTTGAGCCCCTGCTATTACCACTGTTAAGAACCCTTTCTTATAACCTAAAAAGAATTCTAAAATTACAAGCCATCATGGACTACCTGTTGATAGGCCGATATAGCATCGGCGCTCTGAACACTATTCGCTTGTGTTGCACCAAGCTTGTTCCACAGAGAATAATCTCGTGGCTTGAGCTTCAAAGCTATCTTAAAGGATTCAATAGCTTTATCATATTCTCTGGACAGGTTGTATAAGACACCAAGTACTATGTGTACATCTGCATCCTCGGGTGACATTATAGCAGCATCATTGAAAAATCTAGCAACCTGTACCAAAAAGGTTTAAGGGAAAAAAAGGAACAGAACTCATATGAATATGACATTATAGCAGCATTATTGAAAAATCTAGCAACCTGTACCAAAAAAGGTTTAAGTAGATCTATGCCTCAAACATCCCTTCTTAAGTAACAAAGAAAAAGGCTGATGAGACTGTTACAGATTCGTCACAACAAGGTTATAGAAGTGTGTATGTAGTGTGTTCGACACACACACACAGGCGAGATAGAGAGAGGAGAACACTTACATCTGCAAAATACAGCGAATCAGCCAGTTCCGGAGGGGCAATTGTCGAATACTTTGGATGATAGCGTAGCCAACTATATAAATACTTCAAAGCTGCTGGTTGTTCCAATTCTGAAAAAATTACAGATACAAGTAAGTTCTTGTCCTTCACAAATAGTTTCCTACAATTACTCGCAAGCACTCCAAACTTGTAAAAGGGTCACACTATATCAATAAACTTAATTTACACAAGGTGTATAATCCCATAGCATAGTGGACATAATGAAAAAATATCTGTCCAACAGTAATTTTGCATTGTATAACCCATTTGAGTTTGCAGCTACATGGTGTGAACTTGTTGACACAAGGAAATGCAATCATTTACCATTTGTATGACTCACGCCAAGAGCAAGAAGCACCTCCAGGTTTGTCGGATCAACCTCTTGCGCACGCATCATGGACGCTATAGCCTGTAGAAAGTAGATTTCCCACCAGGAATAAGGGGCACTTTAGATTTTAAATGGATGAAATGTAAAATTGAACTTAATTCAAGTAAAGCTTCTGGTAAGTTTATGAAAACCTCAGAGTCAAAATTGGTTAATTTAACTTCGAGATATGAAGCAAGCCACGAGTCCAGGCATCCAAGGAATACATCAATTTAGCCATAAAAACTCAAGGCAAACAAAAATGCCCAAGTGAATACATCGCTCAAAGGAAAGTAAGGCATTAACTCATTTAATTCCCTTCTGGATGGGTAAAAATTAATGCATAATTCAGCTTGCAACTTCAGAAGAAAAACAGAAGTTTGAACAAACTAATGGACAATTCAATTCACATATCAGGACCAAAAATGTCTAAGCCATCTATACCAGAACCTAAACTCAACGGTTGGCAGAAGAAAAGTATGCCTCAACAGGATACATCTATATCTATATCTATACTACCTATAAAAGTATGAATGTGTAAATCATTTTATGGATAGAAGTATTCCCTACAAAATTCTCTAATACCATTATTATCCTTATTTGTTACATCTCATGCTATATTTGGTGGAAGACTCTTCATATCTCAATGTTAGTTTCATGGTTCCTCTCTTGAAGTTATAAGTATCGAATGGTATAGATGCATGGCTTTAACTCTTCACTTCTTTGACAACAAAGCATGTATCTATATCCATTTAATCTAATATCAATATATCTTACTACTAATAAAAGTCGCAGATGGTGGATAACATTCACTAGACAACACTATCTATACTACTTCTTAAAGTATGAATCCTCCATTATGTCCCAATAAAGTCTTAAAAAACCGCTCTTTACCATTAATTGTTAATCAAGTATCCCCAGAGCCTTTATAAGTAAAAACGACTCCACCTCTTCCACTCCTCTAAAATTTGAGTCTTAAAAGTAATGGTTTACATATAGTTGTCTTCACATACCACTTCCGTGCACTGATTTTTTGTTTTTGAATTGAATTATACCTCTAATTGGCAAATGATTACATTATTAAGAAATCTTTACCATTCACATTTCCTTCCTAACATAAAAAGGGTTAATATTACTTTGTTGATTGTCAAACTTTATGTTTGCTGTGTTTGACTAATTGCGCTTATGTGAAATCATAAATCGGTACTTTAATTTTTACTTCAAAACAAAAAAGATGGGTAAGATCATGATAGGGAGATCGGGTGCAACGTCTACTTGCAACAAATCGTAACTAAATGTTGTTAATGGCATCACAAATTTTAAAAAAACACTCAGATTGTCAAATCTTATTATCACACGTGCCTTCAAACGATCTACTGGTGCCAAGTTTTGGCCATTAAAGGGAGAACTTGAAGCTATGAGCTACTGACAGTTACGTTACAGCAAAAATTCCACGTACAATCATCATTGACATCAACTTTTGATTATAGGCACTCTCAGTAGTGGATTATTTTTAACCAATAGTGGGGAATCCAAAGATTTGATGCTTGATTTACAAAGCAAAATTTTGCTTGTAAAAACAAGATTTTCATCTCTTAATTTTAAAGTTCAGAGTTGACGTTCTACTGAAGTTATGCTTGAAGAAGTTACAAGGGAGATTATTAACATTCATTTGATGGATTCAGAACATCTTCAGAGCAAATCCTTATGTGTGTATACACTTCGATTTTGACTTGTACTTTGGAGTTGAGTGAATATAAGAGGTAAACATGAATCACATAAAATTGGTTGCCATAGTTTAGAGAGAACTTTACATTAGGACTTTTCTGAGCTACAATCTCATTTTGTCACAGGTAATGCTTACGTGCATCGCACGTACAACTTACTAGTATAAGGAAATTGATCAAACAAAGAAGTTAGTCTAATAAGTCTCTCCACATAATGTATATCATAAGTGCTTAGTCAACAACCGTACATCTTATCAGATCTTTCGTTTGTACAAATAAGCTTAAAAAGAATAAAATATTTTCCCATCTCTTAGCCATCTAATAACACATGGAGTACATCCATCTTGCCAGGTGCACCGACATTTTCATTTAATTTTCTTTGATGTACAAGTTGTTGAAGTTCAAAGCATTCCATATTGCATCCGCCTGTCACTACATTATCTATGATATCTCCGTTTATTTATATGATAAATAGCGTCAACTCATACCAAAAAAAAAAACAGCTGGCATGAAGCCACAACACCTAACAAGGGTACATAACAATGAAGAGATTTTAACCCAATGTTCACGGGAAGGCAATTAAAAGACGATAAATGTAATTAAGCTAACCTGTTGATCATCGTCATTCTCAGCATGGGCTATGCCGAGTAGCCTCCAACCTTCAGCATTGTCGGAGTTCTTCAAAACTTCAGCCTCTAAAGCAAGCACTGCTTCACTCAAAAGTCCTTTGCGGAAGAGTTCCTGACCTTCTTTTAAAGGATTGGGGTGACCAACATAAGGATTTAAGTCAGAAAAGACGTAAACCCCCCTTGACGTTTCTGATCGCTGCTTGACAGTCGTTTGTTCATTTAAGTACCTACATGTCGGTACTCGTGCAATTAGAAAAAAGGGATGTCTCAGATAAAGCCTTCTTGATAGTTTCATCAGTAACAACACAATCTTGTATAGCTGCGGGAATTCTCTACGCGTTAGATTCACGTGGTTTCCTAAGTCAAAAGCGTGTGGATACAGTAATATATCGATGTTTCTCAGTACCATTTTTCAATTATTTCCAAAAAATGATGATTTATGTAGCTTGCAACATTCAGACTTGGAACTTTGCCCGTTTTAAACTAATTATGCGACAAAAGCAACAAAAGAGAGTATTCTTCATACTAAAGATCGAGTATAATCTGCATATTTGATGTTTAAAGAGTGCGAGAGACATAAAGTTTAGTCAACAAACAGTCATCTCAAGAAAGTGGGCCCATGTGAGAGCTGTTGAGAGCATTCATTACTTAGTTATAAGTGGAAAAAGTACAAGGGGAAATCAACTAAAGAATCAGCCTGTCAGAATAACGATGTAAAGAGGAAATCAAATAACCAACCTGTTCGCCATCTGCAAAACTGTTGTTCAATTTTTTTCCCAAAAAGGTCTCTGGATGAATCTAAGTTGCAACCACCACATTGATCACCATCACCTAAACCTCCACCAGGACCACCACGGTATCCAAAATAAACAAAACACACGTCTTGAAACGTGTATCTACTCCTGAAGCACATCTATTTCTTTCAACTTTCTCAAGTTTGTCTATACATGTGTGAGAATGTGCATATGTATACACACTCATCGACCAAAACCTCAGATTGTTGTTAAATGCCTCAAAATTTCAATCTAACTACTGGGATCGCCAGCCCCATACCCCCGTCCATCGACGTACCAGTGATCATCGGTGTTGCTGAGCCAAAGGCCGTCTCATCCTTGCTCTCCATCATTTCTCAATACTCAAAATTGTGGTGATAGCGGTGAATCTAACAATGTCATAGGGTGTGGGCGTTCTGCGTTAGGGGCCTAGTGCATATTTTGGTATTCTGGTTGTTGGCTGACTAAAACACAGAAAAGAGGCAGGTGATAATGGTGGTGATCTCTCTCTGGTGGTAGAGGCTTAGAAAGAATAAGCTGCGGATGAGGAAGAAAGGTATAAAAATAGGATTTAAGGTTTGTTACTGTTGATACTTTGAAGGGTTTACTGACTTTGGCAAACAAAGAAGAAGAGGATGAAGAAAGGGAAAGAAAACTTGACCCAAAAAAAAAAAAAAACATAATCTGAAGGTGGTGTTAAAAATGTTGAAAACACAAAAATCGCTTCTATGTAAAAGCGCTTTTTCCGCGCTTGTATTCCACGCGTAGTTCCGTGATTGTAGTTAGAAATGGTTAAGCTAGACAGAAATCGTCACTCTTCTCAGGGACCTTTATACAAAATATTGAAAAGACAAAACACTTCGTACAAAAAGGGGCAAACCATTTTGGTTTTTGCCCAAGAAAGAAAGATGAAGAGAAGGCAACAAGCTGGTGAAAGGCCAAACCCTAAAGGTATGGGTCCTCATAAAAGTGGACCACAAGAAAACAAGAAGATAAACTGCAGAAAGAGAATACAATCACAACAAAGTTGAAATGAATTAACAGTTGAACAGCCAAAATTAAGAAAAGCATTACATAGTTCCAACAGAATAAGAACAACCAGTGCAAGTGAACTAGAGATGCATACTTAACCCAGAGAATGATGGCAGTAAAACACTAACTAAATGACACTATAAGATTTTCTTTGAGAATCAGTTCGACTTACTCATCATACGCATTTGCCCAGTTATCAGTAGAATCCTCCCCCAATGCCCCTTCACCAACCTGACGCCCAAATTCATCCACCCAGTCATTAACATGCAACTTAGAAAATTCACTAACCCACTGGTCATCAACTGATCCATGTCGCTCCTGTTCAGTACTAAATTCGTTCACCCATCCATGAGGTCCATGAGAATGCTGAAATCAAAAGTTAAAACATATTTCAAGTAGAAGGAAAAAAATATTCTCAAAAAAGAGTAGAAGGGAAAATCATTAACACTCAGATAGCAAGACAAAAACATCTAATATGCATTTGGTTTTTGTCTTGTTTTGTATTACCGGTTAAAATAGGAACAAGATAGTTTAGAACAATTTATCAATTGCCTCCACAGATTTTTTACTTGCCTCATCATGCACAAACTGGTCGGCCCATGATTGACCTCCATTATACTGTCGCTGATATTCTGATGCCCAGTCCCCAGGTGCTGAGTATGCACTTTGCTTGACTTGATTGTCCTCTATGGTAATTTCGCCACGGCTCATCTTTGACACAAATTGCAGGAACTTTGAGTTCTGCATGCCCAGAGTGAGTTACAAATTATTCATAAAATTAAAACAGCATGCAATGTGGAAGTCGCCAATGCATATGAACACTCACTCTTTTACAAACCATATTGTAACATATCCCATGCAATTGTATCCACCATTGAGAAATCAAGTATCTTGATCAAACTACCCAGGTCAGACTAAGCATGCCATATAATTTTTTCATTTCCTTCTCTTAATTGAAAAGTCCATGTTTTCTTCTGATTATTGCGCCTAAAATAAGAATCATGGAACTATTATAAACTTTTGCACGTAATCAGGGCACATAGAGAAGTGAGAAAATCTTGATTTAAAAAAGCAATGTGATTTACCACAAGTGCTAGTCTAAAAAATTATTGCCTAAATCGTGTAAACTTCAAGCCAGCTGGCTGATATTTTTATAAATAAATAATACCACCTTCTTAATGGATTATCCACCACATAAGTATTATCTGCAGCCCTACTGTGTCAATACACACAATGCACCACGAGAACCACATAATATGAACAGCACGTCCACACCACAATTCTTTGGAACACGAGCTCAGGGTGTGGTACATAAAGTTATTAACCTGGAACTTCGGGTCGTTGTTTTGAGCTAATGTGTGCGCTAGCATGCGAGTCTGCTCCATGGCAGCTAAGCTTGGAATATTTGCACCTCTCATTTGATCAATTGTTGTGATCTGGGATTGCTCCTGCAATTTGTTACACCAAGTACCAACATATGACATGCTATGTTTAGTAAGCAGCAGCAAAAGACGCGAAAGATAGTTACTAGTATAATTGAGGCCTCACTACGATACAAGCAGCATTTTTTTTATGGAGGTGGGGTGGAAATGGTCAGAGTGCATATTTGCAACACAAAATGGAGGGAACGTTTTCGGTTGTTATTTGACTCCTGAAGAAAGAAAATTGAAAATGAGTTTCTTATCAAATGTTTGATTTAAATCATGGTACCATGCTGTAAATAAAAACTTCAAAGGTTCCATAAACCCAGGTACACTACTTGTTCTCGCGCCGGGGAGGGGGGGGGGGGGACGGAATAGGAACACTATCACCACAAGAATCACATATTTGCAACTCCATTTAAACCTGAAAGTCAGGCGGTTCTTAAGATTGAATCCTAGCATCTAACAATCAAATATATGCCATTTCAGCTAAAACTGATGACATTACCATGCATTTATACATAAGTATAACACATCCTTACATGTTCAAATTCAGAAGCCCAACCATTAGCACCATGCTGTTGTTCAAACGAATGAGCCCAAGCATTAGGATCACCATGTCCTACTCTATGCTGTGAAAATTCAGAAATCCATCCATCTGCAGCATGAGGTCCAGGTTTCATAACTTGAGAGTCATTCCAATACTCCTCAAGCTCTCGAAATCTTCCAGGCAGGGGCCCCGCAGCGCGGATATCATTATCGATATCTAAAGAAGATAATAGTGCATTTACCTGAAAAGGTAACAAATGCCAGAATGATCTCCCAAATCTTAAGCATGTAAGGTACTGAACAATTGAAAAAGAAGGCTAGCCTATTGCCAAGGCAAATAATGTACAACAGGCATAAGCAGGTAGTATAACCACTCAAAGTATGCATTCTTCTAGAAAAATTCAAGACTACTATTGCAATAGTGCTTGCCAAAACAAAATGCGGCAAAATAAACAAGTTTCTAGGGCTGACAACAATCTTTACATGTAAAGTAAAAACGGGCCAACGTGAGTTTCTTTGAGACCAAATAAAGGTTTTCAGCCAAATATACTGAAGATGGCCACCATAAAAGCTTATCACTTCTACTTACAGTTAAGAACATCCGAAGTTAAAAAGAAGGGAGGACAACAAACTGGACAATCATAAGGATTTTATGATGTGAGATAGGGAAGAAATCATAAACCTCAAAAACCCAATTGAAATATTACACCGCACCTGTGCATTGACAAAGTCCTCGCTCTTATCAGCAAAGAAATGCCGAGCCATGATACTGCTGCGGTCGCGTATGCATTTCTTGTCACCTTCAGACAATCCTAACACTGGAAGAGGGGATGGGCGAAAAGGAAGGCCGCCATGGCTACTGTTAACAAACGAGTGTAAGAAACTTGACAGCACTCTTTGAGGTGGCCCTGCAGCAAAGAAAGAGGAAGAAAGGTGTCACTATTTAACTATAACTATTTTAACAAGCTCAGAACCGTGTTTTTAATTGCCAAAAACCAACTATAGTGGAGTCTCCAGGCCAGTACAATGATAGGAGCTGACTCTCCCCGAATATACTTAAGGGGTCTTCTCATGGTCGGGTAAAGGGAATGAACACAAACAATGCCTTAAAGACACTTTGGACCAGAAGTATTCATGGTGGTTATAGCAGTTGATCCAAGATGGGCTGGTTGACTGAATAAAAGAAAATATAGGTCTCTATACCATCCAATTCTGGTTGAAGCTGATTATGCTCCAGGGGAAATCTATGAACTGGAGGATTGTGTATCTCATCCCAAGCATCTGCAAACCCATTCTGATCTGCAGAGCGAAAGCCCCGAAGGAATTCTGATCCCTGACATAAATGAAGATGACAAAATAACTCGACAAATTTAGAAATAAAAACTTCAAATAAATTATATGATTCAAACCTGCCCGCTGGGTTGCAGCTGATGATCGAATTCTGATCCAGGAAGCGCTGTGAAGGGCTCGCCAATCCCGGTATATACATTACTACCAGAAGTTGTAGGTGTTGCAGTAGGAATCTCCTTCAATCTTTCCTGCTTGGATAGGGCATATAGCATGTGAGTTACGGGTCACAATTATGCCTGCAGCAACTGCTGAACCAGTTGATTACACATATACGGCGTACTTTTTCACGTTGTAAATTTTATAATCTAGCATACAGTTTTCCAAGAAAAGTCAAATGCATAAACATCAACTACGTAAAGGAGTTATTAACAAGGTTAACACAGTTCAAACCTGTGTGAAACTCGAACTTCTCAAAACATAGGGTGTTTGAAGTCTCGAGTTTGCGCCAGTATAAGTAAGTTGCTATTTTCCTCTTTTGTTACATCCACACCAGATGGCCATCCAAACACCCATTAATCTAGAGGGCTTGTTCAGAGCAAACAATGATAGTTGATGAGCTGAAGTATTAGCAGTGACCTTAAGCTCATGTGTACATCTCAATAGCTTTGGAATATCATGCAAGGAAATATTTGTGCCCTGCCACATGGTAGGTGCGGGAGTGGCGGATAACTTAGCTTCATGTAATTACCCAACTAGTATAAAGTTCGAACTGTTGGATAAGATTGTCTAAAAGTCAAATTGGCATGGCTCCAGTATTAGTCAAAGTGGCACAATTGGGAGACCGAAAGGCACCTAACCAGCATCTCGGGTTTTCTAGTTTGCACTTTCCAATAATATTATGTAATCCTGTTAATGCGAACCTTGAAGTGCCTACGCTAATTCAAACAGGTTAAATAGACCGAAACAAACTATCATGTTGAAAGGAGACCTAGAAATCATAATTGTTAAAAGGAAATAGAGTAATTTAAACAATTCCAACACATATCAAATACTTCTATTTGCTTAGTCACTCATATTAAATGCAGAAGCACCAAAATGCTACTCGCTCCGTTTGCATCAGGTTATCCCCTTTGGCTCTTTGTGAGATCCTAGGATTGATATTGGAACATGTAAATATTGTGCTAAACTCAAATAGCAACCACAGATCATGTATACATCCTATGGCAAGTCAAACTAGGGTAAAAACGATGAGTAAAGTGAACATTTGCATGTACTAAATCTATCCCAGGATTCCCAGAAAGCCAAACGGAAAAATTCAACAAAACGCATGCAGTAAACTACTACTACAACAACAATTGACAAAGTACTAATTCAATTCTGTGTTGTAGTATACGTGCCATAAGTATATAATTACACGCATTGGAGTGACTGAGACAACTCTTTTGTCGAACAGAGAGACCTAGAATTTTCAAAACTTGAGCGCCGAAAGAGTCGTGCTACTGGCTGACATAGTCGGTCAAATTAGGTCTAGGGGCACCGAGATGTTAAACTTACTACAGCTGAGTAGAGAGGAAGTAACAATCTATGATGATTTCAGTTCATTCACTTTACATGAATAGGATGAGGCACCTGAGTTTTGGAGGAAGAGCCGATAAGGGCGTTGGCGAGGGAACCGAAAGGGTTGGACGAGGAAGAAGAGCCAGGCACGGCGCAGGCAGCTCCGCCGGTCACCAGCTCGCGCATCGCCATCTGGAAACTGAAACGCCGGCCGAGTCACGGTTCTCTGCCTCTGGGTTTGGATTCCGGTACGTACAAAATCGAGGTGGTGGGGGCGATAAAAGCACGGCTGTTCTGTTATTGGGATTTGGGACTTTCTGTTGTCAGGCGATAGCCTTTGGCCTGTGTTTGGTTGCTTGGTTATGTCTATCCCCCTACGGGTACTGGTTTATTAACCTGTCCCCGAAGTCTATTTTAAAATTCCTATTTTTTAAATAATTAATATGTGTTTGTAAATGAATAAATGATGAGCTTTTGCCCTAAATAACCCTTTTTTAATACTTAATTACTTATCTACCTCATTTTCAACTTTATTTACCTATCTAACCTATTTTTGAAAATCTCACTTTCAAATAGAGATTTCAAGCAGAAAAAATGTGGTTCCAAACCACGTTTTCAAGCAAACGATACTAAGTTTAATAGAAATCACACTTCAAAGAGAGATTTCAAGTCACGTTTTTCAAGCAAACATTAATATGAAAATCTCACTTTCAAAGAGAGATTTCAGCTTAGAAAACGTGGTTCCAAACCACATTATCAAGCAAACGTTACTATGTTTAATGAAAATCTCACTTTCAAAGAGAGATTTCAAGCTGAGAAAACGTGGTTCCAAACCACGTTTTCAAGCAAATGTTACTATGAAAGTGAGTTAGATAGGTAAATAAAGTTGAAAATGGGGTAGATGGGTAATTAAGTATTAAAAAAGGGTTATTTAAGGCAAAAACTCACTAAATGATAGCCTCGGATTCAATCATCATCTAGATTCACGTTCAATGATAGGCGATAGATATACATATTGGAGTAGAATTCTAAGTAATAATAATATGGACATAGACTACATAGCATAGCATGTATTATGCATAAAACAAAAGTAGGTAACTAGTACGAATTAATTGTTAAGAGTACGTGACCATCACGACAAACTCAGCTCAATGGAAAAAAAAAAAAAAAAAAAAATCATTGTTAGAAACTTAAGTCTACATAATTTAAATCACCATTTACGTATAGCCTTGCTAAAAAGCATGAATGACCGAAGTATCGAATTGTATGACATTCCATTATCCATCCATCTGTTTTTTTTTTATATAGTACAAAACATAGCAAACAACTCCGTCTTATTGAAGGTTACATCATCAGCATCATCTTGAAGCAACACGACCATTAGATTCAGTGGCAAATGCATGAAAGTTTCTTCTAGATTTACTCCCATACACGCAAGGGATTCAGCACATTAGTTACCCCCTTTTTGTAAGCACGTGCAGGACCGATGGATTTCAAATTATAATATAAGATAATCAAGAGTCACCGCCGAGGGTTTCCATGGGACAGAAACAATTGAAATCTTCTCCAAACAAATGTCTCACCGCTTTTATGCAATTGTATGCTTTAATTCCTCGGAGCTCTGTTTATCCACCGTTGCACCGGTAAAGATGTCCAAATAATCCTCCAAATTGTACGCCATGACCGGTCCTAGTGACCCTTCATATCTTTTGTCTTTGTCCCTTTTTGGGCTCCCATCTGTGTTGATTTTCCAACGTCTTTGCCAAAGAAAATAGCAAAAATAGTAGTTTAGACTGTCAATTCATTCCCTTGCATGATTTCTAGAAAACAAATGAGATCTCTTTAGCAAAATCCGTACTTAAACTTCAAGCACGGTAGATACTAAATGTCATCGATTACGTGGTTTCCTTCTCTATATTCCCCTTATGTTGCCACATGGCCGAACTAAACAAACTTGAGACTTATCTCCAAACCTGTTGCCACATAGACGTGGAGTATTGCACGAGATTTGTCTAGGTAAGTCATAACAAACACAACTAAGACATGCGAGTTGCGAGCATGATCTCACCTCGTTGAAGTAAAGAGCCATTTATAGTCGCGTGAATGCAAAGGTTGTAGTCTAATTTTCCAGTTCAAAGAAATTGAGTTTGCTTCAACGGGATGTAATAGCGCTAGGAAGGTGGTGTACGAGATAGAAAGCGTCATCGTTTGAACTACCATGTAACGCATGTAGTTAATGATTCATACCAAGCATATTAAGCCAGATTAAATTTGTTTCGGTCAAAATAAAAATAACTAATGAAGTAAATAGCAGTATTACATAACATAGATGAGAAATTTTACTCGTTATTCTTACATATCGACATCATCGATATGGATTTGAATAAGCATACAATTACATTCGCAATGGTGAAATGAAATTGTATAAAAAACGACTAATTATAAAATTACACTTGCCCTCAAAGGCGTGTTTGGCGCAGCGCACTCAAAGAAAACCAATTAAATTGTTGTGGAAGGGGTGTGTGCACAGGAAGCGAAAGCCGAGTGTGAAAACCCTTACTCACCCCACCCCGAATCCAGTTTCTCGGCGAATCATTTCCGACGCGATTCCGACGAAAAATGGCGTCATCGTCGAGCAGCGGACTGACCTTCAAGCTCCACCCACTGGTCATAGTCAACATATCGGACCACCACACCAGGGTCAAGTCCCAGTCCCAGCCCCCTCACGCCTGCCCCTCCTCCGCCAACGGCTGCGACGCCTCCGTCTCCGCCCCCGCCGCCGCGCCTCCCCCGCCCAGGGTCTTCGGGTGCGTGATCGGCGTCCAGCGCGGCCGCACCGTGGAGATCTTCAACAGCTTTGAGCTCCTCTACGATCCCTCCACGCACTCGCTCGACCGCGCCTTCCTCTTGAAGAAGCAAGAGCTCTGTAAGTGCCCCTCTTTCGCTCTCCACAAACACATACATGTACTCCCTCCGTTTTTACAAATTATGTTCGCTTTGACTCTCTGCGTATTTCTTAGATATAGTTTGAACTTGGGAAACATTGAATTGGACTCAAATAGCAATTGCCTCCGTTTTATTGGAGTTAATTCCCCTTTTTTTCACAACCTAGGATAGATTATTGTATATGTACGGTGATATAATTCTGCGTCTCAAATAACACTCATAGGTTAAACATGTGTGGCTTGGCAAGTTAACCTAGGGTAAATACAATGAGTTATATCAATGGTTACATGTACTAAGTCAATCTTAGAAATTTGCAAAAAGTAAAATGGGGAAATCCAATGAAATGAGGGAGTATAAACTAAGGCAAAAACAGTGAGCAGGCTAATGCATTCACGTTCAAATTCTATTTACGGAATTAACAGATGTATATTGACTTGTTAGGGTTTACTTGCAAATTGGATTAACGATTTAGCTTTCGAGCAGATAAGAAGGTGTTTCCAAACTTCTACATACTTGGGTGGTACTCGACGGGGAGTGATGCGCAAGAGTCCGATATGCTCATTCACAAGTCTGTAAGTTTTCTGAACCTTACTAAAGCCTAGAACGTATTTAATGACATCCGTAGTGTGTGGTTTAACAGAGATTTATTTAAACTCCACAGACATAAGTTCCTAATGCGCTATACTTAAATTTACAGGCTTTAGTCTGAATCAACGTGGTTTGTGTTGTTGTTGGGGGGGGGGGGGGGGGGGGGTGGGGGAGGAATGAATGCCTCATTTATTACAGGTCTCCCTTTGTTCATTATCTGGGTCTTCTTTGGTTTTGGATAGATTAAACATTGTTGTCACATTTGAGATGCAAAATCAGAAAGGTGGTAGCCAAGCTCCACATCCACATTCCATAACAATGATACGGGAATATATACGTATACAAACACACACACACATCAGTGGACGTGCATGTAAAGTGAGAATTCTAAGTAGTATAGTTGCAAGTTGTATTTTTGTCATGTCCATGTTCCCAAAATATAATTTTGGCATTTTATGTGTTTCCTTCCCTTTTCTAAATTATTTATTTACCGCGCGTACATCACCTTTCCATTTTTTTGGTTGGCGCGCTGGAGAGGGGATGGGGGAGCAAGATTCATAGCGAGCTTGTGCATGTTTTGTAACAGTAAGGCACTTTACGGTCCATTTGTTCAATTAGTGAGGGTACAGAGAGGAAGATGTCGTGCGTTCACTATTGGAAGAAAATAACACCGTTTCAAGGTGTTGGTGGAAACCCAATAAAGAAACTTCCCATCCTTCCTCGCTGTCTTACTTTATACCGAATAGAATGCAAGTGATTGAGGCATTGCATAACCAATTTTACGCCTCGGATGAAATACTTTCAGAACGGGTAACTCATTTGGAATTCGAAGCTTGGTTGCACTTGTGTCAGATATTCGCTTCCAATAGAGACACCTTATTTGTTGTATTTCTAGCATGATTTCAGTAGTCATTGTGGCTCCATATTGTTCTGTTCAAATTTATGCATGTGTAGATAGACCACTAGTTAGGCTTTTCTGTATATATTTTGCTATGCTTGAGCTAGATATGCTCTTATCTTTTCCTTTTGCTGCAACAAGAGATGATATATATAGACACATGCACACACATAATGATGCATTGATACTTTACACGCGCACAATTTATTTGCATATTTTTTATATGTTTCTGGGCTTATGTTTGTGAGTGGGAATCCATGCCATAATATTTTGGCTTGTTGATGTGTTTCTGGTCTTACTCAAAGTAATATACGGTTGCTCTATTCCACAATATCTTCGTTTTTGGTGCAAATTCCTTAGCTTAGGTTCACGGATACTGAGTAATTTCATATTGATTCATTTTTATCTTTCTGTAACAGTTGATGGATATTAACGAGAGCCCGGTGTATCTTCTGCTCAATCCTTCAATCAATCACGCACAAAAGGATCTCCCAGTGACTATCTATGAAAGTGGTAAGCGCCATTTCTAATCTTCCATTGCATACGATACCAAATACGAGCGATGATTTCTAAGTGATTTCATACTATTCGTCAAAGCTATGTATTGTAGCGGAAGTTGGACAGATTTCTCAATGACTATCGTTGACTAGCTTTCTGCGTCACTGTTTTACCTTTAATAACCGAGTCCATGCTGATATGTCTGCTTTTCCTGTTCAAACTCAAGAGTTGCATGTCATTGATGGGATTCCACAGCTTATCTTTGTCCTTTCAAGCTACACTATAGAGGTACTGTATGCTTTATATATAAAAAATTTCAACTTTACATAATATTATGTACACTTTTTGCTGCTAGTTGACTAAATCTCCTTCTTGCTTCAAAGACGGTAGAAGCAGAACGCATCTCAGTTGATCATGTTGCACATCTTAAACCATCTGATGGAGGTTCTGCTGCAACTCAATGTGAGCATCTCCTGTCCCTCTTTCAGAAGTTTAGGCTGGGGCAAAATCTGCACCCTTAAAAATAATTGTTGCTAAGGATGTTATTTTGCCGCTAGACATACCTTGAGCGACAGTTACTGAAGTATGCAAGTTAGTAAAAGGGTGGCTTTAGCCCCATTCTAGTCTTCATGCTTCATGAACTTTTTCTAGCCCTTTTTAGGTGAAGAGATTGGAATTCGACTGCTGCTGGTTTAACGCAATCTGTGTGTTTGCGCAGTGGCTGCTCATCTTACCGGCATACACAGTGCCATCAAGATGCTGAATAGCAGAATCCGAGTGCTTCACCATTATCTTCTTGCTATGCAAAAAGGTACATAGTTGGCAGACAATTCTTTTTAAATTGTAGAATTAAAAAGCATGACAGAATAATTCCAAATGAGAGAGGAAAGCAGAGACAGAAGCAGCCGTTGAAGATAGAAACAAAAACTCCAACTGGCTAAAGATTCTAATGCTGAAACTTGAAAAAATTTACCGATGTTGAGGGCTTTTTACTTATTTTTTTGCGGTTGGAGGTACGCTTCTTCCATGTTGATTTCAAAGCATTATTGGGGGCTTCCATGTGGCCCTTTCTGCACATGCCTCATGAAAGCACTTATCATTGCCCTTTTTGTATTATGCACTGCTATTTACCATCTTATATAAACCTTTCGTCGGCTTTGAGTACAAGTATCATTTGCCACTTTCTTTTCTTTTTTGGGTGATATTTGTATGTTTGACCGTGTAATCACGACCATAATCACTACCATTGACTTAACTACCTGACGTGTCTTTTACAATATTTAAGAGAGTGCCATATTCTTGAAAAAACATAATGAAGCATCGATATCCGAGGTGTCTTGTATGGTAATTAAGAGGTTTTCTTATTTGAAAAGAAATAAGAGAACATTTTAAGTACTTTCCACGGGAGTTTTTTAGACCGGAGTCTGAATGTATGTACATGGTTTTGCTTTAACGAAGATATGTAACACAAATTTGCTAATGCTCGGGAAATGTGAGTTTATGCGCTTTAAATGCAGGTGATATTACTAGCGAGAATTCATTGCTAAGACAAGTATCGAGTCTCTTGAGGAGATTACCAGCTATTGAATCGGGGAAATTTCAAGATGATTTCTTGATGGTGAGTGCTTCCGATATTTAATGTTTCTCCTGCAATGTGTGGTTCTGATAGCAGATTATTGCCTGTCATTTCGCACGGCTAAACTTCCTACATTCAGTCTCCGGTATATTTTTGATGGATGTGTCTTTGCTGTCACTGGCGGTTGATGTCCATCACTTTGTTTGTCTGTTGTAGGAATACAATGACACATTGTTGATCTCTTACCTGGCCATGTTCACCAACTGTGCAAGGTACGACATATGTGAGCTTCTAGGTGTTGGTTTCATTGAATCCCTTTTCTTTCTTAATGATGTAAAAAAATTGCCTGAAGTGAAAACAAAAATTAATATCCTTCTTTGCTCTAAAATGAGAGAAATATACTATGGCACATCCAAATCAATGTGATTACTGGGCTACACGGCCAGGCAAGAAAAATAGCACAAAGCAATGACTGAAAAATAACACTGCACAGATTGTAGGGGCTGTATAAATATGTGGATAACTGGTCAGTTTCAGTTTCACCAACTTAACAACCTGAGACAAAGGGTAGTTGATACAATATGGACTTGATAATCGTTATTTACTGTTTGACACTCTCCTCTTGCCATTGATTATTTTGTTTTTCTTGCAGTACAATGAATGACTTGGTTGACAAGTTCAACACTGCATATGATCGGCAAAGTCGGAGAGGAGGAAGAACTGCTTTTATGTGAAATCTGATCAATCTTATTGGTTGGGAGGTAGCACTTTGGATTTACTCTTTGGTGCAAAAGGCTCCTTTTTTGCGTGCATAGCACATAGACGTCTAGGCACTATTAGCTGTGAGCGGTATGACAGATTAGGAAACCACATAGTTCGATTGTTTTTTATGCTTTTCTAGTAGGCAAGGCATGCCCGTGGCCCTCAACATATGCATTAGAAATGGCCTAAAGTTACGTATTTTTTTTTAAAACGTTAACATTCTATCAACTAGTGGTGGTTATTCAATTTGTTGCTCAGCCAAGTTTGGGGTAATCGAAGATTTTGACTTGTTAATTGTAATGGTATGGTGTTTATTGTTTGCCCGGTATCAGGATGACATCTGGCCTTGAGGATGAGGAATTTGAGGAATAATGGACTTTACTAGGTATGGCTGTGTCAATTCTGCAGACTGAACCGAACGTTGGCCGCATCAGGCTAACCATCCCCAGAGTGAATAATAGTATCCACACCCTTATCCATCATTTCGGCACCCTTCCAAATGATTTATCCAAGGGTAATGATGCAAAAAGCCTATCCAGATATCTGCAAACGGGACTCCCAACCGTCTTTGGATCCCTTTTCAGCTGACACCCATTAAAGCTCGAAGACAAGAGTAACCCATTTTGGTAAAGAGCCCGCCCATGGCTCTCCGGAATTGAGCTCTCCTTAACAATTTCAGTCACCCCAGCCCCTCCCCCCGACCTGCCCTGTTCTCCGTCAGCGCATTATAACTGTGGTGCGAGTGAGATGACTGAGAGAAGGGAGGAGAGTTAAACCGGAAAATACACCATCCATGAATTACGCGTTCGGCTGAGTTCATGTTTCGATGTTGACTGATGGAGAGAAAAGAATATCTAGGGGTTGTACTGTCATTTCATCATTACCTTGTTCCAGATGTAATGTTACTTCCTACAATCTAAAATTTGACCAATTTCCTCTTACATACTTGGATTGTGCCGCGAAAGAAGAAACAACATTTGGATAAAGCTCCTAGTGCCACAAATAATGCCTTCATCCTAGGGTTCTTCCAGAAGAAGAAACAAATTGGGCAAACAAGTGCTATTCTCCTTCCCAATTTTCTTTTGTTTTTTTTGATCGCAAATGGAAATTGCACTTAACTACATAAACTAGTCCAACCTAAAGACCCCACACACATGTTTGGCTCTAGAAACAGAGTACAAACAACAAGCAAAAGGAGTACAAACATAACTTGACCCTGGAAACATAAATCGGCCAACATGGCCTTGACATAAATTGAAAAGGATAAGTATTACCAGTGTTGAATTTACAAAATTCAGATGGAATGGTAACAAAGTGGAAGAGTTGCAGCGAGGCATCAATTCCAAGGGCCGCTTAAAGTGACAGTTAAGATTACTGCAGCGGTTACCTTCGGATTCAAAGGTGGTGGATCGAGTTCCCAAGGCCGGATCTGAATGATCCGAAGCTCGAAGGGAGTCCATCTCGTCTAGATCCGTCCTCTTCTCGCCATAAGCCCGCCATATCGGACCCGCGTCAGAGAAGTCAACCCAAACTAGCCGGATCGGAAGTCCGGCGTCGACCATGACGGATCTGAAAAAAGCTTTCAAATCTGAGGGTGGCGAGTGGGAGAGAGTAAGATTATGGCTGAAGGGCTCCCGATCTGTGGGTGGAGGGGGAGATCGGGGGGTGGAGGAGGGTGGTGGCAGATGGCGGCACAAGAGGTTTGCCAAGGTTGGGGGGTCAAAAGACGAATGAAAAGGGAACAGGAGGAGAAGGAGGATCGTTTTGAGGGCCTCCCCTTCCATCCTCACAGCCATGGAAGCACAAGAGGCATCAATTTTCTTTTGTTAGCTCAACCGGAATCGTTCCATAATTTGGAAAAGGGAGCATTAATCGCAATCATTGTTTTGCTCTGCCATCACAAGTTTAAAAAAAGCTTTTAAAGTTAATCACCCAGCAAGAATATGCAAATTTGCTTGCATAATGCATCCTCGTAAGACCCATGTAAGGATCATTGCAACTTTGCAGACAGAATCCGAGATCAAATCTATTTGCTATTACAAGAAGTGAAGCTAAGGAACAATGGACTGTGAGAAATGCAAAAGGGAGATACAGAGGAGCAAATATGGGGATGGATAAACTTGCGACCTAAAAGAATAACCACATGTCATTTTTCTCGTTTCCTCTCAATAACGGGGTTGCAGTTTTATGATCAGGCCAGCAATTAAGTAAAGAATCAAGATCGACCGACAACGGACCTGTGGAAATGCCATCCATCATGACATCCCATTTCACAGCCATCCAAACAGAGTGTCAACCATGGCCTTTCCTTGCAAATGTCGTTGAGAACAAAATCTCCTTTACTAGCCCAACGGGTGCCACCGTAACCAAGCCATTGTAAACCACGGAAGGCAGGCTTCTTGAGCAACCCCAACGATTCAACTGAAAACCCAGTGCAGTTATAAACATCGAGCTTTCGAAGTACTTTGCTTCCATCTTGTAACCTTTCTGAAGCCAATGTCTTCAAGGAAGCATCTGTCACGAAATAGCATTGTCTGATACACAATTCGGTAACCTCATGAGCAACTTTAGAAATAGTACGAATGGCTCTATCCGATATTCCTGGCATGTAGCCAATATCTAGGGATGACAATGTCTTGCTAATTGCTCCTTCACCACGCAACAAAAGAGCAACCCCTTTATCACTTACCCTCTTACAACCCCTAAGGGACAAGCGTGCAATGGGTGAACTTCCTCTGCCAAGAAGAGCCAGACCGCTGTTGGTAACATCAGCCCCACCAAGGTTTAGTGAAGTTAGCATATTAAGGCACGAAATAGAACTAAGCGAGGCATCTGCTATGCTCTTGCAGCCACCTAGGTCAAGCACCTCCAAGGTACTAGAAGAGGCCAGCTGCCCCACGGTGTCACTAGTTATAAGACTGCACGATAACAATCTCACCTCGACAAGGGGACAAGGGGCCCTGGTTATATCGAGAAAGGCCAAGTCTGATAGCAGTGATGCATTACGAACCTCGAACTTTCTTAACTTTCGACAGGAATGTAGAATTGCTGCAAAGCCAGCATCGGTAACTTTAGAAAATCCACTAATTCTGACTGATTCCAGGCCTTTGCAACCCTCAGAGAGTAGAAACATTCCCATATCGTTCACCCTCTTAAAAGACACCTGATGGTTCTGTCGACTTCGCATCAGAGAGAGGCTAGTCAAATGCTGACAAGAACCCAAGCACTGGAGGCCACTGTTGGTTAAGTCATAGGAAATCGAGGGTTCAATGCTCGGGCTGTCTTCAAGATCGAGCTCGGCCAATAAAGGAAGGGAGCTAACAATTGATATGATTAGGTCGTCGGAAATGATATCTATGACAAGTGACAGGCACTGCAATCCCAAAATAGGGGAACCTGGAGAGAAGGGAGTGCCGAGCTTGGTTGAAGTTTCCAAAAAGTAACTTCTATCTCTGACTTCATATATGAAACGGATGGCATCATTTTTGAACATAGGTTGCAGCTTCAATGCTTTGATGGTTTTGGGCAGGAAGGGTGCAAGAAACTGGAAGAAATTCAAATCGTGTTCGGTTCCTCGAATCTTTATAGATAGAGACTGCAGAAGTAGAACAAGATTGCTTGAGTTGACCAATGGACTATCACATGGGAGTAGAATACATTTCATTAAGACTGCGTGGATGATGATGAAGAGGAAGAAGGAAAAACAGATAACATTGTGCATCTACCTCCAAGTATAAGCAACCTTCAAGTAGTTCTACTAGTTTCCCCTGAAAAAGTGCAGGCGAGTTGCGGCCTACCAATTCCAGCACGAGTACCCTGAGAATAGGCAAATAAAATAAATGAAACCAGATTGCTTTCATGTCGATAAAACTCAACAAATTACAAAAATCCTTGGTTGGCATTAAGTGCTGTAGCCACCATTGTATATTTCGAAGTATATTCTTGGTTGAAATTAAGCGCTGTAGCCACCATCGTATATTTCCAAGTCTGGCGTTGTGACAAAACCAAGCAAACAGTAAATTCAAGCTCGTCCTGTTAAGTGGATACAACTATTTGGAGATATCCCACGTCGATAGTGCTACAAGCATCTCAAGAACCTATTATAGAATCTCATTAAAAAGGAGTAAAAATTGCCCGACTGCATTGTTAAATGAAAGATGATCTCAGATTTAAAGAACGCAGCGCACGACACGAATCTCATTCTGAGGTTCAAAGTCCAAATTAGCAAACACAAAAACCCTAGAGATACTTTGTTCATATCCGAGTCGTATACTAGTGTTAGTGCTCTTCACCAGAAATCTCCTTCGGAAAAATACCACTTCAGTTGTTGCAATCTATTAGCCTATACGGCTATACTTGCATACTAGTCTCACATGTACCGTGACCTACTCTTTTCGTTCTTTCCGATACTTCAACTACTGTAAGTCTATAATAGAACTTGTTAATCAACATTGCAATAAGATGAATTCATGTAGACTGTACCTTAAATTGGGGCAATTCTGTCCAACGGAAGCAAGAACATGATAAGACAGCGAGCAGCATTTCAGCAAATTCAGCTCACGGAGGTGCGATCCGAGCAAATTGTTGACGGAAGAATCAACGAGGCGTAGGCAATCCACCGTTAGAGCACTCAGCCCGCTGAACCTACATATGATGTGGTTCAGTGTCTCAGCATCCGGAGAAAAGTTCTGCATACAACACCGCGCGCGCGCGCACAAACATAAGACATACAAATAGAAACCCTAACATAATACATAAGCTTAGCAGGAGGAACCCTACGGAGAGATCGAGAGAGGAGAAAGTGGAGAGGGCTTGAGAGACGGATAAGCGGAGGTCTCGGCAAACGCTGGCGGCGGAGCAGAGATCCTCCAAGCTCAGTTTCAACAGTATCTCGTGGATTATGCTGCTCGGCACTTCTTCTATCAGGCCGACACCGCCGCTGCCGGCGGCGGCATCGTTGCCACAGGTTCTTTTATCGCTCATGAACAGGTGAAGTTGTTAAACGGGGAAATGTTTAGAGCTTCGCCTTTCAATCTTGTATAGATATCGTCACGAAAATCATAAATAAACATGTTAGTTGAGTTATATATATATATATATATATATATATATATCTCTTGGGACTATTGTTATTTGAAATGGCAGGCATGAAAAGGGATCTAATTGTGAGCGAGGAGAATTCTAAGTAAGTGCTTTCCGTATCGGGTGGAGGCGGATCCTCTGCTATAATGCGATCGTGGCCGTTAATCTTGATCCAACGACTAAAAGATAGCCACGTCGGTTGAGCTATAAAGTATTGTTGCTTCCTACGAACTCCACAACCTTACCCATTCTTTTCTTCACCATTTCAGAAATCTTCAGCTAAGATTTCAACAAAGATTCAGAATAACCATATTATCTTGAAATCAAATATCTTCTGTTTTCTTTCATCTACCAAGTAAAATCTGCTCCATGAGTCCATATGGAAATCTATACTTTAATTTACAAGCTAAGGTTATTGCAAGAGTTCTCAAGGGCCAAACCAGAAGCAAGCTAAAGAAAGATCATAGCTCAAACTTATGCTTTTGCAGAAATCCCGAATATCATCCTTCCCTTCTCCAAAACACTCATGCATATCACCTTATCCCAGTAAAACCCATTTCAAAGATCTCTTATCCATCAACAAGTTTCACATTTTAGGATGAAACAAGAAATGAGAAATTTAGGGATAAGAATTATGTGTGGAATTCATTCTCACCAGCTGATTCTTTCAGTCCTAAAAGAAGACGCCGGTGCTTGGACTTGGCCACAAGAACGACGAAGATGAAGAATTTGACTCCGCCGTTATGTTTCTTTAGTGCCGAAGCTTACAATTTCATCCCTTCCGTCTCCTCGTGGATGTGGCATCTTTGTAGCCGTTGGATCAAGATTAACGGCCTCGATTCGCGTTACAGCACCTCTGTCGTAGCCCTAGCTACGACAGAGGATCCGTGTCCGTATCGGGTATGCGATTGCTCTAAGAAAGGCAAGGACATTGAAATGGAAATGGAAAAAATTTGGCTGCTACCCGATTGAAGGAATCTTCCTCCTACCCCCTCTCCCCATATAGCGACAATAAATTGTTTCTTAATATTTTTAGTAACTTTTATTTAATGACGTTAAAAAAATATTGTTAATAATTGTTATTGAAAATGTTAGAAGAAAAGTCACTAGAAACATTTAACGACTATTAATTCTCACTGTACACGGGGTTGGAGGAAGATTCCTACAACTCCGGTATGAGCTAAAGTTTGTTCAATGGAAAACGACACTAATGGTGGAAAAAGAATTACAAGAAAGACGATCTTAGTAGCATTATTGTGCATACAAATGAATCTAGTGAACTGTCCTTCAATGACAAAAGCATTTAAGATGCCAGAAGGTGAAGATCGCTGCGTGGATGAGATTTATAACCGATGTTGTTGCAGTTGTGAAAGCATCAAACTGAAAACCAATTGACAATGAACAGAGAGGCCTACAAGGTTTATGTGTTGAAATAATGTCGAATGATAGTGGATGAATTAATTTTTAAATTGCTAGATGGCGGTGAATGAACTAATTTTTGTATTACTTGCTGAGGCTGTAAAGGTATCAAACTCAAAAATAATAGGCAATAAAGAGAGACGCCTGTAAAGCTTATATATCAAAATATTAATTATTATTTATCCGATCTGGAACTTTTATCTCATAACAACAGTTAATCGATGCTTTGTGGTAGATGAAGAACGTTTACTATATACTTCTTCTGATTGTTTAGCGTATTGTATAATGCGGGCTTATATATGCTCTGCACTTGAGACTCTCTTGGGGCACCTGGATTGAGATCACCGATCCCACTCATGTGGCGAAGAGTTCCCAACCTTATTGATTGGTTATGACTCGTGATGCCCTCAATCACCATTTGATAAGAGGATTACATGACTTGATATTGACTTGTAATCTATTCCACAAGGCCAACAACTGATACAAATTTGCAAGGAAGCAACGTTAACTGTAGAGATACTGGATACAATGGTTTACTCCATGTAGTGTCCGTATAGCTGTTACTGTTAATCCTTGGATTACACCACCACTGTCAAAGCATAAGCCACGTAAAGATAAAGAAAATCTGGGTTTTACTATGCGTTTAATGAGAAGACAATCGATGTATCAAGACATCATAGTAGGTTTTTTGAAGTCAGGTGAATTTCACTCTCCTGCTGCTTCAGACAGACAGCTCGGTCCTTGAGACAAGAATGCCATCGCTATCTGCATATAACCATTCACCAGGGTGAATCAGGGTTCCTCCGACATAGATAGGCACTTGTTTCTCGCCAGTGGCTTTTTTGTTGGATTTTTGGGGATGGGATGCTAAAGCTCTAACCCCAATATCACAGGCGTTGATCTCGTCTACATCTCTTATGCAACCATTCAGAACAATACCAGCCCACCCCATATTCTGGGCCAACTGTGCCAAATTGCCCCCGACTAACGCACATCTCATGCTTCCTCCACCGTCTATAACTAGAACCCTGCCTTCACCTCTGGTTTCAAGAAGCTCCCTAACGAACACATTGTCCTCAAATACCTTGAGAGTGACGATGGGCCCCGAGAATGATCGACACTGGCCATAAATCTGGAAGCTAGGATGCAATACACGAAGGTCACCAGTTCCTAGAAGTGACATGTTGGTATCACAAGCTTCAGCAGTTGCTAAGCAAGCCATGGATTACCTGCGAGTGAATTTGTCTAAGTGTAATCGACGTACAAGGAATTCAAAGTCTAGCCCTTATGAAGCTTCTTTGTATCGCGGGCTAAAGGAGAATGGAAGTTATAAAAGAACTTGCAGGAAATACTAGAATAAATCTCGCCAGCACAATCGCGCAAATACATACATGTCATATAGCTGCCTAAATTTAAGATGAATACATAATATCTTGAAATCTCATATGAGGTACGTTTCTCACAGTTTTAAAGCAAAGCTTATCAATCAAATTCCAGACATCTACCTTACACTCTGAACATCTTAAATGGGAGAAAACAAAAGCGAGAAATGGTGAAATGCGTAATATCTTTAGAAAAATCAACTATCATGCTTTAAATCCCTACTTTCAGAAGCTCGAATTGAGACCTACGTCTATGGGTTACACAACTGGTGAAAAAGCATGATCGAGCCATCCAATATTATCTGTGCGCATGTGTTCTTGCTAGCCAACTCAGAGATCTACTATTCATGATATATAAGTTAAGGAATTGCACAGCAGGAAGGCAAAACCTTAACCAACAAACTCATTGAGACAATGCATTAGCTACTTAGCATCCTACTACTAGTATAAAAGCAGTTACAAATGGTTTTGGTTCAAGTAAAAGAGAAAAAAGTTACTTAAAACAGGGTGCAAGCTGTCATTAAAGCATGTAAACAGGCTAAATGATGCCAAAAAGAGAAAACCATAAAGAATGTTACAGGGCGAAGACCAGTTATGCAACCGTGCATGCGCTTGAAATTGTAACAGTATTCGAAGTCTGCTAAATTGGCAAAGGGTTCACTCTATGAAAGTTGGTTGGGTACTGCTCCTTGCAAGTACTTGAAATACAAGGGTAAAGGTAATTGAAATACAAAATTAGCAGAGCAAATAGATTGAATCATGGATTTGTGAAGAGCAAAAGAAGCCGTTGACTACCCATGCAATTTGTGGCAGTTTAGGATGTGACACTGGAAAACAGTGTAAAGACTTCACTTGGCGCTACACCAATCAACGAAATTTAGTTAGATTCAACTAAAGTCCATAACTTAGGGCGGAGTTAGTCCTTCAGAATTACTTCTAGCAAGGACTGCATCCCGAGGCGTAATAAAGATTTGGCAAACCATGGCAATTTAGACACGCTTTTTATTTTTTATTTTTTATCAAGCATCTAACAATGCTGATTGAGGATCTACACGATTTACCCAAAATTCGAAGGTACAACTTCTCTTTGTTTGGAAGAGGTAAGCTTGTCCCCTTAGGAAGGGATGTGGAACCAGAGGCAGTTTTCCCCAAAGCCTCTGCCACTTCCTCCCACACTCCTTGCTTGCTACATTCGGAAAGGGTTTAACCGGCAATTGCAAATCAAGTACTGCACTTATTGCCAATACTTAAAAACTTCTTGAATCCATGAATACAGCACAGGTCAGAAGATCTAATATTTGAACTATTAAAATCGCCGCAACACGTCGACTGAATCATGACGTAAATGTGTCGGCCGAATGCCCTTTTAATTTAAACTACTAAATTGATGGGTGCTCAATATTCTACAAACTGAAAATACCAAGAGCAGAGAACCCCCGACCAACATCTCTTGATCTAGACTAAACAACCAACAAGAATTATTTAATAATTAACATCCTAACCTCTCCGCACGTTTGTTCCATAATTTGTGATAACATTAGCATGCCTGAACGTCCGATTTCCTTTCTTTTAATCTTGGCAAAGATGCATAAGAATTCAAAGAAGAACAACGCACACCGACAATTATTTGACAATATTGATGTAAGAGGTGAGTGCATTGCGAGGTACGGAGTAGATGCCATTTCTTCTCACCCTCTCTGAAGTACAAAAAATAAACCGATTCAAGCAACACTGTTCGTTGATTGCTAAATTGGGCTAGGGTTGACAATTGTAGATCAAGTACTGCACTTATTGCCAATACTTAAAAACTTCTTGAATCCATCAATACAGCAGCACAGGTCAGAAAATTTAATCAGCCGAACAGCCCGAACTATTAAATCGCCGCAATACGTTGACAGAATCATGATGTAAATATGTCGGCTGATGCATTTTGTAATTTAAACTACTAAATTGATGGCTGTTCAATACTCTACAAACCGAAAATACCAAGAGCTGAGAACCCCCAACTAACATCTCTTGATCTAGACTAAACAACAAACGAGAATTAAACAATAAATGACATCCTAACCTCTTCGCACGTTTATTCCCTAATTTGTGACAACATTAGCATGCCTGAACATCTGATTTCCTTTCTTTTAATCTTGGCAAAGATGCATAAGAATTCAAAGAAGGACAAACGTCCGCAGACAATTGTAAGAAGTAAGTGCACTGAGAGATACGGAGAAGATGCTTTTACCTGCGGAGGATCTTTGCAAACAAAGATACGAAGGCGGATTCTTCGGACACTGGATTGCGTTCCATTTCCAAAGGGATTCATATGTAAGTGTTGACAACGTCAGCTTACTCACGACCAGCATTCGTCGGTCAACAAGTGACGGAACCCCCTTATCTAGAGTCGTTGAGATGTGTGCCCAGGCAACTTGACAAAAACGCCGCTAAACTTACTTCAAGATTGTCGCTAGAAATTCAAACGCCACAAAATATTTTTAGCGATAATTTTTTTAATACTAAAGTTATTATAGAAGAAGCGCAGATGTGATGCTTTTGTTATAAACGTTGCACGCTGTAAATATTGTGCTGTTGGAATGTTTTTTATATTTATCGTGCTGAATAGTATAGTACAAAAGGTCAGGATAAATGACGATTTCTTCTTCAGTCGAATAAAGGGGGATAATGATTTAATCTTGTATGTTATTAGAATGGACACAGGATTACAAGTTAGTTAACTTTACTATATATTTAAATCACCGCCTCAAGCACCCACAACCACCATAATAGCACTCATCGGCAAACCACGACTACCAACAACCTACAACGGGATTTTGCGATATCCACTAATTGCATTTTAGATTGGCGGCGGCGAGCAATAAGGTTTGATAGGAGGCGATGGTGATAGGTTATGGAGGTTTGATGGGCAGTGACGGGTCCAGTAGGTAGACTTGACAAAGTCTGACCCAGACCCGCGGGTCTACCCGTACTCGTTCGAAAAACTCAGGTACAAGTACATATATAAGAGACTCAATGCAAATAGACCAGTACCTGAACTGACTTCTAAATTCCAAATCAGTCTAGGTCGTGTACAGATTATCCGGGCTTCCTGAATATTTTACTACAAAAGTACTAGGGTTTTCATTTTTCACTCATTCTTATCTCTCATTCTCTCATCTGCGCTGCGCTGCTATGCTACCTCTCAGAACTCGTTCTCCCTCATTTTCTCTGTGTGTTTGTGTCTTTCATTCTCACCCACCACAGTCAGATCCATCAACAACCACACTACTCCACATCAATTCGACGTTGCCCCATCGTCCATCTCACGCTCGCTCACTCGCCACAACTCCACCGCCACTGTCTTCCAGGGGAAGCTTGAACCTTCAACCTTTGGTTCATAATGCCTAACACCCTTCTGAGCCAGGATCATCAACTATTGGCTTGTTAAAGGGCAAGTCGTGGTCTCCGATTAGGAAAAAGAGCCAATACATAGGGTTGTAAATGAATCGAGCCGTTCGCGAATGGCTCGTGGTTCGTTCTCCATAAAACTCGTTAATGTTCATTCGTCTAATAAACGAATAGAACATGAACAAGTTTTTAGAGCTCGTTAACGAGCCGAACATTAACACTCCAAAATATTTATAAACGTGTTCGCAAGCAGCTCATCTAGATAATTAATTGATATTAATATGCTTAAATAATTAATATTTACATAAACTATATAAATTACTGGAGGCCTTAAAATCAATTAGCCCAAAACTCTAAGCCCACTTATTAACATAGAGCCCATGTGATTGATTATATGTCAAAGCATAAGTCCAACTCCTACATAGCCTAGTCTATGAAGCCCAACATCTCAGAAGCCCTAACTATATAAACTAAAATCTAAACATAAACACTCAAAATAACAAACAGCCGCCGCACTCGCTCATCTCAAACACACAGTCCCCTCCCTCGTCTAAAAAACACATTCCCTTTTACAGATCGGTGTCTCAAACACACAGCCCCTCACAGATCGACAACAGCCGCACTTGCTCTCCGTCACCTCTCTCGTCTCAAACACATACACCCCTCACAGATCGGCAGATTGCACATAGCGCCTCTCTCCCTCACAGATCGACAGATCGACAGATCGCACATAACGCCTCTCTGTCTCTCTTTCTTCACACATGGACATCCCGTCACCGGATTCTGCTTTGACAGGACTCGCCGGATTCTGCTTCAATAGGAATCGCGGGATTCTGCTTCGACAGGAATAGAATGGGGAAAAAGCAGTGATATTGCTAATCGATCAAGACCCCTTTTTCATTGTTTTTTTTATTTTGCATCCCTCCTTGTATCTTCTGTATTTTGACTTTGATTCATTATAGCTTGATTGCTTGAAGGATTTGAGATTTTTGAGCAAATTTAGGGATTTGGTTGTTAGGGAGAACACGAATACAAGCCGACTCTGCAAACTCGTGTTCGGCTTGTATTGTTAAACGAGTTGAGCCTGAGTATCATAATCGTGAACTCGAGCCGAGTTCAAACATTGATATTTTGGCTCTAAAACGAACTCGAGCCGAGTTCAAACGTACCAAAACTTAAACGAGCCGAGTTTGAACACACTCATGTTGGGCTTGAACTCGTTGTGTATACAGTCCTACCAGTACAACATCTACAACACCATAGAACGGAGCTCCGATCGTGATCTCCGATCAACTTTGAGAGTGGTAACTTCGTATAACTGGAGCAGTAGAGTTAGCGAGTATTATTTTTGTTAACCAAATATTTTTGTTAACAATTTGATTTCATAGTCGAACTGACTATGATATCAACCAGATCGACTTAATTATCTTTGTTACTTTTTTGTATGAATTTTGCTACTTTGACCTTAGCAATTAATTTTTAGGTGATTTTCTGGAATTTTTAAGATATATGTAGTTATTATGTTGGATTTCAGATAATTATGTTAGATTTGAGGTGTCATTGTGTTGTTTGTTATATTTCGTAGTCGACCTAACTATGAAATCAACCAGATCCACTTGTACTATTGTTTTATTTTCTACAAGAATCTTAGAGGTCGTTTGTGATTGATTCTTAAAAGTAGATTTTGATTAAATCAGAATCAGTTTCTAAAATCAGCTTTAATCCATTTTAAACATAACAGATTAAAAGTTGTTGAAGGTGATTGGATAAAAAGGAATTACTGTAGGTTTAGTGTAGCAAAATTATCATATAGTGTATTCAAATTGAAATTGAGCATTTAATATTATTTATATGTAAGGATATTTTGGTAAATTTCTTAGTCAAACTTGATTCTCCAATACTGACGAATTTAATCAGTTTTGAGCATATTAGACCAGATTTAATCAGTTTACTTTTTTTTTTTGTCAAACATTTCAAAACTGATTTAATATGTATTTAATCAGTTTGACCAATTTAGAATCAATCCCAAACACACTCTTAATACTTTGGACTTGAGAATTAATTTTTAGGTAATTTTCTGAGATTTTTGAAATGTATGTGCTTATTGTGTTGGAGTTGAGATGATTGTGTTGGACTTGGATTTGAGAATTGAGATGATTATGCTGTCTGTTGTGTTATACTACAGAAAGGGTTAATTGCGATAACCCAACAGCACGTTGGTTAATTCTAGTAAAAAAAAAGATGAAATTAGCCAAGTGATAATTATAGAAATTAAATTAAAAAGTGATAATTGTAGTAATAAAAAAGGGAAAAAAAATACTCCAAGAAAATAGCCCAATGAAGATTAGTTAATAAAAAGTTTCAAAAAATAACCATTTACCTGCGCGCAATACCCGACCCGCCTGAGTAGGGTACGATACTAAAAAACACTACTCGAGAAAAATTCGGTAAAAAATACTAGCACCCGTTTTACTCGGACACAACCAGTTATTACTCACACTCAGCGGGCCGACCCATTTGCCAAGTCTAAGGGTTGCTAACATACAATGAGGTGAATAGCATTTTCCTAATATTTTTTATGCAGCTAATTAAGATAAAGAGTAGGACTGAGTTGCACGAGGAGTGGTGCTAAGTCAATGTTGTGGAGAGAAGTCTGCTAAGCTAACGGAGCGAGTATAAATGTCTGGATTTGTTGAAACTGATGAAACAATTCTAAGTTAACGGGACAAATTTAAGTCATTGCATATGGACCGGCACAAATATAGCCCATCGGTCAGCTAGAAATTTCAAAAGTAAATTATCGAAAAATAAGTTGTTTCAAAGTCAAGTTTAGTTGTTTCATTCAAAAGATTATGAGCCTCGTAAAAGGAATCGCTTGCAACTTGAGATAGATCTTGGATAGCTTACAGTGGCCACTTTTTTCTTTTCCTGTTTCGATAAATAGCGTATATTCCGTATAGTGAAGTTTGCTCCAACTCTAGTATATTGGCTTGTAATCTATTATACAAATTTGCCACAAAAAGTGAAATCAACTATAGGGATACCAGCAGGCCTAGCAAAATGGGTGGGTGAATTGGGTTTGGATCTGGGTCAAATGGGTTTGGGTCAAATGAGTGGCTGACCCATTTAGATCTATTTATTTGTGAATTAACTAAGTCAATCATTAAATAAGGAGGTTTAATCCATTATCTCAACATGACCCATTTACTAATACGCAAACCAAATTAACAATTTCTTACCCGGTCCCTAGACCGTCCCGGTTTCTAATCCGACCCAGTTTTGACCCTATTCGTTGACTTTTTTACTTTTGACCCATTGACTTTCATATTTCGGTATTTTTTCTTGAAAATGATAATAATATTATCATACTAATAAATTGTGTTTCTATACTTTTAATAATAAGTTACGCACTCAACTTGAATGATTGGATCTTTAAAAAATATACATCTATGAACAAAGTGCCCCCCCCCCCGAACAAACTTTGGCTCCTACTCGGGTTGTAGGAATCTTCCTCCAACCCTGTGCATAGTGACAATTAATAGTCGCTAAATGTTTCTAATGATTTTTTTTCTAACACTTTCAGCGACAATTATTAGCAACACTTTTTTAGCGTCACTAAATAAAAGTCACTACAAACATTTAGATATGATTGATTGTCGCTATATAAATGGTAGGAGGAAGATTCCTAGCCCAACCCCCCCCACCCCCCCCCCCCCCCCCCCCCCCCCCATCTCACAGGCGTTGATCTCGTCCACATCTCTTATGCAGCCATTCACAACAATACCAGCCCACCCCATATTCTGGGCCAACTGTGCCAAAGTGCCCCCGAGTAACGCACATCTTGCTTCCTCCACCGTCTATAACCAGAACCCTGTCTTCACCTCTGGTTTCAAGAACCTCCCTAAGCAACCGGTTGTCGTCAAATAGCTTGAGTGACGACGGGCCCCGAGAATGATCGGCACTGGCCATAAATCTTGAAGCTAGGGTGCAATACACGAAGATCACCACTTCCTAGAAGTGACACATTGGTGTCACAAGCTTCAGCAGTTGCTAAGGAAGCCATGGATTACCTGCGTGTGAGTTCATGCAAGTGTAATCAAAGTAGAGGGAGTACAAAGTCTAGCTCTGATGATGCTTCTTTTAACGGGGGCTAACAGAGAATGGGAGTTATGAAATAACTAACAGGAAATTCTAATAGAATAAATCTCACCAGCACAATCGTGCAAACAGCATACATGTCACATATAGCTGCCTAAATTTAAGATGAACAGATTTGTCTTATAATCTCATATGAGGTACGTTTCTCGCAGTTTTAAAGCAAAGCATATCAATCAAGCTCCAGATAGCTACCTTCCATCAGAACATCTTAAATGCCATTTATTGGGTGAAAAACAAACACGGGAATTGGTGAAATCAACTATCATGCCTAAAAAGTTTTTATTCCTACTTTCAGAAGCACGGATGTGAAACCTACATATATGGGCCACGCAACTGGTGAAAGAGCATGATCAAGCTATCCAATTTATTATCTGGGCAAGTGTTGTTGCTAGCCAACACAGGGAATGTACTATTCCATTATATACAAATTAATTAATCGCACGGCAGGAAGGCAAAACCTTAACCTAGAAGCTCATTGAGACGATGCATTAGCTACTTAGTATCCTACTATTAGTATATATAAAAGCAGTTGAAAACGCTTTTGGTTCAAGTAAAAGAGAAAAAAGTTACCTTGGAGGGTGCAAGCAACCTTAACATTAGATGATGCCCAAGAGAAAAAACTATTAAGAATGTTACAGGGTGGAAGAACAGCTAAGCAACTGTGGAGGTGCTTGATAATTGTAACACTATGCGGAGTTTGCTAAATTGGCGAAGGGTTCACTCTATGACTGTAGATCGGGTACTGCTCTTTGCAAATACTTAAAACTCCTCGAATCCAAGGGAAAAGGTAATTGAAATACAAAATCATCAGCAGAGCAAGTATAGATTGAATCATGCATGAACTTGTGAAAGAGCAAAGAAAACCGCCGACTGCCCATGCAACTACTTGTGGAAGCGTGGATGTGTTTCACTGGAAACAGTGCAAAGATTCGTCTGGCGCTACACCAGTCAAAGAATTTTAGTTAAATTCAACTGAAGTCCATATCATAGGGTGGAGTTTGTCTTCGATCAAAACTACTTGTAGCAAGGACTGCATCAACATCTCTTAAATATTCTACGAACTAAAGATACCAAGAGCAGAGAACCCCCAACCAACATCTCTTAATCTAGACTTAACAACCAAAGAGAACTAAACAATAATTGACATCTCCTAACCTCTTCGCACGTTTGTTCCATAATGTGTGATAACATTAGCATGGCAAAGACGCATAAGAATTCAAAGAAGGACAACGTACGCACGCAGCACCGACAGGTACGGAGTAGAAGCTTTTACCTGGGGAGGACCGTTGAAAATAAAGATAAGAAGGCGGATGCTTCGGACACTGCATTTGCTTCCAATATTTCCGAAGGGATTTATATGTTGCAAGTGTCGGCAAGGTCAGCTTACTCACGACCACTGATTCGTCGCTCCACGAGTGATGGAACGGAACCTCCTCATTCTAGAGTCGTACGTTGAGATGTTTGCCCAGACAACGTGATTGGAAAGTCACTAAAGATTATCGCTATAAATTCAACGGTGACAAAACATTTTCAGCGGCAAGTTTTTAGTATTACTCCTTGAATTGCAGATGTAAAAGTTGCACGCCATTAGTGTTTTGCTTAACTAGTAACACGTTGGCTGTTTTTATCTCATAATATGTTATTCAACTTCTTCGTTGACAGTTTTTATCAAAATATATGTTATGCGACAAAAAATGAAGGAAAAAAAAGGTACAGTGAGGCGAGATAGCATTTTCTTTAACATTTTACTGTATTAAGCTGCACGCAAGTCAGCGTCGTGGAGAAAAGTGTGCTAAGTTAACAGAGCGGGTTTAAATGTTTGGATTTGCTGAAGCAATCACAGTACTATTTTGCCACTAGTGAAGCAATTCTAAGTTAGCGGAGCGGGTTTAAGTCATTGCATTTGAACAAATACAAATATAGCTCGTTAAGTCGGCTAAATTTCAAAAACAAATTATCGAAAAATAAGTTGTTTGAAAGTAAAGTTTAATTGATTTTGTGAAAGCATTCAACTCAAAATCAATTAGTAACAGAGGAAGAGGCCTATATGGCTTGTATAATGAAGTGTTACTTATTATTTGCTCGACGTGAGACTTGTATCTCTTAACACGCTCCCTCATATGCGGCCCGACTGATTTTAAAGTGGGTCCAGCACGTGAAAAATTAAGTTGGGTGACAATGGATGGATTAATGCTTGAATTATCTGTCGGGCCTGAATCGACCAACTCTGATACTATGTGAAGGATCCACCTCAAAATTAATTAAAAATGAGGAGAAAGGCCTACAAGGTTATACATAAAGTATTATGAGTTATATATAAGATGTGAAATTTATATTTCTTAACATGTTCAAAATGACAAAAGATTTTAAGCCTTAGAAAGAAAACGCTTACAAACGGAGAAAGACATGTTATAGTGGTCACCTTATTAATTTATTCTTCAATAAATAGCTTACAGTGGAGATTGTTCCAACTACAATACATATTACGTCCACTGGACAAGCCGATCTATAAAAAGTTCATGAAAACTAAACTGGAATCACTTATTTTTATTATATTTCACGATTTATAACTGAAATGCCACAAAATATTTTTCCCTTGGTTTGAGAAGTGCAACCTTACAAGTTGGAGCGCCGTGGTCCACAAAATACTTCTCTGGTGACGTCCATTCAATCAATTAGTATGTTAGACGACTCTAGTTTTGAGGGATCTTGTTATCGCCAAACACGAGATCAAGAGATTAATAAAGTAAGACATTTCAAGTATACTGAAAATACTCTAGTATCGCATGATCACGCATTGATGTGCAACAATAATAATACTTGTGTCTATCGAAAATCCTTAAGTTTAATAGGCATTGAGAAGGACAAGTTTTGTTGTGTAGCCTTGCGGGTACACCAAAACTTGACAAAACTAAGCAATGAGAGCAATAGCAATATGCAAAAATTTGCCCGTAGCTTCGATAGTTATAAATAATCTAGAATACCCACACATAGTACAATTATCCATAAAAAGCATTGTTAAGAATTGTCATTAAAGATGTTCATAAAAATATTTAACGATAATTAGCTGTCATAATATACAAGATTGTAGATTATTTTTACCACCCGAATCGTAGCCAAAAGCTTTCCATCTTACATCGCATTCGAAAGCCTTAAAATTACTTTTAAAATGCAAGAGGAGTTGATCAAGGCATTAGTCTATATAGACTGCGCGCCTTAATTAATCTCTTGCTCAAATTAATATCCATTCTATGCATTTAGTCTATTCTCCAACGTATGCATTTCAATCTAACCCGTGCATGATTAGACCAATGGGTTAGCCAAAATTAATATCAAATGCACTAGCGTCCTTTATTGCGTGCATTAAGCAGGTCCCATTCTTAGGACTTGTTGTCTCTTGTGAGTATTGGTGTTGGCTTAGGTCCAATAAGATATCAAATTCTTTTTTTTTTTTTTAATGAATGACGGTCCAAAAATCATCCCGGTTTCCTTTGCGAGGATTCCGCTCGATCTTATATAATGCAATAATTATCAAAGATAATAATAAGATCTCCAATCATAAGGCTGTCCTACCAACATAGTAAAAGATCACACGCTCTCCCATTGCAATCCCATAATTCTAGGTCACATGGTCAAACCTATTGCTATCGATGCTCCCACGCTTTTACTTTGGTACTCTGTGTCTCCGTCTCATTCGTACGCGATTGTTTTGTTATATTATCTGAAAGTGTCTTCCGATCTTTAACATCTTTAATAGTTTTTTTATGTGCAAGTCTTTGATTGTACGGAAAGTGATAACAAATTAAGGCGCACCACCTCCTTCAAGTGCACCCAAAAAAAAAAAAAAAATTGGAGGCCGTAAGTTATATTATGATAAATGGAGATGCTATTTTCATTTCGGAATGTGGTGTTTCACCTTCGTCTTTGTCACTAAAAAGTCTACCCTCGTCACCAAAGTATCGATCTAGCAATAAAAGAGTGTAAAAACGCATAGCTGAGAGAACAATTTCTTTGATTCTCCAACTGCACGTCAACTTAATATGTCAAAAAATCTTACCCTTTTTTGATCTTAGGGAAAATCAAGAAGGCAAATTTGGACACTATGAACATATAAAAGACGACCAAAAGGTACTAATATATTCTAAACAGTGGTTTGTGTGTTTTTGCTTATTTTAATTTACTTAGCATTAACAATATTTATGTTTGTTCATAGTTTCATTTTTTATTATGATCACGCAATTGTGGGGAGGTTATGTATCCACTAGATATTGACATTTTGTGATAAAGAAACTTAAAAATTGATGCAAAAGTCACAAAATAATTACTACAATATAGTATTCATTTTACTATACTTGTGTTTCGTGGTTTAATTGATTTATTAATATAGTATGCTAAATGTGTAAGGTGAGTTGAAAATCCCTTAGGTTGAGAAATAATTCGAAGAGTATATCTGCAAGGAATAGGAAATGATTGCAATTAATGAAAGAAGCGGTAGTTTCCCTTAATTGCAAACAAAATTAAGAATTTAGTTTCCCCTTAATTGCAAAACAAAAGCATTTCTTACACCTTAGCACTGACCCTCAAAGCACTAGTTAGCATAATTGAAAATAAACCTTACGATACAAGCCATGCTAAACAGCGATAACTTGTATCCTTTAGCGATTGATTGGCCTCCTCCATATGAATCTTAACAGTTGCCTCTGTATTCATCTCAGCCGGCATTGGATGTCGCTACGGATTCTTGGAGGCGGTCATCTCTTAGCTATCGGCATATATAGCCCATCTGTAACAACGACTTCGTGTGGCCAATGGCTTAGGGCGCCGCTATAGCCCCTTTTGAGAAATAAGTCGAAGAGTACATTTCAAAGAAGACCAATAATTGCAATCAATAAACACATGTACTAGCATTATTATCGGCAAACATTAAGAATTTATCTCCTATCAATACAAAAACAGAACTACGTGGTACGCCTTCACACGTATCCTTAAAACACTCAGTTAACACAACTCAGAAAAAAGAAAAAAAAAAACCTTTGATAAAAGTCACGGTAAAAAGTAATGTATTATTTATCTTTTTGACGCTCTCGTTTTTGCTCTCGCACCACGGGCCACGCTTCGAATGATTTGGCATCTTAGGAATCCAAGGAAAGATACGAGTCGTAAGAGGGAGGAGGAACGGGATGCGCTCGTGTGGTGCGTAAAGACAAAGTGCACCCAAACAAACCAACAAACTTGGACAAAAGCTAAGTCATAAGCTCCAAGCCCAAAGTCCCGCGCCCCGTGCCTACTACCATCGTGTTTCCAAGAGACTTTCTTGAAAGTAATGCTATAATTTTGTCTCACTATGGTGGGTGAAGAGGCCGAAAGCCTAGAGGTTTGTTGACTCATAATATATTGGTATAATAATATGGTTTAGGAACCTTATAATATAAAGGGTTGGCTTATATGTTCTTAGTTTTGTAGCAATATAAGTAGAATTTTCACAATTTCTATCGATTACACATAATATACCAGTTTTGTTGAGTAATGTATCTGAAAAATACGTGTTAGAGAAGATATGACCTTTGTTGTGATATACCATGATCTAAGGATTTTAAATGTGGCTATGTAAGAAATAGGCTTTACATGCGATGAACTACTTCAAAAATGATGTTATATTGATTCTATTACTCCCGATGATTTCTAGAAACTACGCATATTTTCAAAATTATAATGGTTTTGCCAAAATATTGCATAACATACTGAAGTAGGCGTTGTAGTCATTCAAAAATTAGCATTGCCTTAAACAAAAGAAGTTTCGTCTTTGAAATTAGAATAATCTTTTCAGAGTGATGTTGTTGCAGAGATTATGGCACTTACAATAGTATTATCATGCATAAACTTGCATTTGTATATATATTTTTCCCCGTTAAAATCCGTTGTAACTTTGCTGTTAAGAATAATCCTCTTAAAGTACTGCCGTTCGCGACAATATTTTATTTACCAGAATAAATCGTATGTATTTCTCTAATTTCGATGAAATTTACCTTTCCATATTCCTATTCCAATATAGGCGAGTCATAACTTTATCCAAGTGATTAGACTTTTCAAGTTATATTCTTAACCCACAAGTGACCAATGGTAGCTAATCTTTTAATTATTACACTCAAGATCATAAAGTAAAGAGTGAAGGCATGCTTATTGACTCTGTGGTAATTAGTTAGGACTAGTCCATTTAAGAACCTTATTAGTATCCAATCGGCAGCTAAGTTGATGAACAAATGGTAATCATATCAACAATTCATTTAGTTTTCCCGCCAAGTGGACATAATATCTTACACCTCCCCAAAATCTTGATGAAGACCAATAAATTTTGCTATCAAACTTTCAATAGAAGATAGCATTTACTTTTCACATTGCTTTTGCACCCAAGAGTTGAGAATTTTTATGATTATCACGAGGAACTGCTTTAGGAAATCGGTGAGAGTCTATGGTGAGCTTTCTTTTTTATTTTGTAAAGTCACAGGTTTGAGTCTTATAAAATATAAGGAGACGAGTGTTTATCCTCGTCAATGGACCAAAGAAGAAAGTGCTTTAGAAATGAACCTTTTGTTTCGAAACTTTCGGATCTCTTTTTGACATATTTCAAAATTTTGGTAAGAATTTTAAATTAACTACAAGACTGCTAATTAACGAATCAAAACTCATCGCCTTTGTTTCCTTCTTGAGGAGCATCACGAATTTATGGTGAATTGGTGCCCTCGAAACGTATGTTAGTATAAGATTAACGTAGATGGCTCATCAACGAGAATCACCAAGAAAGTTTTGGCAAATTTAGTTGCAAAATTGAACAGACATTGGCTTTCCAAAATATTTGGGCCGTGCAGATACGACCACAACGTGTCATTTGGTTGAGCATGTCCACTGATTAGAAGCAACGCCTTACAAGGACTAATTTGGAACCAAGACTCCAGTGAAAGCACTTCAAAGACCACCACATCTTTCACGTAAGGAGCGGTACGAGTGAGCATTGGTTATGGCCATGCTACTGAATCGACTGCATGATCAATTGGTTCAATTACAAGGTCGTCAGTCAGAGACAGGGAGTTTTTGTTATGTCGATCGATCCACGGGTAGATTCGATTATAATCTGAAACGTCCAAGGTCAAATTTGATATCTTATACTCCGTATATATGTTTATAAAATCTTTGACTTTCAAAGTCATACCATATTTTGATACGAAATTCTCTCCTCAGAAGCATTCCAACAAACCGACTAATATCTACTCAGCCCAAGTAAATTTACGTTCCAAACGGGTCAGCACCGGCTATACATCTTCTCTGTGTTTCCCGTGCAAACAACACGTTCCAACTTTCCATCTCGCGGGATGTCGATGTTAATCTGAATACGTCAAAAGACGACAATGCCCTTGCAGTGGAGTCAAGTGTGTTAGGTTGATATATGTCAAGAGATAGGAGGGGGGGATAAGATATCATAGAATGTACGTCGTTTTGTTTAATGAAAGGGAAAGTGGTGGAAAATAGGAACAAGAAAAGGGGAACTTGGTGGTTTGCCTCCCGTGCACTCAAAAACTCCCAACCACCCCCCTCACCCCTTACTAGTTTTTCTCCCAAACAACAGCAAATTGTCTTGGCGTTGAAAATTCACTATTAAATGCGCAAAGACGTGGGTGCCCCGTAAACCCGAAAGTGAGAGACTTTAGCAGAATCAAAATCCCAAGTTTGACTGGACCCCAAATATGAGAAAAAGAGACACACACACACAGTGCTCTCTCTCTCTCTAGAAAACCAAGATTAACTCACACGCACCCTCTCTTTCTCTCTCTTCAAGACTCCCAAAAAGTTACCCCCCTCCACCCTCTAATCTAATCTTCTTGCTTTCTTTCTTTCTCCCTGTCACTTTACTACCTCCATTTTTTCTTCAGCTTTTGATCCCTTCTTCTCTCTTTCACCTGCTGAAGTATTTCGGACTGTAGCTCTGATCTGGAGTCTGGACTTGCTGTAGAGTAGATCCTTGTAGATGTGTGTGTGTTGCTTGTGAGAATAAGTTGGGTTCAGCTATATCTTTTGACAGCCGACAATACTCTGAACATGGTACCCCAACCCGAAAACAAAAAGGTACTGGTACTGTACAATACAGACACCCTCTGCTAGCTGCTGTACTGTTCTGTCATTCTAAAGTCTCCATCCTTAAACGGATTCCGGGTTTTGGATTTTAAAGATTGAGGGTACCCACTTACCCACTCGCATTCAAACAACTGGGTAGGTACAGCTGGTTACGTCTCTCCATTCCCTCCTCTTCCTCCTTCCCCCATTACATTCTTTCAAGTTTCACGACTTGATCTCAGTCTCATTTTTTGGTCACTGACTACCCTGTTTTTAATTATTGTTATTTGAATTAGCAGGCTGTTTTTCAAGAAATGTGAAGACATGGAGGCAAGCGAGGAGTAAGACAGAGATAGCACCAGAAAACTAGGGGGGGGACTTTGCAGGCAGCAAATTCACAAATGTAGAGAGAAAGTAGTTGAGAGCACGGAGAAAAAAGATTCCCCTCACACAAAATAATCTGCGCACCAAAGATAAGCATTGTTCTTTTTTATATGCAGTTGGTGGTGGTAGCATTTACATCACAATCCGGGCAACAACATGACCAGGGGAAACCCAAAAATGGGGAGGTCTTGCTTTCTGAAAATGGTTCTCTGTTTTTGGGTCTGCTTTAGTTTTCCATTTTCAAGAAGTAATGAAGATGATGACGTCGTGGGTTTAATGGCCTTCAAGCAATCCTCGGTTGATGCAGACCCTGATGGGGTTTTATCAGATTGGAGTACTTCTTTGAGCACGTGCTCCTGGCGAGGTGTCACGTGCTCGACCTCCGGCCGGGTCACCGGCCTGAATCTTACCAACGGCAGACTTGCCGGCCAACTGGACCTGTCCGGCCTCATGTCATTGCCAAGTCTCACCCATGTCTACTTTTCCGGTAACTCCTTCTCCGGTAGCCTTAATATCTCAGTTCCTCGGGTGTCCAGTTTTGAAATCCTCGACTTGTCGGCGAACAAAATTTCAGATGCAACCCTCCTGTTTGAATCTCTGCCCAATTTCCCAAACTTAAATTTGCTTAATTTTTCAAGCAATAAGCTCTCGGGTGAAGTTTTCTCCAATTTCACTGCGCCTCTTAAGTTTCTTGATCTTTCCCACAATAACCTCACTGGAAGCCTCCTTAGTCTCAATTTTGGAAGTTGCCGGAATCTTACTGTACTCAGTCTGTCACATAATGCAATACATGGAACCGGGTTGCCAGTTAGCTTGACAAACTGCCAGCTACTTGAGTCATTGGACATTGGTCACAATTTCCTCCGGTCGAAAATCCCTGGGGTTTCGTTAAGGAATTTCAAGAACTTGAGGCGGTTGTCATTAGCTAGCAATCAGTTTTTTGGGGAGATCCCGGCGGAGTTAGGGCAGACTTGTGGGACGCTTGAGGAGCTTGATCTGTCTGGAAACCAGTTAACTGGGGAGCTCCCTTTGACATTCTTACTGTGCTCTTCAATGGTCAGCCTTAATCTTGGTAACAATCAGCTTTACGGCTATTTTTTGAGTACTGTTGTGAGTTCTCTCCCAAGTTTGAAGTATCTCTATGTACCATTTAACAACATTAGTGGGAATGTGCCCTTGTCTTTAAGTAATTGTACTCAGCTTCGGGTGCTCGACCTAAGTTCTAATGAATTTCTGGGAACCATACCTTCTGGGTTTTGTTCATCGAAATCACCCTCATTTTCGTCTGCCCTTGAAAGACTACTATTAGCTAATAATTATCTCACTGGGACGGTACCATCCGAGCTTGGAAATTGTAGGAACTTGAAGACAATTGATTTCAGTTTCAACAATCTTGTTGGTCCAATTCCGATGGAGATTTGGACCTTGCCTAATATCTTAGACGTGATTATGTGGGCTAATAACCTCACAGGTGATATCCCTGAAGGAATCTGTATCAAAGGGGGAAATCTTCAGACCTTAATTCTCAACAACAATCATATTTCCGGTACCATTCCATTGTCCATCTCCAGCTGTACTAATTTGATTTGGGTTACGCTGTCCAGCAACCGCCTTACGGGGGAGATTCCTGCTGGTATTGGGAACCTTGTAAACCTTGCAATACTTCAGTTGGGTAATAACTCGTTAAGTGGAGCAATCCCACCGGAGCTGGGCAAGTGTAGGAGCCTCATTTGGCTTGATCTAAATAGCAATGATTTTACTGGGTTCCTATCAGAGGAGCTTGCAAAAGATGCTGGCCTTGTCACCCCTGGACCTGTCTCAGGGAAGCAGTTTGCGTTCATCAGGAACGAGGGTGGAACATCATGCAGAGGTGCCGGAGGACTAGTTGAGTTTGAGGGAATCCGGGCAGAAAGGCTGGCGAATCTTCCTATGGTTCACTCCTGTCCATCGACGAGAATCTACTCTGGTGTGACCGTTTACACGTTCACAAGCAATGGCAGCATGATCTACCTCGATATGTCCTATAATTCCTTATCGGGAGCAATACCTGAAAACTTTGGTTCGATGAACTTTTTGCAAGTTCTGAATTTGGGGCACAACAATATAACTGGAAGTATTCCCTTCAGTTTTGGAGGTTTGAAAGCTATTGGAGTTCTTGATTTGTCTCATAACGATCTTCAGGGTTTCATCCCGGGATCATTGGGAGGTCTCTCATTTCTCAGTGACCTCGACGTGTCGAACAACAATCTTACTGGACCTATCCCTTCAGGCGGTCAGCTGACTACTTTTCCTGCTTCCAGATATGAGAACAATAGTGACCTTTGTGGCGTCCCCTTGCCTCCTTGTGGATCGGGAAATGGACATCGTCTGCAGAGTCCGGATGATAAAAAAAAGAAGCAGTCTGTGGCTGCAGGGGTGGTCATTGGCATTGCGGTCTCTCTGCTCTGTATGTTCATTCTCATGTTTGCGCTTTACAGAATGAAGAAGTATCAGCAAAAGGAGGAAAAGAGAGACAAGTACATCGATAGCCTCCCGACATCTGGCAGCAGCAGCTGGAAGCTCTCGAGTGTTCCTGAGCCTCTTAGCATAAACGTTGCCACATTTGAGAAGCCTCTGCGGAAGTTGACTTTTGCTCATCTGCTCGAAGCTACCAATGGTTTCAGTGTGAGCAGCTTGATTGGTTCGGGAGGGTTTGGAGAGGTCTACAAGGCCCAACTGAAAGACGGCTGTGTTGTTGCGATCAAGAAGCTGATTCATGTTACAGGTCAGGGAGACAGGGAATTCATGGCAGAAATGGAAACCATAGGCAAGATCAAACATCGAAACCTTGTTCCTTTGCTGGGTTATTGCAAGATTGGAGAAGAGAGGCTGCTTGTGTATGAGTACATGAAATGGGGAAGTCTAGAGGCTGTTCTTCATGAGAGTGCCAAAGAGCGGGGTTCAAAGCTTGACTGGGCCGCTAGGAAGAAGATTGCCATTGGATCGGCAAGGGGACTAGCATTTCTTCATCACAGCTGCATACCTCACATTATTCATCGTGACATGAAGTCTAGCAATGTCCTCCTAGATGAAAATTTTGAGGCCAGGGTATCTGATTTTGGAATGGCAAGATTGGTGAATGCTCTCGACACTCATCTCAGTGTGAGTACCCTCGCGGGAACTCCAGGTTATGTTCCCCCAGAGTACTACCAGAGTTTCCGGTGCACGGCAAAAGGAGATGTCTACAGTTACGGTGTTGTACTACTGGAGCTTCTCTCAGGTAAGAGGCCTATAGACCCATCGGAATTTGGCGATGACAACAATCTTGTTGGATGGGCAAAGCAGCTACGGAAAGGGAAACGAGTTCGTGACATACTGGATCCTGAGTTGTTATCGCATCAATGCGAGGCTGAACTGTACCATTACTTAAAGATTGCCTTTGATTGCCTCGATGACAAGCCTTTCCGCAGGCCAACTATGATTCAGGTAATGACCATGTTTAAAGAGCTTCAGGCAGATTCAGGAAGTGATATTCTTGATGGCTTGTCCGTGAAAAATTCAGTAATTGAGGAATCTCAAGAAAAAGAAGCAGGTGATCACGTCTGAGCCTAACGAGATGGAAAAGGTTCACTTCTTCCCAGCTTCTGGGCCTAGGCCGTGGTCACACTGACGTGGTTAAATTGATTTAATTTCCCAAAAAATGGAGAAGCAGGGTCTACTCTTCACATTTTGCCCACTGTAAATAATAGAACATCGAAGGAGGCGGAAAACTGGGAAAAGGGAAAGGAGAACAAGCAGATTGATCTTTCGGGTAACTTCATCTTACTTCTATCGATATCACGTCTCTTAGCGCAGACTTGGAATTTTTGTTCCCTTGCCATTTGCTTATGTTTTCTGTCAAAGTTTTGCCAACTGATATTTGTGATTTGCTTGTAGTTGCTTATTGTCATATATAGAAAGCTGGGAATATGAAAACTGAGAGCACCTCAGATCATGTAAAGATGTAAGCTTGTTGGTAGTTGCCTTTTTCTTGACAATCCAAAATCATGAAAGTTAGAATTTCAATTTTTGCGGTTGATGCCTGTGCAAGTGAATTAATTGTGCTCGTGGTAATATTCCCTGGAAAGCAATGGCCTCTTACTCCTGTCCTAGCCTGGAGATCCTACTTCTTGCTGTGGGAACTCCCCTTTAAGGTTTTTAATAGCGCAGTAGATGGTCTTAAACACTGCTTCGACTGAAAATGATATTTAAAGATGATAATCGCTAAGAACCTGCAGGTTTTAAGCAGTCGAGTGTCAGTGGCTCCGATTTAAATTGCTGATGCTTCATATTGTTTGCTAGTTTTAGATACTGTGTAGGTTTCTTTCAGAAATTGTGTTTCACCTTGTGGGTTGTGAAAGGCTCTGGAGGGAGGGAAGAATGTGTGTTTGCATTCGACTATCTTCCTGACCTTTTAGTGCTTGGGAGCAGGCCTCTTGGTGAAGGTGCATCTAGTATTTGTTCTACTTCTTGTGATTGTACTTGCAAAATCAGAAATTCTGGTGATTTTTATGCATTATCAATTCCTATGTGGGCATTAGTTTTGACAGAAAGGCTAGATTATGAGTTGCGCTCTGTTGGTTGGATGTAGATAAACAGCACTTTGTTTGTTGGGTTAGATCAGTTACGGTGTTTTGCTCCATTTTCTGTCAAATTAAGGACGTGGGTCAAGCCTAGATGCCAAAGGCCCTACCTCCCACGGTGCTGTTTGGGGGGTTTGAGCCTTGTTGCCTACTTCCCCAGTCACCTCTCCTGTTGCCCCCGACAAAGAAATCCTTCAATCCGGAATGTGCAAATATTGAAAGAAAATAAATAAATAAATCTGGCTTTTTTAGAATCCCGAGCAATTTTTTCAACTTTCCTCTTTGTTTCTCGGGCAACATGTCGTAGGGATGGAAGTTAACACCCCGAGCCTTTCCGTGTAGCTCGCTCGTCAATCCAAAAAAGGGCCTAACTGCGAATGGGAAGCTATGTTCTGTCACATAGTATGGTCAATTAGTAACGCAGAGTCAAATGTTTTCAGTAGCAAGTTGAAATATGTATTCAAAATGTGAAGCAGCTAGTTTCCACACCAACTTACTGGGAAATTGGGTTCTGCTCTTTAGTGTATTGAAGTTATGTGTGGCCTCTCAATCTTATGCAAGAACGTGTGTACAATTTGTATGTTGTCTGTGGAGTACGGTCCAACCTTTGAGGGTGCTTGTTGTATGCTTGTTTTGATCTGCATTTCATGGTACCAATGATCTGTTCAGGTCTATATGCTGTCTGACCTTGCAAAGTCCAGTGAAGTTAACTTGCCATGTGTTTGCCTTAGCCACTGTTTCTCATGAACTTCGCGTTTGGCAATCTTGGAGCTTCTTCCTCTACTTGATTAGATAAGATAAGATGAGGTCCAAGTCCTACTGCTTTATTTAGTCAGAGCAGTTAAAAGCAAAATTATCTAGCTATGGCCTACTACCCAGTACCCTTTACGCCATGCCATGTTATGCCATCATTTACATGTTCTTTCAGAGTGTTTTCTTGTCTATGGTGATTTTCTTTAGTAATATGAACTTTTTTACTTTAGGATCGAATCTGTCGTTCATATTTGACAACATCTTTGACAAAACTGTTTCAATGGAGAAAGGAGAAAAAGGGTTTCCACCTATGCTAAAGACTCTTGAGCGCGTAATTTATGGCATTTGTCACTTTTCAATGAGGGATGCGGTAAAGTATTTGTCACTAAAACTTTATCGCATCATTTATGGACATCAATCACTTGTTTTGTCATAGCAATGGATTCTAGAATGTACCCTTTTTCTTTTCTTCCTTGTTAAGACCTTTGTTGATTGGGAAAATTTTGGTTGTTACTCCGGTTGGATTAATCTTCCTCTTACCCCTTATATAGCGATAATCAATCGCTGAAAGTGCTGCTAATAATTATCGCTGAAAGTGTTAGAAGAAAAATGTTACTAAAAATATTTAGCAACTATTGAATGATACTATACATGGAGTTAGAAGAAGATTTCTACAAAACCGGATAAGAGCTCGAATTTGTTCCCGCTGATTTACTCGAAATTTTATGTTGATGAGCTGTGCCGCACAATTGGCTTAGAAATGAGTAAAAGCCAAGTAATTGGGGTGTAATGATCACGAGTTGATTGACGTTTAAGGTGCTAAAGTGGTGGTGCAATCAAGTCAAATTTGGTCCTTGAGTATGAATTATGATGTCTTTGCATGTTGGGATTTGGTTCATACAACAATTTCCTTTTACATCCTTTCACTCATAATATATCATGCTAACTACTTAGTGCTTAGGCTGCATGTCCGAATTTATGGAGCTTTTGGAGGTCCTAATCGAGCTAAGGTCGTGTAATTGATGATTCCTTGGACTTATCATGAATTTGTAAGAGATCCACAAATCATAAACCATTGCCTTGTAAGTAAAACAATGATGTATTTTCTTACAAAATATATTGGGAGATATCCAATCAAACATCGTTACACTTACTAAGGTTTTTGGTAACGGTCTTTATCGAACATGCATGATTTTTAATCACTCTGAATATGTGGGAAACGAAAACCTGCAAAAAAGCTATCGAAAACAACCTTTCAATCCGAAAAAGCATATAATGGAAGACATAAATTCAAAAAAATTATTTCTTTCTTGAATATTTCAACATCAAGCATCAACGGTCAATAACAGCCGTAACGTCTATGATTGGGCTAGATACCAGTCACAATGGTTTTACGTACCATCATTTACAAGATGCAGTGCCAATAACCATTTATCGAACGTGCATACTCTTATCATTATTCAGCCTACGGGATATTAGCAGTCGTTTCCAGCTATTGTTCCCCTCCCAGGGACAGGTTCCTACGCGTGCGTTACCCACCCGTTCGCAACTTGAAACACCACTTACCGTCGGATGCGTGTGTTACGGAAATAATAAAAAGAAAAAAGAAAAACTCATAGTTGGGCCTGCCTCTTGATCACGGTTCCTTCTATAAAAAATAAGGACTAAATGCCCATGAATACCCGGGCCTGACTCCTGGGTTCAAATATGGGCTTACGAGGAATACCACGTTGGGTCGGATTCGGGCCTCCGTCCAATTTGCATGTCAAGGGCTTCATCATAGCAGTCCAAAAAAGGTGTGGTCCCCAGTTCTCATCCCTTTCTCCGCCTTTCCCGGAATTTCCCACCTAACGTAACCCTTTAATTCTCTTGACTTTAATGGGCAGGGACAATGATTGGCATATTTGGTTTTAAGGTTTTTCTTCTTTCTCAACCTAACTCTCTTGTAGTAAAGTCTTCGAATTTTCCTTGGAATTGTTTCTTGGCATGGAGCCGAGCAAAGTTTTCAAGACCAAAATTTTGACGCTATACTCCCCGACACCGGACAAGAACTTACATCGGAAAGCAACTTTTTGTATGTCTCGACGACTAAATTATCCGTACACTTGACAAAAGTGAGAAGTGATCCAGTCTAGTTAGAGACATCAGGTACTATAGCAAATTAAATTTTTTGACCTGATCCACATAGCTCAGCCATGAGTCCAACTAGTAGCACCATCAACATTCGATTTTCATAGCCCACCGCAAACTCCAGCGAGCTATCTTCACCAAGGGTCAACTTTGTAGTCTACTAATATAACTCGAAGTGGATCTAAGCTTGCATTTGCATTCGCGCAATAATAAGTAAAATTTACTACAACATTTTTTCTTTCTCCATTTGATGATATAATATTTTCTCTATATCGTATTCTTTTGTACCTTTAAAATTTTAGGAAGGCTGGGTCACAGGCATGAACGTCAACGTCTCGTCTACTTTTTGATAGTCTTTCAGCTTAATATTCCTTGTTATGAAATAGTCATAGAGAAAAAGTTAAAATCACATTCCTTTTAGTAGTATTTCTTTGTAGAGTCATGTGACGTAACCTCTAAAATGACATAATATAGGACACTAAACTCTATTCCAAAGAATAGCACCGTTCGGGTTTTAAATGAATATACGATCACGTGCAGAAAGCGCTCTAAATGTCTTTCACCAATAAAATTTGAGTAAAAAATTACGAGTTTAGAACGAGAAATAAATAAGAACGACAGGGATTGCAGTTGCTTTGAAGAAACAATAATGCTCGAGCCAACCCCCCATAAACTCAGCAACCAAAAAACGTACACAAACACTAATGCTAGCAGAAGAATTGGTGGCTTGTGATTGAAGCCTTCAATGATACGGTTCATGACATTTCTTATGCTCGGCACCGTTGGACCGGTTCAGCTGCCAACTTATCCGGTTCGACCGGATTATGGTCCTTCTAACAATAAAATAAGTTGGTGACAGTACCATGACGGCAGTTTGGAGGAAAAGATTCACTGCATCTTTTTGACTCGGTCCACAGGACATGAACACCTTTATACTTTCTAAATTTAGAGAAGCCATATTTAAGTTTTATTTTTAGTAATTGAGTTTATTGGATCGACAAGACAAATACACTGATTATATAATGATACATTTAAAAATCCTTTAATGACAGAAGTGGAATTCAAATAGTTAAAAGGGACGGTGCGTCAACTATTACAATGTTTTTTAAAAAAAAGTTCTCAATTTACTATTCATGGCTATGACTATGATAAAGATATTGTATAATGTCACATCAAGCAGCCTAGTTGAAAAGCGTGACATGCGTGCTAAACGCGTATTGCAAATATATTATATACGTTTGACGCGTTTCGTAACAGAGGAAAGTTAAATTTGTATGGTTGACGCAGAGTTTCTTGATCGTTTCGCATGTCATAAATTTAAGTATTGCACTTTCGTGGTTGATGTACATAACTTTAAGGGAGTAAACTATGTTACGCACTACAGAAAATACTTAGAGCAGAAAATTAGAGTAAAGAGTATGCTTGTACATAACAGTGTAGGTAAGTGAAGGATAAACTGTAAAGTTAAGTGAGTATATCTGTAAATTGCTTGAGCTGGAATGAATACAAAGGAAATTTTGACCAAAAAAAAAAAAAACTATGTTACGCAGTGTACGAATGTCTTCTCGCAGCAGCGAATGGAGCTACCTCTGCCGATAAAAAATCTAATTTACTACGATTGTATGTCTGCATTGTTTCGTATGAACAATACAATGTGTCTGATGAAGAGGAGGCACGTTGATTTGGCGATGTTTATTAGATGTTAATGGGGATGTATTTCTTTTTGTGTTGCCGGAGATCAAGTGATATACCCCCAATTGGCAGAAGGCTAGCACCATTATACAAAAGATCCCATCACTTGGTTCCGGATTTTGGCTCAATCTTCACAAGGATGACTAAATCTACGTACCCCACCGTTGTATTATAATGAACATCTTTCGTCACTTATCTGGTGTGGAATTTGATCGCTGTCACTAATAATTAAGAAAGTATCAGAATCTGTCACGACATATATACGAAATTGAACTGAAATTATTCTTTGTGCGCAATGCGTTTATGCGATTCTAAATTACGATAAAGTTTAAATTATGTTGACGGTTAAGGTGTTCATGAACACCGTTCATTACTATTTTGATGTGGAATTTGATCACTGTAGCTGATAATTAAGACAAGATCTGGAACCATCACGACATATGTACGAAATACTCGTTGCCCATCATTGCAATTCTATAGTTTGATAAGTGTTTAAATTACGTTGACAAATTAAGGTGTTCATGATCTATATCAAGAATCTAGTTACAGGAATACATGACTTTGCAGTAAAGCTAATTAATGGCCTTGCTGTAAGGTTTATACATAAAGAGGACTGCAAGAATTGTCCTTTTTTTCAACTCAAATGGGAATTTCCTTTAATTTGGCAGCACCTTATAAGACATATATGCATCAAAATGAAATCATCACACAGAGGGAATAATAACTTTACATAGTGGGCAACTCACAACCAACCCAAAAACAAATAGAAAGAAACATCAGAAGAGACTAGGAACACAACATTCGTAAGGAAAAATTCCTTTCTTATCGGTGCAAATAATAATTCGACGCTCTTGGTCGCCGCTTAATCTTACGATTCACGTGAAGATGGGTATTTTGTTATATCACATTTTTGGCTAGAAATAAGTGGTGGAGAACTGGACGCCGAATACTCTATCATCATCGACATTAATAAACTGCTCACTTAATAGCAAACTCTGGCCTTTTTGCAAGATAGAATTCCATAATGTGTGATTGTCCTCCTTAATTGTTTGATACTCGATTAAAAAAAAGTTGATTAAAGTATACCCATTTTCTTTTCTTATTTAAAATAGAAAAAAAAATGGTCCCAAGCTACTTATTCTATGTTTGATTAATCCATTCTCCCTACTCAAAAGCCATGTGGCTCAGCCTCAATTTAAGTTTTTCTATGTTTGTCCCTTTGCACACTTCATGTATTTGGGGACCCTTAGACAGTCCTCAATGCTTGCTTCCATGACTCTCTATTCCCCCTACCAAAGAATTTTTTAATATCAGGCATATTTATATTGCCAATATAATTTAGAGCAACATTTTATTTTAATCTATAAAACTATGGTTGTTGTGTGGCAAGATTTGGGACCATAACAAATCTATCTTGGGGGCTCCGCATGTAGACGTAGTGTACAACACAAGATCATTTAAATATTGTTACTAGTATTATTACAAGATATTAAGGAGTATATATCATCTACACATATCTAGTACTAATCTTTTGAGAGTGTCAAATTTTTTACGCTTAATTATGTTTTTCATACCCTTATCTGTCTCTAAAAGGTTTACTTTTGTCGCTAAAAAAGTGAAAAGTAGACGTTCCCAAATTTCAAAACTACTGTTAGTGCTTGCCCGGTCCCTTTTTCTTTTTCGGTAATTACTTTATTTTGGTAAGTATCTCTTCTTCTTTTTTTAACAATTCATTCTCTCATTAATATTTTTTACGACGACAAATAAGGTATGAACAAACAAACATACGACGCTGTGAAAACATATATTTCCTTTTCCTTTTATGTACTTAAGTATGCAGTGCTTTCTAGAGCCAAAATTTATTGCATGGGTCATATACGATTAAATTTGTTTATCCTGATTTAAGTTGTTACGTCAAAAAGAAATCCAAATTAAGGTTGGTGAAAAAGTTTTCAATACCCGTGTCAATTCAACATAAACTTCGATATAAAAGTGACAGTGATGACGTGGCGTAATCAACGAATGAGATGAGAAAATAATAAAATCTTAACCGATAATTCCCCCCTCTTGTTAGATCACACCCGTTCGTCACATTGCAACGTATCCGTCACTAAGATTTTTTTGTAGTTATACAATTACTAAAAAAATAAAGCGGAAAATGACACAGTTTCTAGAGAACCTAGTACAGTATTCACGTCTACATCTTCAATTTCAAGCGTTCACGTAGTTAGACAAGTTGAGTTCACACTAGAGATTACAATAATTCATCACAAATAACCAAAATATAGTAACCAAAATCCAATTACTAGCACATTATGCTACTTCCTTACACTGCATCGACCAATTGGGAAACCTTTAAAAACAAAACAAACCCCATTTAGTCAACAATAATACATAGGTAAACTCCCTCTAATCGGCTGGTCAAACCTAGCCATAATATGCCCCAATTTCCTAACAAGGCTTTGTTACCCTCCAAAGCCCAAAGCCTTAGCAGGCAGATTAACACTACTTACTTGGCACTAATGATGAGGTTAATGTGTGTGTTAAACTTTCCCCTCTCTCTCTCTCTCTGTCTCTCAAAGATGCCATCCGATCTTGGTCCACCAGAGTACCAAAACAATACCCACTTTTCCTTTTTCATTTTCATTCCTTTCCTAAATTTCCTAACAATTTCAATTTGTACCAAGCCAGTTTGGATAGAGAGATTGGCAAATTGACAGGAAGGTGGATTTTGTGTTTTGCCTTTTTCTTTCATGAAAAGACTTTGAAGACATGGGTACAAACTAAACATCAGAGGAGGGTCAGAAAAAGGGTCTCCTCCAAATCATCCCTTCAGCTTTGACTGTCTCTTATTATCAGGTACTTCTACCTAATGATCCTTAAGTCACCAGTTCTAATCATTGGGTCTTCTTGGTTTAGGTTTCCTTGGTCTAGTTTTTGCTATTTTTGTATCTGGGTCTATTAATTTGGGAATTTCAATGTCTGGGTCATCAATAGCTTGTCTTTTAATTTCGAAGGTACACCCTTCTTTCTGTATCCAGTCTTGTACAGAAATTCGTTTGCTTTTTATTTATTGCACAATGGTTATGCCGAATTTTCGTATTTCTTAGATCTCAATTGCAGGGTTCGTATCTACTGATTTCACGTGCTCTAAAACCTTTTTCAGTTTTCCTATCTTGTTATCTATCACCATTTATGTCTAACTTTGTTTTCAAGACTTACTATTTCTTTTTTTGAGTTGATGAATTTGGTGTTTAATCTATGTAATTGAGGAATCCAGTGTCTTTTGGTTGGTTCTTACTTATCCATTTTTTGTCATTGGTGATTTTTATCCCTTTTGATTTTAGTTGTTTCTAGATACTAGGGAACAGATGGTCAGTTACTACTTTAATGAGTTGATGTGCTAAAATCTCTGGTTTGGTAGTTAGATGTTGGAGTCATTTCTAGAGATACTCCTCTTCCACTAAATTTAAGCAACCAATATGGCTTCTCCTGTTTTGTGCGCTGTAAGCTAGCTTTGAATGAACTGTAAGTGATGCGTAATCTCTCGAAGACGGCTGAGTTTCATTATTTTCAGCTAAAGTTAGTTTCTTTTTTGGTAAAAATGTGTTGGGAGAATATTCTCCATAATTTTCTTAGAGTATAATACGATTATAAAACCATCTGAGCTCTTCAAGGAATATTTAGCGGTGGTTTCTGTTTTCTTTGTGTGACTCTGGTATTGTTTTGGCTCAATTTGATATTTGTTTGCCTATATTGATTTGGTAATTGTGTAATTGTGCAGATTTGCAGCTGATAACATCTTAGGAGGCTCAGGATCAACATGGGTGGATACGATGATCACGTTGCAATGATGGGAGACTGGATGCCTAGTCCTAGCCCTAGGACCTTTTTCTCAGCTATATTGGGTGATGATGTTGCCTCAAGGTCATTCTCTGAACCTACGGGTGAAAATAATAACGGGGCCTTTGCGGGGCCAGAAGAACAGATGAAATCAGGAAAGGCCGATGAAAAGAACAGAGAACAAGCTGGTGACAAAGCAACTAAACCAATTGCACTTTCTGACCATAAAGTGAGCTCGCGCGGAGGCCTTCTTGAGAGGATGGCAGCCAGAGCTGGGTTCAACGCCCCAAGATTGAATACAGAAAGCATAAGACCTGCTGACGTTTCACAGAACGCAGAAATCCGGTCTCCATACTTGACAATTCCTCCTGGTCTCAGTCCGACAACATTGCTAGATTCCCCTGTTTTCCTCTCCAATTCACTGGTACGTTTTAAGTTGTATTTGAAACATGCATTCGAAATTCTCAGTCTTATGATTCCTTGAGCATTTTATCGTCTTCCCTTTCTGAATATGTAAGGATATCTTTCGATTTCGATATTATGATCCCATAGCAGTGTAACCAATTTGTTATCGGCAAACGAGGGCCAACAAGTAATGCAGGAGGGTGGAACATAAGTTAAGAAGACATTCAATCCCATGGTTGGCTTTTATAGTTGAGTTCGAGCGGTTACGTTGGATGCATTAGCTAGTTGCTTGTGGGCATTGCTTCTTTGTACTCCTCCTTTCCGTGAGTTAAGATTCTCTTTTAGTGTCAGATGAGAAAAAAGGCAAACTTTTGAATTTACTCTTGTGCAAGTTTTCCAATAACTAACTGACAAATGTGAAAATGCGGTTGTTGAACCATTAAGTGGGGTTGACCATTGAAAGACGAACATGGACAGTTCAATACTATAATTGTTTATGGAACCCTTGAAAATAAGTTTCTCCGCCTTGTTGCATGTATCCTTTATGTAACGTTGTAACTACCATATTGGTTGGAATTATCACAATACTCAGAAAATTAGATGCAAAATTATTGTAAAATATGGGTCGATTACAGTAACAGTCGAAATCATATCCAATACACCCAGTTTCTTAGACTCCAGTAGAGCCATTAAAATTTGGTGTGATACTAGAATTGAAGTTTGTTTTGACATGTACATTGGGATTAGTTGTGCAGGCTGTTATCATATGTTGCAATGGAGTGCATTAGATCATGCACTGTGTTTCTACAAGCTCGTGGCTGCAAGCTAGATTTTATTAGCACATAAAAAGTGGTTCTATTCTCTCTCCTTTTCTGTAGTAGGTTGGTGTAATGTGGAATTTAAGTCTTTGCCTAGGAATTTTCTGTAGACCGGACTTACTAGATATGCAAGCTTGATATCGTATTAGCCCACTATTCATTTGCTTTTTGTGCAAATTTCTTATTGATGTCCGTGTTGCACCAAAAGAAACTGTAGGTGCAAGGTTGGTTTGGTCTATGACTAGCAAAATTTAGGCGCATAGATAAAAACTTGTATTTCTTGAGTCTCTTCAATGTTCGTTGATTTTAGTTTCAAATTGTTGCCATGTGCTCTAATTTGCTGAGCTACATTCCCCATCCCTTCCCCAGTGGATCTGTTCCCGGAGCTACTTTTTATGTGATTCAAAGAATTCAGTTATGGAGTTGTGCATCGTACTAAAAACTTATGTTCACATGATGCTGCAGGTCCAGCCATCTCCAACAACAGGAAAATTTTCATTTGCCCCAAGTGGCTATGGTAGAAGTTCTATGTTGATGACAGAGGCCCCTGATACGAGTAATGATACTCTCTTTCAGAACAGTAATTCATCCTTTGCGTTCAAGCCTGTTGCAGAGTCCACTCCCTCCCTTTTCCTTGGTGCAGTAAGCAAAGTAAGTATACTCTCTCTCTCTCTCACACACACACACAGAGCAAAGTCAAGCTTCTTCAGTAGTACTCCTGCGGTCACGGAGATGCCTGAACGTCCATCTGTATTAGTAGAATAAAGATTTAGGCATTTTTTGTCATTATTTTCTTTGCACCATAGTAGGTTCGGGATTAAAGCGAGACGCATACATTGGGGTATATATGTCGTCATAGTGACGTGCGTGTGCAAGCACATACATGGTGGACCATACTCACATGTCATAGCCTAAAAAGTTATTATAAGATGTAGATCAGAGTTGGTATTTCTGTGATTAATACTTGCCTTTGAGTAAGAAATTTACCACTTGCTTTTTACAGAACGAGGGTAATCAGTTGCCCATTTCCCTTTTTTTGAAGTACTTTTTTGCTTTTCCGCTTGTAGTTGCCTCCCTCTACCCTTCCACAACAATCCTTTCCCAGTATTGAGGTTTCAATTCAGTCAGAGAGCACTCTTCGGCCAAGTGTAGAACCTGCGAAAGTGCAGGCTGACTTCTCTCGAACGCTGGCTGAGAAAGATAACGGGGGTAACAATGTCTCATCAGAACCGATGGTGTTTGATACCGTTACTGGTGGTGTGGAACAAACTCCGCTGCTTGATGAGCAGCAAGAGGATGCCGATCAGAGGGTTGGGGGAGATATCAATGTTGGTAGTGCCCCATCAGAGGACGGGTATAATTGGAGGAAATATGGTCAGAAACAAGTGAAGGGAAGTGAGTATCCGCGAAGTTATTACAAGTGCACGCATCCAAATTGTCTGGTCAAGAAGAAAGTGGAGAGATCCCATGAAGGTCACATTACCGAAATCATCTATAAAGGGGCCCACAATCACGCGAAACCTCCACCTAATCGCAGATCAGCCATTGGATGCTCCAACGCACGCAGTGATATGCAAGTTGACATCACTGAACAAGCTGCCGGTGCTGGTGCCTCTGACTGGAGGCATGATAATCTTGAGGTGACCTCATCAGCACCGTTAGGCCCCGAATACTGCAATGCACCTTCCACTTTGCAAGCTGCCAACGGCACTCAATTTGAATCGGGGGATGCAGTAGATGGCTCTTCTACTTTTTCAAACGATGAAGATGAAGAAGACCGTGGAACACATGGCAGTGTATCGCTGGGTTATGATGGTGAAGGAGATGAATCCGAGTCAAAGAGAAGGTTAGTTGCATTGTATGATGGTACTGAATCATTCCCTTCTCTTGATGTTTCACATAACATGATTGTTGATGTTGTTTGATTTTCTCAGGAAAATTGAAGTTTATGCAACCGAAATGAGTGGGGCCACCAGAGCCATCAGAGAGCCCAGAGTTGTGGTACAAACAACCAGTGAGGTAGACATCCTTGACGACGGGTATCGCTGGCGCAAGTATGGGCAGAAGGTCGTGAAAGGAAATCCAAATCCAAGGTCATTGCCATCTTCTTTTCCCTTTTCTGTTAAGTTCATCCAATAGAGGTACTAGCGCTTTGTTCAACTGTGGATGTCATGGCACACGCGATGCGTGTGGAGAAATAGAGGAGAAATACATTGAAATGTCTCGAAAAGACAGTGTCACTAGTTTGAGATTTCAAGAAAGCCAAACATGCCTTATAGGTTAGTTACTTGCTACATGTCATTCACCTCGTATGTTGCACCAAAAGAAAAGCCATACAATCAACTTTCAGGCTGTTGGCATTATTGATTGTGTAGATGATCTCATAGTGCCCCCTCCCTTAAAACGAGCCCCTTTGATTTTCTTCTGACAAATCCTAGGATTTACCTATTAAGATCCTTCTTTAATTTGTACTCATCTCTGGAGGAAAAGACATCTCTAACCCTTTCCAAATCTGCCTAGGTTTTGTTGAGCAGTCAGAGGGAAGGGGGGAGGATATGGTAAAGGAGCAATCTGAAATGATTTACTTGCTGTTCTTTTGGTGCAGGAGTTACTATAAATGCACAAATGCAGGCTGCACTGTCAGGAAGCATGTGGAGAGGGCTTCACACGACCTCAAGTCAGTGATCACCACTTACGAGGGCAAGCACAATCACGATGTTCCCGCTGCTCGTAACAGCAGTCACGCCAGCTCGGGCGTTTCCAACACTATACCTTCACAAGCTGCAGCTGGTCAAATTCAAGTTCACAGGCCTGAGCCGTCGCAAATGCAGAACAGCATGGCAAGGTTTGAAAGGCCACATTCACTCGGCTCATTCAGTCTACCAGGAAGGCAGCAGTTAGGACCTTCCCATGGCTTCGCTTTCGGTATGAACCAACCAGGACTGGCCCACTTGGCAATGGCCGGATTAGGCCCTAACCAAGGCAAGCTTCCTGTTCATCCATATTTTGGGCAGCCACGTTCAATGAATGAAATGGGTTTCATGTTACCAAAAGGAGAACCAAAGTTGGAGCCCATGTCGGAACCTGGTTCGAATCTCACCAATAGCTCATCAGTTTATCATCAAATTATGAATAGGTTACCCCTTGGACCTCAAATGTAAATTTCCCCCAAATATTTCTTTTCTTCCATTTGGGAGAAACACAGTGGAAAGAATTTACTTTATCTTTGAAGGGCAGTTTTATTGGCGAGGCATCTTATTGTTGGTTCTTTTGATTGTTTGGAAGTGACTCGGCGTAATGCCTGAAGATGGTTCATCTCCTTCTGCTGGAACTCTGCGGTTTCTTCGAGCTTCAAGCCCCTAGAAAGGCCATAGCACGCTCACTCAGAGTGGCCAAATTCTAGTACCAGTGTCAAAAAAGTTTCAGTTTTGCCGCAATGAATCTCTCTAGTCTCTTTATCTTGTTTTATTTTTGAGTGTAAATCGAAATATATATTTTGTTGTTATGTCATAAAAATGTTTTCTATGGCATGATCATTGAGTTGACGACGTAGTTTGTTTTATGTGAGAAGGTTCAATTATTTACGGAACTCGTGTAATTTCAAATTAAAAATCAATTCAAACTATGTCGTTTTCGACTAGGACATAATTTTTTTTATAAGACATAGCAACATAAAAAATTTCTCTTTATATGTTGTGACAAGTAATGGGTTTGAAACAAATTTAATTAGTTGAAAATAGATGAGAGATCGGTTGGCAGAGGGAAACTTCCTTTTTGAAGTTGAGCCCAAAAGTCGCCAAAAGGCCCAAAGCAATGCATTTGTATCTTCTGTTGCAACATATATTTTTTTCGAGAAAATTTATTGTTCAACATCACTTTCAGCTATTTCAGTTTTACTTGCAATTTTAACATTATATATTTAGCAATAGAAATAAAGTTTAAACGACTAAAAGTAGAGTTCAGATATCACTTTCTATTAAGTGCAAATTTGAACTACAAATGCTTTAATAACGGCCATAAGAACGCAACGAAATTCAACCGAAACCGGAGCCATCTATCCCGATACCAACAGACTTCAAAATAGTATGTTTGATTTGTTACTACGAATTTCCTTTCTCGCCACTAGAATGCTCCGATTAACCACTGATATAGAGAAATCATTTACATATACAAAATGTTGATGTGCTAACCTACATATGGGAGCTCTTGGTATCAAAAGGTTGCCACCAATTAACAACCTCGACCCTTCAAATCCAAAGAGAGGTATTATATTTACTCTGGTACCAACCAACTTGGATGATGCCCAAAATTGCGAACATGAATGACCCTTTTGTCTTTCCATTTCCGCTTCTCCATTGCGACCGTGGAAACTCTGAGCGAGTCTTGATAATCACTTTCACCATCTCATTAGTGATTTGTAAAAGCCTCGGGATTGTCTTCTATCGTCTGCTGGTAGCTTGATTTCCTGCGGTCCAACTCCTCTCTGCACGAAGTATGGAGAGCTCAATCAGTAGTAGGAAAGCGAGATATACTGCCCACGTGAATTACCTTGAATTACACTACCAGAGTAGAAAAACATTAGCTATAAGACCAATTTGAGGGGAAATGAGGTGGACTCGACAGGTCAAAAGATAATGCCAACCTGTCGATATACTACAAAACTAAGAAATGGCAGAGCACAAGGAACAATAGAGGTTACAGGTTAGGTCACGCATCATATATAACCAGTCGTCAAGAAGCTCTAGTACCCAAAAAAAATCAGAAGCATAAACACAAGGAAAATTTTTCTTTGGGTTAAACCTGATGCTCAAAGGGTTTAATTGTAAGCAATCAATTGTGTGTACATTCTTAGGAATACAGTGGCGTACATGTATATCTAATCCCTCCCAGACCCCGCAGTGGTGGGAGCCTCATGCCTGCTAGCCCAGTTATACCATTGTCCCTGGTGTTGAAGTAACTCTTGCAACCCAAAAGACAGTATAAGCAAGCATATCACAAGCATATTAACAAGGCAGCATATATGATTGTAATTTTAGAGCAGAGGGTTGAATCTATCAATACATTACTTTATCACGTTATATATGGATTAGCTTCCTCTTTTCCCAAATATAAAGGCGATCTGACAAGGACAACCGTAGCAAAAAGTGAAAAGATATGATCGTTTAGTTTTGGTTTTACTTGATTTTTCTTTGTTAAATAAAGTGATCCATATCCATAACATGGCAAGCATATGAGCTGCTTTGGCTTTTCATTGAGAAGTTGTCAGATTTTATATGTGCAACCACCCTTTTTGGCCTTTTCTGGAGGACAGAGCATGTCAATCAACTTAGTACGTACAGACAAAATCTTAATACTAGACAAAACGAAATCACTCGTTTCTGAAAAACAATAACACAACATAGCTTCTGGCAAGCCCTATAATGAGACGATAATTTAGAAAATGCAACCTGAGAAGAAATTGTATCACAAAAGTAAAGGGAAAAATAAGGAATAGGTGATAACATTATTAAAGTGAAAGGAAACATAACCTGAAACAGTTCCAGATTGAATCGTAGTAAAGAATAGCAATAATTCTGCGCTTTCTTTCTTCTTGGAAATCTACACTACGCTTAACCACAGGCAGTTGCTTTATTCCCTTGGCCTCCATTAGATGCTTAGCAATTGCCAAATCAGTATCAGGATAACAAGTTAAAAGTCCGCGCTTTTGTCCGCGATAGCTTATCCCTCGAGTGCAGGTAGAGGAAACTAGATATGTACTAACCTGTAAAACAATAAGGTCTCAAAACTTATGATATACGACAAAAGGCACATCAGGGGGTCAGGGCGCTATTCCATGAGAGGAAGCGAAAGTAAAAGAAATTTGTTTTCCAGGTTTTACTAAACCTTCCAACCATAGAAACATATGGTCATTCAAAATGACATAACATACATCTTGTATTGATGATTCACTGCTTGAAGCATGATTGGAGTTCTTAAAAAGGCACCGTTTGATGTCACCATATGTTAAAATCCCTTCTAGACAATCGTCTGCATCAACCACAAGCACACAATTCTGTTGTCCATCGTGCATACACTTTAGCGCCGCTTTCAAAGTTAGGGTCAGCGGAACTTTGACAAAGTTCTTTAACATAACCTGAGACACCTGATTAAAGCAGAGGAGTATGGTTAAAAAGGTTGGCCCACATATTGACGTACAAAATAATGGAAGCAAAAAGCAAGCTTCGGCCCAGTGTTATAAAAAACGCGCCTCAGCGCAAAGCACAGCACAACACACGGAGCTCGCCTCACACTAGGACTAGGTGCAGCGCCCTTCAAAGAGCCACGCGCCTTGTGCCAAGGCGCCACAAGGCGCAAAGCGAGTGCAAAGGCGCAAATAAACGCTAAAATAATTGAGTCTTCAATTTCTACCATCGTCGCATCATCTCGACCGTTGATTGTTATTAATACTTTCTTTTATAACATCATCAATCCACATCTAAACCAAAAAAAGACCTAAACCCCAAAATCTCTGATCAATCGATTCTCTTGCTACTGTTCACTGTGCCAGTGCCCCGTCAGCGATTGCTGCTCCCTTTCAAGAAGATGTAATCCTTCAATTCCCTTGTAGATGAAGAAGACCGCATTAGGAGAAATTCTCTGCCGGACTTGCTCGGACCAAGATAAAACTTTTACTTGTTCAAATAACAGTTAAGCTGAAGCAAGGTCAGGAACGACAAATCTCTTCATGATAAACAGATCCATTTTGCAAGTTAATTATTACGGGTAGTTCCTACAAAGGATCGACTAATGACGTATATAAAACTTGAATTATCGGTGTAGATGATACATAGTTGTTTCTCATCCTTCAGAGACTACGAGTGTAATGAGAGCATCCATCGACAAAAAGATCACCCTAAGACGATCACCTAATGGCTATTAGCCCATGATACCCTTTGAAGAAAGCATTGTTGTCTTAGCCCTTACTGCTGATGAGGATGACAGTGTTTTATGTTCAATTACAATTAACTACTTCTCATTGGATTTGGAACTTTTTCTAGTTTTGGAAGTCAGCTAAATTGCCATGTTGTGGGATTTTCTACCATGAGTTTATTAATTTAATGCACTAATATCTACTTCTTTTTCTTTTGCACCTCGCTTCAGAAAGGCGCACGCCTATACCTTGCGCCTAGGCTGTAGGGACCTTTGTGCCTTAGGTGTGCCTGCGCCTTTAATAACAATGCTTCAGCCCAAAGAATAAGACCTGGAATAAGGAGATGAATTGACCTTATCTCAATCCCAACTAGGAAAAGGAAAGAAGAAATGGTACCTTTAGATCTTCCAAAATAATGTCTTCATCAACTGCTTCATAATGGCCATTCTCCATGACAGAGAGTTCCAAATCACCTCCATCATCAGTTTGTCTCCACGTACTATCCCTTTTGTCTTCAACTGGAGAAAGAGCAGAATAACCTCTAGATACACCTTTTGCATCAGAACCGTCTGTCTCCCTGGTTTGGTTTGCCACTGAGGGCACCCATATTGCTAACCCAACAGCCCCCTGCTTGCAAAAATCCAAAGATGGAGACAAACGTGGAGTTACATTCTCGGCCTAAAAACATGTTTAGTGGTACTACATATTTTGAGTTCAGTTAGCCTTCATATTTTGAAATAATATAATCACACATAGTAAGTACGGTAGCATTATACAGTAACCTATCTAGGTGCCAGGCTGCCGGGTCAACTACCTGGTCATGTGCACTCAGTAGTAACGGCACTATATAGTCCTATATAAAAGGTGGAGACGCTTCCAACCAAGGTGAAGATGATTGAAAACAGACTCATCGTCAAATTTACACAATAGGATTCAGAAAATAGGTAATCTAAGCAAGGATTCAAAGAGCAAGCAAATACATGGAATCTTAACATACAAAAATAAACATCTTCAAATTTGTTTACTCTATGTACTCTTCTCATCTTTTAATCTTTCTGATAAGTAAAATGTGCATTAATCAATCATGAATAATGAATCATAGATGTATGTGCAATTACCATAAAATATGACTTTTTTCACTACTTAATTATGGTTATCAGATTGAGCTGTACAAAAAGGGTAATCAGCATGCATCATGTCTTAAAGTTTTTCAAATCCGGCCATTGTTAGATCCGAGTGGTTCTAAGGAAACACCACAAAAGTGGAAACTTGGTTCATCAGAATGGATTGAACCGGACTTGTAAACTCCTAGAGATCAATCCAGCTTTGAGAAGCCAGCCACAAAACCAAGTGGACTAAGAAGTTGTGTTGACTGGAGCCGCTAACCGAAGCCCATATCACCAACTAACCAATTAGGCCAACCACTAAAATTCTAAAAGGACCTCTTTTCAAATCTTTTAACCTTCCAAGAAACTTCTGTTCACTATGTTCAGATCCTCCAAGGAAATGCATAACTTAGCAAATAATGCTTAGCGAAACTAGAACTTCCATTCTCCATAAATGATAAAAAACTATCAAAGATTTCCAGCATTGAAGCACGCGGATGAAGCAGCAACCTGGAAATAAGTTAATACATAAAGAACATTATTATTTCTTTCTCTGACGCCAAAGCAGAAAAATATAGTGCTGCTACAATCTAGAAGCAGTAGTTAGCTTGTTAAAACCAATCTTTTAGTAAAGGTCAACAAATAAGTTAGTAGGTGAAAATATTTAGAGTGGAACTATCTGCAGACCTTCATGCAACTCCACGGGGACCAGGAAGCCTTTCACACACACACACACACACAGAGCTAAAGAGTATATCCAAATCCATGTCATTCGAAATTACCATGAGAGGAAGCAGGATCCTGTAATCTTTCGTCAGCTCAAATAGAAGTAAAACTGAAGTCAAGGGTACTGAACAGACTGAAGCTAATGTAGCAGCCATCCCAACCTACAGTGTGATGTAAGTTACAAAATGTTGATTATTTTCCAACACTGAATCAGAGGTACAAGCATATAAATACTAATTCAAAGGAACAGGATCTAATAGGCCAGAAGTACCAGTGCATATGCCTGTGGTTGGGCAACAGCAGCATTTCCTGGGATGGCTGAATTGATTAGTTGTCCAGCTGAACCCCCGAATACCGCACCAACAGCAGCACCAATCATCAAACTTGGTGCATAGAGGCCACCAACAAGCCCAGAACCCTTGCACAGAGCTGTGGCCACAACTTTTGCAGCAGCTAACTGAGCTAGCAGCCAAATTCCAGGAGCTGACGCAGTCTTCCCAGTGTGTAAAATTTCATCAACATTGGTGAAACCCCAGTAGAGTATTCCAGGGTACTTAAGAGCTAATATCCCTGCCCCTAAACCGCCCAAAGCAGGGCATACAACAGAAGGAAGCCCAAAGCGTTCCTTGATAAACTCAAATGCCTTACTGAACCAGTCTACCAAGTGAGTGAATACTACGCTGACCACTCCACATAGCATGCCCAATATTAGGTATAGAGGTAGTTCTACAAAGGAAGAGCCACAAGTACTTGAGTTCTGGGAGGGTCCCAAAGCAGAAAAGCATCAAGAGGATGAAGATAAGTGAAATTTTAATATAACTTATCAAAAGAAAAACAAGTAAAATTTCACTACAGGAAATTTTGGGAGACCGCTTGTCGAACCCAGATTTTAAATCAATATTTCTCCGAAGCTACATCAAATGTTGTTGGTGAAGATCACTAATGGAGGAAAGAAAAAGGATACTAGAAGGTCCCGCACTACAAACTTAAGATTTAACCATCTAGATTTAGTAGATATGAAAGGACCTTGGAGCTCTTTAAACACTTCGTTTGCTACCAAAGATAACCTATATTCCTTATATCGTATTCCCCCTATTGTCCAAGTAGTATCCAAATGTTTTCTTAATATGTATGTAGAAATATATTTTTGTAATATGTATGTAAGGCGCATATTGGACATGTACCTGAACTTAAGCAAAGTGTAGCGTGTTTATAAAGTATCTTGTGCATCAAATACAGCCAAAAGTGATGCAATATGAAAGCTTGTACAATCATGAACTTAACCTATGCCTAACCACATTGAAATAAATTCTTCATAGACAAAAAAGTTGTTATTTTAAGAAATAAGAGAATGATCACACCTGCTCATTACGTTTTCTCAATTATAACTAATCGTACTGGAATTAGATAAAATACCAGCAGCAGATTTCAATTCATACGTGGGCACTGTGAAAGCCGGTTTCTCCCCAAGTACAACATTTGAGACAGTGGATGAAATAACAGATGCCAATATTATCATTGCAGTTGTAAATGGAGGAGAGTTTTCTGCACGAAGAGGCCTTAGAACAGTTTCAATAGCAAAGAAGCAACCAGCCACAGCAGCATTGAAACCTGAATTGAAAGGACAAAAATGAGACTAGATAAGGTAAGGAAATGTATATTACACATTGCAAGTATGTACATTGTAGTTGAAATAAATAATCAAGAATAAGGGGGTGGCGGAAGTCATGTTAGTTAATATACGCCTGCATTGGAGCCAAAAAAGCAGCTAAATAAAATGATTCATACACACTAGCAATACGAATAAGATGACTTTAGAGATTAAACATTCTTCTTCTATGTGAAGATACAATCACCCAGCTAGACCTTTCAAAGCACACAAGTTCCAAAATATTCGTCACGTAATAAGATGCAAGGTTAAGCATTTAATTTTTGGTCAACATAAAAACACTTTTACACTAATATGATGATTTACTTGACTGTTGATAAGCTACTCGTTTATCATCCATGAAATCACCAAGGAATTTGCTAATAAAAACATAAGGGTAAAACCTTAATACACGTGCACTCTGCAGAAATTAAAGTAAACAACAATACAGGGAAAGTGACTATGCTAAGCATTGTATTCAAAGCAACACAATCTGAATACCTGAAGCTATTCCAGCAGCAGCACCAGCTGCAATAAGTGCTATTCTCCTTTCCTTGTTGTTCTCCATCATTACTGAGCATCCATGTGCACATGATTTTCCTATATCAACACTAGGGCCTTCAGGACCCAAGGAACAACCAGTACCTAGTGTTACAGCAGCCTGGATAGCCTTCACCACTGGGAAGATCCCAGCAAGAAAATCCAAATCCTGTCCTTGGGAAGAACTGGACTGCTTTATTTGACCTAAAATTTCAAGCAAACCATGCAGCACGCCGACTATGACGCCTCCTGTGACTGGTATTAAAAGTATCCGGTGCCAAGTGTCTGCCAGCCTCTGCAAGCGTAGCCAAGCAGCACCCTCATTCGGAGTACCAGCCCAGGCCCATTCGTGTATTATGTGCACCTAGATAAAGTGGTTTGGAATCAGTCACAAGAAGGAAACAATGGAAAATATACTCATTACAAAGGTTGTATGATGACGTGGTATAACCGACAAATCTAAAGAGAGGTTCATCAAAACTTGAACCCTATTGTCCTAAAATCCCTTCAACTCATCAAATGCCATCATGATTGTAACACATGTCGCTACAATTGTTGAAACAAATTAAGTAATGCTCTTTCATGCATATATTGCTGCAACACACTATCCACTGAACCCCAAAAGCAGTACGCTATAGAACGGACACACAGGAGACAAAAAGGTTCGCATGGGTGCCTAGATGGCGTAGATTTAAGGATAAGATCACTCTCTCTACCTCTCTCTCTGTCTTTCTCAGTCTCATTGTTGGTCTGTGTCGTGCATTCTTTGCTAAACCTATGCAATTCTCGCGTTTGCATAATCTAGTTAGAATTAGTATGAAGGCAGTAAGACAGACCTATGCCGTTCTCGCGTCGTAGTCACTACCCCATCATCCTCGTAATTCAATACAATTTCCTTCTTCTTCTATATAGGACTACGCCATGCCAGGACTACTTGGTAATGACTAATTCTCAAATCCGTAAGTTTCACAGAGTCAGAGAACACTAGATGCAAGTATGAAACTCAATTTTCTTTAACCCAAGTAAACTCAATTAAACATTGGTCTTGTAACGATGATGTGAAACGACAGCAAAAATTGAGATCGCACTGACAATTTCACTGCAAAAATCATATGTCTTCCAGCCATGTTGAACGACAGGTCCACCCCTAGTTTTCAAAACTATCTGGGGGATATAAAAATTTATTAGGCAAGATTCATTTAAGAACTATCTAAGAGATGTAAAAGGACCTTAGATAACAAAATTTTCAAAAATATGGAATTTGAGGTGGTCCATACTGCAAATTTTGTACGATAAGCTCCATTACTACTCGTGACAAATACACTGAAACTCTATCCCCTGTTCACATTCCACTCCCTCTCCACGTCAAACTTTAGCGCAAATTAGCTCATTTTGTGGAAAATAAGTTCATTTTTCCTGCTAAGCAACACGTTAAGCTTCATGAATAAGCAACGCACTCCACCTAAAATCCATTCACAACCTCTACGAGCAACAAATCTACATTAAACACATCTTCACTATCTACAAAACTAGATTTACGCAAAACGGCAACATTCTCAATCTCAAAACCTTTCAATTGGCTATATTAACCGAAGCGAGGATTAACTGACCCCACGATTGAAGGCAGCGACGCAGAGACCCGTAGCGAGGCCGAGGAGGCATCCAATGAGCAGCAACGCCCATTCCGGCGGAGCAGAGTCCCCCAACACCTCATCGCCGCCGATGCCACCACCGTCGCCGCCGGTGGCGGCGTGATCTGACAATGAATGATGATCCCTGTGATCCCTATCTGACCGCTTGATACTGAGCCGGCTGCCTGAAAAGCCTCGATCCAGCCGTTTCAACAGATCTTTGATGCCTCTGTTGCTGTTGTTGCTCTTTGCCGACGCTTGACCGCCTTCCAAATCGTTGTCGGACGACGACGAATTCGATCGGAGCAGTATGCCGTGATCGCCCGACATCTTCACGACGAGTGAAATGTGTGCAACTTCACATATTACTGTGTGTGAGTTTTCTGCGCATACATGGACGATTTATACGTGGCTAATGCAGGGAGTAGGTCGTCAATGCAAAGAGCGCCGGGACTTTGAGATTCGGAGATTTTCTTGGCAACCAACGGAGTGTTATAGCATGTCCAGTTCTGAAATTTTGCGTACCCTGCACAGGGACCTTGTCAGGAACCCGATGCTATACCCGGGGATCCAGATCCAAGGCATTTTTAGCTACTAAATCAATGTCAAAGCCGCTAACGGTTAACAAACGTGACAAAGGCATACGAGTACGAGACACTTTCGGACACCCGTTGTCATCTCATCCTTCTGCTACACGACGTCATGTGAAATTTTGTTACGTTGAAGTTTGTTCTGTGTAACTAAGGTCATTCTTTCATATTAAAGATGAGAAATAGCGGCATATAACTTTCGTTACTTGTCTCTAATGTTGATCCTGGTACGATTTTTGCAACGACAGGTAATTCAACACAAAGACTCCCCTAGTTGGTGCAAAAATTACGCCAAATGATTGCATTGTGTTGTAATTTTTGTCGCTACTTTAGCAGCGAAAGATAAAATCTTCGTTAGTAAATGTTCTCTAGGGACATGTTTTAAATGTACACTTGTTGTTAAGGCTTACAACGTGGCTTGACTTGACCCAACACCCAATTGCACAAAACTTTCTCTGATTCCGGGAATCTAATTACATTGGTTTATGTGTGTTTTTTTTTTTTTTTGTTGCAAGTGTTTGGGGGGCATTAGCGAAAAAGTTTGGTCACTCGCGGTCAAAGATGAGCTGATCTTTTCTACCAAAGAAGGAAGTAGTAGGTATTCATAACAGCATGAGGGTCACTTATACAAATCATTGTTTTCTATCTGTCATTTTCTCGCTAACTTTGTTAAGTTACCGCTTGCTTTAAAAGTTTAGTTGTTAAATGATGGACCTAACAATATATATCGTACTTCAATAAAAACAAAGCAATCAAATTTCTACATACTTTTCCCAGAGTTATCCTCCACCCTGCCTAGTCTTATTATTCCATCAACATGGCATAAAATCACGTGTTCTCATACATGCATCTAAACGCGCACGTTGAATATGAAAAGATGAGCTAAATCAATGTTCATTCATCTTTTCTTAATTGGCGATACTCTTATGTTTTTTGTGGATATCTTATTCTCCTGGTCAATCCCTTATTCTATAGTTGCACCTTCAACTAAGCATCGCATTTTATTAAACTTAGCTTCTTTGTATGGCGTATCTTAGTTGCCTAAGTGCCTAACATTCTAAATCATACAACATTATATGTCTCGTAATAGTAAGCAAATGTCCAATTTAGTCACCCCGTTCTTATCTTATGAACAACATCCTCGTTAATTTCTTGCCTTTTGTTTTTATTGATACAAAATACATAAAAAAAAACATATTTTTTTGGTACTTGTTACCCATCCACAAAGACATCTTTGTGTTAAGGGAAAAATAGCTCATGACCCCATCTACAACAAATGGCGTGCGATTTTATGCCTTTTATTTTAAAATGATGTGCTAAACCTTTTCACAGTTACGAATTTTGTGCACCTTAAGAAGAAAATGTTAGCATTAACTGCGCGTGAACAACACGCACATTGACTAACAAAACTTATTTGAAAATGACACTTTATCCCTTCTTCACTTTGACCCCCGTCAACCACCCTTACCCTCTGTAGCACCACCACTCCCACTACGCCCCCAACACCCGAATTTGGACAAAATCGATAAAATGGAACCACACACGCATACCACCTAGATCATCCTATCTCCCACTTTTCACACACCCACAAACTTGCACATACACACACCGACCACCGTGCCCCCTTTCCCAACCATGTGTCACCCCCAGTCCGCCAAACAAGAGAAATTGATTGGGTGTGTCTGTGTGTAGGTGCGTGCATTGTGGTTGGGTGTGTTTTAATTAGTTTGTGTATGTGAAATTGTACGTGTATGCAATGAACATGCGCGCGTGTGCGTGTGTGTAGTGTGATTGTGTATGTGCATGAAAGTGTGTATGTGCAGTGTGATTATGTGTGTGGGTGTGTATTTGGGTGCGCGTGTGTGTTTGTGTAGAGGTTATGGGTGATTGAGGGAGGCAGTGAAGTAGGTGGCGATTGTGGGGGGTGATTGACGATGTAAGGGGAGGGATGTGGTTTGTAAGAAGGGCATTTATGTCATTTGATGAAGTTTGTAAAGATTTTGCCTAAGTTTTTTTTGTTTTCTAACTATTAGGGTTTTAGCATATCATTTTGAAGTAACAGAGTTAAAATTATACATCGTGTATGATAGAGTGAGTCATTAGCTATTATCATATCGAGAGTGTGTTTGGATGTGTGATTTGAACTGAGAAATTTACTTTGTAAAGGTATTTAGAAAATTTTTGAACAAAATATCTTATTTGGATTTGACGAAAGAGAATTTGCGAAATCCTCGGAGGTATTTGAACCGGGAATTTGGGGCCTCCAAATCTACAATTCAAATAACTACTCTGAATTAGTTATTTGCCAAATCCTTCCAAAGAGATAATTTGTAAAACCACTGCGCAACTTATGCCTACTTTATAGGAAATCTGCTCCACACTACTTTTACAATATATCTGCTCCCCATTCTTTTAACAATTTATTTGTTTTTTTTAAGGAAAAATCTTGAATGCATTAATACATTTTTAAAGAAAATCTTAAATGTATTAAAACTCATCCAAACAAAGAATTTACAAATAGCTCGTAAGAATTTATATTTATAAGATAATAAAAAGTGAAAGAATCTTCCTCCTACCCCTTATATAGCGATAATCAATTGTTTCTAAATATTTCTAGTGGCTTTTATTTAGTGACGCTAAAAAAATACTGCTAATAATTATCGCTGAAAGTGTTAGAAGAAAAGTCGATTAAAATATTTAACGACTATTAATTGTCACTATACATGGGGTTAAAGGAAGATTTCACAAACCCGGTTACGAGACAAAAGTTTGTTCATAAAAAGTTCCCAACAACGGAATATATATTTTTGTACCGATGGAAGTCGTAAACGAAGGAATAGCAGAATAAAGGAATTTGAAAGTAGCCTGTACTACAAAATTCCCCGTTACCGATGCGCGGCGAATGAGTAACGCGCGTGCACAGACAGAGCTGCCTTGACGTGTGAGGCTCGTGCTTTACCCTTTGTGGACCAATGAGAGAGAGAGAGACTATCTCCACCGAGAACCCCATGGAAAAATCGCCCTTCTCTCATTTCCGGATCTGAAAATCACACAGCAAGAACTGATAAACCCCTCTAAAAATGTTTATAAATCGGCATCATAACTTCGTAACCCTCTGCCAAACCCCCGTGAACTGATCACATCAGTTAGACTCATCGTCCGCTTTTGCAAATCAGACCTAATCCAATGGAGAACTCCGAATAATTGACCTATAAACGCTTGCTTGCATACGCGTACATATATGCTTTTGATGGTGGTGGTGGTGGTGATGATGACGTTGATGTGGTGTTTGATGAGGACGAGCAGTATCATTTGAACTGGATCTGTAACCCTAAACCAATCAGCTTCCGGACCCTAGTCAAAAAGGTAACTCTGCTCGTAGATCTGGCGAATTCTTTCAATCAAGATTTCACCTGAAAAAAGGGACTCTTAAATTTAGGGTTTATCTCTGAACTGGATCTGTTAATTTAGGGTGTAGTGATCTTGCTGAAGGGGTTACTCAATATTATTTCGGATCTCTAAATTTAATTTGGACGATCCATTCTGGCTAGTCATTTCCGAGGCAAACTTCTATGGAAAGGTTGTTAAAGCTTTCAACCAGTTTTTGAGATTCTGTTTCAGTAGTTACCAAGTAGTTGGTCACTGGATCAGTAGAATTTCTGGCTGATCAGTGTGTGGGAAAGTATATAAAAGATGCATGCGAGGCATCGTAGTCCTGGTAATGGATATAGGTCTAGTTCAATGGGAATTGGTGGGGTAGCGGCCTCGTCCCGTATCTCGCCTGAAGGTTCGGTTAGAGGCCATGTGGGGTACAACTCGGATTACCGAGGCTATAATCGTGGGTTTGGGCGTGGGCAACCGAAGCCATTTCAGCCGCCTCCTCCTCCTCGTAGAGGTGACGTTTTTGTGGAAGCAGGACGAATGGCGACTGAATACTTGGTTTCCAAGGGTTTACTGCCGCCAAATGTACTCTCCGGGAAGTGGCAGAACGGTAGTTTGAAGAACCAATTGGGAGATTTTCTGGGTCTTAGGCCACAAGAGGGAGATAATTTACCCCTCCCACCCGATGGCCGACCTTCAGCTCTTGCTCGTTTGGGAGATGCTGCTTCTGATGCGGGGTCTAGTAGGAAAAGGTTTCCTGATGAACTTAATTCCGTGGGGTCAAGAAATTATATGAGAGGAAGGAGAAGAATGGGATCATTTAAAGGTTATGGCTCCGAGTGGAACCGAGAGATTGCAAGAAGTGGGTCTTGGTCTGAAAAATCTAGGGCTTCCCCAGATAAGGATGGCAATGATGATGCTTTTTCAGGATATCAGGAAGAGCAGCAAGTTGGTATAGATGTTGGCAGTGCGGAGCAGAAGTTTGTCCCTAGTGAATCAGCACCCTCTAGTGAATTAGCACCAAAAAGTGATGCTGCAAGTAACTTAGAGACTGCCTCAGAAAAGTACCAGTTACCAGATGATGCGGGTTCAAAGGGAAGTTCTTCCAAAATTGAGGAATATCCCCCACCTGAGGCCGACCTGGCACTCACTGAGAAGTCTGATGGCCCAGAATTAGCAATTGTGGGCAATGAGGGGGTAAAAGATGGCAGCAATGTTGATGGACCAGAGAATCAAAGTGTCACCGAGGATATAACCATGCAGCAGTGTCCAGAGCCAGATGATCCTGCAAGCAAGAACGGCGGTGACTTACTAAGACACTGCAGGTTTGCCAAAGTACCCACCAAAACGCGTTCTTCATTGACAACGAGGGGTTCAAAGGTCGACCCAGTTTTACTTAGTGAAGATGAAACTGCTAATGACAGTGGGCAGGCTAAAGAACCTGGAGCACCTGTTGAAGGTGATGCTCTATTAGTTCAAAGTCAAAGCGTAAAATGCATTGATGCTGACATTCAGAAGGCACCATCGGAGGAGGATGCTGGGGAGTCGAATTTGTTTGCACTCGGGCAAGAAAAATGCATGAGAAGTAGATCATTCCCAGAGAGATCTTTCATGAATATGCAAGAATCAAGTGAAGGCCCCCCTGGATTTGGTACGTGCAAATCCATGGTAATCGAGAGAGGTGAGAAAAGACCAGCAGAACATAGTGATAGCAGCGAGGGGACTAAGAAACCTCGGGAATGGGCTGGCTCATTAGATACTCACGCGGATGGCTACTTCCACCTTTCTAACTCAAGGGGAAAGCAGCAGACAACTGAAGAAGGCGGGTGTTCACCTGGTGACAAGTTGACTTTGGTTGCTGATCAAAAAGGGCCTGCGGATATATCTATGTTTCCAACAGGTGATGTTGAACCATGCATTGAGTTTGCAGAAGAGAAGCAGCTATTTCCTGGTTCATTTAAGATTTGTGACCTTAATCTAATGGAAGCTTCTGACATTAATGACAGTCATGATGCTAATCCAGTTCTTATGTTTCCGTCTATTCCACAAAGCAAAATTGAATCAGCCCCTGTAGATATTGATTTGTCTATGAGTAGCAACTGCAATGCGCCTGATAGATATGGCAGGCATGAAGCTAATGGCAAAGACGTTGAGGTGATTGATTTGGAAAGTGATGTTGTACAAGAAGATAAGACCTTGGATAATTCAGAGCGAAAGTACGTTTATTTTCTTATCATGCTTTCTAGGTCAATCTATTAAATTAGTCACTCTGTGCTTTCTTTGATGCAAGTAAAGCTTTGATGACTGACATCTTAGATGCTATGATTGTTATGCTGCATTCTAAGTGCTTTGTCTTATGTTGCTAATTGAATATGATAATCTATCATAAGCTACATATTGCTAGCGCATCCGAACATCTTACCTAATTTGTAACCCGTCTAAATTTACAGGGAGGGAATGGTATTTCCAGGCCTAGAGAGCTTTCCTACGCATGCAGAGAATGCCAATGATATTCCTGATGGCCAGGATGGTTATGGACTTATGATTTCGGAGTTGCTTGGGGCTGATATCCCAAATTGTTCTTCTGTACCACCTGATGTTAATTCTATGCATAACGAGATGGTCATCCATAATGGAGAGGTACCAGCTTAAAACTGCTGAAAATCGATATGGTGTTTGACAAGGAACTTGGCAGCATTTAAATTTTGTCGCCTCATAATACATACTCTACTGAATATCTGTCGACACCTTTAATGTACTTTTACACATGCATCTGACTATAGTTCTGTACCACCTGATGTTAATTTGCTCAAAACTGGCTACTTAGCACGCATATCTGTTGACACTTTCTATGCAAATTTCCGCACATGCATCTAACTGTTGTTCTGTATGGACTTAGAGGCTAGGCTTTTGTGTTTATGTATTTTTCATTTCCCTCTATAGAACTAAATAATAACTAACTTCATGCTGGCCATTTCAGGGAATTCTTGGAGACGACGATTCGATATACATGTCCCTGGGAGAGATTCCAATAAGTATGCCAGATATTTAATGTACTGGTATCATTATTTTCTTCAAATCCATAGTATGTGCCTTAGGTGGCGTTTGCATGGCCTGTTAGATTTTGTGCTTGACGCACTTTAGGCATCATTTTAAAATTTTAATCTGTGTGATTTGTGATGCTACTATATATATACATACACCCCCAATGGTGTTAGTTACAGCCTATTTATATTGTCAGCTCATGGTTTTAGCAGATTAAAATAAGCTCCATTTAATAAATTGGAATCAAGGAAATATATGAAATGAGTTCCTTTCACAAAGTTAAGAGTGAAGGAGAAATAATGGTGTGTACTGATTAATGTCACATCTGTGTACATGTATTTTATTATTTCATAAGCTGTGTTTCTACAGAAAGTTTGACTTGTTTTGGGTCAAAGAGCGTCCAATTGGGACCTGGTGGAAGTGTGAGTTACTCTTCAGCCTGAGTATTTGGTGGCCTCGATATGTGCTCATCAGAAATGTCTCAGATCCAACCAGAAAAACAAGAACTTGTATTTATTTGGGTAATTAAGTATGACGCAATAACACCAAAAGTAAGCGCAACTTACTTTTATTAGGCATGTTAACAAATTTTAACAACCGCCGACTGCTCTGGCCATCTTCACATTTTCCTTTTTAGTACGCGTAGGTCCATTTGTTTGTGGGGTTTCCTCCTCTTTCCAGAGCAAAACTGGATTGGAGTATCTTGTGAATAATGACGCAACATGGATGAACTGTGATGGCCAAGCAGTAAGTAATAATTTTGGAGACGATTCCTTGTTAAATACTGGGACAGTACCTCAATTAAGTACCTAGACAGAGTCATACCTGACAGCATTATTACGTAGCACTTGGCTGATGTTCGCATGATCCCAGGCAAACCACGTCTAAGGACTGGGACACTTGGGAAATTGTAGGGCACGATGAACATTTGAACAAGCACGCTCCTTAATTAGGAATCTCAATATTCTGATATTAAGGCCAGCTTAGTACCGATAGAAAAATTCTTGTCTATAAGGCCCAGAAGATTTGGGGCTTGTGATTTGATAACAATGAATCAATCTTTCAGTAGAGAAGAGATCTGGAATCTAAGTGGCAACCGGAGAATAACATCAAAGAGGTACATTTGCCTCCAAATACGTGGTTATCTTTCAGTAGTGCTAGCTTGTGAGTCCTCAATCCTGTGATGATTCAGGTGACTATTTTTGTAGATAAGAAGTAGCTTAAAATATGGTTGGAGACACCAGAGGGTAGGAGCAACTTTTATGATCCTATTTGTTCCACTTGTATACCATATCTACTAAATGGGAGAATTATGCTTTAGGCTGCAAATATGAGACATCTAGTAGTTTCTGGTCAATAATATATCTGGAACAAATACGTTATTAGTTCTGTCATGTTGTCAAGTGAGGCTCCTCAATCACGTAGTAAACTGCCTCTCAACATAATCTCCCTTCTTGGTATAGCTGCAATGTGAATCAATACTTCTGCTGTTCAATCTTCAAGCATCCTCTACATTTCCTTAAGGTTGCGTGTTGTGCTGCAGGCTTTTTGCGAGTCTGGGAGCAGCAGCCAGCACAGGAGTACGAGAAACCTTTTTGAACCGTTATATATTCAGCAGTGGCACAAGTTTGTCAGGAGTGTGATTTGGTATGTTCAGTTTGTCATAGCGCAGTGCTGTTGGTTTTAAATGCTAGCTTTAGTAGTTAAACTCTGTTTTGTTTAACCTAAGGCTATAATGGAACAATTGAATTTGCTTCCCTTTTAGGGTTGCAGGATGTCAAATGTTTTCTTTTCTCTCCCCCCCCCCCCCCGGGGTGTTGCACATGATATTATATGTAAGAAGTTAAGGGTTCAATGGTTCCCTCATAACTTGTCTGGTGCTGAACCATCAAAAGTGAACTTGACAAGGTGTAAAACATTTAAGAATGCTTGCTGGGCGTGGGAAAATTGGAGATATTAGGCCTCCATTCCCGCCAAGCAGATAAATCTACCGGCTGCTCGAGTTAGATCTTTAGCAGATTCCTCAATGCTTTCTATTGTTGTCTGTACCTTTACGGCGGAATAAGTGTTAATTCTGTTGCCTTTTGGAGGTTCTTGCATCTCTCTTATAAACTCAGTGGTGTAATGCCTAGATAAGCTGTAACATAGGCCAAATGATCACTAGAAGTTATCTCAAGAAACCTTTTCCCGAACAAGCTGACCCGTCTTTCTCAATCGATTTACTTAGGAATGGAGTTAGTTAATGTGCTGAAAAAGCAGGACCATGTTCAAATGGGATATGGGTGTATCACGGGGTGGTTTACTTCCCGCAACGCCTCTCGAAACACTTCGAACTATCCAATATGGAGAGTCAGTGTAACACGGAGATTCCAAGATCGAACTAGTAGAAGTTTCTTGATCGGAACTATTGTAGACACACACCAGTAAAATGACTGTTGACAAGAAAAAAGGACGTTGGTCGACAGGATCTATGGTAAAATCTTTCTGACCTGGGCTGTTCCCGAACATCTTGAGGGACAGGTCCTGGATTCATGAAGTGGAGCTACTCTCCCTGGGGGGTCAAGTTGAACATACAAAGGATAGAAGTTTCTTGATCGGAACTATTGTTGTATGCGTCTCGCAATCAGTAAATGCCTGCTGACAAGAAAAAAGGACGTTGGTCCATTAGGATCTATGGAAAATCTCTGACCTGGGATCTCCCCGAACATCATGGAGGGACAGGTCCTGGATTTATGAAGTGGAGCTAACCTCCCTGGTGGGTCAAGTTGAACATACGTGGAAGTACCTCACTGTGCATAGGATGGTCGATTTAGGGGGTATGGTTTACCGGGATACTGGAGCGTGGCCGGGAACTTTTCTCAAGCTGGTGTCTGCTACCGCTACCGAATAAGCCTTTGAATGTTGAGATCAAAGACACTCGTCAAGATGGCATTTCACGTGCAGATTTGTTTTCAAAGCTAGGGTTATGAAAGAGTGGTAGTCTGTCCTGTTTCACCACTGTTCCAGCTGGCTTGGCATGTGTGTTGGGGACTGATATTACAGCAGTATGGATTTTACTTTTGGGGAAATTCAAAACCGTCCTAATATTAGCAGCCATTCACCAATTTAGTCCATGTACTAAATTTTTAATGCACTGTAGTCCTTTATCTTTGCAAGCTTGGCTTCCGTCTGTCCATCACTAAAATCTTGATAAGGGCAACTTTTAGCAACGATATTATTGAAAATACATCACCAAAAATTTGCACCTTTTGGCACCAATTTTTTTATTCGTTCAGTGACATTCTTGCAACTAATATAGTGACGTTTTCTAACCCGTTGCTAGAAGTTGCAATTTAGGTTGTGCAAGACCAGTTGAGGATTGAAAGTCCAAAGGAAATGGTATAACTGTTGAGAATTAGGAATCAACGCTAGAATTTCTTTGACAATGGGAAAATAATGACCGTGGGAGAAAGTTGCAGAGCTTTTACCTGTCGCTATGAATGGTTCTCTTAGCAATCATTCCAAAAGTCAATATAGAAGGCGATAAAAAGCGAAGAAAGGTGGGAAAGATGAAATAGTAAAGAGGAAGATATGTTTCTTCCCAGCAAAATATGGTGACTTTACTCTCTTTGATCACTGAAAATGAAGTCAAGTGGATTTCGAAGGAGGAAACATGTCGTGTGGGGCGGGCTTTCGAAGTGTATTGTTGCTGAAGATTTGGTTACACTGGGGGAGGTGTAATTTTGACAGGATCTGTGGTATGAACAATTGCTGCGAAAGAGAGAGGTTCACTGGTCTCATCAGCAAACTTTGGAACCTCTAATTTGAGGACCGGGAGTACTGGTTTTTGTAGCTGTTATCTTTCAGATACTTTTACTGCTATTTTTAATTGGAGAATTCTTCGAGGTGAAGGCACTGTAGTGGTCAGTTCTCCATCAGATCTTTCTCTGACATAATCTAATCTAAATGCACTTGGAATAGTAAAGGTCCCTCTAGGGTTACCTTTTCCTTTTTCTGGTCCTGTGTTGTGACCTAATAGATGGTAGATGATCTGCAAAAAGAGAGGCTTCTGTTGGTGTTCCGTGTGCTGGGGATATGCTTCATTTGGAGGCTCATGGGCTATGATAGGTACAATTTTCTGTTAGTCTTGTTGAAATGGTTACGTATTGGGATGGGCATTTGAAGAAGTGGATGCAACCTTCCTTTTCTTACAGCGGATCCTCCGTGCATTGGATTTGTCATGTGATTTTGAGTCTGTTTTGTTAGATATTTTCAGAGATCTTTCGTGGAATATATATGTTTTGTTGGCTTGACATGTTTTCTAGTATATTTACTTTCCATATGCAGTCTCTATGCCTGAAGCAACTAAGATCTCTGTTGGGCTGTTTAAGATGCTCTTTGTTTGTCCAGCAAAGGAAGTGGGAATTAGTGAAGTACTTTAGCTACTAATAACTTGATGCATCCTCTCTACTCGTTCTAAGAATGGACTAAGGCGCTTAGTGATTAAACCAACCTGTGAATCAGATGTCAGCATATCTCCGAACCCAATCCATTGTCATCTCTTTCAACTTAATGGTTTTCAGGAATCACAACTTCTGAAATTGCTATGGGTAGGTAAGAGATTGGGGCCACTAATGCAGTAGCTGGTGCCTACATGCATGTTTAATCCACGGTGATTCCAGTTTTGCCGAGTAGAATTGACTGAGGTGTTTGTCATGCACTGGGCATACATGACTGCTAACGTGCCACCACGTTCACGGTTTCTTTATTAATACTGAACTGGCATACCACGTTCACGGTTTCTTTATTAATACTGAACTGGCATACATGACTGAAGCACACCATCTTGCGTCGTTTCCTCTTTACTGAGCAAATCTCTCGTTTGTTATGCTTGCGTCGGACAGGTATATGATTTTGTCTGTCTGGGTGTGTGTTCACGAATAGCTGACCACAATCATAAGGGCAATAAACCTTTTATTGCTTGCATCTATGATTTTGTCTCTGGGTGTGTCTGTTCACGAATAGCTGACCACAAATCATAAGAGCAATAAACCTTTTATTGCTTGCATCTATGCCATTCAACGGTGTGTCTGACCACAATCATAAGGGCATCATTTCGGTGTGTCTAGTGGTTCGTACTAGCAAACCTGGGAAGCTTTATTTGCCACTTCCAGTTGTTTGAGGTTCTCGGGCGGATAGAGGAGGAGATTTTGATTGTAATGGCCACCTGGAAACAAGCAGAAATCAGCATCATTTCGGTCCACTCTGCAGATACAGGGGGGGAGCTACATGTTAGTCAAGTTTTTTGGAGAAAGTTTTCGCTATTATGCGTTTACTTTGTTGGCAGGAATTGCTTATTTGGTGTACAAAAGTAAATTCGTCCACCTTATTAGTCTTTTGGAACATTTGCACACTAGTTAAGATTTGCCCACTGTACCTCTTTTTGGTGTGGCTCCGCCATTTATGCACCCTGCAGCAGAAAAAGACACCAAGAGAGAGCCTGTCATCCTCTTCGGGCGAGCTCGTTGATTTCAACGCTTCCCACACGGTTGTGCACCCGGATCTCTGTCACACGGTTGTGCACCCGGATCTCTGTAGCACAATACGGTGGTGCACCCGGATCTCTTTAGCACAAGGGAATATTACGCTAAAATCAACCTCCACATTACTAGGCACGCTGGAATACAAGCCAACTGACAATCTTTGAAGGTTTTGTGCCCATGAGATGGAACAAATATTGTATAGTATAGGACCATTGGTCTTGACCAGTTAGAATCATTGGGTCAGACAAGTAATTCAAATTATATTCAACGGATGAACTATCGGTCCCGAATTCAACCAATATTATCTCATTTGGGTTTACAAATTCAAAAACAAAAAGGAAAAAAAAAAAAAACTCACTCTTGCAACTTGCAAGTCAATTACATGTATGTATCACATCCATGGTAAAAATATTAATACATGCTCCAATGCCTCGAATCACATGTTCCTTTTAAGGATGATATATACACAATCAATAGGAGCCTAAATAATACGGAGTACTGTCTACTCTAGTCTAGCAATGAAAACAATTTCATTCTGCATAAGCAAACACTGGGCAATATCAAACACTTAGTAGTAAGGCTTAATTGACAATGTAAACCTGGACTTTAGCTAATATCTGCAATCAAAACTCTAACGTTTACAAGTAGGCGTTCAAACTTTTAAAGTTTACCATCTATTACGATTTACGATAGAAAGATTTCATCAAAGGAAGTCAACGAATTCTTTTAATTTTTAAAGGTAATTCTGTCGTTTTAATCCTCTTTGGCTCAAGCCTTCTTCTTCCACCTCCACTATCACTTACTTTTTCACCTTCAGCCTAGCCTCCTCCGGCCACCATCTCCGGAGCCCTTTCACCACCACCTGCCCCTCCCAACACTATCAATATCACCATCACTGGTCAATCCTCCATGCCTACTCCAAGGCCACCTGCATATCACTGACCACCGCTTAGCAGCCCCTCCATTTTTCAGTCTCTTCCTTAATTTCATGTACACAAATCATATTTGAAGCCATAATCTAAATAATACACGCATAGTAGCAGTGTCACGACGTGCCACCTTGAGCAACGCTGCCTTGGTCACTGCGTTGGGTTTGCCCGGTTGGTGGTGAAGATGGGTTTGCGGGTTGGTTGGCAGTGGGTTTGCGGAGGAGCTGAGAAGGAGGGGCGGCAGGGAGAGACGAGCTGCGGAGGTGGGTCGCGGTGGCAGTGGCAGTGGGTCCGAGAAGAAGAATGAGCTAGGGGCGGCAGGGAGAGGCGAGCAGCAGAGGTGGGTCACGGCGGTGGGCTTTGCGGGTTGAATTGGTGGCTGAGACGATGGGTTAGCGGGTTGGTTGGCACTGGGTTTACGGAGGAGGAGCAGCCGAGCTCCGGCAGGGGCAGGCGGTGAAGGCGGACGTGACGGGAGAGGGAGAAAGAGAAAGGAAAATAAAAAAAAAAGAAGAAAGAAGAAATGACCATTCTATCCTTCATCTTCAATCTCATAATTGGTTATAAAAATTAATTGTTGAAAAATTATAAAAATGAACCTAAAAGGATAGAAATATCCTTAAAAACTAACGGAATCGTTGACTCCTTTAATAAAATCATTCAATTATTACATTAGATGACAAACTTTAGGATTTTGGGTGCCTAATAATGAATGTTGGAATTTTAGTTGTAGATTTGGTCAGAGTTTATTGTGTAAGTAGCTAATTATAAAGTATGAAAAATATTGAGAAATTATAGAACGATTCAAAAAATAAGGCAAACTACTTCAAAATCAGAAACTATAAGGACCAGAGTCGATTAATTCATCTTCAAAATGAGAAAAATAAATTTTCATAATATTTCTCCCATATAAAAGGAAAAACAAAAGAGTACTCACTCTTTTGCGGTTCTCGCATACCACTTTTTGCTTGCCTTTTTACAATTAATTCCACAGACAAGCCCAATAAATTATAGAAGTAAGCACGTAAACATACAATACCATGCATGCGCAGATCAGATTGGTGTTGATGAGTAAAAATTTGTGAATTTGCTAGTAAGAAGATCGGGGGGTACCGGGGCGGGGTCGGATGTTTTAAATTAGGTTAGAATTGGGTATGATATTGTATTAATTTTATCCGGTGTCGAGGCGGAGTAGGATTTCAAGATTACAGGGGCGGGTACGAATTTTACAAGATCCGCATCCGACCCGCCCCATTACCATCCCTAGGCGGCACATTGCTCTTCAAGGCACCGCTGTTAGCCGAAAGGGCCGGTTGGTCTTCTTTTAGACGCCTTCCAATATTACTGTAAAACAAAATCCTAATTCATGCTTGGTAAACAGGAAAATACCTAAATGACTACACTAAATAGGAAACAATAAAAACCGAAAACTACTCGTAAAACAAGTTATATCTATCCTAAGGCCATAGTCAATATTTCAGTAAACCATTTTGCAACGATCAGCAACACACAACGAAGAAATTTAATTCTAAGAGAGCCTAGAATTTTGGAAGTGGAAACTGCCGGGGAGATCACGTCCAACACACGGCAAACTCGTAGAAGCCAAACCTAAAGTGAGACATCGATCCTCACATCATTTTCGCTATGCTCCGTCGCTCTGAGTTAATAAGTTTTCATCTGTATGCAGGATTGTGCTCAGAATTGTTAATTTCTTTGTCCGTTAGCCCGAGGCAAGTCTTATTGACAAAGTAAGCGGTACGACTAACTTGAGTATGCTTCATTACGACAAAAGATATAGTATTTATCACGGCTAACCCTATTGTTACGTGCCTTCCTCTCATATGCACTTTTTCTTTTTGTTTAATTCTAATATATAAACCGACTCACCCAAAAAAGAAAAAAAATGTATTGCCCAGTGTTATCTAGCTATCCGCCACTAAGATTCTTGTTTTACGTTGGGTTACGCGTCATAAGTACCCGTAGTAAGAATTGCTGAGCTGCTGCCACATTGTCGTCAAACATGTTATAGCTGGACAAGGTAAGGTACCTTTCTAGGTAGACAGCAATTTTTACGTACACTGCTTTATTTTGTAAATGGGTGCATGAACCAAGGTTTATAGGGTACCTCTGTTGCACATTTTTTTATCCACCAGTTATGCTTCACTAGATCTCATGATTGTGGCAAGAAAGTTTATATACTTTTATGTAAGTACTTATATATGTTTCAGTTAGAAGTATGAACTTTTACTGCAAACTATTGAGTACAGGAAAATATGAATCTGTGAACGTTGATAGATATGACGTGATATAAACGACGGGTGCGATCTAATTACAAGATGAAGAAATTTCCTGGCATGCACTTGTGAAGCTAAGAAATTATTATCATTCTCTTTTTCGCATCAACCCCAAAAGGGAACAGCGTGAAATAAAAAACCAAGAGATATGGCTCTTTCGTATTTTATCTTGCTTTTGTGCTTGGACTATTGGCATTTGGCCCATTCTTGTTATATGCTGGATATAATTTCATTACTTAGATAGCAGAAGCCTAACAAGATTAACTATATGTAGCTGCCGTTTGCGTAGTAAGATGATCATATTACATTGCCATGGTTATCTAGTTGAGAGCTGTATGATACTAATTGTTTTCGCACCCAAATATGCATTGCAGAGAGCGCGTTACCAAGGAGGATGCAGATGGGACGTTGGTGAGCGTCGCCGGATGTGTTGAGCTATTGAGGCAGAGTTCCTCAGCTGAATATATTGTGGAAGGAAAAAGGACAATCCCTGAGGCAATTGCTGGAGCTCATTGACACGCATGAAAATGCGTTCACTGCTGTGGGATCACACTCAGGCGGTTCAAGTACTGGTGCCTCTTCTTCAACCGGGATCCCCAGGGGTAAAGATTCAGGCAGCTACTGTTTTAGGCTCTCTGTGTAAGATCGAAGGTTAAGGAACTGCGGGTAAAAGTATTACTTGGGGGTTGCATTCCACCATTGCAAAGACCATTAATGCTGTTTCAAAGGGTACGTGGTGCCAGGGATCACGTCGGTTCGAGTATTTTTTTACACTGAAGGGGTTGTGGCGCGCGGATCTTTGGGAGCAACTGGAACAGGGACTTAAGGCTGGAAACATAGCTGGTAACTTATTGACGGGAGCTTTATTGAGAAACCTTTCCAGCAGCAAGAAGGATTTTGGTCTGCAACGACTCAAGCTGAGAGAGTGGACATATTTTTGAAGTTGCTTACAAGTGGACAACCAAGTACTCAAGCAAATGTGTGCTTTCTCCTTGCATGTGTGATGATGGAGGATGCATCTGCTTGTTCTAGAGTCTTGGCTGCATGGGCTATCAAACAACTTCTTAAGCTATTAAGATCAGGTAATGAAGCTTCCATCAGAGCAGAAGCGGCAGCTGCTTTAAAATCTCTTTCTGCCCAGTCCAAAGAAGCAAGGAAGGAGATAATTAACTCTAGTCGCATACCCATATAAGTGGATGCAACAATAGTACCTTCAAAAGAATTCATGCAAGCGGAGAGTATGCCCAAGCTTTGCAGGAGAATGCCATGTGTGCTCTTGCAAACATTTCTGATGGCTTATCGTTTGTCATCCCAATGCTTAAATCATGCAGTTCACCTGCATACAGCCGACACTGTATGGGCTTTAGCATCAGCTCTTATAGCACACGACAGCAAAGCAGAAACTACAAGAGCAGCGGATTCTAATAAGGATATTGAGCAGACACTGGTTAAGCAGTTAAAACTTCGGTTAACATTTCTTGTGCAGGATCGTACCATTGAAGCCCTTGCCAGTTTATATGGAAAACACAGCCTCAAGCAAACTAGCAAATTCTGATGCCACCGTTGGTCTTATGACAATGGCGGTGATGAGGCTCAAGATGAGTTGATAAGATCCCTTCTCATTATCTGCAACAACGAACTTATCGCATGCCCTTCAGGGTCGTGAGGTGATCCAGCTGTTGATTACTCTTCTTGGTCTTTCATCAGAGAAGCAACAGGAGTGTGCTGTTGCGTTACTTTGCCTTGTATCTAATCATGACTATCAAAGTAAATTTTCTTTGACAGCTGCTGGTGGTTTACCTCTACTTGTTCAAATTCTAGGGTAGGGACAGGGTCTGGAAATGCAAAAGAAGATTCTGCAACAGTCATTGGGAATCTCTGTAGTCACAGTGACGATATTCGCAACTGTGTTGAAAGTGCTGATACTGTTCCTGCTCTATTGTGGCTACTGAAGGATGGGAGCTCCAAAGGGCAAGAGATTGCCGCCAAGACATTGAACATTTGATCCAGAAATCAGATACCAGTCAGCTCACTGCGTTAGTAACCAGTGATCTACATGAATCTAAAGTTTATGTTTTGGATGCATTAAGAAGTTTGGTTTCCGAGGCCCCCCTCAGTGGGATGTTGCGCGAAGGTAATGCTACGAATGAAGCAATGGTCAAAGTTTAGCGAGTGGCCAAAGAAGAGACGCAGGTCAAGTCAGCTTCAGCTCTAGCGGATATCTTTTCCCTCAGAAGGATTTGCGGGAAAGTAGGATCGCCATTAGCACTCTTTGGTCACTTTTGAAGCTTCTAAATATGGAGTCTCAAAGCATTCTAGTGGAGTCCTCCCGATGCCTTGCTGAGATCTTCAATTCCTATCGAAAAAAGAGAACCGCAAAATAGCCGCTGTTGCGCATAGTTGCAGAGCAAGACATCAGTGCTTTGGCGAACCTTCTTTTGGACAGCAAAGTTTCTGAGGAAGCGATTCCCGAAGAGATTATTGTGGCCGCTCCTAGGGTTTTGCATGAAGGCTTCGATATTAATTGGAAAATCCCACTCGGCAGCAGCTATTGCTCGGCTTCTCCATTCTCGTCGAGTTGATTCTGCCCTGACTGACTGTAAATCGCACAGGAACAGTTAGTTCATTGGCTTCTTTCCTGGAATTGGCTAATATTGGATCTGTTGCCACATCAGAAGCACTACATGCACTAGTTATACTGTCAAGTTCAGAAGGACCTATAGGAGACACTAGCTAAACCTGGATGGGCTGTTCTAGCTGATCCCCAAACAGCATTAACCCCATAATTTCATGCATTGCTAATGCAACACCCTTGTTGCAGGATATAACTATTGAGATATTGTGACGCCTTTGCCGGTCTCAGCCTGTTGTTCTAAGGAACAAAATCGCATGTGCCTCTGGATGTATTTTGTCAATTGCCGAGAGGGTAATCAGTTCCTCAAATGCTACGGTCAAAATTGGCGGAACCGCACTTCTTGCTTGTGCTGCAAAAGTAAATCTCTAAAAAGTGGTGGAATTGAAGATTTAAATGAATCAAAATCTAGTGCTCGTCTCATATTCAATCGCTTGGTGGGATGCTCGAGGGAACGAAGTCTTCTCATCGTGGAGAGGACGTACGGTAAGGAGCCCATAAGCTTTTGCAGGCATACTTTTTTTCCCGTGAATTTTTATAAAAAAAATTTCGGGAAATCCAATTGCAGCATTCATTCGGAGAAGTAATCATCCAGATGGACCATATTTTCATGCTGGTGGCAGTTGCTGGAGAGTACACTCTGTTGCCCGATAGCAGAAGTGATCCCTCAAGAATTCTGGAAGTAGAGTTTCAATGGTCTAACAAGTAACACCCACTTGAGGTTCTTGCGACTCGTCAAACTGAAATTTAAGACCAAAAAATGTCATTTTTTTCCTTTTCCCGAGTTCATTTGTGATGTTGGTTCATATATGTAGATCTCTTCAAGAGATTTGTTTATCCGCAGTGTTAATCTGCACAGTGAAACAGCCATTGAATAGATTCTTTTTCTAACCTTAAAAGTGTTAAGAAAGCAAATCCTGCATTAAACTTTTTTTCTACACTGCCATGCTGCGGCCACATTCATGGGTGTCATCTTGGAACAAAGCTGGCAATCATTGCCGCTACATTAAGAAACACTCATCTGCTGTTGTTCCCGCTAACCTCAGTAAAGTGATCTCTTTTTCTGTGCTCACATCAGACAGGTAATGTTGTGTTGGAATGATTGTCCGAGTGAGCGTGTGACAGTACATCGATTCATGACCAAACTTTTTGAGGGCGATAAAATCTTATTGCTTGCATTTATTCTAGTATGTTCTGTTATGTGCAGTGCTATTCAAAATACTGTGCAGAAGAGAATTATGCAACCTCTGGCCCTTTTTGTCTATGGTAGCCCCCTTGTCCGACCTCCATCAGCCTCGTATATGGTCCATGGTAGCAAACCTGGAAAAGCTTGATACGTCCACCTAGGCTGCAAGATGAGGGCAGGCAGGCATTTTTTTTTGGCATCTTTTCCTTCATTTGCTTGAGAAACTCAGATCAAATACTCAAAAAGGAGCAACTGGATGTAATTTCTTCAATTCATAGCAAGATATTTTATAACACATAAGTTTTCGTTTTTAAATTTTGATTAGGTTACTGAGATTTACAGTTCAAACAACGTGTTTGAAGTGGTACAGCTTGAACTGGAAAGCTTGTTGCCATTCTAGTCAAAGTGGTACAGCTTGAACCTTTGGTGTAGGGTATGGGTCAATTCTTTCATGGCTGTACTGTGCCCATAAAAGACATGTTTGCCAGGAGAGGAAACACAGACGCGTTAAGCATTGCCCTCGTGGTCCACTTTCTCAACTATAGCACTCCGCCTTGGATTCTTGCTTGCTTAGTTACTTGTACCCGCGCTTAAGTTGCGTCGAATTACTAGTTCGGGCAAAAAGCACATTGCGTATACGCCTCATCTGTAACGTTCTTCCTTGGGGGTATCGAGACTCTTGAGACTCTCTCCCACTATCTATTCTGCCTTCCATCGCCATCGTGACCCTAAGCTCAAACTTGTACAAGAAGGACTCTGCTGGACACTTGCCTAGCTACGCCTCTACCCTTTTTTGGAATCCTGAGATTTTCCTAAGATTGTCGCATTAAATTTAAGCTGGAACCCCAGTCGTAGAAACTTCAGTCCCATGTAACAAATAGGCACCCTAGCTCGTTTTCCTTTTTTCTTTCCCTGCCGAGAGAATTCAGTCCTTGGATTTATTAGAAGGTCACTGGCATGCTTGACCTTGGTGTGCTTGAGTTGGGTTTCAAATCAAATACTATCCATGTAAGGCAGGAAGAAATCTTATTGTTAGAAACAAAAGACCGAAGCTAAAAGACTTGGGTTTTTGTTCTGGTAACGCCCCTCTTTGATGACCCTTGGCACCCGTGTATCACCTCGAACACTAAAACAAGAAATTAAATGACACTAGAAAGAATCTAGATAAACCAAGGGAGACAATTGCACTAGTACTGGCCGGGGACGCACGTCGGCAACGTCAAGGGAAGGCAACGAGTCCTCGTGAGAGATCAAGACTATTTTACTTTCATCCTTTTCGCCTACTTCCGAGCGCTGTTGATATAAGCTAAAAATGTCCCAACCCTAAGTTTTGGTAGTAGCCCACTACCGCTCGAACTTAATAACGTGACGAACATTGCATGCTCGTGATAGGTATGCTCATAACGCTTTTTGGTATCGAGAATTGTTTTGTCTATATCCACATTCTCTTGACTTGACTAATTTATAATTAGAAAGAGTTGTTTAAGCGTTTAAAAAGTTGTAGCCTCTCATTGTAGCATAAAAGAGTTTCTTCCAAAAATGCTTGACCCACTTAGCGAAAAAGTTCGATGAATACGCCCGTGTTTCGTCGGGCACCAGATCCCATCCGTTGGATCGCACCCCTTTGTCGACTTTGTAATGGTGATTAATTAGCTAATTAGTTCCACATAATTAAATTGTACATGACTATATGTGTGGGTGGTCCTAACATATGTATATGTCCTAAACTAAACATAGTTATTGACGGTCCATAAGGATTGGCTGGAGTTAACATCACGAGAAGCGACTTCAAGAACATAAAAATGTATTGTCTGGTGAGCTGATACATATTTCTTTCTTTTCATAACATTATTAAACTCTTTGTCCTTCTACTTTGATCGCTGATGGAGTACATGAATGCAACATGTGCTTAGTCTACTTTATTACTCATTTTGTCCTGTGCAATATTACTTTACTTTCAGATTGTATCATCTATTCTTTGTTTGATTCCACGAGTCTTTCCTTGCAGCGTTTTAGTATTCCGCGTTTGAACCAAAACACGTAGGGAGAATTTTCTCAAAAGGTGCAACCCCCTTCTACACGTCGGTAAAATTCTATGGAAAAAATTTGACTGCTACCTCGGTTGGAAGAATCTTCATCCTACTCCCTATATAGCGACAATCAATCGTCTCTAAATGTTTCTAGTGACTTTTATTTTAGTGACGCTAAAAAAATGCTGCTAATAATTATCGTTAAAAGTGTTAGAAGAAAAGTCACTAGAAATATTTAGCGACGATTAATTGTCACTATACATAGGCTTGGAGGAAGATTCCTACAACTCGGGTAGGAGCCAAAGTTTGTTCAAATTCTATACCCACCATATTATAAGTTTTGAGAGATACAAACTCAACATCGAGTAGCTAGTCCCATATTGGGTATCAATCCCACGTCGGGCAAATAACAAATAATACTTCAATTTATAAGCCTTGCAAGTCTCTCTTCTCATTACCAATTAGTTTTGAGTTAGATGCTTTAATATGATGTTAGAGCTGGTTGATCAAGCCCAGCAGACAATTCAATAAAAAAAAAAATTAGAACTTCCTCACCGTCACCCAATCAATTTCTCAACGTGCTAGACCCACTCAAAAATTAGTCGAGTCACACGTAAATGGGCGTCTTGAGAGATATAAATTCTACATCGGGTGATCCGACGTCGGTACAATGAAAAGGGAAAACAACATGCTGCTGCACTTTCCAAGGCATAACTCTAGACGAGGAGGCCAAGCTTACTTGCATATCCGTGATACGAGGAGAAGCGATGCATAGCCAAGCCTCTACTCGTGGCTAGCTTCAGTAGCATTTCTAGTTGTTCAAAGTCTAAAGTTTCTCGTAGGTCTTGGATCAACTTCTACGGGGTACTTGAATTATCAAAGAGCTAGTTGTCAAGGATCAACTGTTAATTCACACACACCAACCATGCATCACTTTACGAGTCGCCGGCCGAGGTCTGTGTGTATGGGCACCCACCCATGCATGCATGTATGGAATTGAGATTGAAGTAGAAGGAAAGACAAGCCTTTTTCCATTTCTTTGAAGGCTTGTTCAGCTGAACTCACTTTTGAATCATGAATGCTCCTCAAATACAACGCAAGTCCATCAATTTCAGAAAGACAGACCTTTTCTCTGCTTCAAATTAGTTTCTTTTCTCTGGGAAAACTGTTCTATATATGTTGTAGACTCACTTCCACAAGTAGCGTACATGAAACATTTGGTGTCGGAACTCGGAAGTGCCGCTGGAAAATCGTGGATAATGCGGTGTTGACGGCCGACCTCTTGTTTTTGTACTATGATTCCATAGGTGGTTCATTACACCTTTGATTTTGTGGTTCTGGTTGTCCTTTTTATTGTAATAACTGCGTTTTTATCTTTGTGTTATTTTGGATCCACTATGTGTTATTTGTAATATTTAATCTTGGTATGTTACTTAAAGTTAAGTTAAAGTATAAGATATGGTCTGTTTTAACTTAATTTTAATTTGTATAGGTCCTATAGCAAAATCTGTTAATTTCTGACTTTTGCGTTCTTGTGTCTACATAGTCACGAGAATGTCGTGACCTTTATTAGTAATTGGACGATTTGAAAATCTTTATAATCTTAATTTGTCAATTCTATTCTCCTATTTTACCAACAAAAAAAGAAGAAGAACATTTTGACGAGCCTAAACCCGTTTGGTGAATAGACCGGGGGAATAAACAAGGAGGAAAAAAAAAAATCAGTAACTTTTATGGTTGCAATATGGATCTATTAGGGTCAACAATGTAAAGCAGGTTTGTTCATTTACTTTTCTTCTTTGCCCTTGTACCATTAATTAATCATCGCAAAGTACATATGTACAATAACCTCTCATTTTGTACTTATCGGTTTGTTAACGCACTCCCGTTACGACCGGCATCGAAGTTCTAATTTGATAAGGTCGTGAATTTAACTTTTCGTGCTTATACTAAGTCCTTGCTTGGTCCCCTTTATATATTAACTGTTCTAACACTTTAAGTCGTGAAATAATAACCTCAACAATGAATATTATGCTAAAGAATTTCTGGTCATAATTCACATAAACCACATGTATTTCTTCCAGGAAAAACAAAAGAGGTAAGGAGGTTGTCTTATTACCCTACTAGTGATAGATAGATGTGATGGACTGATGGAGCGCACTTTGTATACATTTCAAGACCAACGTTAGCAACATTTCACATCTACTAGTTGTTGCCAACATCTCACTGATTGGGGCATGTGCACCTTCTTTTAACTATTTAGATAGTAAATAATGTCGTGTAGTAGTAAACTTGGTCGATTGCTCAAAGAGAAGAAAAAACACGAACCACCCATCATGCGCGTGTCGTTAGGTCATTAAATCTTTTAAGCCGGTTCTTATTCGGATCTCAGTTCTCGCTCTTACTTTCACGGTTCTTTACACTCGAGTGCTTGAAATATGACAATGTTAATCTATCTGTAAGAGACTCTTCACACGTTACAATAAAAGATCATTTTTACAAATTATCCACTGAAATGTTGAACATACACTCTGTAATTGGTTGGCTAAATGGCATCCATTAATCCCCATTGTTTTGAACTATGGTTTGACCGTTTTTACGAGTAAAATCAAGTCATGTGGTTTCAATTCAAGCAACCAGTACCCTTTAGATTTCAAAAGGATGGCAATTAAACCCAAAATCAGGAATTCATTGCCATCTTGGGGATGACAGTTAAAAAAGTGCCATCCACGTGACCCCCTGCCCTGAGAAGGACAATGTCGTTAAATCATTTTACTGAAAATTGTACACTGTTCATCCTACATTTATTTAATTTTCATTGGTCCACTTGAAAAAATTGATTTTTTTCTTTATTTTCTTAGGCCCTGTTTGACAGCTTTTTTTTTCAGTTTTGAAAATTGGAAAAAAAAGTCGCGTTTGGTAACCATTTTTCTTCCTTCTTCAATTTAAAAAAACAGTTTTTAAATTGAAAAAGAAAAAAAAACTCAAAAAATGAGTTTTTTTTTTCTTCCCAGTTTTGGTTTTTTTAAAGCAGTTAGTTCTGTTTAAATTCAAATGGCACATCTTCACGGTGTCTCTCAATTCTGTGACTGTTAAACGCCACCTGCAGAACCATTTAACTGTATAACTGCTTGCACATATTCATGACAACTGTTGGTGTGCTATCTATGGGGTCTGATGGCAAACAAATTTCTCACTTCAGTTTTTCATACTTTTCTCTCAGTAAATTTATACCCGGTGATTTCTCTACAATAATTATCAGTGTTTCGTCAGCTTTATCTTGAAAGGCAGATTTCATGTTACCCTATATAAATTAATAAAAGGACAAAATATTGTCTTAAGGGAAAATGTTATTTCTAACAAATAGTTACATCATTTTTAAGTTCTTGTAATTTACCGGATTGAATATTCTTACAAGTGGCTCTTACCTGTAGATTTTTATTTCTTTTGTTGTTACCCTCTTGCCTTTACATTCAAAATGTTATCACGGAAGTCTCCTAGTAATATCATCAACAACAATCGTAGTAGTAAAAACTGTTCGATGCAAATTTTCAAAAAAAAATTAGCATTGTGGGCTTATAGATCGAACGGCAGAGCGAAAAGGGTCCGGTGTATTTTGTTGCGTCAGAATTCGTAATTTATTCCTAACGTTATTATCATATATACAAACATTACCATCAAATGTTCAGAAATTACTAACACATGAAAAAATATAGTGACTGGGCTTCACAAAACTATCGATAGTTCCCTGGACCTACCAACATCACAAACTTTAATTTTATTCGCTTGTTAGTACCTTCTTAAGGATTTAATAATGTGTCGCATATTTTATTTTAATCCAAAAGAAGAATACCACAAGAACTTTCCCCACACAAGTGACAGGCGAAGAAGTGGAGATTTTACGCTGTACAGCAGTGATAATAAGCTGGAAATTTACGTAGAGCAAAGGGAAAGAAAGGGAGATTACTTGAATCTTGAGAGTGGGATATGATTGTCAACGTAACCGATTTAAAGAACTTTGTCGCCTAGCGTCAATGGTGGAGGCCACCGTGAGTAAATTCGCCAGAAATTGGAGGCCAAAACGGGCATTTGCCCCCAGCATTACGTGATAAAAATCAGCAATAAAGAATGGAGAAGAAACTGTGGCTTCTTGTAGCCCGCTGTAGGGTAGGTACAAGATAGGACAGCTTTGTAGAGTACCACCACCCCCCCCCACGCACCCACCCACCCAACCCCAGGCTCCCCAAGAACCTTTATCTCTCTCTCTCTCTCTCTAGGATTTTTTTTTTCTCTTCTGTTCACGCATATTCACAGATGGGAGGTGAATCGTGCTGTTAAAATGGTACAAACCTGCTTTTTGGTGGAGAGAAGAACCTGATACCCCCTGGCCCCCCCACCCCCACCCCCCAGGCCCTCTCTTTTTGATGTGTGAGTGGGTGGTGCTCTTTCCTCAACTCTTAGATCTCTCTGTCTCTCTCTTCTCTCTTCTCTCCTTGTTTCTCTGGTCTGTACTGTATCCGATATTTTCCTTCTTTTTCTTCCCAATCTTTCTCCCATTTTCTATCTGTCCAAAACCATCGTCCTCACTGAAAGTAGAGCTTCATCAAAACAAGGTTTGTGTGATTGGGTTTCTCTTGATTTCTTGGATTTTGGGTTTGTGTTTCTTTCCTCTAAACGGAACAAGTTTCTTCCTTTGGATGTGGGTTTCTTCGAGTCTTTTCTTTCTCTCAACCCCTGCTGTTTGATGGGTATGTAAGCAAATTTTTGAGAAAACTCCTGCTGTTTCCTTTCTTGATGTTGATCGTGTGTGAATGTTGAGGTGGGGATGGAGTTTGAAAGTGTGATTTTATGATCTCTTGCTTCTCTTTTGATTTCTTTGTTCTAATTTCTGCCCCCCTTGACGGACTTTGGAGTCGTTTCCTTCAAAATTTGTGAATCAAATCTTCTTGGTCTATGGGGGTTTGTATTAGATTTTGCTGTATATTATATATATGTATGTGGGTGTGGTCATGTGATCCTACTGTTCACTAGCATAGAAGAAGACCAAAGATTTGATTTTTGGGCTTCTTGGGACTTATTCCAACTTCCTTCTTATTCTTGATTATTTTGAACTGTTTGAAATCTCTTTCCGGTGACCATAGATTTGAGTTCTGGGCCTGTGGCTTCATCCTATCTTGGTTGGGGATCTATTAAATCTTTAACTTCTTGTTTTCAATACCACCAAGCTTTTGCTGTAGCTTTTGACCGTTGGAAGTATGCGAGTACTTAGTGGGTTTATTATATGTTCTTTGCCAAATTCCTTCACAGATTCACGTCCTGGTATATTTCCACATAAAATAACAGTATTGTTCTTCTTTGCCAAAGTTTTGTTCTTCCTTGTTCGATCAGCTGGTTCTGGAAAGAGCTAGCACATAAAATATCGTTTGTGCGATACATAATAGAAGAGTCTAGTCTTGAATTTAGCTTGCTCGGGGTCCTTCTTGGGTATACTATTACCAGCACTTTGATTTCATCTTGATTCTCCATCTTCTGCAGGAGCCGGATATGATATCATATATGGATGAAGAATAGAAGGCCCATCTTGCAAATCTAGTTGTTTGACTTGATCCTAATCTTTGTGGTGGTAGTGGTACTGGTGCTGGTGGGGTTTGGGAGTTAATTATTGTGAAGAGGGGAACGTCTACTGTGTGTTATATATGCTGAAGGCTTATGAACATACCATAAGGCCCAGAGGAGGAGTAATTTCTTGTGACTGTTCAAAACAGCACAAGGGAGAAGCTTGATAGCAGATGTTATCCACTGAAAACCCTCCAGCAGTACCTGCAGATCCCATTGTATATTCATCATCATGTCCTAATTCTCAGCGGAAAACCACTTGTATTAGAGATGAAAAGGCTTCTGCTTCTTCTGATAAGCTTGTTGCCTTACAACAAGAATCAGATCTGTTGAAGTCAAGCCAAGGTGACAACATCGACAACTCACTTCCCAAATTCTCCATAAGGTAATATTTTCATCAGCTTTCTAGTTAGCTTCTACTGATCTCTCTCTCTCTCATACACATACAAACAGTTTTCACCTTAGCACGGAGGAGATCTTCTTGCAAGTTATCATCTGAGAGTTTGTTAGATCAGATCCAAACAGTTGCTTGTTGCTGATCGTGAGATTTCTCTTCCATGAAGCCCATCCTGTTCTCAATTTGGGTCTTTTGCTTGATTTTCAATTGTTGTTGATGCATGATTTCATGTCACTTGTTTCTCTGCGGGGAGATTCTTTTAAGCCTCTCTTACAATCTGAACCGCAACTTTTAACTGCAATTATGTTAACGATGGTCCATTTCTGCTATATTAACGCTTTTAGTCTAAAGACAAATCACATACATTTGAGTTTGATGTGTGCGCCTGTGTAAGTTATGACAGTTGAGTGGTTGCTTATTGCTGCAGAGATTATGTGTTTAGTGCCCGGAGCAAGGACATCGCAGCAAATTGGCCATTTTCCAAGGAAAATTTGGAACTTTGTCTCAAGCATCGCGTGACTGATGTATTGCCTCCTTTTCAGCCTCTTGAATCAGTAAGGAATCCATCAATTTCTGGTGAGAGATGCCCAGTTCAAACTGAGAGTAGTTTTCTTGACAAAGAAACTATAAGCAAGTCAAATGAGGAGATTCCCAGATCAAACGATCAACTGGTATCATCAGTGCCTTCTGATAGTGATGGAAGTAACAAGAAGCTAGCCTTGGATTATGTGGATACAAATTTAGGTCGATCCGAAGTTGATCAGCCTCATCCTGAAGTAGATTCAGTTCCCACAAATACAAGCTGCTGCTCTGGAGCCTTGATAGAAAAAACTGAAGCTGCAGTTTCTCCTGTATTTCGTGAGACTGGAAGTGCGATACAACCACCGGTTAAGAAGTGCAGATTGATAGTGAAGTTGAGTAACTTAGCTGATCCTCGCACAAAAGAACATACTAATACACCAAATACTTTCATGGTATCTGAAACAATGGCTTCTAAAGTGTGCCCCGTTTGCAAGACCTTCTCATCCTCTTCGAATACCACCTTGAACGCTCACATTGACCAGTGCCTTTCTGGGGAGTCGTCATCTATGAAGTGGACTGCGAATTCTAACAGTGACAAAGTGATTAAGCATAGAATAAAGTCAAGGAAGATGAGATTGATGGTGGATATCTATACAACAGCCAAACACTTTACACTGGAAGAGCTTGATAGAAGAAATGGAACAAACTGGGCAGCAAAGTCTAACTTTCCTGTTGAAGAGATGACTGAGTTACGTCCCAAAGAGAGAGAGGAAAGGATGTCTAGTGTCAATCTTGAGGACACTGGTCACGAAGGTGCAATCTATATTGATGCCCACGGCAAGAAAGTTGGGATTTTATCAAAGTTCAGTGACGTAGGATCAGCGTCAAAAGTAGGAGATGATCCGGCTTCCAAAAAAATTCTGAAGGGAGGTACAGGAATCAAAGACCTCTCAACAAAGAAGAGGAAAAAGCCTCATTCGCAGAGACATCACAAGTTCTTGAAACTTTCACCTCATAGCAACAAATTTGGCTCTTCCAAGCCTATTCGTACTTATGAGGTAGGTCAATTTTGCTTCTCCTTCTTCTTCTTCTTCTTCTTTTCTTTGGTTTTTCTGTTTGGTGGTGACTGGTTCAGCAATTTGTTTAGAAGGTGAACTTTAGTGTCTTGAGAGGCACAACAGTAGTTAAACATTACATGTTTCAAAAACCATGAAAACATTAGATAAATAATTTGGAGCCTAGCCTTATACTTCACTATGCACTTTTTTCCTTAAACTTTGTACACTTCGTATTCAAGTTATGAAATGCATCAGCTTTCACATCTGTAGTAGCACAAAATTTGACCGTGTGCTGGTATTTTGTTGATAAACAGACTCGTGGTTGTCAAGAAAGGAAATCTTCTTTGGGAGAAACTCTCGAGAAACAGGAAGGACAGACACAGTGCTTCAAGGTTCAAGAACCGATGAAACTTGATGATTCAGGAACTATAAGACGATGGGTATGTTCTAAGCGAAGTGCTCTTACAAAGAAGACTCGTGGTAAAGATGAGTATCAGCGTTCAGGATATAGCATGACAAGGGCCTTGCAACTTGAGAGCGACCACTCATCTTTGGGTGATTCATACATGGAGAGAAGTCGTGTTCCAAAAACTCCAGATTCGTCTGAAAATCTGATTTCTTCGTTTGAAAGCAGCAAGAGGATGGATACTTCATCATGTGACCCCCGGTTTTATGACTATGGTGATCAGCCTCCTGTGAATAAGAGAACGGAATTTCCATCGTTCAGGCCTCGAGTTGGCAGCTGTGGGAAGAAGTCTCTGGTATCACCAAAGGAAAATCCGAAGCTTTTGAGAAAAGAAGGCACCCCCGTGCATATTGCTGGCAAGGATCCTCGAAACTATACAGAAGTTCATGCATGTCCAGCCAAGAGCTCTGATAGTTTTGTTGTTAGCTCAAAACCATCGCAAAGTCACTTCTCGTCGAAAGCTAGGAGGTTCTCATCTTTAAAGAAGGACTTGTTGTCCGTAAGACGAGCATCTGTGCCGGAATCCAAATTTATTCTGAAGAGAACATGTTCAGCGCTTGAGAAGTCTCAGGTGCAAGATGCAGTACAATGGGCATCACAAGTTAATAAAAAACGCATGATGAATCATGCTGAAAAGCAATCTTGGAGGGAAGAGATCACTGACGGAATGTCTCTTGGCAGAACCAGTGGGTTAAAGATCAGAAAGAAAAGAAGACCCTTAAGGTTCTCTAGAAAGGAGGAAGCCTTTACTTTGAAGAGTTCACCTTCAGCACCTCAGCTCTACGGTAATGAGGTGAGGGAGAACATTGATTCTTCAGGTAGAGTGGGCCTCAGTTCCTTGGCAGATACAGTTGATGACCAAAAATCTGATAGCAAGGAGGAGGTTCAACCTTGTGGGAAGGGCATTGTTTCCGAGTTATCTGCCAGAATAGCTTCTGGAGAAAGTATTTTGAGTTTGAACAAATCCCTAGATTCCGATTCTCACCAGCTGGCTAGTACTCTTGATGCCCAACGTGGCTCGCAGCGAATTATAGAAGCATATCAGGGGCCTTTATGTGGATCCGAAGGCTCCACATGTCCAACTGCGCCAAGCCTGGGTGCTGGACGAGAGATGTTTTCTGCAGATGAAGTTGGTAATGGTATGCTTGGGCTGAATGCGTATGTGGGGGTGGAATTGGATTCCAAGGATGAGCAAGGGAATTACTTTGATGAGGTTGATCCGATATCTATTCCTGGGCCACCAGGATCATTTTTGCCAAGTCCAAGGGGCATGAGCTCAGAAGATCTTCAAGGAAATTCATCATTAACCTCCAGCAGGGTCCAGTCTTCGGAAGATCACCATGATATGGTTGATGGGGATTCGACCGATTCTCCTATTTCTGCAACATCAACTATCTCTAATCCCACATTGGCAAGATCTGATTCAAGATCTTCAGATAGATTGTCTGTGCATGACCCCATTCACGATGAGATTAGGCAAGGCTTCTCAGGTTCTAGAAATGATCCTGTAGTGGAAAATTCTGCCCCAGCACCACATGTTGCAAACAAGGGAACAGAAAGAGTCAAGGTTAGTTTCAGAAGTGATCAGCCGTGCTGTTGCTCAAGGAAAGATATAAATTATAATGACTCCCCACTTCTAAGGCGACGGACCATGGCTTCGGTGCCTCTTCCTGTCATAGGAAAGCAAATTAGTGGTGATCCAAACAAAGGACTCGGCACTTCCAACTCGAGGTCTGAAATGTTTCCTCTCGGCAGCTACCAAAATTCAGAATCTGGAAAGGCAGTTCTTCCTGTAGAAAAATCACCCGCAGGACTCATTCCTCTGAAAGTTTCTGTTCGTTCGGAGGTTAAGAACCAGATTCGGGGTGATTGTGATATTGCTAGTCCATCCGCTTCTACTCCTGTTCTCAGGCTGATGGGGAAAAACTTGATGGTGGTCAACAAAGATGAAGATGCATCTCCGGAACATAGGCAGTCCCAACCCAGCACTATGAATGAGCACCCGAGTCCACAGCTTCATAAAGTTTTTGGAGTCCCTTCGTGCAATTTTAAAAACGAGGATTTCCAATCCTTTTGTCAGGCGGTCCCTGAAAGTTCTATTATCTTCAGCCAGAATCAACATGATGCGGTGCAGCAACATTCTGATGTCAGGCTTTCAACTAATTTCAGAAGTCAACTTGATACGAAGACACCAAAAACAGCCATTCATTCACCAGGAGTGATGTTTCCAAGCAAGACTATAGCTGGTGGTTTCTCATCACCGTTGGAACGACATGCTTATAGCAGTTTATGCAATTTTCCAGCTGTGCAGAAGAGATCCATGAACAGACCTGATGCTCCATTGACATATGATATGGAGAAATTTGGAACGCTGCCTGGTCTCCGACGAAGGAATGCAGATTCTACCTCCAATACTGACAAGGAGATCATCATTATTGATGACACGCCTGAGAACAAAGCTGATGCAGCCACTGATGCGATGTACAATGAATGCGTGAGAAGTCGAACTTCTTCATTCGGCATATCAGTTCCGATGGTTTCCGAGTATGATCCAAGAAACCCTTTTTATAGCTATCAATTGCCGGGTTCTCCTGCGTATGGTGGATCACCAGCTGTGCACAACGCAAGTTTCCAAATGCCTCCACCTATGGGAATGAACGCAAATCGTGTGAAGTGGAATTGTACTCCAGAAGGTTCGGGGGTGTTGCACCCTGGTTCTTTTACTTTTACAACAACGTCGTCCTCTACAGGTCATCCGCGATCTACATTGTACTATTCACAAAGCTTTTCATGACAGAAAACTTTTGCTTGGGATGGACTGCCAGAGTACTGATGCCGAGAATTGATTATCAGCGGCACAAGTTATATCAGTATGCTGTGTTCTTGATCCAGTTCTGTTCTTTTAGTGTTGCTTAATTAAGAGGTACTGAAAGTTGAGGTAGATACAAGCAGTTTTTGAGGCTGAGGCTTCTGCGTAGACAATGTTAAAGCTTCCTGGCATGGATACTAATGTATAAGCAATCTTCAAATAATAAGTTATCTTGAGAAACCCTTTCTTGTTTTAGAAGAAATCTATGTGTTGTTTTTGAGTGTTCAATTTTGGTTATGGCCATTATGCGAGTATTTAGGGCTGCGTATTTACTGAAAACAGCAGAAGCTTCATTCTGCATTTGTCATGCAGATTGTTGAATATCACGTAAGATTTTGCCAGACAGATCTTAACTTGTGAAACATAAATATGGATCAAGATGTAAACATCCCAAATAGTTGGAAGATTACTTTCCAATTTAGTCGTGTCACTGCTTAAACCGATCAAACTTAACTGGTACTTGAGCGTGGGTTTAGCATCAATCTTGACTTCGTTTTTGTGGGATCGTGATTAGATTTAATTGCTCATGGATAAAGAGGTGTCATCTCCATATGCACTGACCGTCAGTCACTGCTTTGCATTGTGATTTGGTGGTGGCAATTTTGATTTTGTAATGCTGCGTGAAGGTGATCATTGCATGGCATGTTTGTCCTCGAAGTTTTTGTTCATCATCTGCACCCTTCTTACTTCGAACTCAAACCATCCAGAGTTAATGAAACAGCAGAAAGTGAAACACGCATATATGGTTTCTTTCTCGTTTTGGTAAGATACTTATTAGTACATTTCTCTTAATTCGACGTATTAAACACACCCAAGTAAAAGCAGTAACATATTGTTGGTTCAGCGGCTCCTCCTTCTATTACCCTCTTATTCACGTACATACGGTTGATTTGCGATATAATTTTATGTAACGAAAGGTGATAGGTTGAGCCTCTCGATACGGTGATTCACGCTGCACAGACAGACCTCTTCCATACATACACCACGAGAAGGAAACAGTGTACAGTTTACCTTGCAAAGAGAGGAGCTGGACAGACCGGGCATTATGTGTACTTCTTCAAGACAAGCCGATACGAAACAAGTAGCCTACTAGTAGAATTGCCTTTGAAAAGGCAATCCAAGTAACTTGTAACCTGGTTTTTCTTCTTTCCTTAACATGGGTTCATATGATCAAAGTTACCATGTGTGTGTGTGTGTGTGTGTTTTACTATGTGTATTTTTTGACGTGGGGTCATATCCAAAGTTATGCATGAAGGAGGACCCATCAAAAGTCAAAACAGAGAAACGAATCTCCGTGCAAGTAAGATTGGGTTAATATTTATTCCAGCTTTTACTTTATTTTCTTCCCCTTTTTGCTGCTTCTTTTTGGTTCTTCTTACAGAATCAGAATGGATTGCAACAGATCCTTCGAGGGTTTAAAGAGCATGAAAACAAGCTTTTGCTGAACACGATATCAGTGTGTGTGTGTGTGTGTGTGTTGAGATGGGGGGAGGAAATGGTCAGCAGATGTCGAGGTACAGGACGAAATTCAATGCCCGTTAAACTACCAATATCTTTTGACATCAGATATAGCCTTACGTGGCACTCGGCGTGTTGCTGCTTGCACTCCTCTTACGTGGTATGGTGTTCATTTTCAAACGCTCAACGTAGAACTTAGAACAGGCAAAATAATTTTGACTTTTATTAAAACAATGTTTATTGTAAGGTGATTGTATCCCTTATTTTATAAGGTTGTACAAATCGTCTTATATAGGGCGGAGAAAATATAATGAATACAATCACGATTATTCAAATTTTAGCCAAGACTGTAACGACTTCGATCGTGTAATGTGGTAATGCCAGTTTTGAATTTTGATGAATATGTATAACCTATAAGCAGGGGGTGCAAACGAATGAGTACTCGTCTCGTTTGGCAGAGCTCGAGCTCGTGTTCGTTCATTTTGACAGTGTTCAAGTTCGGCTCGTGTTCGTCACGAGCTCCAAATCCATGCTCGCTCGAACTCGTCTTCACGAAATTTAAAGCTCGGCTCAGCTCGTAAAAAGGAAATTCAAAAGCAAAAAATCAAGAAGTTAATCCAAATTTACAAATCCAAAATCCTAATTTTTATTTCTAAAAAAATGCCTAAAACAATCTGTTAACCCTACGGTTATTTAACCTAGGATTATATTTGATTTTGATGATAACTAACATTGATGATTATGCTGTCTAACATGCATTGAGTTGATGAAGCAATAGGAACAATCTCATACTCATGCAAACGGATTATTAGACGAGCAACACGATCAAAGACTCTCAACGGAACGCATCAAAGAGGAAATTCGACGTTTGAAGTTTTCATGCTTTTATTTCCATCTTTGTAAACTAGACATAGAGAGATGATCATTACGATGACTGTATACCTAGAAATTGCCCATAGGTTTCCCTTGCATGCATAAAAAGTTTTTCATGCTTTAAAAACAGGAAACTGCATTTTCAGGGATGCAGTCGACTGCATTGGGATGCAGTCGACTGCATGTTGGGCAGTAGGGTATTACAGTCGACTGCATTGAATGCAGTCGACTGCAATACTTCCAGTAGCTCATTACAGTCGACTGCATTGCATTGCAGTCGACTGCAAGTTGGAATTTTGAAATTCCAACGGCTACTTTTTGGGTTACAGTCGACTGCAATGGGCATTGCAGTCGACTGCATTTACCGTTTGGCGCATTTAATGCCCTACCTAACCCCAAACGGTCATATTTATTCCCAGCTCTATAAATACTCAGTTTGGGCATTGTTTCCAATCATCAATTGCATTCAAAGCTCTCCTATCTTTTATATTCTCAAAGATCAAAGCAATTGTTCAAATCTCTCTTGTTTTCATTGATTTCTCATCCTTTTCAAGAGAGCATTTATTGTGAGCTTACATTAGAGAGAGATACACTTTCATAAGTCATCATACACTCATCTCTCTTGTTCTAGTACTTCAACTTGTACTCATCTACTTCTTAAGAGTGAAATCTTGTACTCATTTCATCATTGAAAGGTTCTTCTATCAAAGCTTGGGGTTGTCAAGCTTTGGAGCTTTGGGTTTGTCAAAGCTTGTTCTTGATGTGGGCATAGCATCAAGGGATTGTAAGAGGTTCGATCTTGACCCGTAAGGAAGATCATACTAGTGGATTCTAGGGCCTTTCAAGGGACTTCCTTGAAGGGGTGGACGTAGGCTTGTGGGTATATCAAGCCGAACCATTTAATTCTCATTGTCAAGTATCTCTAAACCCTTCTCTCTTTACATTATTGTTTTACATATTGTGTTGAGATTGGTTGTTTGTTTACTTGAGTTTTTGAGATTGAGGTTTGTTGGTTGTTATATTTTAAAGTAGTCTTAAAACCCTATTCACCCCCCCTCTAGGGTTATTTTATTGGTTTCACAATCAAATGTTTAGGTTTAAGTTTAAGTTTGGTTTTGATTTGTGCCATCTGGATTGTGCTTACAAAATAATTGTGCTTATAAAAACGAGTTGTTCACGAGCGTGTTCATGAACAATTTTGGCAGGTCATGTTCAACTCGTTGATTAGACGAGCTCAATTCTTTAGTTCAAGCTTGGTTCACTTGTTTAATAAACAATAACGAACAAATTTTTATTAAACATGTTATAAGCTTATTCACGAACAACTCGGTTCGCTTACAGCCCTACTGATAAGGATACAAGGATCATTTTGACGCTAGCTCAGCGGGCCACATCTGATGTCCCAACCGCTTCCGTTGTGAACACTGTCCCGTACGAATAACATTATCATGGCTAATTTAGGTTTTTGGGAGTAAAATCATTGCCTTTTTTTGCAAAATTCTTAAAACATTTTCCTTGATTTTTTGCTAGAGCTGGACACACACACAACACAAGACGTAAAGGTATATGGTGATGGAATGTGTATGGTGGAGTTTGCGTGGTGAAAGCTGGACAGCTGAATAATAAGAGTCTTAAAAGGACTGAAAGGGCTCAAAGTGGGCCACCTTTTGTCCTTCTTCTTCTTCACCTCTCATGACATCCTCCATTATTGTGCCTTTTCAAACACTCTGTACATTAAAATAATTAAAAGTCATTTGTCCCGCCATATCTCATACCCCAAAATTCTAATATTTCGGCGACCAATAATTACCAGCCCCTCAAGGTCCCAAAGGTGCAGTAGAAACTCCCATGAAGTGGCCATGACTGCCTCTGGTGCCTTCTGTCTCAAGGTAAATTAATGAAGGCTCCAGTTTTGGTCTCGATCAGTGTGTTGCATTTTCCATCCTTTTGTTTTGTCCAATCACTTGCTATAACAAGGGGAATATGTCTATTTCAAGATTCTATTATTCTTCTTTACTTCTTTCCACAAGTTTACTTATTGCGGGATTATCTACTTTATAGCGACAAAATAGAGGTGTACAAAAACATATACATTCTCTAATTTCCGGCGTGTACCGAGCAAAATTCATGCCGGTCTTAGGTACCCCACTTAATTACGACAGTTACTGGTTTTTGAGGCAAAGGGAAGGCCGTGTGCAACTTGATGAAAACACCCAAGTCTTGCTAACCTATTGGAAAAGAAAAGCCAAGAACGTCACGGCACGTGTAATGATAATTTTAATATCAAAGAAAGAGATGGCAAAAGAAACTTACGCGTAAATGTTGTCAACACGAGGAGTCGCTTAAAAGATCAATAGGGATGTGTTGTTATTGATGGTCTAAGAAGAGAAAAGATGGAAGGACTTCTTTTGCAAGTAGTAGAATCGAAAGTTTTAAAGGATTTCACCGTAAACGTGCTCTTCCTTAATAATAGTGTAAATATCCTTCTAAACAAGTTAGAGTGAACTTTTCTTAACTCTCATGTCACGTCTACGTTGTATTCGTAGCTCTTACAAGCCGGTACAATTATCTTCTTTCATCGTAGAAATAATCATGTCCAAATGAACAAGTATTTTACCGTAAAGCTCACCGATGGAAATTCTGTTTGGTAATTTTTATCTCGCTAATGTGCCTTCATATGTACTGTTTTCTCTAATCGTACTAACAACGCGACATCATTCTTCAGTAAATAAGGTGACAAATCATGAAAAATTACATGATATACGCGACATTTGGAATTCTAGAAAAAATTAACTAGAATAAATACCAAACCAAAACTGAATTATTAGGGGCCTTGATTGCGTAGCGGGACTTCAGCTTGAAGTCTGGATTTCTATTCTCTTGGCAGAGGAAGTAAAAGTGGCCCAAGTTTTATTGTGGGCCTCGTCGTGGCTTAGCCCATTGATCACATCATCATTTCCGGGCCTCCGGCCCAAATTTATCAAATAATTTTGACTTCTACGTTCTTCAAACGGTCTTTCACTGTCATGCCTAACAAGGCTAACCAGTGATACCTACACCATGTGAAGAACATAGGTGGCCCATGGACTTGCAGGCCCAGTGGTGTCAGGAATCAGGACAACTAGAACTAAGTCTGGGCTCGGGACGTGATCCGATCAACTCTAGCCAGAATCTACCCCTCTCCACCCAAGAATACATGCCCCTTTTTGTGCCCCCCCCTTCAATTTTGTTGCCACCGAAAGGGGGAGAGATAAATGATGTAAATTTGGGTCGTGATGGAACTGCAGGGAACGTGGAGTGGCACCGGCAGAACTTGGTCATGGCAGTAAGGAGGCTATGGCCTATGAATCTGGGTGGTAATCCCGTTTAGGTCACAATCTTTATACGTGTGTGCTCGCAGGCTCTGGAGGAAGATGGGGTGTCGATGGGTTGAGGTGGTGGTGAGTGCTGGTGGCGGGTGTGTGATGAAGATTGCAATGGTGGTTTGTGTGGTGAAGCCACTAGATCCGTAGATCTTAACCATCTACCGCCGATCACCCACCAGTCCACCACTGTTCTCTCTCTTCTTCACGCCTTATCACCACTATTGCCATCACCAAAGTTGCCATATTCTTCAGCAACCACCCCACTGCCACATGGCCGCCACCCACCCCTGTAGCCATAGCATCTGTCACCCGAGATCTGTGTCGGTGAAGGACGAAAGAGGAGTATAAGATACTAGAATCAGGTTCTTTTAGGGTGAAATGACAAAAATGTCCGTGAAAAATGTATTTTTATTCCATTCGAAAGGGTATTAAGATGAAAAAAATAGCAAATATTTTAATTGTATGAGTTCAAAAAGGTATTTCACGCCCTAAACCATTCTTACCCAAAAAAGAGTGTTAACATATAAGGAAACCGTCTAATGTGTACAGAGTAGAAACATGTTGGTTTATTAGACACGTATAAAGTAGAGGATGTAATCCTACAATTCGCTGAAAGTATAAGGGTATAAAGTGTAGTTTCAGAGAGAGAAGTGTCCAAGTGGTCCTTGAATTATACACGCATCGCCATCTTAGTCCCTCAACTAAATTTTTTCGTTGTTGTAGTCATTTAACTTCACATTGTTTGCCATACAAGTCATTTTCTCCGTTTTCATCAAAATATCTTCTTTTTATGGCTCATGTAGCATGGGTACTAGAGTCATTTTTCTATGGTCCCTAAACTATTAACGTGTTGCTCAATTAGTCTTTGAACTGATTCTTGCACTTTGATCTTTTAACATTGCATTATTAGTCAGTTTCGTCTTTTTTATCACTTCAGTTAGGTTTCATATGTAGGATAAAAAAGTCAGTTTATATCTCATCAAATAAGTTGTCGCCCTGGCCATGGTCTTTTAGTACCACTATCACATCTCTCTCTGCAAGGTGGCTTTATTCTTGCTATGCACCATTAACACACACTCTCCAGGGTTGAAAGTTAAATTGGGTTTTTATGGGTTTAACTAATCCAATTAGTCCTTAAACTGATTCTTGCACTCTTGGTCTTTTAACATTGTGCATCATTAGTCAGTTTTGTTTTTTTTGATGACTTCAATTAGGTTTCATATGTAGATGAAAAAAGTCAGTTTATATCTCATCAAATAAGTTGCGTCATGGCCATGGTCTTTTAGTACCATTATCACTTATCTTTCTACTAGGTGGCTTTATCCTTGCTATGCACCATAAACACACACTCTCCAGGGTTGCAAGTTAAATTGGGTTTTTATGGGTTTAACTAATCTAACCCAAGAAAAAATTGACTTTTATTTAATGCAATCACCATTTTTGGCAGTCACTATCACGAACCACCAGTTGCAACCACCGCCATCGGCTATCGCCAACCCTTAATCCACCCTCGCCATTTCTCTTCCTTAGCTAGCGACCGCTGCCAGCTTTGGGGGTTGGCTATAACCTACTGCTGAGGGTGGAAGGCAGTGGCATATGCAGGCGATTGAGGCAGCGACACAGTGGAACCGCGACGGGATGTCGCTGTGGTGGTGGTAGCTGAGGGAGTATTGATGGTGCATAGCAAGGACGGAGTCACTAAAAGACCATGGTCATGGACGACTTATTTAATGGGGTATATATGCATGTACTTTATTTTAATCAATGTTCGAAACCTGCCTGAAGCGACAAAAATGACGAAAATAGTGTTAAAAGACAAAGAGTGCAAGAAATAGTTCAAAGACTAATTAAACAATACGTTAATAGTTCATGGATCATAAGTGAGTTTCTGGTTCTTGAGAATTAAAAAATGATTCTGATGCCCTGGAGCTTGGAGGGGCCACAAAAGAGGATATTTTGACGAAAACAGAAAAAAATACTTATATGACAAACAATTTAAAATTCAAGGATTATAGTGGTAAAAAAATTAATTGAGCAATTAAGATGCGAGAGGTATATAATTCAAGGACCGCCTAGACATTTGTGGAATGTATAAACTAAGGGTCCGTTTGGAACCAATTCTTTTGGGATTTGGATTTCAGATTTGGAATTGGATTTGGAATTCAATTCATTTCTTTTTGTTTGGAACGAAAGGGAATTCAAATAATAGAATTTCAATTTTGTGTTTGGAGAACAGAGGAAATGGAAAGGTAATATTTTTTTAGACAATTATATCCTTGATTTACGATGAAAAATAAATTACGGTAAATGGTTTCAAGTGTGTTAGTGCCAGCACATGGCGGCGGCACTGCACCGTGTAGCAACGTCGACGGTGGTTAGGTGGTCAAGTGATGGTAATGATGGTAGTCGTGGTATTGAGGTGTAATAAAGTGTAATTAGAGGTCATCAACTGACGCCAATAGTGATGCCGGTGCCAGTAGTGGCAGCGGTGGTGGCGGTAGTGGTGGCGACGGAGGTGACAGCAGTGATGGCGACGGTTGTGGTGGCAGTAGTAGTGGTGGCGACGGTGATGGTGATGGTGGCGGTAGTAGTGATGGTGGTGGGGGTGAAGGCAGTAATGGCGGCGTCAATGGTCGCAGTAATGGTGGTGCGGCGGTGGTGGCAATAGTGGCGGTGGTGGCAATAGTAGTGGTGGTAGTGGTGGCGGTGGTGGTAGTGGCATTATTGGTGGCAGCGACAGTGGCGGTAATAGTGGTTGTGGTGGCGGTGGTGGCGTTGGTAGTGGTACTAATGGTGGCGACGGTGGTAGTTGTGGCAGTACTGGCGGTGGCTATAATGGTGGGGGATGCAGTGGCGATGGTGGTGGCAATGGTGGTGGTGGTGGTAGTAGTGGCAGTAGTAGTAGTACTGTTGGTGGCGGTGGCGGTGGGGTAGAGGTGAGGGATGCAGTGGTGGTGGTGGTTGTAGTGGTGGTTGTGGTGGTGGTGGCGGTAGTGTTCCCATTGGTTGTGGCGGCAACGACAGTGGTAGTGATGGCGACGGTGGTAGTGTGGCGGCGGCGGCGGTGGTGGTGGTAGTGGTGGTGGTGGCAGTGGTAGTAGTAGTGGCGGCGACGACGGTGGTGACGACGACAGTAGTGGTGGCGGTGGCAGTAGTGGTGCTGGTGGCGGTAGTAAAAGTGGTGTTGCGATAGCGGCAATGAAGATGGTGGTGGTGAGTTCATTGTTGGAGAGATTCAGAAAAAAAGGATAAGATAGGTAAATAATTAATTTTAATTCAAGTAAATCAAATTCTCATGAAATTCGACCATTTTTCATCGGATTTCACACTACAGAAACAAATTCAGTCAAATCCCATGAAATCCAATTCCAATTCCTTTTTTTAATGTTCCAAACAATAAAATTTATAGATTTGAAATGAAATCCCATCAATTCCATGATTCCAAAAGAAATTGTTTTGCTTCGAATTTTCTTCCAGAACAGCTGATTAAAATTTTATTTTTATTAAAGTCGGACTCAATCACGTGGCAACATTAATGTTTTTTGTCGGCACGTCTTTAACCAAAGGGCATATGGGGAAAATTAATAGACTTTTGGAAGTTTGAAGGGTAGTTAGAGCCTGGTCAAACCCGTCAAACTATAACGACAAAACACGATGCAATCCCCAACAACCACCGCCGCCACCGCCGCCGTCGCCACCTACACCACTATCCCCATTTCCGGCGCTGACGTCATTTCCCGATCCTTCCAGAACCTCTCCGCCTCCCTCTCCCGCAGCCGCCCCTGGCCGGAGTTCCTCGCTGGCGCCGGCTCCTTCGACCGTCCGGACTCCCTCTCCGGTGCCGGAATCCGGCTCCGGTGCAACGCCAAGTACTTCGGCGCCAACTACGCCATCCTCACCTCCGCCTGCGCCGCGGCGTCCCTCATCGGCTCCCCGGTCGCCCTGATCGTCGCCGCTTTTGTCGGAATGCTGTGGCTGGTGCTCTACTTCTTCCGGGAAGATCCGCTGGTCGTGCTGGGCCGCCACGTCAGCGATTGGGCCGTGATGGTGGGCCTGGTCACGGTCTCAGTGCTGGCTGTTTGGTTCACGGGAATCTTTAACAATCTGCTGATTGGCGTTGGGGTTGGGGTTTTGATCTCGGCCGTTCATGGCGTTTTCAGAAACCCAGAAGGGTTGTTTCTCGACGAAAACGACGCCGCATCTGACGGTTTGATCCGACCACGATCCAATTTGAGTTCGCATACAACAGATTTCCTATAGTACGATCGAAACATTTCACTTGCGCATCTTGACATTTTGTTTTTTCAATTCCAGTGCTTCCTGGAGTTGCTTTGATTTTTTGGGCATTGCTGATTTCTGGTTTGATTTTGGAGTCTGTTTATTGTTTGTATTGTGGGTGTCTCGAATTTGTGGTTTTCTTTGTGCTTGACTTGTATCCAAGTTGAAAGATTTTCAAGTTCATTGAACTTCAATGAGAAGGAAGTGGAAGTACTGAACAAGATAACTCGTTGTACTGTGCAAAATAAGTGATCTACGTATGATTTTTCATTCTTCACCAGTTCCAGTGCCAAATTGGACAGAGAAAGATCAACACCCCAGCATATGGATCTTGATATTGCTCCTGTCCTCACTGGTGCTAAAGACAGTAGTCAGTAAAACAAATCTAAGAAAGAAACTTTCTAACCGAATCAAGTTGATGACATGATTTCAGTCTTGGTAGGTATTTGTAAGTTGATGACATCGTTTGTAACTAGTACTAGTATTATGAACATTATCCAAATTGACTGGAAACTACGTAAGTTCCATGGCTAAAAGAAAAAACTAGAAGGGATTGCTATATTTATATCAGACTAAATTCCAGAGAACGGGATGATTACAGTGTAAGGAAGATTGATCTACTGAAGTATATTGCTGATTGTTTTTGAAAGAAAACATCATATCTTACTCCTCATTCTCACTAACTTCGCCAATGTTTCTTGAGCAGCCAATGTTTGAGCATGGTTATGCCCCAACATCACGGTCCTTATACTGATACAAGTTCTACACAACTCTTCGCCGCTATCAAAATGTCCACCCCTCAGCAGCAACTTCGCCCTCGTCTCCAGCAATGTGGCCTTCCACAGTGTCACGTCTTGCCATACATACTCGTCCACCCTCTGATTGGAGTGCAACTTATTTTTCCAGCAAAGAGAGGCGTGGCACCAGTCTTGTATCTGAGACACGAATGACTTCTCGACTTCTTCGAGCACATTTGTGCAGACTTTGAGGAGCTCCAAGGCCGAGTTGCACCTTGAGAAGGTTGTGAAGGCTTTGATTGCTAGAGGAAGAGCCGTCTTCTTAATGAAGAGAACCATGTCAATAGCCTTCAGTTGGACCGTTGGTGGTTCTGATTTGAACCCGAATACAAGGAAAGCAGAAGCCCAGAGGTGGTCCGAATTTACTAGTGGGTTCCCGTTTTTCCTTATGCCTTGTATTGCTGCCTTGGCAGCTAGTAACCCACCTTTTTTTCTTGCAAAAATCTGGGTTATGGGGTGGAACTGGACCCAACATCCTTGCTGTTTGTATGCTCTTCGTGCCAAACCTAGTTTAACAAGGACGAGTGCTGAATCCTCTTCACTCTTCCATGTTTGGCTCGACAAACAACTTGAGCAACAAAATAGCGTGAGACTCAGGCAGTTGGTCCACTTCTTGAGCCGGTCTGTAGAGGATGGCATGTTCTTAGCCGCCGCGGCTAGTAAATTTGCTGAAATGGGTGACGGGGCAAACCAAGCCCCAACAAGAAGCATTCTTGAGGCGACGAGATTCTTCCTTCCATTCGTTTGCTGCAATATGGCATTGCAAAAGGCCAGGACTTTCATTAGAAATGCATTGCTTTGGCAAAATTGTTCATCAACGAAGCTCAAACTAGAGCAACTAGAAGATTCTTCAGATGGTATCTGGTTTACCGCTTCAAAGAGAGCAGTCGGGGAGATTGCAAGTTCTGAAAGTAGTGAACCAACCACCCACAACCCCAAAGTTGACCTCCCCAATCTCTCATCAAACTTTCCAAGGATTTCTATCTCTCCAGCTGGATATTCTTTCTTTCGTCTTCCTCTAATGAGTATCATTGCATCAGATAAGGGCAAAGGCTGAAGCTGCATTGGATCAAAGTTCATTACTCTGGAGAGCCTTGTGGTGATAATCACATGGGACCCTCCAGTGTTTCTCGGTATTAGGTCATGTAGATCCTTCCCCTCCCACCATTCTTTCTCGGTCTCCAGATTATCGATAATCAGTAGATATGGCATTTCTCGAAATAGCTCCCTTTTTACTCTCTTGAATGCTTCAGTTTCCTGCTCATCAAAGCTCCGTATTCTTCCTCTTTCCTTCTCCCCATCCGCGCTTACGTCCAACCCCAAATTGAGCGAAAGGTTCAATATATTCTGCCTGAAATACTGAGCTTCACCGCCTACCCACAAAACCATCTTGTATCTCTGGGAGTGCCTGTGAGCAAATTCAAGGGCGAGCTCGGTCTTACCAACACCTGGAGCTCCACTTAGACATACAATGCTGCTGCCAAAGCTCTTGTACTTTCCACTTTTTGACTTCTTGTATTTAGCCCTCTTTAGTGAATTTCTTCCAACAACTGGCTCAACCCAAGCCTCTAAATTTGGCTCCTTGCACTTCCCGACCTCCAAACTAATAAATTTCCCTCCTCTACTTGCGTCAACTTCACTTTCCTCATCTGCAAGACCTTCCGATTGCCCGGGTGTTCCTCCTCTAATAGTTGGCATATTAGATTCTTGCTCAAATGAATCCCCATACCCGAAAAATGCAGTTTCAATTTCCACCATCTCTCTGTCTCTTCCCACAAAGAACCTGTTTTTTGGAAATGGCAACTCCTCAAACCCTTCTATGTCTTTCTCAGCAACACTCTTCCTGCCAAGCTTTCCTCTTAAAATCCCAGCAGCTTTCAGTACGCAGCTTCTCCAATTACCCTCGGTCGCTTCCAGCTTAAATTCATGTGACTTCAGTACCCCATCAATTGCTTCTTTGCATTCTTTATTATCTGAATTGCGATTAAGTAGACTCGCAATCTCACTGGTGTCTACATTGAAGAACAAGGGTATTAGATTCCTCTTCTGAGCAAAGAATTTGATCTCCTCCAGACTGAGATGATTCAGGAGGCTATGACTAGTAATAACCACAACACCGAATATCACCGAGCAAATTACTCGGTCAGCAATCTCGTGGCTCTGAGTGTCCGAGTACTTTGCCCTGTCCGCCACAAAGCAAGCAATGCCCTGAAGTTCCAGCTCTGATTTAAGCCACTTACAAAAGCGCACCAAGTTGGGGTTTTGACCATGAAAGCCTATATACACATCACAGCTCCTGAGTTTGGCATTGGAAGCAGGGGAAACAGACCCCTTGGCAAATGAGATTCGAGGGACAGGGAAGGAAAACGAAATACGAGGAGCAGTTTCGGTGCCCTGTACCGGGACACAGGCAACAATTTTGAGCTTGGAATTGGTCGTGTCGTCAGAGAAATCGTATCTTTCAGGCGGGGGAGTGTATGAGGTACTAGGGATGTCATCGGATTGCGAACCGCAGTATGACACAGGTGGGGATGGGTGAGTGAGCGAGGAAGTAGTAGTAGTATTTTCTGGGGGATGATTTGGGACTGTAGTGGCCCTTGGAGATATGTAAGGGGATTGCAGTGCAGAAACAAATGCTGAAGATGGTGGAGATACAAGAGATGGAGAGTTAAATGGGGATGATGCATATGAATTGGCTGTGAAGTTTGAAGAGACATTGCTGTTTTGAACATCTTTACCCAGTGTGTGGCTGGAAGTTGCTATTTTGATGGTCAGGGATTTGGTATCGACGGCTGGAATATCTTTGGAAAGCACACCAGGGAGTGGTGCTTCTTCACCCATATTCAGGTACTGATGTGGATCTCTGCTGTAAATTGTCAATGGATTTTATGGAGAAGAAGACATTTCATGTCATACCAGGTTGTCTATTACAAAGAACTCACTTTCTACTTGATTTAGGAGTCCCAGTGTGTTCAAATGAACCTAATAGGCCTGAATGGAACCGGAAGATAAACTGAACAATCTGATGGATTCTTGCTGAGTGACTATGACCGGAGACTCTTCAGATAATGAATGCAACAGTGAGACTTTTGAATACACCGAAATCTACATGTGAAATAATGCATCATCTTCTTCCACTGTGGGCCTACCCAAGTCAGAAGTACCTCTTTTTCCCTGTTCAGATTGATCAGGCCAAGGGATGCAAAATTAAGAGGTTGATACAAGCAAAGCTGTAATGGAAAGAAGAATCTTGTTTGTTTATTTGACGCATCATTATGACCCAGAGAAGCAAAAGTGTCGTAGACTATGAGAACCTTATTATGATTGATGATACAACCCAAGAGGTGAAAGAACAGTTAATTCCTAGTTATTCACTTTACCTGGACTTTGGTTGAAGAAAAGAGAGAGACTCCTTGGTTGCCAACCTTGTAAATCCACCCCTCTCTCTCTCTCTCTCATGAACAAGCTGTACAGATGTGGGCATCTAATGTATAGGTTGGATCTACAAGGATTCAAACATATACTAATACTAGACAAGTGCTTAAAAAGAAGCTGCAGAGTGTACATGGTCTTATTCTATGCTCTTATTTTATTTGTTTATCTTGGGCTTAGGCAATTTCTTTTTGTTTTATGTGTTGTACTTGTACACTGCAATGGTTTAATTGCAAAACAGCATATCTAACATGGGTTTCTCTCGTCACAGAAGCCAAGGATTGGTCAGAAAGAACTCAGAGGAAAGAGCATTGGGAGATGAAAGCACAGACCTTGTTGGTAATGCGTAATAATTTGAAATGGCTTTGGAATAAATGAAAAGGGTGATTTTATCGACATTTTCAACTCTGCTACCAGTCTTCCATGTACAATTATGTAAGCACAAGGTATAATGAAATATCATTGTACCTTGTGAATATTTAAATGTACCAGGGTATCTTTTACAGATGCTGCATCTCCTAGAACAGAAAGTCTAGTATACTGTATATTAGGAGGGATTCTCTTGTATGTATCCCCTGACAGGACTGCGACTATTTGCTCTGGAAATTGGACCAAGACCAGTCCAACTGAGGACTGTCTTAATTCATAATTGACCAAAAGATAAAAGATTTGGAGATGACAATGGCTCAGCCATCACTTCATTATCATATATGGTAAGGCTAAAATCCAAGTAAGCAGCTCTTTTAGGTCCTACATGTCTCCATTTTTCACCACATTTCTTGCTCCATCTTAGCCCAATAATAGTATAATTGCTGTATTGCTGTGAATGCCAACAAATAAGTTGCAACTACAATAACTTTCCTGTAATTGAAGTCTTGGCCAAATGGTTTGTGCTCTTAGTGCTGGAATCAGCAGTAACTTGCAGTAAGAAAATATCGATTTTGGAGATAAGCTTGTTTAGTTGAGTCTTCATGTGCTTGTTATTATATCTTCTGAGGAGTTGGCCGAATTCAAAATGTTGAATCCCAATCTCCATTTTGTGGCCTCGATGCACGGGATCTCTTAGTAGGGGTCATTAACATGAAACCTTGATACCAAAGAGGAAAAAAAAACATGGAAACCTTCGTTTCGATTATATTATATACATTCGTTTGAAGAGGCGTAAACGTTCACAATATATCGAAGTAGATCTCTCTTATTCAAATGTTAAGAGTATCAAGGCTGTATATCAGACTAAGTTGTCAGGATACCATATTTTACAAGATTATTTATATGTTTGTGCTTTTATTTTGCTATATATATATGATTGTGCTCATCTGGAAAGTTAGGGACCCCTGTGAGGGCCTTTTCCTTCCTAGTTCCTTAAAACTTTTTCTCACTTTCTATTGGACTTTGGGTAAACCCTACCAGCTGGAAATTTAACATATATTGGTACATTCTAATCTACGCTCTCCCTGCATGTGGTTCGTGGACTTGCAGATGATAAAGTAATGTAATTGTTAGCTTTTTAGAAATTTAAATGATCTCTGGCATGCCTTTATGGTCAAATAATGAGCATCTTATTGGTTTCTTCAATGTTGTCTACAATAAATATTTGTCATTTACGTTAGTGGAATTTCGGTGTCTTTATACAAAGCAACCAAAGCTCCCAATGAGATGTTAATCGCGTCTCTTTCAATTGGATGGTCGTGGACTAGTAGTTCTGATCATTTAAGTCTGTGAAATCAGAGGAGCTTGACACAGGCAATGGCAAAGGACAACATTAATTCATTTCACAGTACCTTGGGCGACAATAAACAGTGGAGATCAATAATTCAATAGGATACGATATTTTGAACTCTTTGACGTTATGGTATTGGTCCCTTCTAGTGTAACTCTATTCGTGGTACTTACGTATTTCTTTATGGGATTGCTTGTTATATACATAACGTGAAATCATGTGCATTAAGTAGTAATACATGGAGTATCATATCATGACAGACCGCCACTTCTAAATAATGTTAAGTTGTCGATCATAGTTTTTTGTCGTTAAAAATGGGTAACAGTGTTGAAGGAAGTATTGGGCCTATCCGCTGCACCCACCGAGGATCTGGACCAAACCACCGGGAGCCCAATTAGCCCATGCTGGTGCTCTATAAACTGGTTTGTTTTCTTTCCTGTTAGTTTTTGCAGGTATTTTCCCCAATTTCAGCTTCTTGTTTTTCTCTTTTATTTTTGCAACCTTCCTCTCTGCTAAATCAATGCTATCAATTTTTTTCTTCACTTTTGCAGAAATAAATTAAATAAAACCATTGTTTTGGATAAGATTTTGCTAGATACAGGTGTTCAGGGCAGCAACCGTTGCCAAAAAAGAGCCTAGTGACAAATTCATAGACACCTCTATCGACAAATCTCAGTACCATTTTCCAGACGCTTGTATTTTACCACGAAACCTATTAGATGACTATTGATTATAAGTGGAGGGCTTGCAGCTTCTTGCAGGAAATCTTTACCGAAACCATTGTCTTTGTTAAAAAATTGGTTGTAGTAAAAAAAATTCCTATTAATTCAGCGAAGGTAAGGGTGCAGCATTGATTATTCCCTAAGCATAAATGTCTTTAATTTTAAGTTTAAACTATTGTCAATGATATTACGACTTTTGTCAATTTCGCAAAAAAAAAAAAATTTTTTACGTTGCTTTGGTTGCAGACGTTGCACTTAAGCATTAAAGGAAGTTGTTCCTTAATAAGATGGTGTAACAAATAGAAAGTATTCCGCTGTTTAATAATAATGATATTGAAAAGTCAAACATTCAAAGACATGGCGATCCCTTGCTTTGAGCTGTGTGTTTCGTGACTTTTTCATTTATGTTGAAAATATACAGCTAGAAAAGACCACCAATCTGACAAATATCTGTAACCTTTTAATTCATTAATGTTATTAATCTTATTTATCAAACCAAAACTCAAGTACCAAATCTACCCTTGTATCCAAAATAGGACCCCATGTTGATGTTATTTTTTGTTTGATTTATATATCTTGGCTACATATCACAGGGGGTAATGATACACAGCATTTGTTCGCATGTGCGAACAGGCAATGCACTTGAACCTCGTTAGATTATCACTTCTAATATTGTTTTGCGAAAACATTTTGGCCGCTATCCTGTTGTAGAAAGATACTTGCAATCCCTTATACAACGACAATTAATCATCGTTAAATATAATTAGTGACTTTTATTTATTGACGCTAAAAAGTACTTTTAAAAATTGTCACTGAAAGTGTTAGTAAGAAAGTCACTAAAAATATTTAGCGACTATTAATTGACGTCATATAAGGGGTTGTGATATCTTCTTACAACTCGTGTAGCAGCAAAAAATTTTCCTACCAATCATTGTACCCCTCATTTCCATAACCATCTTCCCACGACCTAAAATTCCCTCGCCCTCTCTCTCGTACATGCAAATCCCGGCCACCACCTCTCCTGTGACACCGTCAATTACTACACGACAATTTCTCTCATCGAACCTCTTCATCCCCTTGATTATTTGTGTAGGAATCAAGCCATGGCTTTACATCCCTTCGGCAGATTACCTCCCGTCGGCGAATTATTACAAGTCCATTAAGTAAATTACAACATTCCATACAAAAGTTATGCCGGTTGTGCATGAGAAAGCAACCACGATGGTTGCAAAGGTGACAGTTGAGCCGGAGAAGAATGGGGTTCGTCGAGAGAGAAAATTGAACGAGTCAGGAGAAAAAAGTATAAATAGTCGCAGCTTGCAGCTTGCAGCTTGCAGCAACACTACCCTCATACAAAAGTTTGTGCATGCTGCAAGTGATATCATTTGGTATTTCTCCTTCCCACTGCCCCCCTTTGTGAGTATTTTTAATTAACTTAAATAAACAAGTCCTGAAAACACTAAGGCATTAACTGAAGGCGTCGACACTGGTACAAATCAGGGTTGATCATAGATGGTAGTCGTTGTAGGATTATCTATCGATAGCTTAAGATGAGTATGGGGTGAGTGCAGTGGTGGAGAGATTTGGCAATGAAGAGCCATAATGATCGACAATCAAGTCGCGCAACATTAGAACTACAATGTGCTTCTCAATACTTGTATGCTTGTGTAGATCAAAAACGTTGATCAAATAGGGGTTAAAAACATTAGTAGTTTGGATCCGGGAATCATGTAAAACTAATGAAAGGCTCCATGATTTTGGGCTTTTTCAAGAAAGTAAAGGGGAGGAGTTCTTGAGGCCAAACGTGTGGAGACAATAATGACGTGATACGGCTATTACGTATTACAAAAATGTGAAACCTTAAGTATATTACTTGAGATCGTACGTATGTGACAGTGAGGTTGATACCATTATTTTCACTCTCCATAACCCCTGGAGTTGATGCAGTCATAGGTAATAGGCAACTTGCACATATCTTCAACTAAAGGAATATACTTTATGCTCAAAAATTTCATTATTGCATTGAACTATTCTATTTTGAACCCCAAGGCGTGATGGAGTGGTGAGATATGACCTCGAAGTCTTGAGTTTGAATTCTCATACCGAAAGGTCATATAAATTATAGTTATGATTATTTTAAAAAACATTAGTCAATTTTGCGGATTTCAATTTTTCCTATTTGAAATTCAGTTTCAATTTTTTTTAACAAAAGTATGAAAAGCTCATTGACTTTGGTAATTATGTTTTGATTTGGATTAACCGATTAAAGATACCTCGACATATGAGAGTTTTGCTTATTAACATGCCAACAAACCAAAATATTATTTTCTTATCTCGATGTGTGGCAAAATATTGGGGAATAATTGTGGTGAGTTCTTCTGTATAAGTGTACGGAAGGTCACTTAGGATATAAAAAACGCAACAAAAATGTTAGGATGGTGAATTTGCAAAATACATATATACTTCAAAAAAATGGAATTATTAAATTCTATCCAACTTAACTCAATATGCACCGATGATAAATTTTTTGCGCTATTAATTAGCTTGAAAGTTGTGCCACTAAATTCTATCGCATATATATAACGACGTTTATTATTTTGTAAAGTGAATTTATATTTCCAATCGACTTTGTTAATTACGTCTACGACAACATCCGATTAAAGAAACATAAATAAAAATTAGTAACATGTGCATAAATATTTGATATCATTGCATGGTGCAGTCTATATAATGTGACCTAATATACTAAATTTATTACAATGAAACATCAAAAAGAAGAAGAGAAAAAAAGTACATACAGAGATAAGAGGAAAACCTATCACCTAGCGACCTTCGTATTTGAGATCCGAGAAAAACCCGATAAAAGGTAGCCCTTGACTCTCTTTTTCCACTCTATGTCCCTCTCTCCCTCTTGCACTTTCTTTTTCCTCCTTTTTTTGTTGCTTCTTTCTTTTTTCTCCTCTTAAGCTTTCTCTTTTTTTTTTTTTAGTTCTCCAAGAAAGTGTCCTTTTTCTTTTTCTCCTTCCTTTTCTTCTTTTCTGATCCCTCCTTTTTAAGTGTTGCCAAAGACTCCAAAACTTGTGCACCACTTTATAGATAATTATCACATGCTAACACATGTGATAATCTTGAGTTCTATCAAATTTAGTAGATATTATCTCTTTAATTCTCTTGGAATATTTCTAAAAGTCTTTCATTTTATCCCAAATATTCCAGTCCAATCGCAATGTTAGTGGACTTTTGAACATATGGTCCCACTTGAAAAGCTGAATATTTGGGCTTACTTTAACAAAAGCTCCTAATAAAAATATTGGATTTGCTTGTGAACCCAATATTCTTCAATATTAGACACTATTTTTGTCAAAATTCTGGCTCCAACACGCGCTACGCGCACACACATACAACAACATAGAATCACTCACACAGACCCATACACATAATCACACACCTCCACTCTCTCTCTCTCTCTCTCTCTCTCTCTCTCTCTCTCAGACTCACGCGCGCGCGAGGGCGCACGCAAAAGGAAATCATGAGCACAATTGCACAAATTGAGAATGAAATGAGGGCATGAATATTAGAACCCTAAAATTGTGTGTGATTTAATTGGACTTTTACTCTAGGAAATTTTCATGGTTGCTTAAGAGTCGTGAATTTTTTTACGTCGACGGTTTTCTCATTGTGGCGGTCTTCGGGTGATAGTGGCGGTCTTTCGATAATATGGTGGCTTTAATTGGTAGCCGGTATATCCACAAAATCAAACCCTAGACATATGTCATCAGGATAAAAAATAAAAAATTCTATTTGGTTTGCTAGGGTGTTGATCAACAAACATGTGATACATTGAAGTAGTTGGTCAATGAACGTTTGAATAAGACCATCGGACTAAAATACTCTCACTAACCCTGCCATGAAAAGCCATAGAGGTAAGTTTTGTCAATTAAGGATTTTATGCTTTTAATTTACTGGCCTGACTCCAAAATAAATCTAGTCGCATCGTAACAACATCCAGGGCAACTAGTGTGGGTGTGATTATAAATATATGGAAGGCAACGAGTACAATGTTCTTCAAAGTAGTAAGGTGTCAGTGTAACTAATGTGACTCAATGGTAATGTTACTCCATTATTATGATATATAAAAGCCTTGAGTTCAAAACAAAATTGCATTTCAAATGAGAATTGGATTTCGAATTCAAGTTCTTTTCGTTAGTTTGAGGCAAAAGAGAATCCAAATCATGACTTTTATTCGGTGTTTGGAAAAATAGATAAAATGAAAAGGTAATAACTTTTTAGATTTAAGGGAAACTTTATTTTGGTGAAATCCTTTACATGCATTGGTCGCAACACATGGTGGTGCAGTCATGTTCGAGTTGTAATCGTGGTGCAAGCGGTGGTGTATCGAAATTGAAGGTAGAAGTGGCGAGAGTGGTGGTGGTCCCCGCGGAAGTCACAAGTGGTTAATGTTGATGACAATAGTGTTGGCGGATGCAGCAGCGACAATGGTGTTGGTGGCAATGACAGCAATCTTGGTGGCAGTGAGGGCGGGGGTGGTGATACAACACTGGTTCTAAACAGGGGCGGATCCAGGAAGTTCAACCGGGGGGGACCAAAAGTCATAAAAAAAATTGACGCCTAACATAAAAGAATTCGCGTTACGATTGAATACGTTAAATGTAAAATAAATTTTTGATTATGGATCTACTACCAGAAATTATCTCATAAAACGGGCTTTCTAGAGACCCCCATTTGCTCAATTTGACTAATAATCATATAATATCACTATTTATAGTGATTTATTTAACTTGATAAAGTTAGTCAACAACAAACTATTAATCTTGGATGAATTAAACTTAACTCTTATTGTATATATGTATTACTAGTGCGATTACCGATTGTATGATGACAATAGTCATGTATAACATATTATAAGAATTTAAACTAAAAAAGAAAAAAAAATAACTAACCTTGATCTATTAGTGTTTTCTTTATAATATGGTGATTTATAATTTGAAAAAATGAAGATGGACAAAAGAACGAAGAAGATAAAGACTACAACGGCCGGCGGCACAAAAAAGTAAATAACATAACAAAATGAAACTCTAATACATTCATTTATAATATATTGACATTTTAGTAAATATTTCAAACATATTTATCTATTGTTTAAGACAGCAAAAAAAAATTTCTCAAACTATAGGGTGGGGGGGGGGTGGGGTTGGGGGGGGGGGGTGCCATGGCCCCCCCTGGTCATGCTTGGGCTCCGCCCCTAGTTCTAAAGGCAATGCCAGTAATAGTAGTGGCAACAACATCAACGGTTATGATAACGGTGATGTGGCTGCAATTGACATGGCAATCTAGTAGTGATGATAATGATAATAGGGTAAATTACATTAAAACCCCCTGAGGTTTTACATAATTACACTCAACTACCGCTATCTTTAAAAATTACACTCCGCCCCCTGAGGTTTGTACCCGCGTTACACACAACTACACAGATTTAACGGGCCATCCAACTCCGTGAGGAGATTCCCTGACACACTCTTTTATGCAATTTTCATACCCAAAATACCCTCCATTTGTCCTTTACCCCCTTGTGTGATCTTCTTGTAATGTGGGTTTTTACATAATTTCAGCCAACCCAACTCCACAGCAGCTTCTTCCCTTCCTCCACCTTCTGCTCATGCCCTTTTATCCCTAAAGTAAAATCAGACCCATCAATTTAAGGGGTAACAATGTCTTGGTCAGAAAGTAATGAAGAGTGGTTGGATCTAAGGTTTAGGTACAAGAATTGTTGGTGTAGAAAGAGGGCAAACTTGAGGATTGTTGAATCTGATGAGAAGCCAAGTAAAGGTAAGTTGTTCTTCTCTTGTGCAAGTGGTGGATGTAAAATGTTCACTTGGTGCACACCTGATAGAGCAACAATGAAGCCAAGTGGAAGGTTAATGAAATGTTCATCTGAGTTTTCTGAAGAGATTCAAAGGCCCGAGATCAATGAAGAGGCAAAGATGCACTCTTTTGATGGAAATGGAGTTGTAACCGGTCAAAAATTACAGTTGATTGAAGCTAATCAGGCAATGCTGAAGTTGTTGGTTATTTCTTCTCTAATTTCCTCATGGATGTGTATTATGGTGATGTTTTTTGTTGTCCGCAAATGAGGAAGTTGGGTGTGTGTTTATGTACTGCAAGTAATGTGGGCTTGATTTTCCTTTCCAGAGCTCTTTTGTAATATTTTGTAATGACTTTGTATGAAGAAGGTGAATGAATGTGATGTTCTAGGGTTTTCTCTGTATGGCCTTCTCTGATCTTTTTCGTAATGGGAGCTCAGTGTAATTAATGCAAACCTCATGGGAGTTCTGTGTAATTTGAAAAGTAACTATTTTTGCGCATGACATGCTGTGGATGAATATGATGCATGAATTGTTGAATTGGAGTGACCTTTCTGAAAAATAGCAAATCAGGACATGATCAACATATTGCAACTAGTGAACAAACAAACTGCTGAATTGTTGCTCTATCAGGGTATCACCAAATCATGTGAACAAACAAACTGCTGAATTGTTGAATTGGAGTGACCCTGCTCAAAACTAGTGAACAAACAAACTGCTGAATCATGCCAGGGTATCACCAACATATTGCAACCAACTCCATAAACAAAATGCACCACCACATCAGTATGCACCAACACAGTGCAACCCACTGCTGTATTGCAACACACTGCTACATAAACTAAATGCAACAGACCAAATGAAGACAACCAAGTGCAGTCACAAGGTATTCACAATTTCTTCATTCAGCTGTATTCAAACCAACCCCATAAACAAAATGCACCACCACAGCAGTATGCACCAACACAGTGCAACCCACTGATGCATAAACTAAATGCAACAGACCAAATGAAGACAACCAAGTGCAACAAATCAAATACACAAACATATTGCACCAAACTACAGTGTGCACACAAACTAATTGGTAAATTACAAAAAGCACTGAGATTTAATACAACCATGGTTTCATTATCCAAAAATAGACAGTTTACATCATCCCCAAGATCTAAGCTTACATAATCCAAACTTGTGCATGTGTTGACTGTAACCTAAACTTTACAAAGTGTACACATTGTCTGTCACATATTTGAGACCTAAAGCTAACATATTCCTTGGACTTCAACTTCAAAAACTTGTATGCAGTCACAAGGTATTCACAATTTCTTCATTCAGCTTCGCAAAATAATCTTCACAATATCTTCAGTTAGCTTCACAAAATAATCTTCAATCTATCTTCAACTAGCTTCACAAAATAATCATCATTCACAGCTTCACAAAATAATCTTCAATCTGTCTTCAACTAGCTTCACAAAAGAATCTTCATTCACAGCTTCACAAAAGTCATTTCATATCTACAAATACCCTTACCCTTCTCTGCAGCTTCAAGGCTGTGACTCCTGGGTTTGAGCCACCACCTCAGGTCCTCCCTGTTAAAAAAAAACAGATTGGGAAAACTTGAGGAAAAAAACAATAAGTTAAAGTCTGAAAAACAAGTAAAAGAAATCAGTGGTTACCTGCTCATTCATGCTAACTTGGCTGCACCCAATCTGACTACACCCAGCTTCACTGCCTCTGCCTTGACTGCCCCTACCTTGACTGCCCCTACCTTGCCTCCCCCCCTCACTGGTCTTGCAACATTGGCATTTCTATTGCTTCCCACTGGTGCCCGTTGGCAGGTCCTTTTATTATGCCCAAATTGCTTACAATTTCCACACTTCAGAGTGCATGACCTTTTTCCTTCCCTAGCAGGTTCATCTGCTGCCCTCTTCCTTTCCTTTCTTGGTCTTCCAGGCAACCTCCTAAAAGGGGGAGGTTGCAAAGGATCCCCTGGAGCTGGCCCCCAGTGGGTCTCATCATGCAGTGGGTGCATAACATGACCATAAGCTTTCAAATAAGTATCCCTGCTGTAGCACCTATCCACAAACTCAACCACATTCAATCTCCTGGTGTTGATGCATGCTGCTGCATGCTTGCAAGGTATGCCTGTAAGATCCCAAACCCTACAACAACAACTTCTCCTCACTAAGTTCACAACATGCACCTTCCCAAGGTCAGATACCTCAAACTCTGTACCCCCAGAACCCATGACTATTTTACAGCACCTAGATTCAGCAACTGCCAGTTTGCATTTTTTCATTATCCTTGGAGTTACTACTTCTTCCCAAGAAGCAGCCTTTTCAAACCTTTCATGTACCTTTACCATCAGCCTAGTTCTAATGTGATCAATCATGGATAGCACAGGTTTTCCCCTCAATTTCCCTAGCCAGTTGTTGAAGGACTCCACCACATTACTGGTTACCTGGTCATTCTTAACAGCAGGGTCAAATGTATACCTAGCCCAGCTCTCTACTTTATGACCTTTTAACCACTCAGCTGCTTCTGGTGACAAGTCTTCCATCTGTCTCATAGCTAGCTTAAAGTCATCCACATTGTATGCCTTGGCAGCAGACCAAAAATAGCTTTTAAGCTTCATGCCAGTGTATCTAGACCTAAAATTGCAGAAAAGATGCCTACAACACCTTCTATGAGTTGCATGTGGTATAATGTCTGCTAGGGCAATCTCAATACCCTTTTGTCCATCAGACATGATCACCCATGGCTTTGGATCAGGACCATCACCTATGATGGTATAAAGGTGATGTAGGAAAAACCTCCAACTCTGTGTGTTCTCACTCTCAACAACAGCAAATCCCATAGGGAATAACCCATTATTCCCATCTAAGCCCACAGCAGACAATAATACACCTCCATAAGGCCCTTTAAGATGGCATCCATCAACTGCAAGAAATGGCCTACAACCATCCTTAAAGCCATTTTGCACAGCTGCAAATGAAAAGAACAGCCTATGGAAGTGAGGCAAATCCAGGTTAGGTTGAACTCTTTGAGTTTCAAGCTTGAACAAGCTCCCAGGGTTAGTCTTCATCACCTCATGCCCATACATCCACAGCTTCTTATATGACTCAGCATGAGACCCCTCAATCTTTTCTAGTGCCTTCTTTTTTGCCCTGTACAACTGCATTCTATGGGCCTCTACACCATAGTTTTCTAGCAAAAGCTCTTGCAGCCCATTTATGGTAATATCAGGATTTCCCCTAATGTGCCCAAGCAGCTTCTGTGCAATCCAAGTGGAATTGGCCTCCTTGTTAGAAATGCCCATTACACAAGAATGTTCAGGACCTAAGCTCTTGATTTTGTAAGTTTTCCCATCAGGAATAGGTGATGCAAATATCCTCCAACTACATCCAGGATTGCCACAATGGGCAGCAACCCTGTTCTTTTCATTCCTATCTCTGACAAGCTTAAACCCAGCCTGAATACAATAATCCCTCAGAGTATTCCTAAAATGATTGACATCTTCAAACAACAAACCCTTGTACAGTTCAATAGGTTCACCTGGCCTATGTTCAAATAGCTCTCCCCTCATATATTTGTCTACATTTACTGCTTCAACATCCAAGTTATCATCACTCTTGTACATAGGATTTTCATCTTCATCATCACAGTTGGACAACTCATGTTCACTTAATTGATCATCTTCTGTCACAGGCTCTTCATCACTTGCCTCTTCATCAGTCTCACTTAATTCTTCCCTTAATTCCCAATCATTATCCTCAGAATCAGAATCATCACTAGTGTGGTGCAACTCCTCATCACTGCCATCTTCACTCTCACTCTCAGGTGCTCTACTAGTCCCAGGTCTACTGTCATTTCTAGCTGCCTCTACATTTGGTTCTGGATAACTAACTACTGTAGGTTCTACCCCAACAGTTTCTAAGAACACATGAATCTCCTCTGAATTCTCATACAGCACAAACATGTCAAGTAAGGACCTATCAGATGTTATTTCTTCCCTGACATGAGTTCCAGGCAAAGTATAGTATAGGGCAATAACTATACCTAAACTAGAGGGGAGGTCTTTCAACATAAGATCATTTACATCGGTAAGCAGATCCATATAGTTGTATCTGTCAGGATCCACATCAACTATGCTATCAACAATGTTACAGTAGTGGACCCTCAGTTCATACATCCTTTCAGTGCCCATTCTGTAGTACAAGGAAAAATAATTAGGGGGTTAAATTAGGGCTACAATTAGGGCATTCAATTTAGGGTTCATCAGCTGGGGTTAAGTGAATTAGGATATTCAATTAGGGTTCAATTTGTTCAATTAGAGTTCAATGGGTTCAATTAGGGTTCAATTTGTTCAATTAGAGTTCAATGGGTTCAATTAGGGTCCAATTTGTTCAATTAGGGTTCAATTAGGGTCTAATTTGTTCAATTAGGGTTCAATTAGAGTTCAATTGGTTCAATTAGGTTTCTATTTGTTCAATTAGGGTCCAATTAGGGTTCAATTAGAGTTCAATTGGTTCAATTAGGGTCATTTTGTTAAATTAAGGTTCATTTAGGGTTCAATTGGTTCAATTAGGGTTCAATTGGTTACATTACGGTTCAATTATGGTTCAATTAGGGTTCAATTAGGGTTCAATTTGTTCAATTACGGTCCAATTAGGGTTCAATTGGTTCAGTTAGGGTTCAATTGGTTACATTACAGTTCAATTATGGTTCAATTAGAGTTCAATTGGTTCACTTACGATCCAATTAGGGTTCAATTGGTTACATTCCGGTTCAATTAGGGTTCAATTGGTTACATTACGGTACAATTATGGTTCAATTAGAGTTCATTTGGTTCAATTACGGTCCAATTAGGGTTCAAAATGTGTCTACGTGAATTAGGGCCTAAATCGGGGTCCAATTACGGGTTACATTATGCTATCAACTACGGAAATCATGCAAAAGAAGAAAGATCAGAAATGGGAAATAACGAGAAAAACGTGAAAGACATGAAGGAGTTAGGAAAACATACCTACCTTCAAGCAGATTCACCGGAAGTGGTTGTCGTCCCGCAGCACAGGTACACCGAAAATGTTGCGTCGTCCCGCAGCACAGGTTCACCGGAAGTGGTTGCGTCGTCCCGTAGCACAGGTACACCGAAATTGGTTGCCTCGTCTTTTTTATGAGATTAGGGTTGTGAAATGTTTGGCTCTGATTTATTTCTAGGCTTCCCTTCCCCCGATCGCACAGTGACCCCCTACCCACCTCCTTCTCTGCCAACTGTTTTTCCTCCTTCCCGAGAACAAGTTTCCCTCCAATTCCCAAGAACAGGTTTTCCCTCCAAAATCTCAAGAAAACCGTAGGAGGGTATTCATGTCTTTTTGCATTCCAACGTTAACACCGTAAGAGAAAAAGTTTTTTTTGAGCGGAGTGTAATTTTTAAAGATAGCGGTAGTTGAGTGTAATTATGTAAAACCTCAGGGGGTTTTAGTGTAATTTACCCATGATAATAATGATGGTGATAGTAGTAATGCCTATAGTTACGGCCATTGTGGTCGAGGCGAAGCGAGGGGTGAATTCCTGTGAACTAAAATAGAGTAATACTTATTTTTAGGCTAAATAAATTCTCATTTGATAAAATTCGACCTTTTTCTCCATCAAATTTTACATTAAAGAAACAAATTCCCTCCTATCCGATGAAATAATTTTTCTTAATTTTTTATTTTAAATAAAATTAAATATTTAAAAAAGGGGGGTGGCGGCGGCAATGTCAGTAACCACATTTTTGCCAGCGCGCACTCCTGAGCTGCTCCCACTCCGTGGCCTACAACTCCATGTGGCCCCATCTCCCTCTCTCCACGTTCCTCTAATCCCCCCAAAATAATAGCGCCCCTTAAAAATTCCTCCCATTAAACTCCAAAAATCCACCCTTTTTCTAGGGTTTCCATTTCCCCCAATTAGCATCCCACCCCTTCTATGGAGATCAAGGTACGTCGTCTGCTCCGAATTCGCCTTTCCAATTCGTGACTACATCCGTGCAGTTGAGCTCTATTTTGGAATTCCGATCGAAACGCAATTGATCTTTTTGAGATTTTGCTTTCTTCTAGATTTGAGCTGGAATGATGGTTGCTCGTTCTCGATCTTGATCTGAGGAATTGTCTTCCTGGTGGGGATGGAATCTGTGGAAGATAATGAAGAAAGTGTCGCTAATAGTAATGGGTCTCATCGCGTTGAATCGATTGACAGCAAGTTAGAGAAGTCGCCTCTCACGAAGGGGCAGTCGCCGGTAGGAGGGTCACCGTCGACGGCGAAAGGGTACGGGCTGAAGAAGTGGAGGCGGATTAAGCGGGAGGCTGTTGCTGACGGGGGTAGTAATGTAGACATTGGGAAAGTTTTGAAGAGGGGTTTGTCGAATCCTCAGTCGGGTTCGAGCAGAGCCAATCTTGAGATGAAGCAGAAGAGCGAAGGGTCGGTTTCATCCACCAATGCGCTCCTGAAGAGTCGGGGCGCTGTTGCAGATGGTGGTTTTGCGATGCAGGGTGATATTGGGTTGGTGGGTGGACTTAATTTTGCAGCCGATACGGATTCAGAGAACAGTGAGGATCGTAGTAGCAAGTCGTCTACGGCGGCTAGTGCTCCGAGGACGAGGTATGAGATTCCTGCGGGCGATAAGAACAGGACGAGGAATCTGAGTGGGAAGGGCTTAGGGAGTCCGGTTCAACGGGGTCAGCAGGGCAAGGGGAGGATCGAGACCAGTAAGAAGCATAGAGGAGAGCGGGTCAAAATCGAGAAGGAAAACTCTCATTCCAGCATGGAATCTGACTCTAGGAGCTCTAACTTTGTCTTTATGCAGGGCAATAACTCTGTGACCAGTAACGGGAGGCAAAGTAGAAGGTCTGCTACTTATGATGGAGAAAATAGTGACGATGCTCAGGGTGGTGAACAACATTTCGACGAGCAACATCTACCTGGTTTCAGGAAAAATGGGGCAGAATTTGAAGATGTCTCACCAGAAGACCTAGCTGCTGAGCCGTCCTGGGAGATTAAAGAAGAAGAATGTGAAAACCATGGGTCATCAGCTGGTCGCGATCCTCTGGTTGAGTCTATCATCACACTCCAGTCTGCACAGGAGGCACTTGAAAAAGGTGGTTGTACCCTTCTGCATTGCCCATATTATAGTTATTCTTGCGTTCTGTTTACTTATGCATTCTCTGTGCATTGCGTTTCTATACATACAATTGGATTTGTCATTGCAGGATACCTTACAGAATGCATATTCATCTTAGACTTGACATCTCTTAAATATGTTAACACAACAGCATTTCTAAGTTGTCTTTGAGATTGTTGAAGTCCATTATACCTATGCAAGAAGCAGGCAAAAGTTAATTTTTGAGTTGGGTTGAAAGTTGGAAATCATAGAGTCATGATGTTCTTATGCATATTGACATATGAAAATCATGTTAAGATGAAAAAATTATGTTGGAGGCAGCACTTTGGATCCACAGTGGAGACTTAGCCCCTTTTCCCAGTCCCGCTACCCCCACCCCCTTGCACGTGTGCGCGGGGTGGAGAGGGAGGATGCTTAAACAAAACATTAATTATTAATTGTTTTGTATGCATCTTATTCGTGTTTTAAATTCTATGGGGTAGTCCTATCTTCTCCCTTGGCAAATTTTTTACCGTTTGAGAAAAGAGATGAAACCAAAAACTCCAATCTCAGGGAACAGTGAAGGAAAAACAAAGCATCATTGATGTGCTTTTTGTTGGACTTTTATATGGTAAACAATGTTATTGTCCTATAGGGCATGGATGGACAGGAGACGGGACCAGGATGACACTAAGACACAAACGTTGACACTAAAAATAGTAAACTAATGTATATGGACATTAGGTATATCGAAAATTGATGGGTGATGTTCGTTTGCATATATTTTGATATCTCTTGTCGATGTATATGTTTTTGTATGTATCTAGCTACTGTGTGTATATATCCGTGTGTGTGAGAGGTTCTCTCAGCTCGACATGTATCAAATTTGGGATGCGCTAAGAGTGGCATATGGCACTCCTCTTTCCCTGACACGTGTCTTCTTTCAACCCAAGTCAACATCTCATTCTGCAATTTACTTTTTGCCTTTAATTGCAATTTGAAATTCCCATTCTTTCCCTTTAAATGCATTCCTAGATATTCCTAATAAGCTGAACTTTGTAGTAACTTACAAAGGGTTTCGTATAACAGCATATGCTTATTTTTTAAATGACGAAACCAACAATGAAATACCTTAAAGTGTTCCAACAATGAGTGCAATTTTTTTCCATGTGGATTTTTTAACTATTCATTCTTCTTAGTTTTCTGGATTGGCACCTCTTAGCTGTGTCACTTTGTAGCTTAGTTCCACGAAGCGCGTGTGGTAGCGTGAGTGGGGGCTCACTAGGACATTGGGTTTTGGGGTGGGAGTGGGTTCCAGGGCGGGAGCGTCACTAGAGTTGGAGAAATCCTGGAACTAAGCTCTGAGACAGGTCCTGGAAATGCGCGATCTTTTCAAAGAGAGACAAAATTAGGTACAGATTGCTTATCATACTCGCAGCCTCCATGATTAGCCTCTAAGGCTATCCCTTCACAGCTCCAATTTTTCAAACCCTATTCTATAATAGACATGTACAATATGAAATTCTGTAGAATAATGTTTTGCAATATTGGAGCAGCCAATGCCTTCTCAAATCTTCTGATTCATTTTGACCAGATAAAAACTCAAGTTACTGAAATGTGCTACAGCATGGAGAAATTTTTTAGCAGAGGAATAATTCAATGCCATGAACGAGACATAAAACGTTTTATTAAATCCAAATTATTGCCAAGTGTAAGGGGATTGCCAAGGGCCTAAGCCCCCCCGTTTTTCTTTGAATTCCTCTTCGCTGTCAAGCTCTATCTGCCGGATCAATGCGTCGTTGAACAAGCCATGTATATCTTAAGCAGTTCGCTAAAACAGCGGCACAGATCTGGGTTTTAAGTACCAGGGTCACAACTGTAGAATGACACAGCTTGTTGGTAGTACTAGCGAACAGGAAAAAGACCTGTAAGAAAATGAATCTGGCGATTCTGGCGATCTCCGTGCTGAGGTGAGGACCAGAGATATGTGGAACACTTAGTAAAGTGTCCCAAGTGGGCCATGGATCAGCTCCTTATGTATCTTTGCTTCGTGTATTTTGTTTAGAAGTGAAGCACATGTATATGAAAAGCATATCCGATTTAAAGCATAGCTCTTATTGTGCCATATAATCAAGTTATAACCGTCCTTGTATATAACAAGAATTCATTGCCTGGTTATGTAATACATGATATGTTTTTGCTTTTTGCATATTGTTGTGTTTGCTTTTTCATATTATAGCATTGTAACAACAATTAGTACTGCCAGTGAAATTACCCGAGGATTTTGTGTGTGTGTGTGTGGGGTGGGTATTTGGGGCAATACTTGTAGATTTTTGAAAAAAAATGGTCTGTAAGAGTGATGGCGATGGTTTGTGAATGGCTGAAGCAGAGGACTGAGGAGATAAAAGCAGAAATCATATTACAGGAAAGCAGGAGAGAGAACACTTTAGACCTAAAGTATTCTTTGGGCTATTCCTGTTGAATATCAAATTCAAATACTGTGAGCAAGTTGACTCACTTCATGTGATGTAAAGAGTTGCTTTGCTGTTACGGCCTCTGACCTGGAGGTCACGGGTTCGAAACATGGAAACAGTCTTCAACACATTTGTTGTATGAGGTTTCGTAAATTAACCCTCCTTAGATCCCGCAGTGGTAGAAGCTTGTATCAATCCATAGTCGGGTAGCTTTTTGATCCACTCTTGACATGATAATGACCCGTTGATGGTATGTGCAGATTCCTTTAAAAGGTCCTGTTTATTGTGGTGCTTATAGAAAATGGCCACCTTCTTGAAATGTTTGAAAAGATGTATCGTAATACTACAGATAATTCTTCTTCTTTAGTAGTCCTTGCGTGCTGCAAATGCATGCATTCTCCTCCTTTTTTCCTTCTCTTGACTTGGTGTATGTGTGCCTTTTATTCCTTTATTCTTTCATCTGTATTTATGTGTTATGTTCCCTGTAGTGAGAGTCGTCTTAGTAATTGGAATTGTTTGTATTTTGCAGAAGTTGAGAAACTGAAGGAAATTGGAAAAGAAGATGTGCTCTTTGATGAGTCAGTGCAGGCTAGCGGTTTACCTTCAGAAGCTGATCTTAAAGTCCACGAATCAAGCTCATCTTTTCAGTTGCGATCTGGTGAGACTGAACAAGATTCCTCTCATTACCTAGAAACCCAGTTGATTAGCTTAAAGCAGAATATCAGTACATTGGAAAACCAGCTTGAAGAAGCAAGGGCAATGCTGGAAGTAAAGGAAGCGAAGGTTAGTAAACTTGAAGACAAGTTAAATACAGGGGAAACCATAGAGTTGCGACAACGAAAATGTATAGAGATGGAAACTGAGCTTGAAGGTCTCTTCAAGCAAAAGATTGAAGCTGAGATCGAGTATTTGGCGATATCTGAAACAATCCAGAAGTGGAGTACAGTCCTGGAAGGACAAAAAGCTCTACGTTCAGAGCAAGCCCATACTCTTATCAAGCTTGAAGATGCAGAAAGCCACGCTACCATGCTCAAGATACAAGCGGAGAAACTTGAAGCGTATTGTGGAGATATTGCACGGACTGATGAGGTTTTGAAGCTGCAGAAGAGGGCATGTAAGTTGACATCGTGTTTCTTTATACAGGTAATATTGCTGATCGCAGTCCTTGGTCTGTTTGTGTTGCAGTTGTCACCCCATTATGGAGGGGTTGTACCAACCTAGTTTTGAGATCAGAGAGCACATCTTTGTATTGTTTCCATGTCCAGTACATGTTCTGTATGTTACTCGAGCGTTCTTCAGAAGTTAGTAGATAGATCAGATGCCGAATTTCATCTCTTGTCGATTTTAAATTCGTCAAATGTGAATTTTGTAGTGTCCAGTTAAAGCATATACTATTTTCAATACTAGAAGATGAATAGAACTTTTGTGCATTAGATGTTGATTGCGGTACATCTTTTGAGCCTATACCCTCTTGCTTTTTTTTTTTTATCAAGTAGAAATGCATTTCATGGAAAAATTAAGACAGCTCTTTAGTTACACCAAGCCGAGCTCTTTTTTTCCCCCTTTTTTCTTTTCTTTTTCACCTTTGCTTGCTCCTGTCGGACTTGTAATGCCCCGTGCTAGATTGGCGTATTGTTGGGCCGAGCTGGATTTGAACCAGCGTAGACATATTGCTGACGAATTCACAGATGAACTACATTCTCGGATTTTGATATCTAACATGAGCTAATGCTTGTGGCTTTATCTTTTATGCATCAAGTATTCGTGATTGTACTGGCCATGGGGCGGCGACTTTGCAGGCCTGACTGTACAAGTATCAAAGTTGAAAGAAATTGAACCCGAAGGGGGAACAAATATGCACCTTTTTATGTCTGCCTTCGCAGTAGTCCCAACAATCTTCTTGATAGGCTGCTTGTACTTTCTACTTGCCCATTGCAACAAATTACCGAGATGAGTTATAATGAAGTTTGTCGCAGCAATTTCAGCACAAGGTATGTCATCCACAACAAGTAACAAGGCAAACAGAATGAATTAATCCAAACATTCGAAGTATTGCCCACTTTACTGGAAGCTGTAAAGAGAAAACTAGAACTCACTGCTTAAAAGAACTAGTATGTGGAAGAAGTTGCCTATCGAACAAATACTGCATTGTAGCATGTTCCCAATTGGTCGATTAAACACTTCATTACTCCTGCCTAATTTCACTCACCTAGTGAGATCAAAGTTTATTAGACATGTTACCACCCAACGATTTGCTGCGAGCGAACTCTTTATGATGTTCATATTGGCCAGGGAGCCAATATGAACATCGTAAAGCTCTAGCAAACCGTCGGAACAACCATCATCAACAAAGCTCTACGTGAAAATGATCGTTCATCGTTCGTTCCTCGTCTCTCTGCTTCTTGGTGGGCAATTGGCTAAGGGATTGTAGCAGAAAAAATCAACTTGGCTTCTTCAATTATGTATATATATATATTTTTTTGGTTTTGCTTGTTGGGAGATTTGGACCGGCCGAAATAGAAGCACCTTTGAGGGGACTACGCACGACATAGCACTCGGAATTGGCTTATTGAACTTCTTCACGTGTACAGCCTCAAGTATAAGCTATCTTTCCATGACCAGATTTGCATCGAGTCTATTGGTTTGCCTATATCAAGCCCTCCCATGAAATTAGGAAAATGGATCAAAGGGCAGCGCCCAGCTCGGATTAAGATAAAATGTGATGGCTCATCAATCTAGAATCTTAGCTCGAAGAATTTTTGCAAAGCGAACAGAGAATTCTTCTTGCTTTCTCGTATTATTACCAAGAAAAGTTCAACACTGTAGTTCAAGCTCAAGCTCTTAGCCTTAGCGATGCTCTGCTTTTATGTAAAGAGAAATCTATACCTGTTCAATTCATATTGAATGTGACTGTTGTGTGCTGGTTGATTCTATAAAAGGCAACATCTTGGTTTCGTGGCATATCAAATACCTCACCTGGGAGATTCATACTCTGCTTCCCAACTTTGCAAGCACTTCTCATACTTTCGCAAGTTGAGTATTTGTACCAAAAAAAACAAGTTGAGTACGTATGTATTATGTAGCAATAGAAAACCAAAGCAAAAAAGCCTACCAAAAACTCTCTCTCCAAAGTCTTCCCTTAAAAAAAATTCCAAAATCCACCAATTTATGGACCATTGTAGCAATAAGAGCGCGCATAAAACCTCTAGCAGATATTACCGGGGAACCATATTGAGATCAACAATGGAACCACATCCGGTCTTTTGCTCCTTCATGCGTTCGTGTTGCCAACACAAGACGCAATTCTCCACTGCCTTCCGCTTGCAGGAAGAACCTTTATCCGTTGTTCTCACACAGCCAGTGGACGAACTAGCAGCATTGGCACTGCACTTGTTAGCATTGATCTTAGCGTGTTGCAAACAATAGAGACTTCCGTCCTTTGCAAACCTGCTGCAGGGCGTTTTCTTCTTCGTTGTTTCCGCACAACGCGGACGAGAGGACTGGGCAAATATCAAACGTGCGGTGAGATTAGATCAATAATTTGATTACTAATGGAACAAATGACTGCTTATTTGATGACAATGAAATGAGAGATTCACAAGGCTTTATATATATATATATTTTAAAGTACCGACGAAACTTGCAACTGGTGGAGCCGATGCTAAGACATAATCTGTTGCAGCAGGACTTCTTTTAAGTATTTACTTTATCATATCTACGCGCGACAGAAAGAACTTGGGAGTAAAAATAACTATTGGGAAGTGAGCATTTGGCCCAGACGACTTTCACATCCCACAGGCTAGATCAATGCCATCACCACAGGGGAAAGAGTGCTGAAAGAGGATCAAGGTTTACTAGATTCTTACACTCGTGTACATGCCGTACTCCTAAGGCGTCTAAAGCATGAGGTACTCTAAAAACTTTTAAGGCGCAGTTTCGGATTTAGCCATATTTCTACTGAGAGTGATGGTGGTGCTGTATTGTGGTGGTACAGAACTACATATATTATAAGAGAATGACGAATACTACGTACCTCTTGGCTAGTGAATACCGCAGCAGGAGCCGTGGCGATGCACAAATCCGTTTGTTCCCTTGCCACAGGTGGTGCAGGATTGTTAGTTTCCGAACCAGGAGAACATAAACTGCCGCAGCCACCTTCTAAAGCAGATGACACCAGTACATCCGGAGGAGACTGGCAAAAAGTAAAAGTGTTAATAAGACGAGGATCTAGGAAGGTGGCTTGTTTTGGGGATATATTCATACCCAAAAAGAACACACACACACACTCAACTAATACGATTTTGAGACGGATGGTGGTGCTTGGAATTCGTTGTTGAAAATGTTGGGCGTGATGGATGTCCTTGTGAAGGATTGGATGGTACAGCTACATGTACAATCAAGAACTTTTAGGGTTCGTTTGACAAATTTTTTTTTTTGATTTTCAGTTTTTAAAGAGCAGTTTTTTAAAGAGCAGCTTAATTTTTTTTTTTTTATAAAAACAAGTGGGTGTTTGATAACCCTTTTTTTTTTTGAGATTTTTTTTTTTGGTGTTTGGTAACCCTTTTTATTTTGACTTTTTTTTTTTTGGTGGTTTGCGGTGGCGGTGGTGGGGTGTAGCGGTGGTGGTGGTGGTGGCCGGAGGTGGTTGGCGGTGGTCGCCGGCTGCCGGAGGTGGCTGCCGGCAGTCGCCGGCGTCCGGAGGTGGCAGCCGGCAGTCTCCGGCGGTGGTCACCGGCGGCCGGAGGTGGTCGCCGGCCGCCGGCGGTGGTCGCCTGAGGTGGCTGCCAGCGGTGGGAGGGTGGCGGTGGTGGTCTAAGAAAAAAAAACCAAAAGTGAAAAAAAAAACCAGTTTCTGGAGTTTTTTTTTTTACTCTTCAGTTTAAAAACTGGTTTTTAAATTGAAAAAAAAAATGGTTACCAAACGCTCCTTTTCAGTTTTTAAAAACTGAAAAAAAAAAGAGGAAATTTTTTTTGTCAAACCTAGCCTTAGACTAAGGTATTTTCGTCATAAAACGTGCCTTTTTTCATCCATTGTGTAATGGCATGTCAATTATGGAGTGAAAGTAGATGTAGTTTGCGATCAATAACCCAAAAATATGGAACCATCAGGTTACACATCGTTTGGACAAGGTGCAATCGCGCAATATAGTACTGTAGTAAGTTAGAATGCCGATATTAGCAGTTCAAAGTGTGTCAAGTGATATATGGTGCATGTAAGCTTTTCTTTACCATAAGTCGCATGTTATTTGTTGTTTCTTTTTCTCTATTTAGTTGTGTTAATAAACTTGTATAAGATGGGGAAACATTGTAGTAGTGCAATTTGTAACACATGTATGTTTGGTTCACAAATCTGTATAACTTTATCGTTAATTAGTATACACTGCACAAATTTTCTCTCGTAATTAAATCTTTCTGAGATCACGATCTCAAAAAATTTATATCATGAGAAACTATTATATATCTTGTAGACCGAAGTTGGTTCCTCAAAATTCTTTTTACTTGTTAAATAAAGGAAAAGATTGGGCAGCACCCGGGTTTCTCTAGGGTTGTAGGCTATTTCTCCTGCTACTCGGGTTCGTCTAGTTCAGAGAAGGAGAGGGTGAAACGATGGACATACCTGTTCACTCAGAGGCCGGTCCTGAGGATAAGTTGATGCCGCAGTGGGGAGGCTCAACCCCATTTTTTGCCTTGACACGGGTGGTGCTCGACTGTCCTTTGCTGGACCACGAGCATATAAACTTCCGCCACCGCCTACCGTGGATGACACCACTGGAGGAGACTGGTGAAGAACGGTGTAAGAAAGTAGGGTTTAAGGAAGGTGACGCGTTAGTTGGCCTACTTTTCATACGTACCTGTTTACTCCATAGAGGCCGGTCCTGAGGATAAGTGGATGCCGCGGCAGGAGTTAACAGACTCATCAGTTTTTCCCATGTCACCGGTGGTGCACCACTGTAAATTGCCAGACCAAGGGCATATAAACTGTCCATGCGACGACCCTGGTAATAAAAAAGGGGCGTAAAAGCAGGGTTTAGGAAGGTGGCGCCTTAGTCTGCCCATATTCATAGGCAAACATACACAAAAACACACACTGACACACACACAAACGCATTTATACAGAAACAGAGAGTACGATGAGGGGATGAGGTACCTGTTCACTCCATAGAGGCCGGTACTGAGGATAAGTGAGCACGGCAGCTGGAGGGGACGGGGCGTACAAGCCCTTATGGCCGTACGCTGCAGCAGGAGGAGGAAGGTAACCATAGCCTCCATCCAGAGGAGGAGACAGTTGAGAATAGACGGTCTTCTCAATGTTAGGGTTATGGCCTTGGTACGGCTTCACGTGGGGCTCAAGAAGGCTGTAATAGAAAGGGTGGTATTGAGGGCTGAGGTTAGCGGCCGGATAGCTCACCGGGACATGTGTGCAACCGCCGGTACAACCAGCGTACTCGTGGCGGTTGCAGTGGTGGTTGCCGGACGGGATCATGCCGTTCATCTGAATCCAAGAAAATCTTACGGAGGAGGCTACGGCGCGGCTGCTGTGAGAGAGAGGGAGAGAGAGTATATGGATAGGGTTGGATATGTAGGAGGAGAGGAAACCAGAAAAGCGAAGCAGAAATATATAGTAGCAAAGGTGGCTAAGAAAATTTTAATCTTTTGTTTTAGGAAAATAGTAGCTAAAATTAAGAAGGAAGATCTTTCTTGGATCCACGTCGTATCCTTCACCGTGAGTCAGATCTTCATATTAGCTAATAACTTGATATAAAAATTTCAATCTAACGCTAAGAGATATGATGTGGCGTGACTAACGGATAAGACGAGTGAATAATAAAACATTAATCTTCTATGTGAGTGAGGGAATTCGTCTCTGTTTCGTTAGATCATACACATCTGTCGCATCACGTCATATCTATCACCGGTATAATTATGCATTCTTTTTCTGGGTGGACTTTTATTTAATCTTACTTCCTTTTATCAGAAAGGAAGCTTCCAATTTTTGGATCTTGGGTTAAACTCTATTACCTAAATCTGGATTTCTTTCAAGTGGCAAAAACTAATTAGAAAAAGGATTCTGTTTTAGTACTGATTTTTTTTTCCACCCAATTTGCAAGAAAGGTCGACTATTTTAGTCATTAGTAGGGATTTTTGGCGACAACGAAGTGTGAAAAAATATTTGTATTTATGGCTGCAGACTTTAATTTTCTGTTTTCATTTTCTATTATCTTTAAATTTGAATTTTTGCTTAAAGTTGTTGCCTTATATAGATTAGTTTTGATGCTTTATACGGAGTATAAAATTTACCAATAATCTCTCGAGAAAAAAAGGTTCTATAAAAGGCAATTACACCATAAAGAAGGAAATATCATTCTATTTTTTGGGGGTAAAGCCACGTACCAGCTCACTTGTACTGTGCTGAGTCACAAGTGACCTTGCAAATGCTATCATCTTGAGTGATTATTATAGACATAGCAAGATTTGATTGTTTGGACATAGGCTTTTCTAATTTTTGCAATCGCATTTTACTCGGGAAAAAAAGACAGACACACAACTCTGGAGGATACAAAAATCTATAGCTGGTGATTGGTCAAATTATACAGTCAACTCACATCATGATCAATTAAGAGACCATAATACTAAAATGGGATAATTACAGGAATGTTCCTGAGGTTAGGGTAAAATTACACGCGTGTCAATTAGTTTAGACAAATAATTAATACTTATATCCGTTGACCGAATGGAAAATACAAATACATAACGGTTTGGAACGAAAAGACCAAATTACCCATCATCTAGGAACTTAAATTTTCAAATGTCATTCAGTTATCTTCCCCAGTTTCTTTCTTTCCTCCCTGCAACTCCAACAACCACCACCTCGACACCACCACGGAACCACCTCTGCATCATCACAACACCACCAACCATCTGCCACAAGTCCTTACCATCACCATTACCATCACCTCCACCACCACAATAATTACCAACAACCAACAAACCCAAAAACCACGGTTACCACCATCCACCAAAGCCAACACAACCACCACCACGATCTACCAAAATCAAAACCCACCACAACCAATTGCTAATACTAATTGAATATGAATTCTTAAAAATTAAATTTATAAATCAAATCTACAAAAAAATCTATCAGATTTCCTAGACATGCGACGGTTGTCACTGCCGGAATAGTTACAGCCATGTCACGGTTGGGTGGGGGCGTGGGGTGGAGGGTAAGGGGGAGGGGGAGGGGGAGGGGGAGGGGGAGGGGGGGGGGGGGCGTGGGGGCAGCAACATGATGGAGGAAGGAAAGGGGCAGCGATAGGGTGGGGGAATGGTGGGGGCAGAGCTGGGTGAGGGGCGGGGGGGATGGGCGACGGGGTGAAAAGAGGGTGGGGGCAGTGGACGAGGCGAGAGGAGGTGGGGTCGACGACAGGGTGAAGGGAGGGTGAGGGGCTGCGACGAGGTGGGGGGAAGGGGGCCAGCGGCGGGGTAGGGGGCAGCGGTGATGGGGTGAGATGAGGGTAGGATCGGTGACAAGTGAGGGGAAGGTGGGGGCAGCGACCGGGGTGAGAGGAGGTGGAGGTGACGACAGGGTGGGAGGAGACGAGTTTGGGGGGGGGGGGGGTAACGACGGGGTGAAGGTAGGGGGCAGCAGCGGGGTAGGGGAGTAGGACTTTATCTTATGGCAAGAAAGAGAATGCTTGGTCGAAGGTCCGGTACAGCGAGTATAGATTTCACAATTTCAGAAGTCGGATTCGTTATAAGCCACCTTTCTCATCTCAGGTCTACTCTGTCATTAGGTGCATTTTGGTTGTTCATTCGAGTTGCACACAGAGAAAGAGAGAGAGTGTGACCGGGGGGAGTTGAATAGAAAGATTTAGTTTGAAAAAATTAGGATTTTTTTTATAGACAAAAAAAAATTAAGGTTTAATCAGTACTAAGTGTAGTATTGGTATTTTAAAAATACTTAACGAATGACATAATCAAAATGTACGATTTTTTAACGGACGAACGACGGAAGGACACGGCTGATATCTTTTAAAACTTAGTGTCCTTAACTGTAATTTTACCATAACCTCAAGGACACTGCTGTAATTATCCCTACTAAAATTGGTGTAAGCGAAGTAAAGATAAATATGTTAGAGAAAAACGTCCTTATGGTCCTTGAACTATACATGATTCGCCATCTTTATCTCAATAATTAATTTTTTCATCGCTATAATCCTTTTAACTTCTAACTTTTTGCCATACAAGTCTCTTTCTTTGTTTTCGTCAATATATTCTTTTCTTTTTTTTGTAACCCCGACAGCAGCGACACTAGTCATTTCTCCACCTCAAAAAAACAAAAGCTCCCTTAAGGTTCGAGAAGTATTGACAGGTTGCTCAATTAGTCCATGAACTAATTTCATACTTATGGTCTTTTAACATTACATCATTAACTAACTTCGTCCTTTTGAATCACTGCGTTTATAAAAGAAAAAAAAACAATATAACTCATCAAATAAGTCGTCACCATGACAACAATCTTTTAGTACTATAACGACCGATCTAGAAGATGGCTTTATTCTTACTACGCACCATCAACACCCTCTCTATAGGGGTGCAAGTGAGATCGAATTTTTATGAATTTAACCAATCCAACCCAAAAAATATGTTGACTTTCACCTAACAAAGTTCAAAAATAGGTCAGGATGGATTGATTCAATATTATACTAAGTTATTCTGGGCTTGGATTTATATCCATTCATAAAATTCGTATTTGATTGGTAATTCCATGAATAACAACCGCCAGCTCCACCTACTGTCCCACCGCCATCCGCTGCCACCACCTGCATCCACCAAAGACAACCGTCGGCACCTACATTGCCATCTGCTGGCGTCATCGGCCGCTGCTTCCACCACTGGCGTGCCACTACCTGCCACCGTCATCGGCCAGCCACCGCCACCGCCAGAGCTGCTGGTTGCAGCCAGCCCCAGCCCCGCGCCACCAGCAACCGCATTGTTGGTCGCCATTTTGGCAATCACTACCACCGGCCACCTGAAGCACTGATACATGCTGTCTTCCAATACGGTACAAGTAATTATAATTAATGATAAAGATGCTTATACCTGAATTAAAGCAAATCTAACTGTAAATCCCAGAGAGATTTTATACAGATGAGCTCCTCTCCCACCTCTCAAGTTCAGTGAAGGGACATCTGAAGAGGACAGCAAAAGGACTGCAACTACTAATCATGGTCTTCTTCATGCATTTACTACTACTTATATTACGACAACAAGAGGAATCACAAGGAAGCAGCAACGAAGAGAGGAGTACAATGCCCCGAATAACCACCTAAAAGGTTAAGATTAGCGAGCTTGTGCCTGATTGGAAGATCTGTACTCCAACATTCAAGTCCTGTATTTCGTTTCTTCTAGCAATCTCTCGTTTGATAAACCTGCAATGCAGCACCACTAGCATATGATGACCTGGGAAAGGCAGAGAGCTATCTTTTACTTGCACAAAAGTCCTCTGGTAGCACTGATTCTTAAAGAGAATGTTAAGCGTTTGAGTGAGACCTAGTAAATTTTCTCTTACCCTCATCTTTGTTCAGAGATAAAAACAAAGCAGGGGCAAGTATATCAACACTATGGTGCTCAGACCTAAACTGCCAATGCAATAATAATGATAAAAGTAACAAAGTTGGATTAACAAGGGAAAAAACTAATAAGCACGTGCTTGCAAATCTCTAACAAAGAAAAGAACATAGGCCAACTAGCAGAAGAAAAACAGAAGCCTAAATTTTAGAGGAAAGACACTATCAAACAGGCCTAAAGATTGTTCGAGTCCAGGATGTCACATTTAAATCCCTTTTTGTCATTTTCTTTCTGACTTTCTGGTTTTGATGTTGGCTAAGATATTGCCACAAACAAGATCTCTGTTACCACAGCATTTTCTAAAAATGACACAAACTCCAAGCACTCTAGCTCCCTTGTTTTTCTCACCTCGTGCTGCCCTTTTCACTCTCCTAGCTCAAACTCCCCGGAACCACAGAAACACAACCTACATTCCATCTGCACGACCACACTCATCGGAGGCACAAAAACTCGCCATAATAAGGCACCATAACCAATGCATGAACTCACTCACTCACCTTATACACCATTAACAACACAATTCTGAAAAACCACAAAACCATTCATACCACATACAAGAGCCACCCTAATTGGGCTCACACGTTCCTCCCATGTCCAAAAAAGCCAACATTTGGGTTTCCCACCATTCTCTTCAACTTTTTCATCTCAACAGTGAAAATCATTAAGAACCTATTAGAAAATAACCATGACGATGACAAAATGGGTCGTGGCCGCTGCATTTTTAATGATATTTGCAGCATCAACCAAGGCAATCAGACCCCTATTGCAACGGATGTTCATACAAAAAAAATCAGGAAAGGATTGAACACAGCTACCAAAGAGAGGAGAAAGGAAACAAAGAGCTAAATTACGGTGAGGGGAAGAGAAACAGAAACTAACGGGAAAAGAGAGAATATAGGAAGCTGCAATTAAGGGCCCTTTTGTCACTTGGCATGAAGTGTTTGTGGCAACAGTGTATTTGTTTATTACAAAATCGTCTAACTTAATATTTTTCATTTTAATTTTGTATAAGAAACACAGGAACACTAAGAACACCTTCCACGAAAAGACTCAAAAATACCCAACGCATCTACATGTTTAGAGAACTTTTAAGGAATTCAGTACATTCTAGGCCTTGAATGAGCACAAAACAATAAAAACCATAATGCAGTTAAAACACCTGGTTTTCATCCTCAGTTAGTCTGTTCCACAGAAGTCCAGTCTTCTTGCTGCAAAGGCTTCAAATAGGTTTGATGTTCAGCAAAGGAAATATTGTAATCCCTCCTATTTGATTTGGGTCGAGAAGGATCCCTAGCTGACAGCTGATATCTCTTCCGACTTCGGTGAGGAGGTGCAGTATAGGGATCACAACTCTGGGACATATGTAAATCCGTAGGAATATGATACAGGACACCATTCAGCCTCTCAGAACCCAAATTCACACTAACTAGATACCCAAAATCAAATTTTGCGTCAATAGTTCCTCTCACTTTACTGCCAGGCTCCAGATAGGAACTTTCTGTGACAAAACAAAGACAACTACCCTTTATTGCGCTCGAAATGTTAGTCACCATGCAATAGCATCTCAACAATATGCCACACAACAGGAGAAGGAAAAATACTAAGACGGAATGTTATGAGGTAAGGAAAGCCATATTAAGATGAATATCTTGTGACAGCCCACAAGATTTTTTCGTAACAAATAATAATTGTACTAGCAAACAGAAGACTATACAAGATGCAAACCATTAAACTTCACAGATACAATAAATTCAGTGAATGCAGTATTCGGCACAATCGTCATGTGAAAGTTTGAGCTCAAACAGCCAATTTAGGTTTACACATGTTTGGTGGTTTCCACTATGCCCCTAATGTGCCCGGACGTCTTTAAATCTTCAAAAATGTAAGAGTGACGTATATGTCTGTTAAACGTGTTGGACACATGTCTGAAGCATGCCCAACACCAGCACTCGGACCTCCAGAATCCAGAGATATTTGTTCTTCCATAGTCATCACATACCCTAGAGGCTGATCAAGTTCATCTAAACGGTGGATTAATAAGTCCTGGTATGAGTTAGTTTATATGATAGTCCCTTCCATCAATAATGTGTTTCAAAACTCTGTCCAAACACAGGGAAAACCCTAACATGTGGCAATTCTGGACAAGTCAGTTATAACAATGTAAGTCAAAGTAGGGGCCACCATTGGATTGTCAGATTTGAAATCTTTCTTGCGCAACTCTTTCCCTCGTGTATGCTCCATTTTCAAAAAGAAATGGCAAAATAACATGGACTAGTTGACTAGCATTGGATTGAGTAATTAATGAGGTTTAAAAGCTCAGTGTTAATAACAGCAATGTACTTCCGGTCCTCATCGTCAATAAGATCAAGGGGCTACGAAGATATGATTATTAATTACCTAGAAGCAACATAAGCATGGACATCAAAAGTCAATCAAATCTAATATGGTTGGCATCGTATTCAATTCAATGAACCGGAACGCATGGGCTGACCTGAAAATTGATTCATGGGAGCATCATCCTCAAGAACATGGAGGGGAGCTGATCCATTGACAGTACTACCTGGGGATTCTGTTGAACCAAATACAAGATCACTTATAATTTTCTTTGCCAAGAAATTTCCAAATTAACAAGTATTAATTAGGTCAGGTTTCAAGTACCAGCAGCATATATGGAAGGGACTTTTTTCCGGAAGTAATAAACCTGCTCAAAATGATAAAGCACCGACATATAGTACTTCCGTAAGACGAACGACGCACTTGTTATTGTAGATGGGAAATGGAAGACCAAAATGACTTCCTTCCATTTGCGATCTGTTAGAACCTGCGACAAGTTCATGAAGTAACGGATTATAATCCTATGCAAAAATGTCACGCCCAAGCGTAGAGCGACTTAACATTCTCAGTGAAAGGCGAACAAAAGGAGCAAATATATTCCTAAAAGGAGCAGCAATAAACATTTTCATCTTAAAGTGAACATGATAAGTCATAACCAAAAGATGTTAACAGATTTTGTGCCGTATGTGTACACAATCTATACAGATTCCCCTCATCATTCTCGTAGTTCAAGGAAATGCAAATGCATGCATCAATTTAGACCCATATATCCCAGCTGCCTCTATCCGAACAAGTTAGGGAGAAAACACATGAACCTGCAAAATAAAAATGATTGCAGCCAACTGTGGCAGAACAGGATACGCTCGTCTCTGACACTGCCCTTGCGTACCTTTAGAATGCCACCTCGAGACGTGACCTCCACAAAAAGGCGATGTAGATCTAAAGTCTTTCCCCCAATAGTAGGGACCCTGTTAGTAAAAAAGGATAAAGAAAAAATATCAATCAGATCCTTTCATTCTTCTCTCTTTTCCATGTAACCTCTCTTTTCAAATGCCCGTTTAAGCAGGTGAAACAGGTATCATTCAAAGCACAAAAGAGGTTTATAGAATCACAAGATCAAATCATTTCAATGTTCCTTCAATATGTACACCATTAGACCATTGCGACAACAATCTTTTTGAAGGGAACGTCTTAAGCATACTTCCCCTATTAACCGAAGTACAAGTTTCCCTACCAAGTGTGATGAGGGCACACCAGCACAGCTTCTTATATCTACTGGCCTTCTTGTATAAGCAACTGTTCCATAACCTTGCTCCAAACCATAACATTTAAGAAATTTCCCATACTACAGAGAAACAGAGATGCAAACAGCAAAAATAATGAGTAATGCTAGGCAACCCAAATTTTAGTCCCAAACGATGTGACTCATTATGATCCAAGCATATTAGAAAAAGTAAATCCAAACATCCTAAAATGCTTAAATTACACGAGGCACATCATTTCCATTTGGAGTTCAAATTAGGGGGAATTTGAAAATGCCTAGAATTACTGGAAAAAAAAATATCATAGTAAGCAGGTAATGCAGTCTAACGACTTCAAACAGCAAATTAACATTATCTTCCTACTAAATGACCAGAAAAAATGGTAAACCTTTTCTAGATATTAAAGAAAGTACCTGCACTCATAAGATGGATGACAGAGCAGCGGAGAAATAAGCACCCAAAAATAACCAGTCTGGGCCTAGTAAGATCTAACTCAGGCCAAACCCAAAACAGCGCAGAACCTAGTTAAAAAGGAACAGAATACTACAGATCTTTATCAATAATAATTTTTAATTAGTTGTTTGCATTCATAAGGAACTCATATGTCTTTGCTGCCAAGAAGCAAGCTACATGCTACTTGCAAGTTAATCTTCTGACAACCATGCAATTTTGTGCAGGTTGGGTGAAAACCTGCTAGTCTAGGACATCTCACAACATCTGTAGTTAAGCAATAGCATATCAAAGCTCGGACAAGAGCTCCACCTGCTATAGTAGTAATAAGCTGATGGTTTTCCTGCTATATCCACCCAATAGAAATGCAGTATTTTGTGCCTAGATACTATTCCTATAGCTATAATATATTGCATCATAGTTATTTGACTCAGATTATTCAAAAACTATATCATGTATAGACTGCCTTACTTTCCAGATCACCATGTTTGTAATTATGTGGTGTCATGAGCTTGGTTCAGTAGATGTTACATATGTTCAATTGTCCATAATTCATAGTATTCCATCAGAGTCTTGGTTCAGTAGTTGCTACATATGTTCATAATTCATAGTGTTCAATCACAGTTGAATACAAAAACTTGCCCTATTCAATGGTGTTTTAATCCAAGGCAACTACGTGGTCTTTGTGATATCAGCTATCATATAACGGATACTTGTATGTCCTTATTAGTCAGATTATGAAATGAGCATATAACCTAGATCATTTCCGGTTTGCATCAGAGAAGTTACAACTTGCATAAAACACATAGCAAGCAACCACTTTCTCACGTGATCCTTAACTAAGATATCCACCAGAAGATCATGGCACCGTATGGTAGGACGATACAACAGCACACACCAGTGTTATAATACCCGGTGTTACGTATCACAGCCAGCCATTAAGGTTCCAGTTACCTCCAAGCCCATCAGGAACCCCATCCAGCATAACATAACCCGGCTGACTGGCTCATGGATATTAATAGCTGTCATTAAAGACACGATTGTCTTGGTCAGGGTTATACATAACAAGATAACACATCGGTTCAAACTACCTAAAAACCCATGTATGACAGAAATTGGAAGCAAGATCAAAGAAAAAGGTACCTTTTGGATTTGCAGTAAGACAGGTAATTAAGCCACATGACTAAGAGCAGACCATAAACTTTTACTCCAGGCCATGATTAACACTAGAAAGATTATCTAAGAGACTAAGACTATCAACACCAGCCTTACCAACAAATGCCATAATGGCTGCCCCTGCTACAGATTAGTTGGTAAGTGGAAAATAGACAAAGAAAAGAGAATTTCTTATATGAAGTCATGATGCCATCTGGAGACAGATATACTTCTCTTCTATAAGATACTCTTTCCTGCTAAATATAACTTCCGTGCTCTTCCAAAAAAGTATCACCTACCAAGAAACCCTCACATCCTTGATGATAAAGGTCTGACATAAGATTCAGTTTAAATACCAACAGTTGATTCGTAAAATGGCGGTTATGTCTTTTCGTAAAGTTTTGTCGGTACATCACTGGCGAGTCATAAGTTTGTTTCATTGTATGATTGTCAATTAATGGCCATTGGCCTTAAGCTAATCATATTCAAACAATCAGGCAATTGACATAGACTGTTATGGTAAACAAATCATACTTGTTCAATAGTTGCGGTGTAGGGAGCATGGTAAAAAGTCCGTGAATTGTCTACATCACAGAGCCAAAGAAAAGAAGTTCATCAAAGATAAACGTAAGGCAATGGAGTTCAAGTTCAAATTTGACACTGATTAGGCATAATATTCCCTCCCCTTGCAATGACGGTTACGGCATTCAAGGTAATCACCCGAGATTTCTAGTAAGCAAAATAATAAATGCAATCCCCTAAGAAAGCAACCAATAGTTACCCTCAGCAGAGGTAAATCATATTTCCGCCAACTCTCCGGCAACAGAAAACATCCTTCAGTCATTGTTGTTATGTAAGTGGCTTCTAGAATGTACGTTTTTGTTAAGGCTACTATCATACAACAGAAACAACAATAAATAGGTAGCAGTATTTATCATGTTGAAAAACCAGTAAGAAAGCTGAGTAGTTTATGGTAATGACGTATTCACTACTGGCTTAGTAAGTACTCCACTCACCCTCAACAGAACTTGTCCTAATCCTATGTATACATCAGTTTCTACGAAGAAACCGTTGAGAAGTCGTTCCAAGTCACGGATCAACGGGAAAATTACTCATTAGAAACCCGCAACACTAATAACATACCTCTAATAACCTAACTGAGTAACTGAATACCTGCTATCAGCTCGTGGGTGGCATCACGTACAGGCATTGAATGCACTTGCATGGGAGGCATCCAAAACATTGTAGAGGCAACATGGACGAGGGTAGACTTCCAAAATTAAGCACGGTCCACGAGATATAAACTTTAGCTCAGAATCTAAATTAGATCTCATTTAATCATAGTCAGATACTTCAAAAAATCCAGGCCACGCCTAAAGAGAATGAGTCAGCTCTAATTTCTGGACAACCCTATCTGTTGCCAAAATTTAGAATGTAAACAAATGATTCTGAACCTATTGAGCCTACCAAAATGCAATGCTTTTATTTCATTTCTATACATATAGTCAACGGAAAACGCCAGAGGGGAGAACCCTTATAAATGGACATATACAAAGTCAACCAGATATACAACCCAAAAAGCTATCCGAAAAATCAAGGGCTCACTAAATCAACATCTTCCTCGGCCCCGAAAGCTGAAGTAGCTAGAAAAATAAGCTTTAAACCTCTCTTGTACCTTTCCATTCCATAAACACCCAAAGATCCATGGAGCAATGTTTTCGCCTCGACAAGTCCACGACAAACTGTGCAATGACCCATTCAACCGCCAACGGATTGAACACCAAGTCCCACATAACCGGGCCAATGTAAGAGCAGATAATAAAACTGATTCACCAGTCTCTTCCACATGAAACACCTAATGAAATAGATCTTTTCTCTCTTTCGCAAATTATCTCCCGTTAACACTGAACTTCTAGCAGCTCCGGAATCAATTTAAGACACCCTAAGAGGGGCCGACAAAAACCAAATCTCTTTCTAGGGAAATGACGTGTTTCTCAAGAAGAATGTACAGAAAAAAAGGATCAGCCAAAATAAGACCCTCGCTATCCTCTTTCTATAAGACCCGGTCAACCTCCCTCAAGAGAGTCACAGATTGAGGTGGTAAGCACGTCTAAATCGTTGATTTTTCTGAATCTATGAGAAATTCAGATGAAATAATTAATCTATGGTGGTAGAAGCGTCGAAATCATGCATGGACGAAAGAAGGAAGTCTTGACAATGAAGTAAAAGAGTCATCCTAAAAGTTGATTGCATGTCATACTAAAGAACCTTTCCGGCATATAACCCAGCAGCATACTTTATTTACTTCAGCAACCCCATTACAACAAGCTATCAAGTAAGAATCTTTAGCGCATCAATTATTTAGAAATGCTTCAGTTTCTACATAGATAATTGCTGATGAAGAGTTAGACATCAAATGCTGAAACAAAGCCATTTCTAATACCTTAAGCCACTCAAGCTCTTATTTTGTGGTAATTAATAAATGGAGCCAGTCATTAATTCCATTCCTGGAGCGAGACGGCATTCACTCGCACAGATTCTCACACACATGAAAACTAATAGACGCATGCATACATGCATAGCTCATCTATATACATGCATTAATCACCAAGAGTTCATCTCATACATCAAAAAGGTGAAGTTTTTACTAGAGGGGGTGCAGTTTAACAGATACCCACATGGGAGGACAAAGAAAGACACGCACAAACAGATAATCTTGCACATAACACTTGTAATCATAAACGTAAAATTCAATAAACAAGAGAGGTCAAAAACAGAAAATACAGAAGAAGAAAAAAAACCTACTTACTTAAAGTGTGTGCCGGATGATTGGTGGAAACTCTGAAGCTTGTCCAAGAAAAGATTAGGGTTTTGAGCAATTTCTTGATACTCTGCCTCTGGTGCGGGGTAAGGCTTGTTGGTCGTGGCGGTGGGGGTGGTTTGCGGTGGTGATTGGCCGTTTGGTGGGGTCTCAGTATGAGTTGATTGAGCGTTTTCAGCAGTGGGCGACATGTTGATCGGAGTAACAATTAGACAATTTGAGATTATTACGGTAGAGAGAACTGTAGAAAGATGAAAACCCTCCCTTCACTTTCAGACACAAGATTTACCAAATTCGGCTGCTATGTGGAGTATCTTTGCAGGAATAAGCAGTCCTGCTTTACATTATTTTTTGACCCTTTATTGTTTCATATATTTATTTTTCTTTTGCTCTTTTTTTTTTCCATTCATTTTTCCTTTTATTTCTCTCATATCATGGCTGCCTTTTTCTTTAGACAAACAGAGGAGATTTTATTTCAGGGGGATGAACGAAATTAGAAAATCAAACTTCCGTCATTCAAGTCTTGATGTCACTAAAAACTTGTATGATGAAAGAGCGTTATCTAAAATTACTTATCGTCATCTATAAATTATTGATAGTATTCCACAATTTGTTGATAGTTTTTTGCTTGTTGTCGATGCTTAAGGCAAGCCCAATAATAATGTCATAATTAATTAGGAAAGCAAACGACACACTCAAGGATCTTTTGTTTGAGATAGAAATATTAAGGGCTAATTACACCGATGTCCCTGAGATTAGGAGGTAATTACAGTCAATGACACAAAGTTTCAAAATGTAACATTCCGTGACCAAACATTTTTAAAATGTATCACCCGTGTCCATCCGTCAGGGTTCCGTCCAAAAAGTACACTTTTTTATGATGTTATCAATACGCATTTTTAAAATGACGATACTACCCCTTGTACTGTATATATTTAAAAAAAATTAATTAAGATTTCAAGGTTTAATTTAAAGATTAGGGTTTGAAAACCTAAAATTATTGATTTGTTCCTTAGCAGTCTATTTCATCAATCTCAATCTGCAAATTTCTCACTAAAAAACCCTACCTTGCAAATTAGGGTTTCAAAACCCTAATTCGCAATATGCAATCGCAATCTGCAAATTCTCATTGAAAAATCCTAATTCGCAAGCTACAAAGTTCTCAGCGCCGGCAGCCATCTCCCCTTGCCCCACGCCGGCAGCCCACTCCTCCTTGCCCCACGCCGGCTAAAAGTCAACTATCACATTATCGATTGCAAAATTTCAGGAATGTCGTGTTAATTATTGGATCACCTCGACGAGGTGCACCGTTACCTCCATCACTGTTGACTAACTTTGCTGCGACGGGGAAAGGGAAGGAGAATGGGAAGGAGAAAGGGGAGGGCGGTGGCAGCGACGGGAAAGGGGAAGGGGAAGGGTGGTCGCGGCGACGGGGCAAGGGAAGGGTGGTTGCTGCGACGGGGAAGGGGAAGGGGAAAGGTGGTCGCGGCGACGGGGAAGGCGAAGGGGAGGGTGGTGCGGGGACGGGAAGGGGGAGGCAGACGAGAAGACGGATGGGTGCGGTGGTCGGGGGAGTTTGAACGACAGAATTGGGTTGGGGGGGTTGGGTGGCGGGGGGGGTGGGTGGGTGGGTGGTTAGGAGTAAACATTAAATTGTTTTTTTTAAGATAAAGTAATGGCATGTGAAATAAAATAACATTCTAACTTAAGGGTAACAATGTCATTTTATCAAAACCGTTAGAATTTTTAGGGTTCCGTTTGGTCAATGGACACAAGTGTAATTTGTCCAAACTATTATCCTTGACTGTAATTACTCCCAAACCTCAGGGACATAGGTGTAATTAGCCCAAATATTAACCTCCATGGTTTGGTGCCTATAGTTCTTTTGCCATTAATATTTTGTTGCCTTTTTTAAGAACTTAAAGAACAAAAGTAGCAAGAGGATAGGTTAAGATAGAAACTTTAATTAAGGCAGGCTGAAATTTCAATTATTAGTATGGGTTTATATATCAAGTTAAGTTCGGTTGGTTCAGTTTTAACCGGTTTACAAATTTTTAAAAAAATTAACTGAATTGGTTATCCGGTTTCTAAAAAAGTAAACCAGACGAATTGTCTCAGTTCCCTTTTTTTTCATTTTTTTTGAAAAAAAATTAAGAACAAATTAAGAACTACTACAAGGAAAAATAGTTTTGCCCTCCATCTCTAAACCCAATTGTGGACGCGCACTGCAAAGTCTCTCGCATCCCAATTGAAGCAATAAACGAACCAAAGACAAAGGATTTGCAGATAAATAAGGCAACGGCTAAGATAACGCTTAAATAACTTTATGCCAACCCCAACAAAGGCCAAAATAATTTATCAACACTAACTATTCACAACCTTGTCCTGGACTATGCTAAAAACATAACAACGTGGAACCCTAATCGACCACAAAAAAGAAAGATGTGAACATAATAAAATGAACAACAAATACGTCTAAACGAAACTATACATATAAAAAACCGCAAAAGGCCGCTTGATCGGGAGAGAACCCATCACCGTAGCTCCACCACCCCCGCAAGTCACACCATTGCTGCAACGCCCTATGGAACCACAGCACCCCAAATGGAGATCTCCACCACCGTAGGGTCGGCAACCATCCACCGACCCATCAAACCACCAATTAATCAAAACATGCTGCTAAAAAGGGGATTAGAAACAACCACTAAAGGACCCGGAAACCATAATTAAAATGGTCCTAATTAAGTACCCAACCCTCAGCTCAAAACTGTTGACCTAACTGAGAGCCGAGAGAGAGAGAGAGAGAGTTTTTAGGGGCTGAATTGTTTAGTTTGATATTGGTTGTATGATTGGTCAAATTAGATAGTTAGGTTCCGCCCAAAGATTGGTTTCACCGGTTCGACTGCCATCTATTAAAAATCTTGTATGAGAAAGTTTATTAGGCCGCGGCGACGTAGCATTTGCGTGATTCGGCCCTAAGCCTTCAAAATAATTGGCACTATATTGTAAACCTTTCCAAATAAGAACTAGTCCGTTATGGACTGCAAAATGCAGGGTTAATTATAATCTTGCTCCCTCTAATTTTCTTTCACTTCTAACTTTTAAACACAAATCTCATTTTCAAGAACGAACTTTCTAAATCTCTATGATAATAATAATTTTCACTTCTCAATTGCAATTGAACCGGTTGAAAAAACGCCTTCCAATCCGTAGGGTTCGAGTCTCACGAATCGATTGGCATAAAGTAAAAACAAAGAAAGAAAAATCATCAAGAAGGGAATGAGAGACAAATTAAGTGCACTTTGCTTGCATAAAGGCATTGAAAAATATATGAAGTGATCCCCCAAGTAGGCTATACAATACACAGCTACATCAACAACACAAAAGGCAGATGGGGAAGAGAGAAAAAGATTAGAAGAAGCTGGGATCATATCCATTGCTGGAGGTGGCAAGGATATAGTAAGCAACAATGTGAGCAATGGAGCCCCAAGCCAGACTTGAACCCAACTGGGTCGTTCGCTTGAGCAGGCTAACATATATATTCCTTTGCACGGCTGTGACCCGCCTCGAAGTGGGTGATTCCGTTCTGCTCCGGCAACCCATGCTCGGCCACGTTTTCTCTCTGGAAGTTGGAGAAGACGAAGCGGACAAGCCGGTGCTACGTACTCAAGCTTATATCACCAGAGGTGGGCTCAGCTCGGCCTATACGCCAAAGCTCTTCTTGGTGGTGCTGGTGGCGATCATGGGCTTGTAGCTGCTGGTTTTGGTCAGGAAGAGGTTAGGGTTGGAGTCAGTGGCCTTGTTGACGGGCCTGAGGCCTTGGAAGGTTGGTGCAGTGAACAGGGCAGAGGCCATTGTGAATGGGTTTGTGGAACTTCTTCTGCTGGTTTTGAGATAATATGAGGGGGGGCTCCTGGAAGTAGTAAATAATTTAATTTCCTCTATCTTAAACAAGAGGATCCGTGGCGCAATGGTAGCGCGTCTGACTCCAGATCAGAAGGTTGCGTGTTCGATTCACGTCGGGTTCAATCCCCATTGTCCTCTAGCTTTTTTTGTTTTGGCAAATTTTCTCCCTCCAAACAAATTTGTCACTAGTGGTTTTTAGTGGCACTTTTTTATGAATCAGAAACAACTGAAAAGTAACAGCATTTTGTGGCTGAAGTCATGTAAGAAGTGCCGCCAATGAGACTTCAAGTTTGTCTTTTTTTTCTTTTCCTTTGTCACTACTTCTTTCTAATTGGTTTTTATTTTTTTTATCTTCCATCTAGGAAATCAAGCTGCAAAATCCTCTCTCTCTCTCTCTCTCTCTCTCTCTCTTTACAGAGTATATATAGCTGTATGTAATTATCGACTAACATGGTTCATATTAGTAGTTCAGAAAATTTTCAATTAGAATGATGCTCAATGCATGATACTCGATCTTAGTAGTGGAACGTAGTGCCAAAACGTGAACGATAATCTTTTGAAAAACTTCTTCTGAATCCATAATACCGAATCTCCTAAAAGCGCATAAATGCTATTTTTGTGTCAACCTTCGAGAGATTGGCAATCGATCCGTTGGAATGAGAGTGCCATTGAAGAGAGGTCATAGGCAACCTATTCTCCCCTAATAGAAGGGAAGCCCTATCTCGCTCGTCCATTGTAACATGAATCATGGCATCATTGGTGGTGGCATTATCTACTAGTATAGTCTTGTTTTGAGTTATATGCATCCAATATTGTTGCAAGAAAGTTGTGCATTGAATCAGAATCAAGACTTGGTGGTTGCAACTGATTCTCTACATGTTAAATATTATGTCTTGAATCGAAACCTGTGTAAAGGCAAACCCTCTAAACTTGAGGACTTTTATTCTTATCGATCAATTGATCCTAAGAACTGAGAGAACAAGACAATCAATCGATAGGAAAGAAAGCGTCTTTGCCTTCAGGTCGTAGGCAACGTTAAAATATTGTTGCATGACCACCCAAATCATACTCGCGTAGCCCGGTGTATCCCCATCTAACTCTTCCATAAAAAGGCAAAAGGTGCCAACGTCTATCATGAGGAACATGTTTGCTGCGCTCAACTCTAAATCAGCCCCAGCAAAATGGAATGTGACCTTCGGAAAATCTTTAAGGTCTTGGCTCACGATGCCCTTGTAGCACAGCGGATTTTCGTTAGCCTTTTCCAACTTTAATCCATCAATGTAAGCTGTTACTTGATCCTTGAGAGGCCGAAATGCATCTCCAACGAGGCTAGTCATCGTCCTTCCCGAGTCGATTATTACTCCACCGTCCCCCTCCTCATTTCTTTGAAATACTTCTGGGTCTATTTCAAGTTGTATACCTCCAAAACTTATGCCCTGTAGTGTTAGATAATAGAATTTGTTGTACACATCGAGTTGTGTCGAACTCCCATTCATTATCGCCGAATCCCCAAGAATCAGTAGGTCGTAAGTGTATTCAGGATCACTAATGTTTCCAATACAGTAAGAAAACTTGTCGCTCACTTGCGTAGCCACAGATGTTGAACTCCAAGAACCCCCTCGCTTGGCCATGAAGGTCATTAATCGCATGACCACAAGCCAAAAGCATGTTAGAGAGAGTTATTGTCCCTTTATCAGATGTCACGAACGCAAGTTCTTCATAGGGATAATTGTATAAAATACCCCTATGGTTTGGATAAGTTGCAAAAGGACCCCTCAAGTTACAAAAATTGCAAAGAGACACCTCAATTTTGTTGCAATCGTTTAAAATATCATCCAAGTTGACGGAGCGTGATCTTCACTCTCTTAAGAAGTGCGTTTAGTAGATTTTCATACATTAAAAAGACTAAAATACCCCATCTTTCTTTTTTCTATCCCACTCAAGTCCCAATTTCTTCTCTAATCCTATCAATCCCTAACCCTAGCCGCTACCTCACCAACCAAAACCCTAGCCGCCATCGCTCAACCAAAACCAAAGTCGCCAACCTCATAATCCAAACCCTAGCGCCTCACAGAGCCCCACCCACCACCACCATCCCAATTTCTTCCACCACCCAACCGTGACCACCCACCATGACCCTGTGCCGCCGCCACTAGCCCTTCATCAACCCAAGCCAACTGCGTCGCCGCCACCTACTACGAATAAGTACACTGTCGCCACCCACCGCAAACCGTGCATCACAAGATCCGTCATCACCCAAACCACTTATACACTGCCGCGCCAACCCCCATCAGCCCTACCGCCAGCCCTTCCATCATCCCCAACGATTTGTGCCGCCGCCACAGCCTGGTCCACCCACCCCTGGTCTAAGCCCTACTATCATCACCCGAATAACTTGCACCGCCGCCAACCCCGTCATCAGTCCCAGCCACTTGTGTCGCCGCTATCCCTTCCATCAAATAACCACTTAATATTTACTTTCTTCTAAGAGTAATTATATACGTATTTATCTAGGACCACAATATTGCCAAAATTTTTGGGAAAATCTAGATGTAATCCATATAATATTGCAAAAGTACCCCGTAGATGTAATCCATTAGATTGATGAAGTACTAACTTAACATACCATATAAGACAAGGTCAATGCGTGACTACCGAACTCATTCATGGTGACCCTATTTTATCACAATTTTATTTGTAAAGCAAGTGCAACCATATCAGAAATTAATGCTACTCAAAAGCCACAAAATGGGATCTCAACTAAAGGACTAAAAGTGACACTTTGAGCTAGTTGTCACTGAAAGCACAAGTGACAAAATTTAACACCTTCGATTTGGAATTTTAAAAGTTGGAAGCAGCAAGTCCTAGAAGCAATTTGCCAAGGCATATTGCATCGGTTATATACCATAGAGGATCGCGAACCCTCTCAAAAATAGCGACCTAATCCGCGCCTTAACCTAGTTAGATAAGTACTTTCTTTCGTGTTGTTCAAGTGTGATATTTCGTATTGTGAATAGTACTCTCTTCAAACGGTAAGAATAACACTACATTATCAAATAGACCTTCAGGTGTTGTTTTGTTTGAATTAGTTCCAACAGTTTGCATCGGATTAATTTTATGCTACACCCCATATTTAGGGGTCAGTTGTACCCAGCACCCCAGTGTTTTAAAATTGACACCCAATACCAAAAATTCAAAAAACTTGACTTCTATCACCAAATGACGGTCAAAATGACCTTTGACCAGACGTTTGTTAAAAATTTTAGGGCAAAATTGACTGTTCACCTGTGAATCCTAGTCAGCACTAACCCCCTAAGCCCAATGTTATTTCCCTCTCCCAACTCTCTTACTCTCTCACTCATGTTTCTCTCAGTGCCCTACCACCATCAACACCAAGAAACCGCCTCTAGCGTCGCCGCTGTCTCTGGCATCTGGCGTCGCCCTTCGCCCTCTTCACCTAGCCTAACATGTCCCTCTCACCCTCAATCTCCCACCCTTTTGACCTCTACAGCAATCAAAACCACTTCCAGATCTGTATTTTGGACCTAAATATGGTTTTGTGACTGTGTTGGGTTGTTCATCTCCGGTGGTGTGTCAACTGGTGGCTGTGGATCTGGCGACGCCGCTCCCGTCTAGTATTTTTTTGGTGCATCGTGGTGGTAATACTCTATAAGGAACTTTCGATGAGAACCCACGATGGTGGGCCCATGGCCAATTTTTGTGATGATGGCAGTGAAGGCCAATGGGGCTCTTTGGGGGTTACGTCGGTTGGCATGCTAGCTCGTGGTTTTCGGCAACGAATTTAGTGATCAAAGAAGGAGTTGATTGCTACTGCAGGATTTGCAGTGGAGTTGTGAGGATCTGCAAATCTAGGTTGACACTTGGTGGGCCGATTTGTAGTGGGTGGCAGTGGTAGGAAGAGGATAGATGTTGGTAGGTTATGGTAGGGGTGAGGGGGGAGGGTAGAGATTGGTGGTGGGTTGCGGTGGTTGGCTGTGGTGATAAACTGAGAAAATAGGATAATCAGTGATTGGGGGGAGAGGGAATGAGTGAGAGGGAGAGAGAGAGAGAGAGAGAGAGAAGAGATAAGATAAGAGAGGAGAAGAGAAAAGAATTATGGTTGTTGATGGAAAATAACGTGGAGGATATTGGTGTGTATAGTTGGTGACTATTATGGCAGGTGGATACCATGGGTGAAAAGACCATTTTGCCCTAAAAAAAATTAACAGATGTCTGTTAAAGGTCATCTTGACCGTCATTTGGTGCTTGATACCAATATTTTTGAATTTTTACTGTTGGGTGCAACTAACCCCTAAGTATGGGGTGTAGCGTAAAATTAATCCGTTTGCATCGCATGGATGAAGCATGGATTGCAAGTCGGCCTTCTGTAGCAACTTGTTGAGAAGAAGGAGAATGGCCAACGCCTATCTGAAGGATATATAAGCCCAACATGTTGTGTGGCGCTATGGTTCGTCCAAGGGAAGGCCTATCTGAAAAATAAGTGAAGCAACATGGCACTACATTAAGTACTTGTGCAGTAAGTTTATTGGGAATCTCCCTTGCTCTCAGACAGCTTGTAAGGCAGGAACTCTTATAGATTGTAATATTCAAGAACGATCAAACAGCCTTGTACCGGTGTTTGTCTCTCGTATATTCGTTTGGTGTTCGCACCAAGCAACTGATGTACCTCTCATGTCTCATATGTGTCCTGCGATGATTGTATACTGAATGGATGATTTGCTTGGAATTCAGTCACTTTTTTAGACTAGTTTCTATGAATGATCGACATAAGGTGATATGAGTCAGTATTGGTATAGTCTTGCTTTGCTTTGAGTTATATGCGTCCAATATTGTTGCAAGAAAGTTGGGCATTGAATCAGAATCATGACTTGGTGGTTGCAACTGATTCTCTACGTGTAAAATACTATGTCGTGAACCAAAAACTATGAATATGCAACCCCTCATGGTCGACTTGAGAACTTATATTCTTATCAATGGATCCTAAGTGTTGCTGCTAAAAATATGCTCCGCGTACGTTGCGGAACCCGAGTCTGGACCGATGACCTGCAAAATAGAAAACGAGAGACCGCCGGGTGGGGTTCCCGGCGGAGAACTCTTTAATGCTCAAGTCAGAGCGCAGTTACATGATAATGACTCTGAAAAAGCATAAATGTGTGTAATTTTCCCATACCTGGGGGGTAGACCCCTTTATATAGTGGTAGGAAGAAGAGCCCTAATAGGACTGGGCTGTGGACTAATCCAATCAGGATCATATTAGGATCCTTGAGGATCATGTGTCTATCTCTGGTGATTGAGTTAGAATCCTAATAAGATAAACATCAATCTCCTAGTTTAACTGGGCTTGCCGGGTATTCCTTAATTATTGGGAGTTATATTTGAGTTATATCATAAGCGCCCCACTTCCTTAGCCAAAATGTTTGGCTGAGGAAGTTATATCCGGTGTCTTGAGACACGCATCAGATTTGTAAGGGATTTGGTCTCCGCTTGTAAGGGTTAATAATATTCTCTTCCATGTGCTCGGACCTAAGCTCTCGGGAGCTTAAGCCATGGAACTGTGCCCAAGTAGGGTGCTAGAACTCTAGCTCTTGAGAGCTAGGTCTTAGAATGTTGCCTATGTAGGCTTTTCGAAATCGTCTTTGAAAAGACGAATCATGGGATCTCGAGATCCTTTAGAGGCTGTGCCCCATGGTAGCCTTTCTAGAGAGAGGACACAAAGTTGTGCATGCAAGTTGTTGCATGTGCTAAGTATTTGAATGTCCCCTTGAGGGGTCACCTCTCCTTTGGAGGGTGTTTTGTTTTGTGCAAGTGTGTGTTCTTTAGCTTGAGCTGGCCACATCATGCTTGTGTTTTACTGTGACGCGAACTCTTATCATCAGTTAAGAGCTGGCAAAGAAGCCTCGCACTCATGCTTGGCTAAGTTTTGAATTAACAAAGAATGGTGGGGGTAGACCTCGCAAAAAGTGACCCAGACCCGCGGGTCTACCTGTACCCAGTCAAAAAACTCGGGTACATAATTAGGAGACCCGCTGAAATTAGACCCGTACCCGAACCGACCCGTAAAATCCGGGTCATTTTGGGTCGGTTACCGAGTACCCGGGTTTATCCGGTTATGTGAGTATATATTTACCTTTTAGGGCTAACAACTCTCATTCTCTTCTTTTTTAACTTCCGCCGCCCCTCCTCTCAACTCTCAAGTCTCTCTCACTCTCATAGGTCCTCTCTTTCAAGTCCCTCACTCTCTCACAGATCTACCAAACACGGCCACCCTATTCCACCCACGGCGCCACATCATTCAGTCACTCCCGGATCTACCGCATCTCCGCCGCTAAGTCGTCACTCCGTCACATCGTCGCCACCGATCTGTCACCCCTTTGCCACTGATCGGTCACCCCGTCTCGCCGTCACCCCCGATCCCGTCGCGCAGTCACCAGAGATCCATCACTCCGTCGCCCAGTTGCACCGATCGGTCACTCCGTCGCCTTGTGGAGTTGTGGTTGTTGGTTCAGATATATTTTTTTTCAATTGAAAGATTCTCAGAATTTTTTTTTAATTGGAAGATGTTCAGATCTTTATTTTTTTGTTTTGATTGAAGGACGTTCAGATTGATGTGTAGATCGTTGTGTAATGGAAGATTTTCAGATCTTTATTTTTTTGTTTTGATTGAAGGATGTTCAGATTGATGTGTAGATCGTTGTGTAATGAATTGATGGAGATTTTGAGGTCAAAATATGTCTAGTTTGTAGGTTTTTAAAATTTGTTTATTCCAAAAAACAATTAATCAGAAAATGATTGAGTTACCCGCGGGTAGTACCCTACCCGCAAGGGTAGGGTACGGGTTCTCAAAATGCCTACCCGAAAAAACCCGGGTAAAATATGCCCGACCCGTCTTTACCCGGACCCAGCCGGATTTTACCCGTATCCAGTGGGTATACCCGTTTGCCAGGTCTAGGTAGGGGGATGAAGTCTCACAGAGTCTTTGTCGTTTCACGGGTTAGAGCTATAGCTAAACCGTACGGATAGAACTTGAGCTCAATCCTGTCACCCTTGGGGGGTGTTCGTCCCTTGAGGGACCGCCCTAGAGGGCTAGTGGAACGTAGAGTTCTGATAAGTGCCCTTGAGGACGAATGGAGCATGGAGTTCATGTAAATACCCTCAGAGGGTTGACAGAACTTAGAGTCCTCGTACACGCCCTTGAGGGGGAATGGAGCGTGGAGCTCATGTAAATGCCCTGGGGGGGCTGGGCGGAACTTAGAGTTCTCGTCGTACGTGCCCTCAGGGGCGGATGGAGCGCAAAGTGCTCTGATTCACCAATTGCATTGGTGGCATGCGCTCGTGTGAATGTTTGACCGTTGATAGTCAGTCACTGTATGACCGGATATATAATGCCGATACGACAGGATACTATAGCAAAAACCCTAAACGCGACTTCAAGTCGCAGGGTGCTATGAATTTTTTCCTTACTTATGAAGTGGTTAATACGTCACCGTTGACGCTTGCAGGCATAGTTTAAACCCTTGCAAGAAATAAAAGTACGTGACTGAAAAAACAGTCTCTGTAGCAATAAATAATATAAAGAGGCAACTATGTTTTTAACACAGAATAAGAGCGATGTTCAGACACCGTGGCCCTATTAGGGTTTTATCGGTTAGCCGACAGGGGTGTGCTACACTGCGTGTCGCAGATGAGCTTAAAACGTCATAGCAGTCGGATGCCCCGACTTGTGACGTGCTTGCTCTAATTGGCGCAATTAGATAATGCTAGACCAAAATAGAACATAAGTTTAGGTAACATAGAAGTGCACAAGGGAAGCAGCCTTTAAGAAGGCTTGCTAGCGCCTTAAATTATAGTCGCTTTATTTTTAACCACACATAAGCGATAAAACATACGCCGTTATTAAAGAGTATGCGGCATATGTTGAATAATTGAGACCCTGTGGGTCTTTAGCATAAATAGACTCTTTTTTTTTCGTAGGCGAAAAGTCTAATAGTCTTTAAAATATGGCATATGTCTAATAAAAAACACCCTGTGGGTCGAATATTTAAATATGTATTTTTTGTAGGGGGTTGTAAAAGTTAAAAGAAAGAATTGACCTTTCTTTTATTTTTTGTCTGGCCTTCTCTTCATTGACTGGAGATCAACCATTGGCCTGGTGATGCAGCGCAACCGTGAAGGATGTCGCGGTCGGTGACGGCACCGAGTCTGGCGGTGATGTCAGGGGCGCTGCTGGTCGAGGTCTTGGTCGGCGTCATCATTGGGGAAGGAGGAGCCAGTGGCTGTTGCATCAAGACCAGAGGCAGTGTCTATCATGGGGACGCCCGGCGATGCGGCTGCCGTCTGTTACGGTGGTTGCGTCGCTTAGCGGTGGTTGCATCGCTTAGTAGTGGTTGCGTCGCTTACTGGTGGCTGTGCTACAGATCCGGCGGTAGCCTTGTCGTTTCTTCCTCCTTTTCTCTCTTCTGACCGAAAGTGTGGTGGCACAATAGGGAGGCGGTGGCACGCTGGTGGCGCGCTAGCAACGCTACTCACCGTTATCTCAGGATTCTCAGCCGGCCAGCACGATATTGAGTTATTGACAGAGTGGTGTCGTCGCTTTTGATCGCGGTGGACGTAGCTTCTCACGTACTACGGTAGGGCGGATCTAAACTAACGACGGCACCACGACGAGGCGGGGCTGTAGATCCGGAAGCCATTGTCGACGACGACGTATGGGGTGCTGCTCGTTAAAGTCTCAGACAACTCGCTGTCGGCGAGGTGCCACCATTGTAGCGAAGCGCAGAACCGGTGGCCGCGACCATAGTTGGCGACGGACGGGGGCGATGCTTTTCCCGTGGCCACCGTGCCACAGATCGAGAGCTGGATAGTGAAGAGGCATCGTTTACCGCTGTGGTGAGGATGCCGATCTGGTGTGGCAGTCTATTGGCAGCGATGCCGACGGCATCGTTTCTGATGTTTCTTCCTCTGCTCCTCATTCTTTTTTCTTTTTTCTTTTTTCTTTTTTCTTTTTGGAATGTACTGCAATTGTTTCGGCAGATTCGTGACAGCGGCGGCCGCTACTTGCTAGTTGGGTAATCACACCGATTAGAGACGTGGTTACGTCGGTGTAAGGGACTTGATCGGCGCAACTTTGGGGCGTAATCATTGGGAGTTGGATGGCGAGGTGTCGCCGTAACAATTTGATTGCGGTGGATCTGCTTCGTGGTGGTGATCTCGACTGATGCGGCAATCACTTGGAGGCATCGCCGCTGCTGACCGTGGTGGACGGCACGTGTCGGGCGAAACCGCGATGCTGCGGCACCGGCGCCTTGCCGGAGGCGTTGATCACGTGGCACGATCAACTTCTTCTCTTTTTTTTTTTGGTTATTGTCTTTGCTGTTCCAAGGCCTTCACGGTGGCCGTACGGCTGATTGTGGCGGCTGTGATGCCGATTGCAGCACCAGTGATTCCGGTGGGGACTGTTTGAAGGCTGTCGGGTTCCAAGACGTATGACCAGAGTATTATTTATTTTGCTTCTTTGACGTGATTGTTGTATCTGCTCCGGCAACTTCATGCCGACGGTTTGTCGGAGATCGATGGGGTTTCGTCGGTGAGAATTTTGATTGAGATGGATGCGCATGTAGTTGAGTCTTGTGGCGACGCTGCTACTGCTGCTTCTTTTTTCTTTTTCTGGAGGTGCCGTCGGTGGCTCGCGGCACTTTGCTGGTTCCAAATTTTCTTCAAAAAATGCTTTTGTTTTTTTTTTTTTTCAATTTTTTGTCGGTGTTAGGACCGTTTGACGACGGTGGGGCTGTTGGTGGCTTGATTGCCGGCGGAAGCTTGTGATCAAAAAAGTTACGGCACGATTGTCTTGAGGTCAATCGGCTAGGCTGGCGGGTCTCGTGGATGGCGCCAAAATGTTGCTGCTAAAAATATGATCCGCGTACGTTGCGGAACCCGAGCCTGGACCGATGACCTGCAAGACCGAAAACGAGTGACTGCCGTGTGGGGTTCCTGGTGGAGAACTCTTTGATGCTTAAGTCAGAGCGCAGTTACATGACAATGACTCTGAAAAAGCATGAATCTGTGTAATTCAGTAATTGTCACATACCTAGGGTAGACCCCTTTATATAGTGGTAGGAAAAAGAGCCCTAGTAGGACTGGGCTGTGGACTAATCCAATCAGGATCGTATTAGGATCCTTGATGATCATGTGTCTATCTCTGATGATTGAGTTAGAATCCTGATAAGATAAACATCAATCTCCCAGTTTGACTGGGATTGCTGGATATTCCCCAATTATTGAGAGTTATATTTGAGTTATATCACTAAGAATTGAGAGAACGACAATCAATCGACAGGAAAGAAAGCGTCTTTTCCTTCATGTCGTAGGCAACGTTAAGATATTGTTGCAAGACCACCCCAATCATACTCGCGCCGCCTGGTGTATCCCCATTTATTGGTTCTATAAAGAGGCAAAAGATGTCGACGTCTATCATGTGGAACATGTTTACTGCGCTCAAGTCTAAATCAGCTCCAGCAAAATGGAAGGTGACCTTCGGAAAATCTTTAAGGTCTTGGCTAATGATGCCCTTGTAGCACAGCGGAAGTTCGCTAGTCTTCTCCAACTTTAGTCCATCAATGTAATCTGTGACTTCATCCTTGAGAGGTTGAAATGCATCTCCAACGAGGCTAGTGATTGTCCTTCCTGAGTCGATTATTACTCCACCGGCCCCCTCTTCATTTCTTTGAAATACTTGTGGGTCTATCTCAAGTTTTCTACCTCCAAAACTTATGCCTTGCAGTGTTAGATAATAGAATCCGTTGTACACATCGAGTTGTGTCGAACTCCCATTCATTATCGCCGAATCCCCAAGAATCAGTTGGTCGTAAGTGTATTCAGGATCACTAATGTTTCCAATACAGTAAGAAAACTTGTTGCTCACTTGCATAGCCACAGATGTTGAATTGGGGCCAAGGCCAAGAACCCCCCTTGCTTGGCCACGTAGGTTATTAATCACATGACCGCAAGCAAAAAGCATGTTAGAGAGAGTTATTCTCCCTTCATCAGCTGTCACGAACGTAAGTTCTTCATAAGCATAGATTCCCGAGGTCTCTGTTCCGTCTCCGTACTCGATGTAGTACGTGCATTGCTGGGCATCCTCATCACAAGTTCCAAGGTCATCACAAGGGCATGGATACGGAGAAAAGGAGGATGACTTGGAAGGATCAAATATGGCCATTGAATTATCACATGATCCTGTGCAAGGAAGGCACATAATCCAGAACAGACTGCTACCAGTGTCCATTACCACAAGTTGTGGAACAGGAGGGTCGCCTACAGATATGTTAACGAAAAAGACCGAACCAGTATCATCCGGGACTATGTCCCCTCGGATGTCATAGTCCCCTCGGATGTCACTGAAAGAATTTCTGGTGGCAGCTGCCTTCAAGTGGGCAATGCGTGTTTTATCGCGCTGTATAGCCTGAGTGGCACGGTCCGATATGGTGGCACTTGCATTGTAGTATGGCGACAGTATGGAATCGCGGTGAATAAGTTTAGTAACCAAGCGAGGAGGCTTTTTTGCAGCCATAGTAGTTACAGCACAACTGGTGATGGTGGTGGTGGTGGCGGATATAAGAAAGACCAGGATCAATGGAAGGAATTTCGCAGGAAGGACCAGCAAGGAAGCAATCTCCATGGTTATTTGTTTCTTCATGGTCTTGAAATTTACGAGAAGTTCTCTACATCTGCTGTTTCCCTTTGCTCTTGCATGTCCTAAGTACTGCCTATCCCGGGCACCATAATATTGCCAAAATATTGGAAGAATAACTTCAGATGCAACCTGTAATATTGCCAAAATTTGGAAAAATCTCTCTAAAAGGAATAGATACAGCTTCTACTTTCCAGTGACCAAAAGAAGGGAACATGCCTTCACCATTTTATCACTTTGCCTTGATGCTATAACAGAAATATTGTTTATCTGTATATTTTAGGCCAAGAAGTTTAAAAGTCGGAAATGCTATTTTTGTCCCTTTATATGTCTTTTCACTCATCTCTTGTCGGTAAAAATATAGTTTAGTGATAATTTTAAGCGTTACAGATCGATAACTAGGTCATATCTTTATCTTCCCATAAATTGTATGTTTGTAACAATATTACCATCTTCTAGTGCTTTTCGTAAGAAACCCTAAAGTGATTAAGAAATTCTAAGGTTTGCCAAAAGTGACAAACCGTAGGAGATTTTGTAATTCAGCTTTCACAAGAACCATTGCACTAATTTCCATTCATTAAATAGGTTTACATGTTTTATTGGAACACCGAATTCTTCAACTTTGAATATCACAGGGCTACATACTTTTCCATAATTTAATTTTCCACCAATCCTTAACGTAAGATCTTTATCAACTTTAACCAAATGACTTACCACACATTGAGGGAGTTCAGTGGTTTAATTTAAAATGGGGTTGAGATCTACTTCATTTTCCTAAAGTTTGCTAGAAAAGTTTCCACTTCCTAAACAATGGAGTATTAAGGAGTGAAAATACTTTCTTTATTTTGGAGAAAGAATGAAATATTTGAATTCCAATGAAAGAAAAAAAAAAAGATAAAGTATGTTAGATTCCATGAGTTTTTAGTTTCTCTTGAAAATATCAGGTGGTCCAGAACTAATGGTCCCGACCATTTAAGACCATTGAATATATAGTTTGAATTAAGCTCCATCCATCTATACGAGTTAATCTCCATCCAGTAATATATGTAATTTCGGTAATTGTTGTTGGACATTCCTTGATGATTGTTGCCATCGATGAATTCTTTCGGAATTATCTGAAGGTGTCACTCAGAAAGAAAGTCAGTAACATTTTAAGCACTAAATCCATTCGCTGCACTGGATAGGATATGTGTGGTTCTGGGCAGAGCATTAGAACCCGACCCCCACCCCTTATTTTCTTCTCCCAAGAGCCAAACGTAGCGATTCCTCAAACAATAACATGAAAATTCTTACATGGCTTCTGTTGTGCACCCGCTGCAAGTCAAGCACAGCAACTTCAGACTCCCACCATTGGCTGCAACAAGAACTCCAACCTCCATTGTCTTGCTGCGGATGTGCCAAGATTGCTGCGAAGTTAGGCAATTGCATGCCCAATTAGTGGTCTCGGGATTAATAGATCGTCCCATTAGTGCTGGAAGACTCATCGAGTCATATGTCTCCGCGCATCGAATTTGCTATGCCTTGTCAGTTCTAAGCACAATCCCTTCTCCTGAGGTATTTGCCTACAATACCATTATCCGAGGCCTAACGCTAGCCAAGTGTCCTAATGATTCAATATTGCTGTTCGACGAACTGTTGCAAGGTGGCATAACACCGGATAATTATACTTACACATTTGTTCTCAAAGCATGTTCCCATCTGAAAGCCCTTCCCGAAGGCAAACAAGTGCATGGCCAGATCATCAAGGCTGGAAAAAGACCAGAAACACACATCCACAGCTCACTAATACACATGTATGCAAAATCGGGTAGCATGCATTCAGCAGAACGCGTGCTTGCAGAATTCTCCGAAGAGAATGTACTTGCCAAGAACGCCATGATTACCGGCTACCAGAGCCAGGGTCATGTCAAGACTGCTAGAGAAATGTTTGACAAGATGAGTATTAAAGATGCTGCATCTTGGAGTGCAATGGTAACAGGATACACAAAGAATGAGATGCACGCAGAGGCGTTAGTGACCTTTCGAGATATGATGGCATCCCAAGTTCAACCAAACGAATCCGTGCTGGTCAGCGCGCTGTCTGCCTGCTCCCACTTGGGCGCAATCGATCAGGGAAGGCTGATACACATGTATATTGACAAACTTGGAGCCAATGTTAGTGTTACGCTAGGAACTTCTCTTGTTGACATGTATGCCAAATGTGGATGCATTGAATACAGCTACGAAGTTTTCAGGAATATGCCTAAAAAAGATGTCATCACGTGGGGAGTTATCCTTTCTGCATTCGCCATGCACGGCCAAGCTGAGAAATGTTTCAAACTGTTTGATGAGATGGTTAATGGTGGTACTCGCCCAAACAAAGTCCTGTTCGTGGCCATCCTCTCTGCCTGCTCTCATGCAGGGTATGTTGAATTGGGGCTATCCTACTTTAATCAAATGATACATTGTTATGGGATTAGACCGTCGATTGAGCACCATGGATGCATGGTAGACCTGCTTGGTCGTGCTGGACGCTTGGCCGAGGCAGAAGAATTCATCTCTTCAATGACAGAAGAACCGAACGCGATAATATGGAGTACACTACTAAGTGCTTGTAGAACTTATAAAGACCGGAGGACAGGAGAACGTGCATTCAAACAACTAATGAAGTTGGAACCAGCGTCTGGTGACAGGCATAAGCAAGGAGGTTTTTTGGTCGCAGATGGGGGAGAAAAATATGCGAACAAGATAAGGAAGCTTATTAGGGACGAAAATTTGGAGACATCGTGTGGATGGAGCTTCATCGAGGTCAATGGTGTAATTCATAAGTTTATCGTGGGGAATATGGACCATAGCAGATCCCAAGAAATCTATGGCATCTTGGAGGGCGGGTAAAGAATTTCTCATGATCGCACAACTATTCAAGCTGATGAAGTTTTTCCATGCGTCACTTGCTAGATTTTAGGAGGGTGAAAAAAAAGACTTTGTTTCATGTTTATGTATTCATATAAGCTCTTCGAAAAAAGAAAAATACAAAGGGTGGTACTCTATGAATGGACAGGCTACAGAAAAGAAACATACAAATAAAGGAGAACGGTGTCCAAAAGTTGAGAAGAAGAAAAAGGCCAAGTGATCCAGTACAAATGGGATTAACTGAAAAAGGATTTGTGTTTGACAGGCTTATCCAATTCCATAGTTATTCATGACAATGATGCATGCAATGAAGTGTAGTGTAGGAGAGGTGTACGCATACACTATGACAAGTTTGTTTTGAGAACATAGCGTCTCCAAGTATACCACCACTTATTTATCAAGCTATAGTTCAACAAAAGCATCCTGATTTAAGGATAATTACAATACAAATTTTAAAATATGTAAACTTGTGGTCATTTCAGGAAATAACATCATAACTTTACCTGACACTTTATTACTCAAGTCACATCCATCTATGCAGATTTGGTGAACTTCAATAATTTGTGGAAGTTTCACCATATGAGGCTGCGTCTGGATCGGAACTGCTTCTTTGTCATGCACCAAGAGCCATGGAAGGTGCTCAACTGTACAAAGAAAACTTCAGTAAATCATGAACTGAAAACAATTAGCGGGAAGTATAACAGCAATGTATTCATTCTGAACCTCAAAGTCAAATTAACAAGGACCATGGCCTGCGTCAGGTCAAACATAAGAGCTCGAGACCAAACTAACTCAGAAGGCTCTTTGGACTAGTATTGTTCAAGCCGACATAAGCTCAAGTACAGAGAAGTCGGAGGCAAATTTTTCATCAGCTGACCAGTACCTTAATGACCAATAGTATGTAAACACGTTCAACCAGTGAGACTTACGTTGCTGACAAGCTTTGCGCCAAACCATGCAGAATCTGCACCAAAGGGAGGAGGAAGAACTCTGATACCCTTTGACATTGAAGGGGGGAGAAGTTCACGCAGTTCCTTCTCTAATCTTTCTGGAAAAAGTTGCTTCCAGTCATTATAGGAATGATTCAAATTTGATAAATGATGTGTTTAGATAACGCTTTGGAACTTAGTGGCTTACAGAGTTACAGTTTTCATCATGGAAACAGATTAGACAGTTCAGCTAATATATCAAAAATTTCCCATGAAACAGTTCAGCTATAAAAATGATCCTGTACCTGCTACTCCTGGTAAACATGCAGTCCCTCCAGCCAAAACAACAGTCTTGAACCAACCATCATCGCATGCTAACTCTGCATCTAGGCAATGGTCCATGCAGAGTGCCACTGCCTGATGCAATCCCATTGTGCGCCTAACCAAAGGCCACAAAAGTCATTTTAATGCTATTACAATTAAGAGAAGGGGGCAAACACCATTACAAACACTGTCGATCAGTTTAGGGAAGGGTTGGATGCACGTAAGCCTTACTCTACTATTGAGAGAGGCTGCTTTGACGTTCAGAACCTCTGACAACAGTATATTTACATCATAAGCCAACAGAATAACTGGGATCGCTCAATCTATGAATTTTATATATGTATGAAGGAACACTGAAGCAGCTATTACATGTAAACCTTGTTTACATAAAATCACTACTTCTCATCAAAAATGCATTTTGATTTGTTTTAATTTCAGTTCTTGGAACAAAAGGTTGTAATTTTGGCTTAAGTCCACAACAGCTACCTGCCCAGATCAATTTTTGGCAGAAAAACTTGTTTTTTCAAGTCACAAAAAATCAAAAAACAAAAAAATCTTGTGTCTTCAAGAATATCAATAATGGGGCAAATTCTTTAGCATAACGATTCATTATATCTCTTTGTAACATAACCAGAGTGTAAGGAGGCATGGGCATACACTCCTGCCATACGTGGCTGGAAGAGTATCTCTCCGGTTTGAAAGCGCTCTTTTGAAAGTGTAAACCATCCTTCTCCTGCATTTTTATATGATGCTTCTGTATCTTTGGACAGCTCAGCTTCATAATCAAGAGCAACATAACAGAGGTTCTGTGCAATTATTCAAGCAAGACAATATCAGCCTACATGTAAGGATATATTTGGCAAGAAATACTCAAAACCCCAATGTGTCATGTATAAATCAACAAAATTAAACTCAGATGCCTAAGGAGAAGAAAAACTATTAGTTTACAAGTTAGTAATCGTGATGCTTAGCAGTGTCATGTCAACTGATTGAAATTTTGAGAAAAGTCCAAAATTCATCCAGTAAACCGGATTAAAAAGAGAAATCTATCTCACCCTCCAAGTTTGACCTCAAATTGATCGAACCAAGCCATTCCAGTCCAGTCCAATTGACTGACAAGCCTACTAGTGGCAAAGCTTTTCGGAATAGCCTATAAGTTCAAGGTCGAGTTCAGTTTTTTGTTTCTGTTTGGACATTTCCTGAAAGATGAAAAACATGCCTTTCCAGAAAAGGTGCCTAATATTAAAGTATATACTTAACAATCTTGGAAAGCACGTCGTATATTATATTTAAACCAGGAATTATATGGGCAAATCTTATTTTCAACATCATGCGTGTACTACGTGCTACTTGGCTAGTAAGCAATTGGCCTAACTTCTTTCAAAGATGAGAAAAACACAAAAAGGTTAAGTCTGCAGAACAAAGACAGCATTAATACCTCTTTCAATGCGCGCACAGTATATAGCGAATCAAAATGTACATTTTTCTGTTGCATCTTCTCCCTAAGAAATCCGGTAAGCTTTAATGCCCCCATTCCGACAACTTCGACACCCACCTTCCGCATAACTTTACCATGTAAAACTGTAGAACACATAGTAAAGATACAAAACCAGGCAAAGCAGGTGCACAATTTAAAAAGGGAAGACCTAAGAAGATGAACAACTAAAAGACAATAAGCAACAAATCATAAGCACTTGCCTATTCTGTGCTGTACTTAGATGAAAGGTTAATACTAACAGATTTCCTATAAGTTGGACACAATTAGCAGAGAGTGTCGCTGTAAGAGTGAAAAATCTAATGAAGCATCCTTAGCTGTCAATAATGACAGCATCAGGGCTCAATCCAAGTATAGAGCATAAAAAAGTCGATTGCAATGGGTCCAATATCGTAATATTGATGCTCATTATAGCACAACGCAACAATATTTTCCGCATATCAATGTTATGTAGGAAGATGAGGATGAGAGCTGGATAGCTTACTTGGAACGATAGATGTTTGGTGGAAACCAATATTAACAACAATGCCTGAAGTTCGTCTTGCAGCAAACAAAGCTAAAGTTGCCTACAATTCTTAGAGAATCTCTGTTAGGGGGCTATAAGGGGAAAAAATCTCTTATGGTTCTTCTGTGAAAAACATAAGTGAAAAAATATCAACTATACACTAGGGTAGATATATACATAGACGAAAGAAACCAATATCGTATGCTTTACACTTAAAGGATGCTTGTGAACTCGCAGAGTTTTGCAAACAACTTTAGTAACCTTTCCTTTGTGCAATTATAAAACCAGGAATAAACCAAAAGATTTCACTGGTAATAGCAATTTACTAACACTTGCCAGAGAACGTTTTCGAGATAGGAACAAAACATAGTTCTAGATTACTTATTTGCGTACTAGTGCACAGGCACTGGCGGAGCTCTTATGGGAATTTAAGATAGATATGGGCAATAAAAACTTTCGGACCTCTTAGCAATTACCTTAGAACACTAGGAACTAAGGAGCAAGTCTGCATTAAAGTGCAAAATCATTAAGTAATAACTGGAGCCCATTAGAACTCATAACAGACTGTCGATCTAAAGCACCTACTACTTTCTGGATCCAATATTGATCTCAATATAACTAAAGTTGCCACTGAAAACTGCAAACAAACTTCTGCTAGCCCTCAGAAGATTGCTACCTAAAACTTAAACAAAACTGCCAAATAAAATGAAGGTAAAAGTATAATAACAAATACGACCAAGCAATATCAACGGTCAAAGTCAAAACTGTATAGAAACATGGGGAGAACTAATAAGTTAAGCACATAGCTATTTTACCACAGTATGGAGGGGGGATGGGGGCATTGGTTTTCTTAATCAACGTGTCATTTCAACTGAATTTTCTTTTTGGTTAAATCAAGGTGAGGTTTTGCTTGAAACAAAACTTGGTCTAGGCAAGGGAAAAGAGAAAAAGGTTCTACGACGTTGATCTGTTTCTTCTATTGCTTCCCGTATACAGAACTTACAAACTACAAGTATCTAAGGACTGTTTTAGTTTTCTGTAATCTCCCCCAACAGTGTTGCAGTTCTCTAATAGCAATAGGATCAGTTAGAATGTACTTAAAAGATGTAGTAAAATACCTGGTTGATGGCACAAACAGCAGGAACATTCAGACTAAACAGGGTTGAGTAGATGGCCTCTCTGAGCTGTCTTCTAGCTGCTTTAGCAGATTCGGTATCTGAATCATTGAAGAGATAAAAAAAATAAATAGGGAAAAAAATTCAGGTGGATAGATACCACACCAGACACTTGGGGATAAGAAATTATATCATCTAAAAAAAATTTAGATCACAGCATGAACAAGCAGGCAGGAGGGACGCGTGTAGGCTCGATTTTACACGAGCTGTGCGGTGCTATTAGATATCATTCTAGCTTGGATGTTGGTAACGATCTTGAATCCACAAGATCCGTGATTAAAGCACGCCACAAAACTGAGAACAAATTCTCAGGGAGAAACAATAGTTTTACTGATCAAAGAGAGTTCTGCTCAGAAAGCTACAACCCTTTAAACAGGAAAAGAAACCCTAATCCTTGGAGGCCAAGAAATTAAAAACGAAATTGAAATGACAATCTAATTAGAAACGAAGTAAGGAGCTGTAGAATAATCTAAACTCCTAAAAACATAATGGAATTGTGCAATTCACCCTAAAGCCTAAAATCAGCCAAAAGTTTTTTTGCGTAAATCAGGCAAATGTCCCGAAAGTGGCTCAGAAGGCCTCTCTCTACAGTTACGAGCTCTAAACAGTGCAGCGGGTCCAGACGGTTGTTTTGACTAATCACGGTGCCCGTAACTCCTAAGGGATCAAAAGTTATGGCCAAAATAGTGTGCACTTGCAACTGGGCTATTTCTTGGACCTCGGCTGCTCCATGCGCTCCAAGAAGTCGCAAGCTACCACTTCCCGGTCATTCATCTCCACATCAGAAACAAGAGAGGTACATCTCATCACAAATAAATTCCAGAAGGAGAAGACAAAATAAAGCAAATAGAAGGACCAATGGAGGCTATCTTATAGATGCTCCTTCTCAAGAAGACAATACAAGAGTCTGTTAGGTCCCAAAGCAGCAAAATGCATATAAACCAAAAATCTTTTCTCCCAACTTGTTTTCAGCTGGGTTTAGAAGATAAATAAAACAGTCTTAACATCTTCTTCTCTGGTACTATGGGGCTGAAATATGTGGTTTGGTGGCTGGGGCGAGAATATGATAAACAAACTACACAGCCCTCAAATGATACCTAGGCTGGGCAGAAGAAAACGAAAGTAATGATTGGGCTTGGACAAACTTTGTTATACAAAATTTCTAAGTTGTGGAGTTTCCTAACATAAGCACCAGATTATTTCTTGTATTCACAATCCTTACCATGATAGTGCCTCTTTGTCAGTACTAAACCAGAATGGTGCAACGCTTCTTGCTACAAGGTGAAAATGGAATATTTAAGCTTGTAATATAAGCCCACTTCCACACAATAACCTCCAAGAAACTTCACCACCTAAGCTAGTCAGAAAAAATTATTACTAGTATTTTGAAGTGAAGCACAAATAATTGCAAGTAAGATTTCCTTTGAAACCAATTCAGGTCATAAAACTGTAGATTCATATATTCCTTCAGCTACTAGGCAATAAGATAACTAGATAGTTTTCAGTTCATGACCTACCTATCTGCAATTATCTTATGAGATAGAAACATAGTTTCTGCAAAATTTAACTACTGAGGCCAGTGCCACAGACTAAGTGTATAACCACCATGCTGATAACGCAATGGGAAAGTAACAGGTCACTGAAGAACAGATTAAAGTGACAACCTAGTGCTTCTCATAGCAACAAGAATATATCAGAAAGTTTTCAACTATCAAATTGTTAAAGAAATAAGAAGTTGCAGGCATCCAGTTTATTTATAGATGGAGCCACTAGAATGGAAGCTAACCATCATACTGGCAGATTGGAACGGACACAATAATTGGGTGTGAAGATGGTTTCACCTGCATCCTGCATAAAAATCAAAGCCTCAACAGGGCTAAATAACTCTAATAGATTTATTCTACCTTTGAATCATGGAGAGGAAGATGCAACAGGTCCACAGATGTTTAAGAAATGTGGACCCCAAACAACATCAGGCACGATAATCAAAGAATGTGCAGTTCAATAACCATGAATGCAAGTTTAACGCAACCTCTGGTATGTTTTTTTATGAACGCCTACAATGCAAATCCTTCACAGTTTTATGATGAGGACCTATCAAATTACTGAGTAACCGTACCGTTCCATCCTTAACCTTGTACAGCAAGTATAGATAAAGGATACCTAGACAGTCTGCCGCGAACAAACTAGAGAAGCCGAATGGCAAAATACCTGCTATAAATTGTTGTAAAAAAATGTCGAAGTTTAGAGTACATTGGAGACTCAATGTTGCCAAATTCCTGCACATCAAGTGAAAATTTAAGAACAAGAATTATATAATACTTTTCTCACATATACTAAGATGTTTATACATTCAAACTTGCAAAGAATGTCCACAACATTTTCACATCGCAATTTCTAACCACCGGCTGAAGCAGGAAACTCACCAAAAATGTTGCTGACCTCGCGGATGGAGAAGCATATTTGCTCCATCCAAATTTGCAATAGCCCGAACCACCTTTTAACAAACATTTAGAAAGACAGAGACAGAATGAATATTCTAATTAACATATGACAATTTTAGACAGAATAACTGATGCAGGACCAGGTAAGAACTAGGAAGCCTGAGCCATTGTTTATATGTTGTTAGTGTCATTGTTCATGCAAGTCACTTAAATAAAGTTTACTTTGTCATCATGCATAGCGGGCACCAGTCCATTTAGTTGGGAATCTAAAAGATCTTCAAAATTCAGCAGCTTCATTGTTAATTCCTCCACTAAGCTCCACATTAAAATCATACCTTGAATCAAGAAAGGACGTGTGTCCCCTCCAAGTCTTCTTGTATAAGACCACATTTGGCTATGACTTAGCATTGCTTCTTTCCTCCCAAATTCTCCATATATCTTCTCAGATGTAGATGAAAATTCTCCATGTCTTTTTGTATAAGATTACATTTGACTATGACTTAGCATTCCTTCTTTTCTCCCAAATTCTCCATATAACGTGAATTGCAACTAACGGTGATTTGCTTACCAGCAGACACCTCAAAATCTCAAATGAGAGAATGGCGCTTCATATAATCAAGCATTACTGGTAATTTAAGGAGGAAAAGATACATCAAGTTATAGCTACACACCATCAATGATAACAGCACCAGGAACCTGTGCACGTTGGCCATAGATATGCTTGAAGGATAACTCGTGCATCTCAGTAGGAAATGTTCTACACTCAAACAATATAATTAGGCTCAGTCAACAGTAGCACCAATGGATGTTCCTTATGAATAAATACCTATTGACTGGTATTAACAAAACAGCCAATCAATGTATTATTTGTTGCTTCTTTTTCTTGGATGAAAACAATTAAGTCATGCTGAGAACGTATCACCTCCAAATGCAACTGTTATCTTATCTCTTCATTAAAGAGATCCAGTCATTTTGTATGTACTGCTTACATAAGTGCAACGAAACAAGGCCCATCTCTGTACGACTTAATGAGTAATGTTACCTCTACAGTTCAAACACACATCAGTGGTCCTAATTTATTGAAATGCTTGGCTCTTAATTTTCCACCAATTTCAAAAGTACTTCTCGGAATAGATTTTGAGAAGAGAGGCATTATCAAATTTGATGTGATAAACGTGATGGCTTGATCAGACCTAGTAGTTGATCTTATCTTGTCAAGTTTGATTCTGCTCTTATTCACGTGATAATGAATCATTAATGTAATCTCAGTGTATATAGCAACTCCAAACTAAATTTAACCAGCCACAAGCAAATGATGCAAGTGAAAGGTGAGGTGCAAGTAATTGTGTGAATCCTTCTTATGTGCCAGATCCCGCAAATGTCCTCTCATATGCAAGGAGATTGCAAAGAACATTATCAGTCTTGTGCAGTATGCAAGTCTATTGGTGCTCCATTTTCATCCTGCCTAAGAGAATTACTAGGCAAATTGAGAAGAAAATTAGAGCCTTTATATGGCATGGCCATGATGTGAGGTGTACTGGTGCAAAAGTAGGCTGGAAGGATGTATGTCTCCAAAAAAGAAAAGGAGGATTGGGCATTAAGAAATTTGAGGAGTGAAATAGAGCATCAATAGCAAAACATCTGTGGGATCTGGCACATAGAAGGATTCACAATGGGTGAAATGGTGCCATGTATACATAATTAAAGAGCAGCACCTGTGGACTTTCAAACCACCAGTGGTATTGTCTTGGACATGGTGCAAAATATTGAAGATGAGAGACCAATTCTGTCAGTCTGTACAATATAAAATGGGCAATGGGAGAAATACTTGGCTCTGGCTAGACAGATGGTTAAATGGGAAAACTATAGTGGAGCAGTTTGGCTTAAGAATCATATATGACTCAGGGTTGACTTATAATGCTAAAGTCAGTTACATTATCCAAGGTAATGACTGGACAATGCTGATAAACAGATCAACTGAATTAAGAGCTATCAACTCCTTACTGCAGTCACTACCTAAGCCCAACACTGATGCACCTGATAAAGTCACCTGGACCTTGAATCCTACTGGTCACTTCACTATAGAGAGTGCATGGGAAGGAATAAGGACTAGAGCAAAATGTGGATGCAGTATGGAAACTGATTTAGTTTTCTGGAAATATTCCTAGGTTTTCATTGATATTATGGCTATTATGCAAAGGAGTACTCAGAACTAGAGTGAAGCTTAAGGCTTGGAATGTGATCCAAGAGGATCACTGTGTGATATGTTCTCAAGATAAAGAAAATGTAAACCATTTGTTTGCTCAGTGTCCCTTTGCAAAAGAAATATGGATGCTTGCTTTTGAAAGATTGAAGGTAACAGTTCCACTGCTGTCATGGCCTCAACTGTGTACTCAATTAGCAAGAGAATTTAGAGGTAAAAGCTTTAGAGCAAAGCTTGGAAAATTGACAGTTGCTGCAGTGGTTTATGGGATATGGCAGGAAAGGAACACAAGAATTTTTGGCAAGAAGCAAACTAATGCACCAGGATGCATGTACGTAGTGCAACAGTGGATCAGGTACAGAGTTTATAGTTGGAAGACGATTGTGAACACAGCCAGGAATCAGGAATTATGCCAGACCTGGGGCATTGATGCAAGGATGGTGTCTATAGGAGAAGAAGAATGACTGTATGTACATAGATATGGCCTAAATTGGGCATTCAGGGGTTGTAAATAATTGTTGAGATGTATATGTTTGCACTTAATTGAATAAAAGGACCTTTTGACCAAATAAAAAAAAAAAAGGTAATTGGGTGAATCGTATTTATGTTAAAAGCCTTAATTTTCTCCCTCCGCTTCGTAATTTTTGTACCAAAAGTCTAGGACTAAGTTCGAGCGTATATACTTTGAAATGAACTGAAATAGTCATAATAGATCAATGATGTCTCGTTTGACAAGTAAAGTTTGATGCTCAAAATTCTGTTCTCGGAATTCGCAAAAAAAGTTAAAACGGAAAAGAGCAAATCAAATCATACTGAGGAGGATAGCCAGATCGCAAGCTGGTCTCAGCGAAGAAAATCGAGTCCCAAGACTCCTGCTGATGTTGAAGAAAGTATATCCACAGCCGATTGTCGGCAACTATGAACTTCCAGTATTTACACACGGTGGCCAGCTTGGCCGCCTCTTTCGGCCCGAGGATTTTCAGGATTTGTATGAACAGGTCCAGCGGCACTCGATCGAACGGGCCCGTGGACGCCGGGATCGCCTGTTGAAACGGATCGGACGAGGCGGACGAGCCCGGCCGCCCGGAGCCCGAGCGGCTCGAGACCGAGCCCCAGACCTTTTTCAGCAGGGCGGCCATAACGTCGCGAGAGGCTGCGGCTGAGCTGATCAGGATCAGTTGACAGTTTCCAAATGCTGGAGACGGGCGCCGCAGACCCACTCGCCGTGCAGGGGCCTTTCGGGTATTTTGCGCAACTGAGCTCGTGGTACTCGTGTTAGTTCGCGCTCTTCTACGGTTCTGCCAAATTTGTTTGGTTCGGTGGGACCCGGGCCACGCGAATGTGGTTGTTATGGGAATTTTTTTATATATATATATTTAATTCTTTTAAGCGATTAGTTTAATGTTTTGCGTTAATTTTTAATTTTTTTTTTAAATTGTGACTCAAGAAGGCTGGGATTGCCACTTAATTATTACATTGATAAATTGTGTTCTTTTTTGTGAAGTCTTTTGATCTTGTAGAGATATTTAGTTTGTTAAAATTCTGAGTTGTTAATAATTGTATACTGATCCGACATTTTAAATCAAATACTTATAAGTCAATAGTAGTATGCAAGGGTATAAAAGTAATTGTGTGTGTTGATCAAGGTATTGTAAGTTGTTCGAGATTATCTTAAAAATTGACATGTGTTTCTATCGTTACAAAAAAATAAGGGAAAAAAAGATGATCTTAGAAGGGAGTATTGAGAATTGAAGCCAAAGATAAAGCAACATTGGTTATTTCTTGAATTAGGCGGTGTTATCTCAAATTAGTTGAGGAATTAGAGTCCGTTTTTGAATTGATTCTCAAAAATAGTTTTTTGATTAAACAGAAAAAGTTTTTTTTAAATAACTTTTAGCAAATTTAGTTTCTGTTTGCCAAAAGTTGTAAAGTTACTTGTTAAAAGCCATGTAGGGCATCTAAATAAAAATGCTAAAACAATTTTACTACGAGAAAAATACCAAAATGGCATCACAGAGCATGCAAGTTTCTTAATATTTTTCTTAACAAAAAATTTAAAATAAGCAAACTACATTTTTTTCATCCTATTGTATATCATCATATCCTCTATAACACATTTTCAAAATACTTGCTTGTAACACCCCGAATTTATTTACGGAGCGTTAATGCCAAATATACAGAGATCAGATAAAATTCCATAATTATCAGAAGACTTCAAATTGGTAAATCATAGCATACACTAAAATCCCAAACGAAACAATATCGAAAGTCCCCCAAACTAAAATCAGAAATATCAAAAATATCTCAAACGGTCAATCAGAGCATGCACTAATAACTCCCAATAGTACATCAATAACTGTCATAGGGGCCAAAACTTTATACAATCCAAAAAATTTCTCCAACACGGAGTTTCAAAACAAAACCTAAGCAATACTGACATATCTTAATTAAATACACTTAAATGTCAATACTAACTCTGAAATAAGGCAGCTAACTTTGGTCACACAGCTAGCCCTTCAAATCTGAAACCCCACCTACTAACCACCTGAAATGAAAAACAATAAGGAAATGAGCCAAATGCCCAGTAAGGTCGCTCAAAGGATCAATCAAACAAAACCAAAATATCTGAGAAACGAAATTTCGGAAGCACAAAATGTTTCAACGGAACGGAGATCAGACCAAATATCAAATGCCAAAATATATCAGAGTACGGAGACAAACACAATCGGACCATATATCAAATGTCAGAATATGTCAGAATACAGAAACAGACACTAGGGAGCCAAATAACAAATGTCAAAATATATATGAGTTCGGAAGCAAACACTAGAGAGCCAAATGACAATGTCAAAATATATCTGAGTTCGGAAACAGATACTATCGAAACAGACACTAGAGAGCCATTCAGAAAGTGGTCACATACGTCATTCCTGACATATGAGGCCGGTTCAGAAAGTAAGATCGCGATCTCTAGCTCAACTCCCCTGAGCTAGCCCACGTTTCAATCCACGTGGATAAGTCGGAAATAAGTCACATACACTGTGACATGGCTCATAAAGTCACCAAAATAAAATCTCAAAATAACCGTTATCAAATATTGAACAAATCAAACCATATTCAAAAGTTTCAAAATCATATTATCAAACAACGAACTCGTCAAACAATAAGTGGAGTTCACGAAAATAATATCGATCATAAATCACTGAAACGACGATATCAATATGTCAATATTCTGAGGTCAAACAAATCCGACGAAATTTGATTTTTCACAAATCATAGAATTGACAACAAGTCATTCTTAACAAAGTTCAAAACAAAAACGAGATGAAGAATCACTTATCCCCATACGAAGAGATTCAGATTTCAAAAGAATCGACTTACATGAGCGATTGGTCCATCGCTGATTCAAATTTCGAAAGTAAACCCTTACCTTAATCAAGCCTCTTGAGAGTCACAAATCCTTAACTCCTCCTTAGAGCTTCCAATTTTTTCAAGCCTTCTTCTCCATCTCTCTCTCTCTCTCTCTCCCTCTCTCTCGCACAAAGGAGAAGAAAAGAAACAGAGAACCCAAAAAGGCTAGAAATGAAATAGAACACTATTTATAGGGAACAAAATTTTAAAGTTTTCATTCGACCGAAAATCACCTTTAAGTCGACCGAAAACAACTTTGAGTCGACTGAAACCTTTTAAATTCGACTAAAACTTCAGAAAACCATTTTTATTCGAAGCCAAACTATTTTCCTTCGACCGAATATCTCAGAACTCAAAAATTTTATCATCAATAAGTTTTGATTCGAATAAAACCACTTTCATTCAACCGAAAATTTCAGAAACAATCTCAATTCATTTTCTTAATGTTTAACAAAAGACCACAACTTATTTATTCAAAAAAAATACTAATTCAGCACAAGGAAAAGAAAAATTTTTGGGGTATTACATTGCTCACACTTTTTTCTATAAATAAATGTTTCTAAATATTTGTTCAGTCTTTCTTTCTGTATAGTTCCATGCAGTAAGAACAGTGATGTCCTAGAGCAAATAGTCTTAGAAAAAAAGGGCATATAGTTGTAGAAAAATATGAGAGTAATTTAGTACTTTTGTTGGTCAAACATGTTTATTTAAAAATATTTAAACCCATAAACCACAAAGTATGGTTTATGATTTTAAACATTTTGTTCACAACCTATTCTGGACCGCACCCCGGGGCCCGCTAAGTGATCCTAGTGGCGCGACGCGTCACCCATTTGGCGGTCAACATCACTCAACAAGATTGCTCTGTCAAAGTACTCTGCGCCTCGAGCATCCGGATGGCGATCGAAAGTGTGCTCCCACCCCAAGGGGGTCGGCCACCTTAAGGGGGTCGGCCACCCCAAGGGGGTCGGCCACCCTAAGGGGTCGGCCTCCCCAAGGGGGTCGGCCACCCCAAGGGGGTCGGCCACCCCAAAGGGGTCGGCCTCCATTGCCCCGCGAAGGGGGGAACCTGCTGCACGGCACTAGCTCCTCGCTCCAACAACACACCACCGCTATCTCCAATTGTGCGACGCTCGTTATTGCCGGCTCAATCAAACTCACGGCGGGACGGGCTCGCAACCCTTAAGCCCTCGCCAGCTCAATCAACCGACGGGCTCCGGCCTTCGCATGTACAATCAACCGGAGGCTCCGGCCTTCGCCAGCACAATTAACCGACGGGCTCTTGCCCTCGCAGGCACAATCAACCGGAGGCTCCGGCCTTCGCCACAGGGATGGGCTCACGACCCTAAGGCCATCGCCAACACAACCAACCGACAGGCTTCTGGGGGCTCCGCTCGTAGTGCTCCAGCACAAGGACGCACCGCCACGGACTCCGAGCATCAAGCCATGAACATGCACGCTGATATCACCGTCGTCGATCATCGACATCGCCAAGACAATGAACCGCGGGTCACTCCGAGACGGGAGTAGGTCTTCGGAGGGCATCGCGTCCGGCATGCCTGGCAGTTGGCTGCAGGGGCAACCCTCACCGCTGCCAGGATCTCTGCGCGTCTCATGACGCATCTCGTGGGATTCAGTAAGGGCTTGGACTGGAGGCTGGGGCAACGGGCTGCTCTGACCATGCTACCGCGGTGTGGTCAGTCTCCTCAGACAGGCAGAGGGACGCTGCAAGGGCAGGGCGACATGAACTCGGGGACCGGCATATCCGACGGACAATCGATATTGCGAGACCCCCATACGGCGACGTCACTCCCGGAGGACGACACGTGTCGGCTGATGACACGTGCGTATTTGGGCCTATATATAGTGGATTCTGAAGCTTATTCAAGGACGGCTCTCTCATTTCCACATTTCACTTTCTCTCTCTAAAACCTATTCTCTCTGGTTTTCTAGTGAGAGAAAGACATTCCACCTCCTGACGTTGGATCACTGAAGCTGCACCATTGCTACGAGCTGTTGACTACTGACTGTCGCCCCTGTTCGTCGTCCCCTTGCTGAAGCAGCACTGCCAGCCCTCGCGACCTGTCTGGGGAGCCTTGCTCTCAGCCCTTACTCCGTCCTTGATGTCTCCCACTTCGTCTACCTGGAAGCCAACGCAGACTGCATCCTTTGTGGCACCTCACGTGGCATGCGACCCGATTTTCCTTGGCAACACATTTTTTTTTATTTTTTGTGGTTTTTGCAAATCCTTTGTCTTCTTTGTCAAATACCACATGTACATATTTTCAAATTGTTCATATATCAAATTTCACTTCCATAGAATCAATCATAAAAACCCTCGTATATATTATGCTAATCGAGTCCCATTGATAATATTATTTATGTTAGCATGTGAGGCCTTCTTGGTGAGGCCAGCTGGGCTAGCACGCCTTTGTTTAAGTGACTGAGACTCCCTCTTTACTAGAGTCTTAGCTTCTTTTTAAGTGATCAATCCCTTTATTTATTTATTTTATTTTTATTGCTAAACAAGTGATCAATCCATTTCAATAGCATTAAGATTTGCCCAAAGTTGGTTAATCCAACTTTGTTCTTGGCAATATTTAGTCTTACACTTCCAAGTGACAATTCTTTCGAGATCCCACCAAGCCACGATTCCACCACCCAATACTCTCATGTGGATTGCTTAAAGGATGCGTTCACCCTATTTGTTCAAAGAGGCTTCGAAGAGCAATTTTTCTTAGAATATTATTGTTTTATAATAGGCTTAGTCTTGCCTTAGGGTTGCATTGCCACCTCTAAAACCCTTTAAGGTTCCATTAAGGCGCAATAGGCATATGTCGTTCTATGAAACACGTAATCCTACCTTAAGTTCACATGGCTTCATTGCATTTAGGTTGTGTCTAGCGCCCGAGATAAGACCCCTAAATAGGATTAAAAATACTCGCATCAGCATTTAATTATGCACACAAGGGTCGGATAACAATTCCATTGGACTTTTTTAATTCTACTTTAGCGGGATACTTCTCTATCATTGGGGTGGGGTGGTATTATTGTTATCCAATAACTTTGGGAGAAAAGAATGACGAGCCACATCAGCTATCTGTTTATACAGCCACAAGACCCACCGTCTCTGCCACAGCCCACCCTACTTGAACATCTTTGAAGTCAATTGTCTCTCTTTTTAGGACCAAATGGAGTAATTTTCCTTCAACTTTTTTGGAAATCAAGGGCGGCAAAGGTTGGAGAAGGCATAAAACCAACCCAAAAAAGAAAAAACATGGAGATATCTAAACAACATCCTAAAGTATCAACAAATACATAAGATTATCAAAAACGTCAAATATTCGGTCAAACTAATTTGTGCCATTCAGATATAGAGAGAGTGTGGTACGAAAGCTTTAAGTAAGTTCTCGACTGCTCCATAATGTGGGCAGATTGAGGTGACTCTTGTTCTGTGAGGAATTATTACTATTGATGCCTCTCTTTCGCGCTTCAGTTGAGCTCGAAAGTCCTACCCTCGAGCCTTATAGACCTCTGTTGGTCTTGTTCAATGTCATTCACCAACTCTACAATGGGTGTATGGGGCTCAAGTGGAAGCTTCAACAAAAATTCTTGTAGTCGTGCTACCCCACAAATACGTCTTTATTTATGAAAAAATGTCAGGTGTTAATGGTGAGAACAAGTACTAAAACAACTTGTGGTCGTATTAATAGATGATTGTAATAACAACGACCTTTTACATGTTGACAAGGAGTGCATAGTAGTATAAGAGTGACAAATACGCAATGGCAGACAATTAAAGGTTGCGAATGAGATGGTAGGATTGAAGATGTCGAAGATTCGATTCTTGTATGAGATTTCATCGCACAATTTGATTAAGAGTCATTGTAGCACACGTGATGCGTGTGCAAAAATTAAGTTAATACTATAAGTTTTTGTTAAAAAAATAAGCATGGCATATAAGTGTTTATTATCGTATTCAGTAGAGTAAATTTTACATTATAAAAATTAAATATATCATCATAAGTACTTATTTACTATTTAAAACTTTTATTTTGTACCATTATCGTGGTGCATGCATTTCATGTACAAAAATAAATTTATTTTATATAATATCAAGCATGGTCTTTTGGATGTATTTTGATTATATTTTTTTCGTAATAATTTTCAGACTTGAAGAAATAAACATGTCTTCTTAGGTAGTTACTTAATACTCACTATGTTTTGTGTTACTTAAAAAAAAATTCTTATGATACAAAGTGTCAACATTCTAAGTGGGTAGTTATTTAATACAAAAAGAATTACATCACACCAAAAAAAAATTTCCTTTATATATGGTATATATAAGATATAGATATAAATATAGATAATAAATTTAAAATAAACTTACTTTAACACTTCTAAACTCACAAATATCTCCTTGTGAAATTAAGGAATTAATTCTTCTTCGGACTAACAAATATCTTGGAAATTGAGGGTGGTAACTGGCATATAACCTGAAAAGGAAATAAAATGAAGAGTATCCAAACATCGTCTTAAAGTACCGATAAATGAGGGATTATAAAAAACAGCAAGGGCAAATGTCCGTGACTGACCAGCGTAGTTGAAGGTGGTAAGTGGTAACTAGCATATAACCCCAAAAGGAAGTAAAATGAAGAGTATCCAAATATCGTCTTAAATGTCTTAAAATATCGGTAAATGCGGGATTATTGAAAACAACAAGGCAAATGTCCGTAACTGACCCGTGTAGTTGTAATAATACGCTAAACATGTCCCCATCTAAATAAAAGCTGTGTAGAGCATCTCAATAAAAGCTGTGTAGAGCAATTTTACAACGAGAAAATTACCAAAAGAGTATCACAGAGCATGCAAGTTTCTTAATATTTTTCTTAACAAAAAATTTAAAATAAGCAAACTACGTTTTTTTTCATCCTATTGTATATCATCATATCCTCTATAAACATATTCTAAATACTTGCTCACACTTTTTTTTCTGTAAATGTTTCTAAATATTTGCTGAGTCTTTCTTTTTGTATAGTCCCATGCAATAAGAAGAGTGATGTCTTAGAGCAAACAATCTTAGAAAAATGGGCATTTAGCTGTAGAAAAATACGTGAGTCATTTAGTACTTTTGTTGGTCAAACATGTTTATTCAAAAGTATTTAAACCCATAAACCCCAAAGTATGGTTTATGATTAATTTTTTTTTTTTTTTTTGGTGTTGCAAACCCTTTGTCTTCTTTGTCAAATACCACATGTACATATTTTGAAATTGTTCATATAACAGATTTGACTTCTATATAATCAATCATAAACATCCTCTTATATATTATGTCAATCGAGTCCGATTGATAATATTCTTGATGTTAGCATGCGAGGCCTTCTTGGTCAGGCCAGCTGGGCTAGCACGCCTTTGCTTAAGTGACTAAGACTACCTCTTTACTAGAGTCTTAGTTTCTTTTTAAGTGATCAATATCTTTATTTATTTATCGTTAAACAAGTGATCAATCCATTTCAATAGCATAAAGAGTCGCCCAAAGTTGGTTAATGCAACTTTGTTCTTGGCAATATTTAGTCTTACTCTTCCAAGTCACAATTCTTTCGAGATCCCACCAAGCCACGATTCCACCACTCCACACTTTTCATGTGTATCGCTTAAAGGGTGTGTTTACCCTATTTGTTCGAAGAGGCTTCGAAGAGAATTTTTTTCTTAGAATATTATTGTTTAATAATAGGCTTAGTCTTGCCTTAGGGTTGAATTGCCACGTCGAAGACCCTTTAAAGTTCCATTAAAGAGCAAAAGGCATATGTCGTTCTATGAAACACCTAATCCCACCTTAAGCTCACATTAGTTCATTGTAAACCTTTAGGTTGTATTTGGCATCCAGGATAAGACCCCCAAATAGGATAAGAATCTATCAGTGTTTGGCTACGCATGATAAAATCCATCGGACTTGTTTTATTCTACTTTGGTGGGATACTTTTATACCATGGTTGTTGGGTTATCCGGATCCGTCAGCTTGGGAGAAAAGAATGACGGGCCACAACATCTTTGAAGTCAATTGTCTCTCTTTTTAGGACCAAATAGAGTAATTTTCCTTCAACTTTTTGGAAATCAAGGGCGGCAAAGGTCAGAGAAGGCATTAAAAAAAACATGGCGATATCTAAACAACATCCTAAAGTATCAACATATACATAAGATTAGCGAAAATGTCAAGGGCAAACGTCAAATCTTCGGTCAAGCTAATTCGTACTATTCTAATATAGAGAGAGTGTGGTACGGAACCTTTAAGTAAGTTCCCGACTGCTCCATAATGTGGACAGATTGAGCCGACTCTTGTTCTATGAGGAATTATTACTATCGATGTCTCTCTTTCACGCTTCGATTGAGCCCGAAGATCCTATGCTCGAGCCTTATAGACCTCTCTGGGTCTACCATTCACCAACTCGACAATTGGTGTATGGGCTAAGTGGATGCTTCAACAAATTTTATTGTAGTCGTCGTGCTATCACACAAATACTTCATTATTTTATGAAAAAATGTCAGGTGCTGATGGTGAGAACAAGTACTAAACAACTTGTTTATATGGTCTTATTAATAGATGATTGTAATAAACAACTGCCTTTTACATGTTGACAAGGAGTGCCTAGTAGTATACGAGTGACAAATACGCAATCATAGACAATTAAAGGTTGCGAATAAGATGGTGGAACTGACGATGTCGAATAATTGGATGCTTGTATGAGATTACATCACGCTATTTGATTGTGAGTGATCGTGACACACGCGATGCATATGGGAAAATTAAGTTAATACTATACGTTTTTGTTAAAAAAAGCAAGCATGGCATATAAGTGTTTATTATCGCATTCAATAGAATAAATTTTAAATTATAAAAATTAAATGTGTCATCATAAGTCCTTATTTACTCTTTAAACTTTTATTTTGTACCATTATCGTGGTGCATGCGTTTCGTATGCAAAAATAAAATTGTATTATATAATATCAATGATTGTCTTTTGGATGTATTTTGACTACATTTTTTGTAATAATTTTCAGACTTTAAAAAATAAACATGTCTTCTTATGTAGTTAATACTCAAATATTAATTTTTGTGTTACTTAAAAAATTTCTTATGATGCCAAGTGTCAATATTGTAAGTGAGTAGTAATTTAACACAAAAAAATGATGCCACACCAAAAAAAGTATTCCCTTTATATATGGTATATATAAGATATAGATATAGATATAGATATAGATAATAAATGGAGTATAAAATAGACTTACAGTAACACTTCTAAACTCACAAACATCTCCCTCGTATTAAGGAATTAATTCTCCTTTCCTTTTTTGTTGATGAAAAGCCTATTTTATTCATTCCAAGTCGGGTACATCTCTGATGATCGCCGGCATTATAAAACCAGGCACCTCCTCCGTCCAAATTACACAATCTCTATGAATGCGAGTATATTTTTGCTAGTCTATGTGTGACATGATTGCAAGTTCTTTTGGCTCACAAAATTTCACTAGACTGAAAGTGTGTTAACATCTTCTTTGCATCCTTAATCAGGATCCCTAGTTTTGACATATCTTCCTTAGAACTTTTGATAGCATTGACGACGGACGACGGACGACGAATCACCTTCCACTACTATATATCTAAATCCGCATTTCATCCCAAATTCCACGGCTATAAAATCAGCTAATGTTTCAGCCACTTCTGCCTCAGATTGATCTTCCACCCACTTAGAGAGACCCGTGTAGAAAGTGCCTCTGTAATCTTTTATAACTACTCCAATTCCAATTGCATGATCTTCTGAGAAAAGAGCCCCATCAAAATTTATTTTATACGCACCTTTGGGGGGTGGACACTACTGAATTTGAATCTGAGCTTTCATCACGTTTGATTTAATACTTGCTCTATGGAACATTTCCAACTAAAATTGAGCTCGTGAATATAATTCCAATGCGTCAATCTGAGCTCCTTTGAAGCAAACATCATTCCTATTAGTCCACAAACACCGGCATAGCATGACCATAAGTTCGAATTCATCTTTTTTTTCACATTTCCATACCTCCATCACCATGCAAAAACTGATTCTCCACAAACACACTCCTTAAATAGATTATAAGATGTTAACGCCCATACATGTCTAGCAAAAGAACATAATCTCAATACATGGAATAAGTTTTCCCCTTTCTTACCACATATTTTGTAGTCATCCTCCGCGGTGATTTGTCTCCTTTTCAGTTTTGATGCCATTGACAAGATATCATTGCAAGCCCGCCATCCAAATACCTTAACTTTATTTGGTATGCGAGCATTCCACATAAAGTTCCAGTTACTGGCAGAACTCGTACTTGCCTCTTCCATTGAAATGCCTTTCTCTTTATGCAACTGTTGATCCATGATTAAGCAATAACCACTTTTAAACAGAGAAACATTTTCTATCATAGTGCCAGATAAAGTTTGTCTTCATGCCGACCCGTGCCCAGAGGTATTTGAAGGACGACCCTAGCTTCATGTTGCCAAAAGATATTATAAACCAGATTTTTCTTCCAGCTATGGGATTGTTGGTCAATTAAAGCCTCTACCTTCGCATCTCCATTGAGTATTTTCATCGGTGATTGAACCTTGAACGTGTACGGGCATATGATCCAACGTTCATTCCATATTTTTGTTTTCTCCCCATTTCCTATTCTCCATCGAGAACCTGCTTCCACTACCCTTCGTGCTTCCAATATACTTATCCAAGTTAATGATGGCTTGTTGTCAGCTTGTGCCTTGAAAAAATCTCCATGTGGATAGTATTTTGCTTTCAATATACGTGAGGGCAATGAGTCTGGTGATGTGGCTAGTCTCCATGCTTGCTTTGCCAATAAAGCCAAGTTACAAGCTTTCATCTTAGAAATTGAGGGTGGTAACCAATATATAACCTGAAAAGGAAAAAAAATGAAGAGTATCCAAACGTCATCTTAAAGTACTGGCAAATGCGGGATTATCAAAAACGGCAAAGACAAATGCCCGTGACTGACCAGTAATAACTGACGTATAATCCAAAATGAAAATAAATAAAAAGTATTCAAATATCGTCTTAAATGTCTTAAAATATGAGTAACTGCAGGATTGTCGAAAACAGCAAGGGCAAATGTCCGTGACCGACAGATAGTAACTGACGTATAACCTAAAAAGAAAATAAATAAAGAGTATCTAAATACGTCTTAAATGTTTGCGAGATTATCGAAAACAGCATGGGCAAATGTCCGTAACCGACATGCGTAGTTGTATCAATACGCTAAACCTGTCCCCATCGTTAACATTTTCTAGTCTGGACGTCGTTCGCTCAACCAGTGGATTAACATAGATATTAGACACAACGCTCCACCTCTCTCTCTACACCTATCGCGATCTATTTTGCCCTAAATCCATCTTATTCAATTGTTGTCTGCCTTCAATCCAATTATCAATGATTAATCTCTGAATATCACGAATTTGAGATCGAAAGCTTATCATCCTTAATTCGTCGAATCAATTAAGGTTAGAATTTTTTTTAACCGTCTCTTTCGATATATATGTATTTACGTTTGTGTGGTGCGTGGGTGTGTTCTTATTTGTTAATTAGGTTTCATCTTTGCCTGGCTCTTTTTAGGGTTTTTGTAATAGCGCTGAAGATTTTATCGGATATTGTGTTATTTGTTAAGACAAAGGCATAATCTGTTTTAGATAGTGCAACTGCCTGGTAATTGTTTCCTTGGCAATCAATCTGTCGTCGTGCAGATACCGTGTTTGCCTAATGTTCAGGCAAGTGTCAATACGTGCCACTTAAACTAGTAATCAACTCAATCGAACTTGAAACCAATGCTTAAGGTTTAGATCAACTATCATCCTGAAATAGGATGACAAAAATGTCTAAACATGCTCCTCTAGGTGTCCAATTTTGCCGAAAGGCTAAGTCGTAAATGAGTTCGCTCCGACAACATTTAAGGGAGGATTGCAGCATGCGAAGCTACGATCTTTGCATATGCACAATTGGAAAGGTACTGGGTATTGAGTTCATTAATGTTATGAAAGGGCAATGCTAAACCTGTACCGCATATGCTTATCCACATCTCAATATGTTGCTTGTAAAGTTTTAGCACCGATGCATACAGTCTTCTCAACTTGTTGGAAAGAGCACTTATGAACTCTGTCCTTTTAGGATAAGTGTGTAAACGGCCATTATGCAACAAGACAGAATTTCCGCCTTCAATAGTAGTTTTGATGAAAATAGTATGGAGGACATCTCATGGGAAAACACCAAGCCAACTTGTATACTAATTTGCTAATTGTCGCCAACCACTTGTCGTTTTCTTGGCTGACTTTTTTTGGGGCCACCTGGTGCTGCCATGAATGCGATTAGTGCTTGCTACTGACACGTTAAAATTGTTTCATTTGAATCTCTAGTGTTCGATTGTTGTGGTGGTTTTCATGGTGGCATGAAGTTGGATATAGTCGTCTTTGCTAAGGCCTTGTACTTGAATCAATTTTGTTTCAGGACATCTATTTCTGCATACCATGTCCCATCATCAAGTGGATGATGCTAATTACATGGCAGATGAATATGATATGGAGGATGTTGATGATGATATGGACGATGAGTTCCGTGGCAGAGATGTGGGTGGCTCAGACACTGATGTGGATGAATATGAGTATATGGTTTGTGATCTTATACTTTAAAGAAGTCGTACTTGCACTTAGATCACGATATCAATCAGTTTTACTCTTATGGTCTCGACTCTTTGCACAAGTGTACTTATATTTAAGGAACTTATTTATGGAGGAAAGAGAGGGGGGGGGGGGGGGGGGTGTGAGGAATACTTGGAATTTGTTCAGTTAAGCTTGAGTTCCTTTAAATTGGATCACTCATCAAGCTGGAACCGGGTAGTGGACGGAAACTATTAATGATGTGAAGATTTTTGAAAAGAATCTTTGAAGTTATGAATGTACGTATAAGGCACATGCACCCTTGCACACATATGGTATTTTGGTGCAAATATGCTTTTGTTTTTCGATAGATGTCAACAAGAGTGTGTATATATTAGTGTGTTTGTGCTAGGGAGAAATCCTTTTCTTCTTGGTGCTTATGTCTAACATGTCGATAGGATAAATTTTCAACTATGATGGCCTGTCCAATTATAAAGCTGGATTGGTTCTGTAGGTTGTCGGTTAAACCTGGCAAATCAAGAAGTTCTTGGTAAAGTTTCACGGTTTTACTGGACGAATTGTTTTGTCCGTATAACTGAATCTGACCATGATTTGTCATTTGATACAGTGGTCGGACTGAGTGGTCCTATGAAAGCCTGACTAGTAATTTTCTGGTCCAATGCAGAGTACTAAAATGGCAGATACTTCCGCTGCTCAGGCTAGGAAAGGAGAAGACATTCAAGGGATTCCTTGGGACAGGCTTAGCATCACGAGGGAGAAATATAGGCAGACTAGACTAGAACAATATAAGAACTATGAAAACATTCCTCAATCTGGAGAGGGATCAGAGAAGGTAAACATTTCATCCTATATTCCATGGTTTCTAGCGGTATGAAAATTCGTTCGTCTGCTCCTTTGCCTGTTAACTATTCCCTACTCATGTTATGTCTAATGTGTGTAGGAATGCAAGACCACGAGGAAAGGGGGCTTGTACTATGAGTTCAGACGCAATTCAAGATCTGTGAAATCTACAATTCTTCATTTTCAGGTCTGTTTGACGAGTTTGCATAATGATAACTGGTGCAACTCCGATCATCTTAGTTCTGTTCATGCATAGAATGGGATGCATTTAGCCTTTCCTAGAAGTACATTTAACATGTACCCACCTATTTTCCACCCTTTTAGCACTGGTTTGCTTTTATTAGGTTTTGGTCCTATACTGTTGGGTATTTGTCTTAATGACTTACTGTGCACTGTAATCAGGTATGGGCTTTCCTCACGGTAATCAGCTAGTTCTGTTCTTTGCTACTCTATTGCATGTTATATTTTGTCCCTCTGATTCAAATTGTAACCTCGAAAGCTCCAATTGCTTATATGTAAGACTTTTTATTTGTAAAAAGACTCGTTCCTTCCCTTCCTCCAACGCTCCAGTCATAGCAGTGATTCGAACTGCTAGTTGATAACAGTCTCCTAAAGACATATACCAATTACTGGTCGTCACTCTCTGCCATTAAATCTTCTACCACAGCCATGGCAGTGCATCAGAATTGTCGCTTATAGACTGGGCCAACGACTTCTTAATCTACTGCTGCTGATCTACATAACTGACTGCTTGCATCACCTGGACCTCAATGTACTTATACTGTCAGTTATGCAACATCCGTTGTTCGACATAATTCTGCTTATTCTCAAAATTTGGTCGAGAGCTTGACAAACTGCGAACCCTATCAATTGCTGAAGCTATTATCAACATCGTTGGCTTTTGTCATTGACAACAGCACTGAACCACAACAAGGTTTGGCCGTACTCGCCCATGTAGGAGTAGTTTCCCTAGGCCATAGAAATAAAACTTGATGATGATTATACTTTTCACTGTTTACGCTGGCAGTCCAATTTAGACAGATGGACTAGCGGTGCTAAGTATTGATAGTTCAAGGACCGCCAGCAAGCAACTAGAAAGTTGGGAAAGCATGGTGAAATTTAATGTGGTTTGACCTTGTTAGATAAAGCAAAATCTTGTTGGCTTTCTTATCCTATTTAGTATTGGATAATCTCCACGTTATTGAAGCTGGACAGGATAATACGCGCGATTTATCAAGCTTCAGACACCGGAGGTGATGTTGGGGGCAAATATTGTGAAAATATGATTGAGAAAGAGGAATATACAAAATCTTGTCTGGTTGCAACTAACTAAGCCTTTCCCCTCTTACGTGCCTTAGATGAGTTTTCTAAAGTTTGCTTTAAAAATGGTGTTGTCTGGATTAATTCTGGAATGAAATGGCTGCTGATTCAGTGAGATGACATAAGTCCCGTCTATGATCTAATCCTAAGCAAACCTGTCTTGGAGGCATGCCTTAGTACTTATCTGGGACATTGCAATCATTAGTTATTCTTGCTCTCTATTCATCATCCCTTCTTAAAAGTGCTACATCTTTGTCCCGGTCTTACTCTGCTCCTAGGCCTTTCCAGAGTGATGATTGTCTTACTCTTCCCATAGCCGTCTGAGTGACGATCATCGTGTCACTCTTTCTACTTGGCAGAGAGCAATGATCGTGTTACTCTATCTGAATGGTGCAGCTTGGGTCTTTGGGGAGTGTCCAAACCATCTTATGCTTTTCAGGCCTTTTAAGTACTTTGACTGATTGTTTTTGTTTATTACCTAAATGTCTTTGGTTAACGTCTACATCCCTATATATGTTTTTACTTCATGCTTATAGCTGTAGATTGATTGCATAATACACCAGACTCTACTGCATTAAACCCATCATGGTCCAAAACTATGGTAAACCTCATCATCCCCAATCTCGTTGTTTTAAATAACAATTTTCTTGGCACCTTTTTCTCCGGATTCTCAATTTTAAGCACTTATTCTGTCAGAATATTCACAAATTGGATATGCTGAAAAATGACAATAGTAGGGAGGCTCGATTAGGAAATCGAAATCAATAATATTAGTTAGGAAATCGAAATCAATAATATTAGCGAAAACAAATTTCTTGTTTTCCTGTGGCCTAAGATTCTCTGAGTAAGATATAGCCCGCCTTGCTCATGCAAAAGCACGGCATCCCAGGTTTCTTGTGATGGGGTAGGTTGACAAATAGAGGAGATGACAAGTGTACTGTGATCAGTTTTTTTATGAGAGACAAGTGGTTTTTGTAGGACTTAATAGCACTGACATGCAAGGCAGGGCAATGAATAAAAGCGGATCTTTCAATATGACTTGTCAACTCCTTTTATACTCTTGTCAAGACTTTGTCTTTAACTTGAGGCTGGCAAAACATTATATAGCCCCTTATTCGGGGCCTTGTGACTTCCTGTAGAACTTATCATTTTTGGAAGTGAATTTACTGATCAACAAGTCTGTTGCTTTATCGCAGTTGAGGAACTTGGTGTGGGCTACATCAAAGCATGATGTCTACCTTATGTCACATTTTTCTGTCATTCATTGGTCCTCCTTAACTGGCAACAAGTCTGAAGTTCTTAATGTATCAGGACACGTGGCACCAAGTGAGGTGTGTGTTTTGCCATAAAACTCTGTTCAATGCTTAGGCTTCAATGATGCAAATCGATGTGTTTTTTGTTACCAGAAACATCCTGGAAGTTTATTGGAAGGATTTTCACAGACTCAAGTCAGTACTCTAGCAGTAAAAGAGAAGTTGCTAGTTGCTGGAGGATTTCAAGGAGAGCTTATATGCAAGGTAATTAAACATTTCATCTGTTTCATTCATACAAAAGTTACGAGCTCATGGATTTGGGCAGTATTGCTGCAACAACTGGAGAAGACCACTGTATCTTCTGCTTCTATGAATACATTTTAACTAGCATCTTGGGAATGAGCTAGGAAAATTTACTCCCCCCGCCCACCCTGTAGAGTCATGCTGTTGTTGTTAACTTTTGATTAGATTCCAAAGCATTTTTTTTCTTACTTTGATGCAGAATTTAGATAGACCTGGAGTTTGCTTTTGCTCGAGGACAACTTATGATGACAATGCTATCACTAATGCTATAGACATTTATAACACTGCCAGGTTTCTGCTCTCCCTTCTCATGGTTGTTGAACTATTCCTTCTTATTACAAATCATGCTGATTTGTGTTTGTTAACGTATCTTTTCCTTGCTTTTCCAGCGGTGCACTTCACTTTACTGCCTCAAATAATGATTGTGGTGTCAGAGACTTCGACATGGAAAAGTTCCAACTTTCTAAGCATTTCCGTTATCCTTGGCCAGTGAATGTATCTCTCTTTCTCCCTCCCACCCAGTCTGTCTGTCTCTTGCTTTCTTCCTGCATATTGTTTTGGCGATGTTAGGTCCACTTGCCTACTTGCTGGTGCATTTTCTTATTAGATTTTCTTTGTTGGTGCTTGCAGCATACATCATTGAGTCCAGATGGTAAACTTATTATAATTGTCGGAGATAACCCGGATGGTATACTGGTGGATTCTCAAACTGGAAAGGTATCCCTCTCATTTTGCTTTTCAAACTTTACCAGCTCTTTGAGACATTTTTGATGTTAAGATGAAGCTTGCATAGGTGGGCATACCCTAATCTGACAGTGATCTTGCAGACGGTTGCACCGTTGTCTGGGCACTTGGATTTCTCATTTGCTTCGGCGTGGAACCCTGATGGCCTTACTTTTGCCACTGGGAACCAGGACAAAACCTGCCGAATTTGGGATGTCCGAAATCTCTCCAAGTCAGTTGCTGCTCTGAAGGGTAACCTTGGAGCCATTCGGTCCATCCGCTACACCTCTGACGGACGGTTCATGGCTATGGCAGAGCCTGCTGACTTCGTCCATGTATTTGACGTTAAAAATGAGTATGAGAAGGAGCAGGAAATCGATTTTTTTGGCGAGATATCTGGCATGTCTTTTAGTCCCGATACAGAGTCTCTATTCGTCGGAGTTTGGGATCGAACATATGGTAGCCTTCTAGAGTTTGGGCGGCGCCGAAACTACTCATATCTTGATTCTGTAATATGAGTTCGATGTGCACCCTGCAAATAAATGTGTGCAGGTATATGGCTATTTCCCTCAGTCCGGCGAGCGAGATGTAACTGTGAAAACTAGGCATGTTCTGTAGCAGTTGTAGTTGATCTGGGTGTAAATTTTCTATGTTGTGCGATGGTGGTATCATGATTCATGGGAGTGTCAGAGCAAAAGGGAGGGATGTACAGTACGCTGGGAATGTTGGGGGCATTTGAACAAGAATAGTAGAACTAGAGAATGTTGAGGTACCACACAAGCGTGTAATATCCTTCGTGTTATTTTCTGCTATTTATTCATCTGCTGAGCCCTTTCTTCGAGCACTTGTCATTTACATATCCATGCTTTCGTGAAATTCGAGTGCTGGTTTCATGCAGTTTAAGGGCAAAGGTAGATGCACTAAATCCTGAAATGGGTGCTGAAATTCGATCAAATCCTTGCACCATGAGCTAAGCATGCATGCAGTTGAGCCTCACCTCACCGGATAAACATTCAGGTCTCTTTTGTCATAAAAGTGACCGTGTATGCTTGTTGCTGACACTCTTTTAAAAAATGTTCATAACAAGTTAACAACTTCTCAAGTTCACAGTAGTAAATCTGTCACCAATGGTGTAAATGTTCGTGCTTCCGAGCACTGGGGCTGTTGGATTAAGTGGAATTTATGACATATGAGGCAGGTGTAAAGGGGGCAAAGGGTAATTTTGTTATAAATGTAACGGTTTTAGATGGTCAAAATCTTTGGTCCTGGATCATTCAACATTCTTTAGTCGCTAACACAATAGAAGTGTCTGATCAAGTGCTTGAAACCAAAGGATTGGTCAAAACGAGGAATATTTAGTGATTCATAGGCTGAAACGAATTTACAAAGAGACAGCGACACTGATATCCAAATATTATTAAAGGAAATATCTGAAATAATGACGTGCTTTCTAGGCACTTGTTAAATACATTTAGCGACACTAAAAAGTTACAACATTGATGTTGTTTAGAAGAGAATCTCCATCCCTAGCTTGCAAAACTTGCTAAACAAGAAAAATGTAAAAACAACTGAAATCAACCATGGGCTTAAGTTGTATCTAAGCTGGCACCGGTCCATGCACAAAACGGTAGGTTGGGTCTAATTTTAAAAGGGGTCTATTAGGTACAGAAAGCAAATTAATTACTGCATTTATTCTCACTACACTAACATGAACAAACGTGTAAAGCATAAGCTTTACACGTTTATTTCTTTGCACCATATTATTACATGTTCTAGAGATTAATAGTTTCACTTAGTTAGACCTACATAAAAAGACTATTTCTCTAATTTTTACAAGAAGAGATTTTTTGTGTGTGATACTAGCTCTTTCATTTTCAACCGCACATATGTTAGGGGTCTTTAGAGACTTGGTCCTTTGCATTTTTCATTACCATTTCCAAATCTTTCTTGCCTACAAGTCTCGTTACAAAGATAAACCTGTAAAGCTTATGCTTTTAGTGATCGTGTTCTCTTAAGAATGTGAGAATGATTGGTATGTTTTTGCTGGACAAAGAAAGGTATTGAGTGAAGCTTCAACTTCTCTCAACCGGTGCGAACTTATAGAAATTAATGAAAAGAGAGTTGGTCTGTTGTATAGTAGAGACGATATGTTAGGACCTATTGCACTTGTGTAAAAGTACCTGAACGTGTCAGAATTTTTCTTCAAATTGAAGTGGAAAGTACGGTAAACAAAGTTAAGAATTCAATCTTATCAAGTACATCCAAAGAGAATTTTCCAGAATTTTGGCAATATTATAGATTACATCTAAAGAGACTTTTCCAATATTTTTGCAGTATGATGGTGCCCTGGATGTGCATGTTTGTACCTTTACTCCTAAAAGGGAAGCAGGTAGTATTTGGCATGAAGAGTAAAGAAAAACGTCAGACGTAGAGAACTTCTCGCAAGTTTCAGGACCATGAAGAAACAAATCAGCATGGAGATTGCTTCCTTGCTGGTCCATCATGCAGTATTCAATTCCTTCCATTAGTCCTGGCCTTTCTTTTATCCACCACCACCACCATCACCAATTCTGCCTTAACTACTATGGCTGCAAAAAAGGCTCCTCGCATGGCAACTAGACTTATTCACCGTGATTCTATACTTTCGCCATTCTACATTGCAAGTGCCACCTTATCAGACCGTGCCACTCAGGCAATACAACGTGATAAAGCACGCCTTGCCTACTTGAAGGCAGCTACCACCGGATATTCTTTGGATGACATTCGAAGTGGCATAGTCCGGAATGAGTTTGATACTGTATTTTATGCCAATATATCGATAGGCCAGCCGCCTGTTCCACAGCTTGTGGTAATGGACACTGGTAGCAGTTTATTCTGGATTCAGTGCCTTCCTTGCGTTGGAACATGTGGTTCAGCTGGTAATCCAACAGCACTGTATGATCCTTCTAAGTCATCCTCTTACTCTCCATATCCATGCCCTTGTGCTGGACTTGGATCTTGTGATGTTAGTAATCAATGCCAGTACTCCGTTGCTTACGGAGGTGGAACTGAAAGTAGAGGAAACTATACCCGTGAAGAACTTACGTTTGTGACACAAGATGAAAAGCCAACAACTATCTCCAACGTGTTGTTTGGTTGCGGTCATGAGATTGAGCGTCTAAATGGCCAAACAAGGGGAGTTCACGGGCTTGGTCCTCGTCCACCATCTGTGGCTAAGTACCTTGCTCCAAGTTCTCATACTGCGTCGGAAACATTAGTGATCCTCAGGACACTGATAGCCAACTGATCATAGGAGATGGTGCAATAATTGACTGCAATCTGACACAACTCGATGCGTACGGTGAGTTCTATATATTACCTAACATTACAAGGCATCAGTTTCGGCCGGGGACAAAAAACTTGACATAGACCCGCAAATATTTCAAAGAAGTCAAGAGGGGAGAGGTGGAGTGATCATTGACTCGGGAATGACACTCACTGTCCTCGCTGGAGGTGCATTTGAACCTCTTGCAAGTGAAGTCCAAAACATCATAAACGGATTAAACTTGGAGCGTGCATGGAGTTGGGAACTCCCGCTGTACGTGCTACAAAGGGATCGTGAGCCAAGACCTCGTAGATTTTCCGATGATCACATTTCATTTTGCTGGCGGTGCTGATTTAGCACTTGGCGCTGAAAGCCTGTTTCTCACGATGGCTGACGGGAGCTTCTGCCTTGCCATGGATCGAGTAAATGGCAATAATTCACCAAGGGGCGCAAGTATGATTGGAGTGGTAATGCAGCAATACATTAACGTAGGCTATGACCTATCAATGAGGACTCTTTCATTCATGTACCTTAATTGTGCTTTTCTCTACTCCTAAAGGTTGATGTATTAGCAGTAAAAGTTTATATTCATGTAATAAACTGCAGATTGATATATGCAGTTTCTACATCAAGAATAAGTATTATGCCGTGTAAACCATCGACGGGTACTTTATCATCACCATAAACAGCTGCCAAGTCTTGATTCTGATTCAAGGCTGGCTCAAGAAGAAGTATTTTAACATGTAAACGGCTACTTTCCAAGTCTTGCTTCTGCTTCAAGGCACAAGCCTGTGCACAAACAAAACGAAACAAAGGCTATAATAGTTTACAGCAATACCATGGAAAAAACCAGTACAAACTCGTATCTATTTGTCTCAACGAAATTAGTTGAAAAGAGGGACTCAGTTGAGGATGAGCAGATTGGTCAGTAGACGAGCATCACAGGACATGCACCGATTCATTTATCTTCGGCTGTTTGGAGTTGTTAAGAGTCCCGAATCTTGTACATTTGGAGAGTATTCAACTCTCTTACGTTCATGGGCTTCTCTTCTTTTGTGAGCATGTTTAATAAGTGACTCGTGTGTTTTGTCAACTTTTGCACCTTAGATAGTTATTCGAAATTAAAAAGATTATAGATCTATGTGAAAAGAACAATTAAACAAGATATTCTTATGAAACCATAATGAGTAAATCAATTGTAAATTGTTAATCCAAGACTCGAAGCATGGTAAGTTCAATATTGCAACAAAAAAAAAATGGTATTACTTTCAAATGCGAGTTATTAATGCCAATTACCAAAAATATCTATCACTATTTATTATAGTTGTTTAGTTTGTCAAATCAAGTAGTCAAAGAGAATCATGACTATTACATGCTACATCTTGTTACCCAATGTATATTAACATTGTAATTAGTTTTAAATATCTCACATAAATGTTTAATTTGAAACAAACAGTACAAGTTTGACATTACAGTAATAAAGGTGAAGAAAGAGCCCGAGAGTTTAATTTGACACACTAAAATGTAATGTAAAGTGTACATTGGAGTTGTCCAATATTTTGTAATACAACTCTATAGCATGTATATAAGTCCAGAAAGTGTGATATAAAAAAAAGTTGATAACTGAGAAGAAGTTTCAATTATGATTAATTGATAATAACAAAAGTTCAAAATTTGTAGCCAAAAAAGGATCGTAAAAAGTAAAATGACAAATAGAATGAATATATGCATAACAATTTTTTTGTAAAACAGAAGGACTTAAGAGCTTAAATGTCCTATCTTTAAAAATCAAGAATCAAATGAACTCAAGAGACCTAACATGACAGATATAAAAACTCCACTTTTTAAGCAACAAATATAGTAGTTGTAGCTTTCAAGGATCGATCGTTTTAATTTTTCTACCATTCACTTTTAAAGTTTTGGCTCTTTTTCAGTAAGTATATCCACTAAAGTTCAAAATATGATTATTTGAGACTTTCAATATCATCCATTATGCATCTTATTTTAAACTGTAGTGTGATGATAATTTCTTGTAGCAATGGTTGTTGGCGGTCAAAATAGCCCCCCTATTTTATTTTCTTTTGATAATTATCTAGTCTTATTAAATTTTCAATGTATCTCTTATTTGAAAATTTATGTAAAGAGTAAGTCTTTTTTTTTTTTTTCAGTTTTTCCTAAGCAAAGTTCCAAATTTCAACTAAAATTTGTCTAAAGGTACCGCTTAATCTTAGTGTTATCTTCTTTTTTCTCCTTTTATGTCAAACAGTTTATAGTACTCTAAAATTCTCTTTTGTTTAAACCTACATGACCTTGTTAATCTTAAGCTATTAATTTTGTTGTGCATGTAATTTATTTGCTACAAGACGTTTACTTTTAGCGCCTATGATAATACCACACCTACTCATACAAAAAGCCGAATTGGTCGTGAGTCGATAGATTTAAATTTGTGTAGCCACATGTAAAAGTTAGTAGATGCAATAGTCAGTCCATTTTAAGAAAAATAATGATAAAAACAAAACATAATTATACTTGAACTTAGGAACGGTTCTATGAGGAGTAGCCGAAATTAATTACTCTTCTTATCAGTTTTAATGTAGGCAACTTTTAAGGTTAAGTTTTGAATGATCTTTCTAAAGGTGACTAGAGACTTATACGGCGGGGCTTGTTCCACACTTGTTTTGGTTAAATTCAAACCCCTTCGTCACTAAAAGATTCATTACTGAACTATAAACTTCTTTATTGATACAATGTTTAAATTTAGCCAAAAACATTGTAAATGGTTTCCAAATTAAGAGAGTTTAAAAAAAATTTGTAAATATTAATTATAGATTACATCTAAAGAGACTTTTCAAAAAAGAGAATTTTCCAAAGTTAAAAATTCGATCTTATCAAGTACGTCCAAAGAGACTTTTCCAATATTTTGGCAATAATTTTCCAAATTTTGGCAATATTATAGATTACATCTAAAGAGACTTTTCCAATATATTGGCAATATTACGGTGCCTTGAATTTGTATGTATGTACCTTTTCTCCTAAAAGGGAAGTAGCTAGTATGTGATACAGATAAGCATGAAGAGGCGGAAGAGCAAAGGAAAACGCCAGTACGTAGAGAACTTTCTCACAAGTTTCAGGACCATGAAGAAACAAATCAGCATGGAGATTGCTTCCTTGCTGGTCCATCATGCAGTATTCCTTCCATTAGTCCTGGCCTTTCTTTTATCCACCACCACCATCACCAATTCTGCCATAACTACGGTGGCTGCAAAAAAGGCTCCTCGCATGGCAACTAGACTTATTCACCGTGATTCCATACTTTCGCCATTCTACAATGCAAGTGCCACCGTATCAGACCGCGCCACTCAGGCTATACATCGTGATAAAGCACGCCTCGCCTACTTGAAGGCTGCTGCCACGGGATATTCTTTGGATGACATTCGAAGTGGCATAGTGCCGAATGAGTTTGGTACTGTATTTTATGCTAATATCTCGATAGGCCAGCCGCCTGTTCCACAGCTTGTGGTGATGGACACCGGTAGCAGTTTGTTCTGGACTCAGTGCCCACCTTGCTATGGATCATGTGGTTCGGCTGATAATCCAACGGCAATGTTTGATCCTTCTAAGTCATCGTCTTATTCTCCGTATCCATGCCCTTGTGATGGACTTGGATCTTGTGATGGATATCAATGCCAGTACTCCGTTGCTTACGGAGGTGGAACTTCGTGCATAGGACTCTATGCTCGTGAAGACCTTACATTTGTGACCAAAGATGAAAAGCCAACAACTATCTCCAACTTGTTGTTTGGTTGCAGTCATGAGATCGAGCTTCTAAATGGCAAAGCAAGGGGAATTCTCGGGCTTGGTCCTCGTGACACATCTGTTACTAAGCAGCTTGGCTCCAAGTTCTCATACTGCATCGGAAACATTAGTGATCCTGAAGACACTGATAGCCAACTGATCATAGGAGCTGACGCAAGAATTGAAGGCAATTTGACACAGCTCGATGTCGACGGCGAGTTCTACTATCTAACATTGCAAGGCATCATGTTCGGAGATAAACAACTTGACATAGACCCGCAAATATTTCAAAGAAGTCCAAGTGGAGATGGTGGAGTAATTATTGACTCGGGAATGACAACCACTGTCCTCGCTGGAGGTGCATTCGACCCTCTCAGGGATGCAGTCCAAAGCTTCATTGATGGATTAAAATTGGAGCGTGTATGGACTCATGGATTGCCGCTGTGCTACAAGGGGATTGTGAGCCAAAACCTTGTAGATTTTCCGATTGTGACATTTCAATTTGCTAATGAGGCTGATTTAGTACTAGGCGCGGACAACCTGTTTCTCACGATGCCGGACGGGAGCTTCTGCCTAGCTATTAAAAGGCTGAATGAGAATAATTCACCAAGGGGCGCAAGTGTCATTGGAGTGGTAATGCAACAATATGTTAATGTAGGCTACGACCTATCAGCAAGGACGCTTTCATTCATGTTCCTTCATTGTGCTTATCTCGAGTTTTTTCCCCGATTAATACACATTTTATACTTAATTACCAATATACACCATTTTGAAACTTATTTACCCCCGCATACCACACTTTTAGAAATCGCTGTTTGAAACCACGTTTTCAAGGTAGAAATCGCTGTTTCAAACAGCGATTTCTACCTTGAAAACGTTGTTTCAAACAACGATTTCTACTTTAAGGTAAAAATTAAGTAGAAATCGCTGTTTGAAACAGCGATTTCTACCTTGAAAACGTGGTTTCAAATAGCGATTTCTAAAAGTGTGGTATGCGGGTAAATAAGTTTCAAAATGGTGTATATTAGTAATTAAGTATTAAATATGTATTAATTGGGGAAAAAACTCTGCTTATCTCTACTCTTGAAGATTAATGTCTTAGCAGTAAGGCAAAGCTGCAGATTGGTATATGCAGCTTTTAATTCAAGAAGAAGTATTTTGACATGTAAACGTTCGACGGATACTTTATCTTCGCGATATACAACGGATTAATTTTACGTTACACCTCATACTTAAGGGTCAATTGCACCCAATTCCTCGTGATTCTAATTTTGGCACCCAATATCAAAATTCTGAAAATGTTGGTATCCGGTACTAATTGACGATCAAAATATCCATTGACCCAGACGTCTGTTAATTTTTTGAGGGTAAATGGGTCTCTTCACCCGTTAAATCCTTAGTGACTAGACTGAATTGTGAGCTCAGTATAACGTTGACAAGTATACCTCCAAATGAAGATCGACTTCGATCTGCACACCCCTCCAGCCTCCGACCACTACCACCTCCACAGCCTCACTAACTTCAATGTCGCCTTCATCCACCTCATTACCCTTCTCTCCACCCACCCCTCAAGAGTCAAGCCCTAACCACCGCTATTAAACCCACAAAGCAGAGCAAGCTCACAAACCCACCTCAACCCCACCACCAATCTCTAATTCTCCTCAACCACTGTGACCCTACAGCCCCAAATCCAAAAGTCACGAAAACCCACTTTTCAAAACTGGCTCAAACCGGTCACAAGAGAAACTCCCATAGCCCATGCCCTGTTCAAGACCTTTTCTGTGTTTGAGCGCGGCCTTATCGGTGCCGACGCCAGCGGCACCGCCTGATAGTGGGTTCAACGTTTTCATCTGCGGTGTATTTCTTTATCTGCGAGTTTGGCAAGTCAGTTTTGGTTGTATTGCCTCAATACCCAACTGTGCTTATTCTTCCAACTGCCAGTGCAATGGGAAACATTGTGTCGTCGATAATTTTGGCGCTGAAGGAGTTGATTACGCAGCGAATGCAGGCCGGGGCAGAAGGAAGGTTGCAGGAGGTTTTGCTAAGGATATTGGAGAAAGACGGTTTTTGGAGAGAAAGGCAGGAAATAGAGAGAAGGGATGTGTGTGTGTGTACGTGGTGCTGACTAGAATGACACGTAGATTTAACGAGCAAAAAGACACATTTACCCTTAAAAAGCTAACAACCGTTTAGTCAAAGCCTATCTTGACCATCAATTGGCATCGGATACCAATATTTTTAAAATTTTGGTGTTGGCTGCCAAAATTAGAATTACGAGATGTTGGGCGTAATTGACCCCTAAGTATGAGATGTAGTGTAAAATTAATCCGATATGCAACTGCAAAGTCTTGATTCTAATTCAAGGCCGGTTCAAGAAGAAGTATTTTGACAACGTAAACTATTGACGGCTACTTACCAAGTCTTGATTTTGATTCAATATCAAGGCACAAGTATGTGCAAGAAACAAAACTAAACAAAGGCTATGTTGAAATGTAATGTGTTGTCCTAATTTGTTAGTATTACCTAGTTAGTTTTTGTAAACAGTGGCTATGTCTTTTGTGAGATGAATGAGTAGAGTTAGTTAGCTTACTATTAGTGCAAAATCGAGGTTCTGCACGAGTTTAATGCAAAAATCAATGTGTATGAACTGGTGAAAAAAATCAGTCCACTTTCCCCTTATTTCTGCCTCTTTTAGTCTGATGTTTTCTTCCCTTGTAATCTGTTGAAATGCAGATCTACTTAGCCTCCCTAAAATCACTTGTTTGCGGGTGCTACCTAACCTGAAATTAGCACTAGAACTAGCCAAGGTTTACTGGCATTAAAGCAGGTTCATGGGAGGTAGATCGGCCTCACGAACTGCTGCCAAAATCAACGATTTAGTAGAAACCTCTCCATGCCCAGCGCTAGTGGGTCACAACCAACTTATGTTCCGGAATTTGATGGAGAAGACTATGATTTTTGGTTTGTGAATATGACAACAATCTTCAAATCATGGGTAGTGGGATTTGGTCAAAAATGGGTTTGCCAATCCGAATCGACGGAGAACTTAACCGAAAATCAAAAGAAAAAATTGAAGGATGTTTGACAAAGAGATGCAAACGCTCTTTCCGTAATCCAAAGAGGAGTCACTAAATCCATCTTTCCTAGAATAATTACAAAAAACAAAGGAAAAGACGCATGGGATATTCTCAAAGACTACCATGGTGATGACAAGGTACGAGCTACCAATCTTCAAACTCTTAGAAGAGATTTCGAAAATACGAATATGAAAGATAATGAACCTTAGCTGAATTTGTCATGAATTTCATGGATCTAATTAATCACATGAAGTCTCATCTTGAAGAGATTAGCAATAGAAGAATTATTGAATTTTTTTTAATCAATTTGGCTGAAATTTTTTAACTTTTAAGTTAAAACATTTTGTTGTTCAGCGGGATCCCTGTTGATAGCTTTCTTGCTCAGTAAACAAACTGCTTGTTAAACAAGTACAAAGTAAGAACACTTGAAACAAACCAGGGGCCTAAGTTGCATCTGAGTTCACACTTGTCCATTTACTAGGTAGCGTTTGAAATCACTTTCAGTTTTAGTTTTCTGTTTCCAAAAAATCAAAAACAAAAACCAAAACCAGGTTAGTTTTTATTTTTACAAAAATAAATGGGTGTTTGATTATCCAGTTTTTATTTTGAATTTTTTCTTTAGTGGTTTGCGGTGGCGGTGGTAGGGCGTGGCAGTGGCTGCCGGCAGTCGCCAGTGGTGGCTGTCGGCTGCCAGCAGTCGTCGACAGTGGTCGCCGGCGGTGGGAAGGTGGTGGTGGTCTCAAAATAAAAACTAAAACTGAAAATCCAAAACTCCTAAACGAGAGTTTTAAAAAACAATCATGTTTTAAAAATTGAAGAGAACAAAAAAACGAAAACTGTGTGCCAAACGCATTTTTTTTTGAGTTTACAAAACTGGAGAAAAAATAGAAAACGGAAAGAATACCAGACAGAGCTTAAGTTTATTATGGATGGTTGGTGCCTTGGGCTGTTCATGGGTTGAGTTTGGTTTACTGCTCAGGTTTTCACATAGAACTAATAGAAGGATGATAACTTAAAAGTTGACCCAGTCCAATCTAGCCGGACCCTGACCCCGAACTTTTTTCTTTTATTCATGAATTTTGGTAGCACGAGGGTAAAATTGTAAACAATTTTGTGATTTAAAAAAATATAGACTCTCGGGTACTCAGATTGAAGAGCTTGACGTGGCTAGCTAGCCCGAAGCAAATTTGAATCGGCTCATTCCCAGATTGAAAGAAATTGACGAAGTATTTTAAAGTTCAGCAACAATTAAAAAGAATCAGATGTGAGGCTGAGATTAAAATGATTTACGGTAGTATAACGACACCATAATAAATATGAACCCATGCCACGCGACACATTATAGGAGGTAGCCAGTACTCTTAGTTTGTTGTTGTGTTCAGAGCAGAAAATCTCATTTTTTTTCTTTCAAATAAGTATCCAATATTGAGTGTAGTTCTAATAGGGCTAGCTAGACCCTAGTGGGTTCGGCCCTAACCCAAGCCAACTTTTATTATTACAGAAGTTAAGAATGAGTTGGGTTGAGCTAGTTTAAATTCTGATTTGACGCGTATCTAAAACTTGAGGGTTGAGTTGGACGGGACAAGAGGGTCAAGTGACAGGTGCCAACTTTGACAAACGTCCATCAGTTACAGATAAAAAAGTCATCGTCTGATCACTATACTGTTTTGTCACATTGTCTGCTTCTTACATCACAATGGGCGTTGAAACAGAAATTCTTTCATATTCATGTACTAACTGCATCTCACTTCCTGTTACATCAGATGTCGGGATCTGACGACGTACTGGATACGGTGGCACCTATTTTCTATGATTTTTGCCATCTTTTGACTCAATTCCATCAGTACAGTATCCATAGGGTCAGACCACACGCCCTGACGGAAGCACGCTCCTTAGCTCGTTTTACGTGTCAGTCTCGCATACCCGTCTACCAAGATTGGATAAGTGACAAGCCATAAGGCTGAAAACTTTGTATCTTGTACTTTTATCTCTATCAATACAATTCTCCTATTACCACAAAAAAAAAAAAAAAAAAAATAGGGCAAGCAAGAATGTGTGACAATTAGCAAGTAGAAAGTTCAAAGTTGCAAGTGAAAGTACATTCATATTTCCAATCCTTTCACCATGTGGAGAACACAGACGAGTAGGTGAGACAGCCACTTTGAGTTGCTGCGAAAAGAGCTCTTCGGTCAGTAAACAATTTTGACATGCACGGTTTCAAAATCATTTGCTGGTGGTAGGTAGCAGGTACGTTCAGTTCTCTTATCCATTTAGAAAAGTGAAGCATATCTGTGTGAAAGGAAACAGAGAAGGAGTATATATATGGTACATGAACATCAAACCAGTTCGCAGGGACGAAATCAACATACCCTTAGAATTCCTGTTGAACCTCTTGAGTGCCATCAAAAAGTTTGTCAGGCATGGGAGCTGCTTCCTTGTTGTTTCATCATGCAAAGTCCCTGTTCTATATTATGGCTTTTGTATTCTCCATTCTCATCACCAATTCCGCGGCCGCTGTTGTTGCGAAAGAGCCTCCTCGCTTGGTCACCAAACTTATTCACCGTGATTCCGTACTGTCGCCGTTCTACAATGCAAGTGCCACCTCATCAGACCGTGCTACTCAGGCTATAGGACGTTCCAAAGCACGGCTTGCCTTCTTGAAGGCGGCTACCACCGAATATTCTTTGGATGATATTCGAAGTGGCATATCGAAGTGGCATAGTCCCGAATGACGATGCTTATATTTTTTACGTCAATATTTCAATAGGCCAACCGCCTGTTCCGCAGTTTGTGGTAATGGACACTGGTAGCAATATTTTCTGGATTCAGTGTCGTCCTTGCGTTGGAACATGTGGTTCAGCTTATAGTCCAACGCCAATGTTTGATCCTTCCAAGTCGTCCTCGTATTCTCCATATCCATGCCCTTGTGCTGGACTTGGACTTGGATCTTGTGATTTTATTAGAAATCAATGCGTGTACCACATTGGTTACGGAGGCGGAACCGATAGCACAGGAAACTATGCCTGTGAAGATGTGACGTTTGTTACATTTGATGAAAAGACGACAATTATTTCCAACGTGCTGTTTGGTTGCGGTCATGAAATTGAGGGTCTAGATGATTATCAAGCAAGGGGAGTTCTCGGGCTTGGTCCTAATCCAACATCTTTGACTATGCAGCTTGGGTCTAAATTTTCATATTGCATCGGAAACATTAGTAATCCCGAAGACACTGATGGCCAACTGATTATAGGAGATGATGCAAGAATTGACGGCAATTTGACAGACCTCGATCGATATGTACGATGGGTTCTATTATCTGACATTACTAGGCATAAGCTTCGGAGATAAACCATTCGACATAGACCCACAAATATTCCAAAGAAGTCAAGTTGGGAGAGGTGGAGTAATTATTGACTCGGGAGTGACACTCACTTTCCTCGATGAACGTGCATTCGATCCTCTCGTGAGTGAAGTGCAAAACTTCATTGATGGACTAAGCTTGGAGCGTAAATGGAAAGGGGGATTGCCGCTGTGCTACAAGGGGATTCTGAGCCAAGACCTAATAGATTTTCCGGTGGTGACATTTCATTTTGCTGGAGGTACTGATTTAGTACTTGGCACGGAAAACCTGTTCCTCAATCTACCTGCTGCTAGGTACTTCTGCCTTGCTGTAAGTAAGGTAAAAGACCGTAATACACCATGGGGTGCTATCTCAACGTCGGCTATGACCTATTAGCAAAGAAGCTTTCGTTCATGCCGCTCAACTGCGCTTTTCTCTACTCTTGAAGATAGCCTAAACTGCTGTTCCTATTATAAAAAATAAAAAAAAGCATTTTGACATGCGTAAAAGTTTAGTAGATGGGTACTCGATCTATCATCACAATATACAACTATCAAGTCTCAAACCTGATTCAAGGACAAGTCTTTGCGTAAAACAAAACTTAACAAAAGGCCATAATTATTACTAGCAATATATCTGGGGAAGAATCCAGTACAAATTCGTATCTATTTTGTCTCAACAAGGGACCAAAGTTGATGAGCAGATTGATCAGTAGACGAGCATCACCGGACACAGGCGAGACATGGCAGATATAACAGCCGCATGGCGGTCGAGAGGATGCATGTCATATATGTCAACCGAATGGTTGTCGAGAGGATCCAGGAAAGAAGACATGCACCGATCCACGGCTGCTTGATCGTTCTTGTATTTCGGGACCTTTAACACTTCGTCCCTAACCACAAATGGAGGAATAAACCCGCGCCTATAACCGGGGAGAATGCCAAGATTTACGCCGCACCAGTACTTTTGACGCTGTTTGATCTTCACCTCCTCTTCCGAGAGGCCTTTCTTGGACGGAGGGTCGAACCATAGCTCCACACATGGACGATGTCTCGACGGAGATCCTTCTCGTTTCAGTTCACCAGAAGCAGCACAAGTTGGTGGCCGCGGGACAAGTAGTAGTGCTACTACAATGGTGAAGCTGATCAAACATATCTGCTCCATGTATTAGGGTTGACGAAGGCCATTACCGTAACTGAATAATGCAAACTACTGATTACTATGAGGGATTTTTATATATTAAGCAACAGGTGTCTGAATTTGAAAAGGATTAGATGAAGGGGGTATCTGGATTTATTGCAATTAACTACTCCATTCCATTCATCTTTGGCTGTTTGGAGTTATTAGATTTCCAAATCGACTATAAGTAGAGAGTAAGTTGAACTCTTCGTTTGTCGCGGCTTTTATCTATCTATACTATTTATTAATTAAGGGAAAACATGATTTAGTGTAATACCTTTTGGTGTTGCATAACTACCAATCTAGAATTGTGATAAGTGGCATTCCAAGAATTTTTTTTTAAAAGTGACCATAATAAAAATTTTATTTGGTAAATAACTACCTATAAAACATGTTTAGTTTTCACAAATTAAAACTCATCAAAAAATATAGTTAAAATAAAATTTAAATGACAAATTTGATATGATAATAATTTGCTAACTTATTTCTAGATAATATGGCTAACTTATTTTTCTGTAATTTAAGATTCATTTATTTTACTGAATATGACAATAGACACGTATACGTGATACTTGATACTTGATTTTTTTTAACTAAATTTATACTATTAATTTTTTTTCGCACACGCATCGTGTGTGCCACGGTGATTTGTTTCTTTATAAGCAACTTGTCGGATAAATAAGTTTAAGGAGATTATAATTCATAATATAGTATTTAGCATTTGCTACAACTTAAATAATTAGATTTATTAAAGTTGAAACGACAAAGATATTCAAGCTTTTACTTATTAATATATACCTAGATTACATTGTTTATAGATTTTGATGACCCAAAAAAAAAACCTATATACATTCTTCATGCATCTTAAATGAAAAAACTCAATCTCGAGTTAAAACACAACTTAAAACATCTATACCCGACCTGGATGAGTCGGCACAAATAGAAATGGCATTGAGAAAAGAAAGACGAAAGAAGGAAGAGAAAGCACTAACACTTGACACATGGCAAATATAACGGGTGAAGAACATCACTCGTTAATAGTCGCTAAATATTTTTAGTGGCTTTTCAGTATCTTCTACCCGGATTGCAAGATTATTCTTCATCCATCCCCTATACAGTGATAATTAATGGTCGTTACATATTTCTAGTGACTTTTTTGTAGCGTCACTAAATAAAAGTTACTAAGAACATTTAGTGACTATTAACTGTCGCTATATGGATAGTAGGAAGAAGATTTTTTCGATCTAACCGTTACCTTACGCGCACACGCAAAAACACACACCTCTCAAAAGAAGGCACTTGTAGATGTATGTTTGATTACTTGACAGCCGGTTCCAATGTCACCTTCAACCAATGATGATATCACTGTACGTTCATATCCAAGAATCTGGTTTTCGGCTGACTGTAGATTTAGGAACTCTAAGCTGAACAATCGCCAAGTAGGAGTAAATGAATTAGAATGGAATTACTGATGTACATGGTTCATAATGAGTCGAGTATCCTTTGGTACTAACTCTTAGGGACGTGCTATTTGGCAGCCAATTAAACAATGGGATATGTACTTTGGTATTCCTAGAGACTCCAAGAACTATATTTATTGTTTCCAAAACGACATCTCCGGTGCTAACTTTGACAGACGCCCATGAGCTATAGAAAAAAAATTCATTTGCCTGTTTTCTTTAACCATTGGGATATAGCTTGAAAATTTATGCGGATGAGGTGACTTGAACTGTATTTGTGAAGTTTGGAGTTAAGAACATAGAAGAGTTCTTCGGTTCAAATAGGGCAAGAATGTGTGACAATCAGCAAGAAGAAAGTTGCCAGTGAAAGTACATTCATATTTCCAATCCTTTCACCATGTAAAGAACACATACGAGTAGGTGAGACAGCCACTTTGAGTTGCTGCAAAAAAGAAAAGGCTCTTCGGTTAGGAAACATTTTTGACATGCACGGTTTCAAAATCATTCGCTAGTGGTAGGTAGCAGGTACGTTCTGTTCTCTTGTCCATTTAGAAAAGTGAAGTAGGTCTGTGTGAAGAGAAATGGATGGAGTATAAATGGTACATGAAGATCAAACCAGTTCGCAGGGACGAAATCAACATAACCTTAGAATTCCTATTGAACGTGAGTGCCATCATAAAGGTTGTCAGCATGGGAGCTGCTTCCTTGTTGTTTCATCATGCAAAGTCCCTGTTCTTTATTATGGCTTTTATGTTCTCCATTCTCATCACTAATTCCGTGGCCGCTGTTGTTGCAAAAGAGCCTCGTCGCTTGGTTACCAAACTTATTCACCATGATTCCATACTGTCGCCATTCTACAATGCAAGTGCCACCTCATCAGACCGTGCTACCCGGGCTATAGAACGTTCTAAAGCACGCCTTGCCTACTTGAAGGCGGCTACCACTAGATATTCTTTGGATGATATTCGAAGTGGCCTAGTCCAGAATGGCATCGGTACAGTTTTTTACGTTAATATATCGATAGGCCAGCCTCCTGTTCCACAGCTTGTGGTAATGGACACTGGTAGTAGTATATTCTGGATTCATTGCCCTCCTTGCGTTGGAACATGTGGTTCAGCTCGTAGTCCAACGCCAATGTTTGATCCTAACAAGTCGTCCTCGTATTCTCCATATCCATGCCCTTGCGCTGAACTTGGACCTTGTGATTTCATTAAAAATCAATGCCTGTACACCATTGATTACGGAGGAGGCAAAATCAGAATCACGGGAAACTATGCCCTTGAGGATCTGACGTTTGTCACATTTGATGAAAAGGCAACAACTATATCCAACATGCTATTCGGTTGCGGTCATGCAGTTGAGAATTTCAGTGATGAGCAAGCGAGGGGAGTTCTCGGACTTGGTGCTGGTCCAACATCTGTGACTAAGCAGATTGGCTCCAGGTTTTCATACTGTATCGGAAACATTAGTAACCCCGAAGATACTGATGGCCAATTGATTATAGGAGATAAGGCAATAATTGACGGCAATTTGACACAACTCGATGTGTACAAAGGATTTTATTATCTAACATTACAAGGTATAAGCTTCGGAGATAAACCACTCGACATAGATCCGAAAATATTTCAAAGAAATCGAGAGGGGAGAGGTGGAGTGATCATTGACTCGGGAATGACACTCACTATCCTCGATGAACTTGCATTTGGTCCTCTCAAGAATGAAGTCCAAAACTTCATCGATGGATTAAACTTGGAGCATCACTCGACCGAGTTATTGCCGCTTTGCTACAAGGGGTTTGTGAGCCAAGACCTTATAGATTTTCCAGCGGTCACGTTTCATTTTGCTGGAGGTGCTGATTTAGTACTTGGCACGGAGAACCTGTTCCTCAGCCACATACCTGCTTACGGGTCCTTCTGCCTTGCTGTAACTAAGGTAAATCGGAATAATACAGCACGGGGCGCAAGTATGATTGGAGTGATAATGCAACAATATCTTAACGTAGGCTATGACCTATTAGCGAAGAAGCTTTCGTTCATGCCGCTAAACTGCGCTTTTCTCTACTCTTGAAGATCGATGTTCTTAACGTAGGCTATGACCTATTAGTGAAGAAGCTTTCGTTTGACTATCAATGTACTAGGAGTAAAGACTTTTCTAGAGTTTAGGGGTTAGCCTAAGCTGTAGATTGCTATATGCAGTTTCTGATTAATAAGAAGTATATTTTGACATGTAAACTGTCAACGGGTACTTCATCATCACTATATAAAATTACCCAGTCTTGATTCTAATTTAAGGACAAGTCTATGCACAAAACTAAACAAAGGCCATAAAAATTAGTAGCAATATCGGAGGAAAAAACCAGTAAAAAATCTTATGTATCCTATCTCAACATGAAAGTTGATGAGCAGATTGATCAGTAGACGAGCATCACCGGACACAGGCGAGACATGGCAGATATAGTATCATCCGTTTCGGGGTTGTAAGGACGCATGAAATAAGACATGCACCGATCCAAGTCTGTTTGATTGTTCTTGTATTTCGGCATCTTTAACAGTAGTTGTCTAACATATCGTGGAGGAATATACACGCGCAGGTAACCATGGAGAATGCCAAGTTGTACGCCGCACCCGTATTTATCATTCTGCTTGGCCTTCACCTCCTCTTCCGAGAGGCCTTCCTTGGACGGAGGGTCGAACCATAGCTCCAAACATGGATCCCAGACTGACGAAGATTCTTGTTGTTTCAGATCAGGAGAAGCAGCACAAGTTGTGGGTGATGGGACAAGTAGTAGTACTACTGCAATGGTGAAGCTGATCAAACATCTTCTCCACGTACTAGGGTTGACGACGGCCATAATCAGATTGACAGATTGGATGCAAGCTAGCTATTTTTTTGTAGTACTATTACGCAAGAGGTGTCTGATTACAAAAGGATTGGATGAAGAGGATGTTTGGCTTTATATAACAAAAAGTGGTGTCTGATCTTGAAAGGAATTGGATGAATGGTAAATTTGTTGCGATTTACAACTTCCTTCCATTCATCTTTGGCTCTTTGGAGTTGTTAGAGTTTCAAATCAACTATAAGTGGAGAGTAAGTTGAACTCTCCGTTTCTCGCTGCTTTTGTTTTTTAACTAGTAAGGATCACGTGCTTTACACGTCATATAATAATTTAAAATAAAAATATTATGAATCTTGATGAAAAACACAAATGAAATTAATCAATATATATGACTATTATAATTAAATTATAACAATAAATCAGTTGTTAACTGCTAATCAAATACTCGAATATGAAAAGTTTATTAAATATGGTCGTACTTTCAAACTCGAATTTTTCACGCCAATTATCACCAATATTTTTTACTATTTATCATATTTATTTCTTTCGTCACATCAAGTTACCGCTAAAGAGAATCCTGATTGTTTCATATTATACCCTGTTATCGAAGGTACACTAATATTGTAATTAGTCTCAAACATGTTTCACAAATATCTAACTCTCACGAAATACTACAAGATTGTAAAGAAAATGTGTAATATGTTTTGATGGCACATATATAAGTCTAGGAAGTGAAATTAAGAAGAAGTTTGAATTATAGCAAAGTGATATTAACAAAATAACATGAAAAGGATTGTCGAATTATAGTAAAGTGATATTAACAAAAGTTAAAAAATTAACCTGAAAATGATTGTCAAAAGTAAAGTGTCTAACGGGAAAAAGTTATGAATATAACAAAGTTTGTAAGACGAATTGCAATGCCTTAGGAGTTTAAATGTTGCATCTTTAAAACCAAGAATCAAGCGAACTTAACAGGACACATATAAAAACTGAACTATTTAGGCAACAAATTTAGTAGCCCTAACTTTCAATGATCATTCCAAAGATTTTATATCTTTGCTTTTAGAGTTTCGACACTTTTTCCTGCAACAGCACCACTCTTTCCAAGTTCAAAAGATCACCACTATTTCCAGAGTTTTGACACTATTGAAATTGTTCCCAACTTATCTTGGCTACACCTATAGGCCCACTGGGGGTCCCAATTCTCATGACACGTCGACATATTCAACGGTCAACTTTTCAACGCTCACAAGCCGGTCAAAGTGACGCATGCTCAAATCACGTGCATTTTCCCTTTGTGAAGCAACCTTGGTGTGCCTTCCCCCTTAAGGGGGTCGGCCACCTACCTTGACGCCCCACTACTGTCATTCGCGGTCACGCGCCGTAGTCACGACTCTCATCGCCCGCTCCATCTCCGCAACCTTGGTCGCCGCTCCCGCGCGCCATCTCCGCGACCTTCGTCGCCCGCGTCCGCGCGCCAGCTCCGCGACTCTCGTCGCCAGCGCACCATCTCCGCGACCTTCGTCCCCCGCGTCCGCGCGCCAGCTCTGCGACTCTCGTCGCTCGCACGCCATCTCCGCGACCTTCGTCGCCCGCGTCCACGCGATGGCTCTGCGACTCTCGTCGCCCGCACACCATCTCCGCGACTTTCATTGCCCGCTTCCGCATGACACCACCGCGATTCCCGTCACCCGCGTGCCATCTCCACAACCTTCGTCGCCCGCGTCCGCACGACAGCTCTGTGACTTTCGTCGCCCGCACGCCTTCTCCGCAACCTTTGTCGCCGGCGCCCGCACACCGCACTCTCACATGCCACCGCGCCACTGATACATCCATCCCCCCTGGCTCTCTGTCTCTCACTATGTGCCCCCGGCACCAAGTATCGTCCCGCGACACTCGTCGCCACTCTCATGCACCATTCTCATGATATGTACCTCGGCATTAAGTATTGTCTCACGACGGTAGTCGCCGCATCCATGCGCCACAATCATGTTATGTGCTTTCGGAACGTCTCCGCTCGTAGTGCTCCGGCATGAGGACCCCTCGTAGTGGGATGGGCTCACAACCTTAAAGCCATCGCCGGCACAATCACGGGGGGCTCCGCTCGTAGTGCTCCGGCACGAGGACCCCTCGCAGCGGGATGGGCTCACAACCTTAAAGCCATCGCTGGCACAATCACGGGGGGCTCCACTCGTAGTGCTCCGGCATGAGGACCCCTCGCCACGGACTCTGAGCACTGAGCTGTGAGCATGTCCATTCATGTTACCATTGATCATTGTCACCACCAGGACAATGACCCCCGGGTCACTCCGGGATGGGAACAGGTCCTTGGAGGGCATCACACCTAGTCCACCTGACAGTTGGCTACATGGGCAACCCTCACCGCTGTCAGGATCTCTGCGCGTCTCTTGACGCATCTTGTGGGATTCAGTAAAGGCTTGGACCAGTGGCTGGGGCAACGGGCTACTCTGATCATGCTACCGCGGCGTGGTCAGTCTCCTCAGACAGGCAGAGAGATGCTGTAAGGGCAGGGCAGCACGAACTCGGGGACCGGCAGTCCAATGGAAAATCGGTACTTTGGGACCACCCTGGCGACGTGTCACTCCCAGGAACGACACGTGTCGGCTGATGACACATGCACATTTTTGCCTATAAATAGTGTACTTTGGGAGCTCATTCAAAGACTTCTCTCTCATTTGACATTTTCACTTTCTCTCTCTAAAAGATGAATTCTCTCTGGAATTCTAGTGAGAGAAACACACTTGGACTTTCGACATCAGACCCTTGACGCTGCACCCTTGATTTTGACTATCAACTGCCGGTCCTGTTCGTCGTCACCCTGCCTGTGCGGCGCTGCCAGCCCTCGCGACTTGTCTAGGGAGCCTTGCTCTCATACCTTACTCCATCCTTGCTGTCTCCCGCTTTGCTTACTTTGAAGCTGATTCAGACTGCATCATTTGTGGCACCTTCACGTAGCATCGGACCCCTTTTCCTTGGCATCAGAAATTTAGTAGCCCTAACTTTCAATGATATTTCCAAAGTTCAAAATATCATCACTTAGGATTTTTTCGTTTAAACGTTTAATGAGTACTAAATTATAATAAGTAAATCAATTCTAAACTGATAATTAAATACTCGAAGCATGAAAAGTTCATTACAAAAACACGATCTTACTTTCAAATGTGAATTTGTAATGCCAATCACCAACAATATTTCTTGATATTTATCCTGCTTGTTTCGTGTGTCCCCTCAAGCTGTCAACACTGACTATTCAATACTACATCTTGTTGTAATCAGTTTAATTTTCCTAAAAAGTTTATTTTTCCTATAAGTTTGACATTGCAGTAATAAAGGTGAAGAAACTGTTATAGAGACAATTTGACGAACATAAAGTGTAATGTGAATGTTTACCCTGGAATTGTCTAATCTCTAATAATATAACTATAGCATGTATATAACTCTAAGAATGTCTAAGAAGTGTGAGATAAAAGTTAGGAACTGAGAAGATGTTTATAATTATATTTTAGTGATACTAACAAAAGTTTAAAATTTATAGCTTAAAAGGATCCAAAAAAGTAAACTGTCTGAGGCGAAGTAGTTAGGGTTAATATATGTATAGCAAATTTCGTAGAATAGAATGACTTATGAACTTAAATGTTGTATCTTTAGGACCAAGAATCAAATCAATTCAAGAGACCTAGCAGAGTACATATAAAAACTCAATTGCTTAGGCAAGAAATATATTAGTTGTACTTTTTAATGATCTTTCTAAATTTTCTATCATTCACTTCTAAAGCTTTGGCCTTTTTTCCGGCAAAGTGGGAAGCAAGTAATTGTAAGCTGCAGGCATAAAGGGATCTAAATACACGCAATCCTCATAATCGCAAGAACTTAAAAGAAAAGGCAAGAATAGAAGCCACCAAGAAAAGAAAAGGAATTACTTTTCTCCTTGTAGCCGTCTCTTTAGAATTTTGATGGATAATGAGGTAACATGTATAGGCTCTTGTGGCTCTAGGGTAACCTCTATGGAGGTAGGTTTTGAGACAATTCATTACTTCACGACAAGGGTGGGCTTTTTTTTTTTTAAGTAAAGTCATAACAGCCCTTAATTAAATCTAATAAAATCTTATACTCTAGTAAGGGTATTTCAGGAAAGATGCTTGATATTGTATAAGAAGTCAAAAATGTCCTTATTTTTTAATAAGCTTCTAATTGAAAAGGGTTTTTTTTATGGTAAAACAGTTAAATGTCAAAAATACCCCTAGTCACCCTTAAAGTTTAATGAAGAATTCAATTTAAAAGGGCTTAATTTTACGGTACACCCTATACTTTGGGGTCAATTGCACCCAGCACCCCGTAGTTTTAATTTTGGCACCCAGCACCAAATGACGGTCAAACTGGCCTTTGACCATACGTCTGTTACTTTTTAAGGGGCAAAATGGTCTTTTTATCTGTTATCTCCACCTTTCGTCCACGTCAGCTCCAAATGGCCCCAATAATTAACATCAGACCCTCCATGTCATTTCCTCACCATTTTTCTCTCCCAAACTATTCATCTTCCCAACCAATATCAAAACGCGCGGCCACCTTCTCCGACCGAAACCATTGCCTCACGGGCCAGCGCCTCTCACCGAAGCCACTGCCCGGTGTGCCACCATCCCCGCCACCACTCTCTCCATCATCACGACCCACCACCGTCGGCCACCCACGACCAGCCATAACTACCCACAACCACCAATCCTGAAACCCACGGCAGCCCCTCCAATTGAATCACCGCCACCAACCCCCACCGTTGATCACCGCCGCCCCCGCCACAAATCCCTCACCCACGACCACCCACAGCCACCCATCCTGAACCCCACGGCAGCCCCTCCAATTGAATCGCGGCCACCAACGCCTATCGTTGATGACCGCCGTCTCTGCCACAAAGCCCTCACCCACGACCACCCACAAACACCAATCCCTCCCTCACCCACGGTCACCACCTCAAACCGAATGACGACCACCAATAACGGGCGTTCGACCAATGGTGACCATTCATTGAGCCATTATCGCCTCCAATCGAACGACCATTAGACACTCCCCCTGCCTACCGCCGTAATCATAACATACCCAATCACCCCATCACGCGATCTCCGGCGAGCACAATCAGCCACTGGACAACATCATCACCACATAATCAGTGGTCCAGATCGAGGGTAAGAGTGACAGGTCAGGCTAGGTGAAGAGGGCGTGGGGCCATGCTGGACGCCAAAGACCGCGGCGATGCTCGAGGCGGGTTCTTGGTGCACGGTGGTTGAGGGCACTGAGGGAAACAGAGAAGAGAGAGATAAGATAGATAAAGAGAGAGAGAGAGAGAGAGAGAAAATAGGGAAGAGAGAAACGACGTTGGGCTTAGGGGGTTGGAGCTGACTAGGATTTCATGGATGAAAAGATCATTTTGCCCTTAAAAAAGTTAACAGACGTCTGGTCAAAGGCCATTTTGACCGTCAATTAGTGCTAGATACCAAGTTTTTAAAATTTTTGGTGCTGGGTGCCAAAATTAGAACTACAAGGTGTTGGGTACAACTGACCCCAAAGTATAGGGTGTAGCGTAAAATTAAGCCATTGCCATTTAAAAGGGGTATTTTAAGGGGAAAAAAAGATTAGTCATTTAACATCATCCGTACTTTTATATATGTATAGATATAGATAATAATCAATTTAATGTATAAATGAGTTTAAGGAGATTAATCCATAATTTAGTATGTAGCTTTTGCTACAACTGACATAATTAGATTTATTAAAGTTGAAATGACACGAATATCCAAGTGTTTTACTTATTGGTATATACATAGATTATAATTTTCAGAGATTTTGACTACCCAGAAAATATATAAATATATTCTTCATGAGTTTTAAATGAAAGAACTCAATCTCCAGTTGAACACAACTTGAATCATCTACACCGACATTGAATGAGTTGAATACTTCTTTTAAGCTCTTCTTTGAGCTATAAGCCGTAAGTAAGACCCTGCAATAGACAGAGTTCGCTTTTCTTCTTGTTGAGCGTGTTTATCGAGAGCCAAAAAAGAAAAAGCAGCAGCATACAACCGCTAATTGAACAAATGCTTGACATTATCTTGGCTAGTTGTCATGAAATAATTGTGGAAAATGTTTGTAATTCTCATACGGATGAATACTTTACAAACAAAAGACGAACCCTAGCAAGTGGGCAGTGAAAATTCCGGAGGCAACGACGTGTATGCCCTCAGAACATTCGCATCAAAACTAGGAAGGCTGTTGCGAGCATTAGCAGTGAGGGTGAGTAACGCGTGATTTACTCCCATTGACATTGGCTGATTCTGTTGGCGATGATGCAGGACACTCGAGCCCCAATTTGCCTTCGCGACACAAGCTGGAGAACAGGCCAGCAGGGTACTTCCCGTTGAGGTTGATGTAGCTAAACATAGTCGTGGCATGGCACAATCATTTGTTAAGTCGTTGATCTGATCCGTTAAGCAAACTCTTTAATTGCTGCACAACAGGAACTGGCTGGAAATTTTGGTCCTCTGCATTGGCTAGTTATGACCGGGTAGTTCATCAACTCAAAGTTAACAGGACACGCTGCAGATGATAAGAAGGAAAGTATGATCAAGCTGTTCATTTATGCATTACTTTGTGCATTCCAGGTAAGAAAGCAAACTCGGGCTACATGTTGACATTGACTTGAACATGAAGTCCAAAACTTCATCGATGGATTAAACTTGGAGCCTGACTGGACCGAGGTATTGCCGCTTTGCTACAAGGGGATTGTGAGCCAAGACCTTATAGATTTTCCAGCGGTCACGTTTCATTTTGCTGGAGGTGCTGATTTAGTACTTGGCACGAATAACCTGTTCCTCAGCCACATACCTGCTTATGGGTCCTTCTGCCTTGCTGTAACTATGGTAAATGGCAATAATACAGCACCGGAGGGGGGGGGGGTTAACGTAGGCTATGACCTATTAGCGAGGAAGCTTTCATTCATGACGCTCAATTGCGGTTTTCTCTACTCTTGAAGATTGATCTATTTAGGGGTTAGACTACACTGTAGATTTCTATATGCAGTTTCTGATTAATAAGAAGCATTTTGATATGCAAACTAGCCTGTCAACGGGTACTTCATCATCACTATATTCAACTACCAAGTTTTGATTCCAATTTAAGGACAAATCTATGCACAATTAAAGGCCATAAAAATTACTAGCAATATCGGAGAAAAAAAACCAGTAAAAAAATCTTATGTATCCTGTCTCAACAAGGGACCAAAGTTGATGAGCAGATTGATCAGTAGACGAGCATCACCGGACACAGGCGAGACATAGCAGATATAGCAGCCGCTTGGCGGTCGAGAGGAGACATGGCAGATATAATATCATCCGTTTCGGGGTTGTAAGGACGCATGAAATAAGACATGCACCGATCCAAGTCTGTTTGATTGTTCTTGTATTTCGGCATCTTTAACAGTAGTTGTCTAACATATCGTGGAGGAATATACACGCGCTGGTAACCATGGAGAATGCCAAGTTGTACGCCGCACTCGTATTTATCATCCTGCTTGGCCTTCACCTCCTCTTCCGAGAGGCCTTCCTTGGACGGAGGGTCGAACCATAGCTCCAAACATGGATCCCAGACTGACGAAGATTCTTGTTGTTTCAGATCAGGAGAAGCAGCACAAGTTGTGGGTGATGGGACAAGTAGTAGTACTACTGCAATGGTGAAGCTGATCAAACATCTTCTCCACGTACTAGGGTTGACGACGGCCATAATTAGACTGACAGATTTGATGCAAGCTAGCTATTTTTTTGTAGTACTATTACGCAAGAGGTGTCTGATTACAAAAGGATTGGATGAAGAGGATGTTTCGCTTTATATAACAAAAAGTGGTGTCTGATCTTGAAAGGAATTGGATGAATGGTAAATTTGTTGCAATTTACAACTTCCTTCCATTCATCTTTGGCTGTTTGGAGTTGTTAGAGTTTCAAATCAACTATAAGGGTCCGATTGGATCACGGAATTGGCCTTGGAATTGAGATTAATTTTGGAATTGGACCCTAAGAATTATAATTCTGCTGTTTGGACAGCTTATTCAGAATTGGAATTACAATTCAAGCCCAATTCTAAAGAATTTAAAACATACATTAAAGCCCACATTCCAATTCCGGAGGCCCAACCTCAAATTTGCAATTCTAGCCCACTCTTCGTTTCCGTCTTCGGCTCGCAACTCTGCCCGACACAGCCTTTCTCTCATCTCCGTTTCTCGCTGCTTTTGTTTTTTAACTAGTAAGGATCACGTACTTTACACGTTATATAATAATTTAAAATAAAAATATTATGAATCTTGATGAAAAACACAAATGAAATTAATCAATATGACTTTTAAAATCAAATTATAACAATAACTCAGTTGTTAACTGCTAATCAAATACTCGAATATGAAAAGTTTATTAAATATGGTCGTACTTTCAAACTCGAATTTTTCACGCCAATTATCACCAATATTTTTTACTATTTATCATATTTATTTGTAGGGCAAATTACATTTATATCCCTGAGGTTAGGGTATAATTACAGTCAAGGACAACGAGTTTCAAAATGTAACATTCCGTGACCAAACACTTTTAAAATGTATCAGCCGTGTCCATCCGTCAGGTTTCCGTCCAAAAAGTGTACTTTTTTAATGATGTCAGCAATACGTATTTTTAAAATGACGATACTACCCCTTGTACTGTATATACTGAATATTTTTAAAAATTTTAATCTTTGATTTCAGCCTTAATTTGAAGATTAGGGTTTTAAAACCCTAAAATTTGAATTTGGATTTTATTGAAACCCTAATTTACAAATTGGGGTTTTCTTGAAATCCTAATTTGCAAATTGGGGTTTTTTGAAACCCTAATTTGCAAATTGGGGTTTTTTGAAACCCTAATTTGCAAATTGGGGTTTTTTGAAACCCTAATTTGCAAATTGGGGTTTTTTGAAACCCTAATTTGCAAATTAGGGTTTCAAGAAAACCCTAATTTGTTAATTAGGGTTTTGTTTGCAATCCCGACCAAAGAGGCCGCGCCGCCGCCATCGCTGGTGCTAACTCCCGGCGTCGTCCTCGGTCGAGGCCAACCCGGCGGAGACGCCGAAAGCCTCCTCCTCGACGCGGCGGGCGACGGCGGTTGCCTTGTCGGCGGGAACCGGGCCGTAGCGCTTGGAGAGCACGGAGGGGGCGAAGAAAGAGAGTCTCGATCAGAAGGTTGAGGACGGCGACGCGGGTGCGCTGGGTGGGCGGCCAGATGCTGAAGGAGACGCTGACCTTCTCCGGCTGGCTTTGCGGCGGCTGGGAGTCCAGGGTGAGGGTTTCGACTTCGGCGGCCATGGAGGACTTGGGGTGTTTGGATCTTGTCGTTGTTGTGTCTTCCTGTTTGGCTACAGGTACGGGCAGGGGGGGGGGAGGGGGGTGTTGAAGAAAAGTAATAGCATTAATGACCTTAAAAATAAGATGAAATAATGGCATTAAAAAAAATAAGATTCGAGCTTAGGGGCAATATAGTCTTTTCATTAAAACCGTTAGGGTTTTTAAGATTCCGTTTGGTCAATGGACATAAGTGTAATTTGTCCAAACTATTGTCCTTGGCTGTAATTACCCCTAAACCTCAGGGATATATGTGTAATTTGCCCATATTTCTTTCGTCACATCAAGTTACCGCTAAAAAGAATCCTGATTGTTTCATATTATACCCTGTTATCGAAGGTACACTGATATTGTAATTAGTCTTAAACATGTTTCACAAATATCTAACTCTCACAAAATAATACAAGATTGTAAAGAAAATGCGTAATATGTTTTGATGGCACATATATAAGTCTAGGAAGTGAAATTAAGAAGAAGTTTGAATTATAGCAAAGTGATATTAAAAAAATAACATGAAAAGGATTGTCGAATTATAGTAAAGTGATATTAACAAAAGTTAAAAAATTAACCTGAAAAGGATTGTCAAAAGTAAAGTGTCTAACGAGAAGAAGTTATGAATATAACAAAGTTTGTTAGACGAAATGCCTTAGGAGTTTAAATGTTGAATCTTTAAAACCAAGAATCAAGCGAACTTAAGAGATTTAACAGGACACATATAAAAACTGAACTACTTAGGCAACAAATTTAGTAGCCCTAACTTTCAATGATCATTCCAAAGATTTTATATCTTTGCTTTTAGAGTTTTGACACTTTTTCCTGCAAGCAACACCACTCTTTCCAAGTTCAAAATATCACCACTATTTTCAGAGTTTTGACACTATTGAAATTGTTCACAACCTATCTTGGCTGCACCTATAGGCCCACTGGGAGTCCCAATTCTAATGACACGTCGCCATATTCAACGGTCAACTTTTCAACGCTCACAAGCTGGTCAAAGCGACGCATGCTCAAGTCTCGTGCATTTTCCCTTTGTGAAGCAACATTGGTGTGCCTTCCCACTTAAGGGGTCGGCCACCTACCTTGACGACCGACTACCGTCGTTCGGGGTCGCACGCCGTAGTCGTGACTTCCGTTGCCCGCCCGCCATCTCCGCGACTTTCGTCGCCCGTGTTAGCGCGCCAGCTCCGCGACCTTCGTTGCCCGCGTTCGCGCGCCATCTCTGCGACCTTCGTCGCCGCGCCCTCGTGCCATCTCCGCGACCTTCGTCGCCCGCGTCCGCGCGCCAGCTCCGCGACTCTCGTCGCCAGCGCACCATCTCCGCGACATTCGTCGCCCGCGTCCACGCGCCAGCTCCGCGACTCTCGTCTCTGCTTCGTCGCCGCGCCCGCGCGCCATCTCCGAGACCTTCGTTGCATGCGTCCGCGCGCCAGCTTCGCGACTCTCGTCGCCCGCGCGCCATCTCCGCGACCTTCGTCGCCCGCGTCCGCATGAGCGATTCTCGTCGTCCGCGCGCCATCTCCGCGACCTTCGTCGCTTGCGTCCGCACGACACCTCCGCAACTCTCGTCGCCCTTACGCCATCTCCGCGACCTTTGTCGTCGACGCCCGCGCACCGCACTCTCACATGCCACCGTGCCACTGATACAGCCATCCCCTATGGCTCTCTGTCACACTACGTACCCCCGGCACCAAGTATCGTCCCGCGACACTGATCGCCGCTCTCATGCACCATTCTCATGATATGTGCCTCGGCATTAAGTATTGTCTCACGACGGTAGTCGCCGCATCCATGCGCCACAATCATGTTATGTGCTTCCGAGGTGGCTTCGCTTGTAGTGCTCCGGCACGAGGACCCCTCGCAGCGGGATGGGCTCACAACCTTAAAGCCATCGCCGACACAATCACGGGGGGCTCCACTCGTAGTGCTCCGGCACGAGGACCCCTCGCAGCGGGATGGGCTCACAAACTTAAAGCAATCACCGGCACAATCACGGGGGGCTCTGCTCGTAGTGCTCCGGCACGAGGACCCCTCGCAGCGGGATGGGCTCACAACCTTAAAGCCATCGCCGGCACAATCACGGGGGGCTCCGCTCGTAGTGCTCCGGCACGAGGACCCCTCGCAGCGGGATGGGCTCACAACTTTAAAGCCATCGCCGACATAATCACGAGGGCTCCGCTAGTAGTGCTCCGGCACGAGGACCCCTTGCCACGGACTCTGAGCACTGAGCTACGAGCATGTCCGCTCATGTTACCATTGATCGTCGACACCACCAGGGCAATGACCCCCAGGTCACTCTGGGACGGGAGCAGGTCCTTGGAGGGCATCGCGCCTAGTCCGCCTGGCAGTTGGCTACAGGGGCAACCCTCGCCGCTGTCAGGATCTCTGCGCGTCTCTTGACGCATCTTGTGGGATTCAGTAAGGGCTTGGACCGGTGGCTGGGGCAATGGGCTACTCTGATCATGCTACAGCGGTGTGGTCAATCTCCTCAGACGGGCAGAAAGATGCTATAAGGGCAGGGTAGCACGAACTCGGGGACCTGCAGTCCAACAGAGAATCAGTACTTTGGAACCCCCCTGGTGACGTGTCACTCCCAGGGGACGACACATGTCGGCTGATGACACATACACATTTTTGCCTATAAATAATGGACTTTGGGAGCTTATTCCAGGACTTCTCTCTCATTTGACATTTTCACTTTCTCTATCTAAAAAAACATATTCTCTCTGGAATTTTAGTGAGAGAAACACACTTGAACTTCTGACATCAGACCCTTAACGCTACACCATTGACATGGACTGTCGACTGTCGGCCCTGTTCGTCGTCGGTCTGCCTGTGCGGCGCTGCCAACCCTCGCGACTTGTCTTGTGAGCCTTGTTCTCAGCCCTTACTCTGTCCTTGTTGTCTCCCGCTTTGCTTACGTGGAAGCTGATTCAGACTGCATCATTTGTGGCACCTCCACATAGCATCGGACCCATTTCCTTGGCATCAGAAATTTAGTAGCCCTAATTTCAATGATCTTTCCAAAGTTCAAAATATCATCACTTAGGATTTTCTCGTTTAAATGTTTAATGAGTACTAAATTATAATAAGTAAATCAATTTTGAACTGATAATTAAATACTCGAAGCATGAAAAGTTCATTACAAAAACACGGTCTTACTTTCAAATGTGAATTTGTAATGCCAATCACCAACAATATTTCTTGATATTTATCCTGTTTGTTTCGTGTGTCCCCTCAAGCTGTCAACACTGACTATTCAATACTACATCTTGTTGTAATCAGTTTAATTTTCCTAAAAAATTTAATTCTATAAGTTTGACATTGCAGTAATAAAGGTGAAGAAACTGTTATAGAGACAATTTGACGAACATAAAGTGTAATGTGAATGTTTACACTGGAATTGCCTAATCTCTAATAATATAACTCTAAGAAGGTCTAAGAAGTGTGAGATAAAAGTTAGGAACTGAGAAGATGTTTATAATTATATTTAAGTGATACTAACAAAAGTTTAAAATTTATAGCTTAAAAGGATCCAAAAAAGTAAACTGTCTGAGGCGAAGTAGTTAGGGTTAATATATGTATAGCAAATTTCGTAGAATAGAATGCCTTATGAACTTAAATGTTGTATCTTTAGACCAAGAATCAAATCAATCAAAAGACCCAGCAGAGTACATATAAAAAGTCAATTGCTTAAGCAAGAAATATATTAGTTGTACTTTTTAATGATCTTTCTAAATTTTCTATCATTCACTTCTAAAGCTTTGGCCTTTTTTCCGGCAAAGTGGGAAGCAAGTAATTGTACAAATGATATCTATCTTATGCAGGCATAAAGGGATCTAAATACACGCAATCCTCATAATCGCAAGAACTTAAAAGAAAAGGCAAGAATAGAAGCCACCAAGAAAAGAAAAGGAATTACTTTTCTCCTTGTAGCCGTCTCTTTAGAATTTTGATGGATAATGAGGTAACATGTATAGGCTATTGTGGCTCTAGGGTAACCTCTATGGAGGAGGATGGAGGTAGGTTTTGAGACAATTCATGACTTTTAGTAAAGTCATAGCAGCCCTTAAATCTAATAAAATCTTATACTCTAGTAAGGGTATTTCAGGAAAGATGCTTGATATTGTATAAGAAGTCAAAAATGTCCTTATTTTTTAATAAGCTTCTAATTGAAAAGGGTTTTTTTATGGTAAAATAGTTAAATGTCAAAAATACCCCTAGTCACCCTTAAAGTTTAATGAAGAATTCAATTTAAAATGGATATTTTAAGGAGAAAAAAAAGATTAGTCATTTATGTATAAATGAGTTTAAGGAGATTAATCCATAATTTAGTATGTAGCTTTTGCTACAACTGACATAATTAGATTTATTGAAGTTGAAATGACACGAATAGCCAAGTGTTTTACTTATTGGTATATACGTAGATTATAATGTTCAGAGATTTTGACGACCCAGAAAATATATAAATATATTCTTCATGTGTTTTAAATGAAAGAACTCAATCTCTAGTTGAACACAACTTGAATCATCTACACCGACATTGAATGAGTTGAATACTTCTTTTAAGCTCTTCTTTGAGCTATAAGCCGTAAGTAAGACCCTGCAATAGACAGAGTTCGCTTTTCTTCTTGTTGAGCGTGTTTATCGAGAGCCAAAAAAGAAAAAGCAGCAGCATACAACCGCTAATTGAACAAATGCTTGACATTATCTTGGCTAGTTGTCATGAAATAATTGTGGAAAATGTTTGTAATTCTCATACGGATGAATACTTTACAAACAAAAGACGAACCCTAGCAAGTGGGCAGTGAAAATTCCGGAGGCAACGACGTGTATGCCCTCAGAACATTCGCATCAAAACTAGGAAGGCTGTTGCGAGCATTAGCAGTGAGGGTGAGTAACGCGTGATTTACTCCCATTGACATTGGCTGATTCTGTTGGCGATGATGCAGGACACTCGAGCCCCAATTTGCCTTCTCCACACAAGCTGGAGAACAGGCCAGCAGGGTACTTCCCGTTGAGGTTGATGTAGCTAAACATAGTCGTGGCACAATCATTTGTTAAGTCGTTGATCTGATCCGTTAAGCAAACTCTTTAATTGCTGCACAACAGGAACTGGCTGGAAATTTTGGTCCTCTGCATTGGCTAGTTATGACCGGGTAGTTCATCAACTCAAAGTTAACAGGACACGCTGCAGATGATAAGAAGGAAAGTATGATCAAGCTGTTCATTTATGCATTACTTTGTGCATTCCAGGTAAGAAAGCAAACTCGGGCTACATGTTGACATTGACTTGAACATGAAGTCCAAAACTTCATCGATGGATTAAACTTGGAGCCTGACTGGACCGAGGTATTGCCGCTTTGCTACAAGGGGATTGTGAGCCAAGACCTTATAGATTTTCCAGCGGTCACGTTTCATTTTGCTGGAGGTGCTGATTTAGTACTTGGCACGAATAACCTGTTCCTCAGCCACATACCTGCTTATGGGTCCTTCTGCCTTGCTGTAACTATGGTAAATGGCAATAATACAGCACCGGAGGGGGGGGGGGTTAACGTAGGCTATGACCTATTAGCGAGGAAGCTTTCATTCATGACGCTCAATTGCGGTTTTCTCTACTCTTGAAGATTGATCTATTTAGGGGTTAGACTACACTGTAGATTTCTATATGCAGTTTCTGATTAATAAGAAGCATTTTGACATGCAAACTAGCCTGTCAACGGGTACTTCATCATCACTATATTCAACTACCAAGTCTTGATTCCAATTTAAGGACAAATCTATGCACAAAGGCCATAAAAATTACTAGCAATATCGGAGAAAAAAAACCAGTAAAAAAATCTTATGTATCCTGTCTCAACAAGGGACCAAAGTTGATGAGCAGATTGATCAGTAGACGAGCATCACCGGACACAGGCGAGACATAGCAGATATAGCAGCCGCTTGGCGGTCGAGGGGAGACATGGCAGATATAATATCATCCGTTTCGGGGTTGTAAGGACGCATGAAATAAGACATGCACCGATCCAAGTCTGTTTGATTGTTCTTGTATTTCGGCATCTTTAACAGTAGTTGTCTAACATATCGTGGAGGAATATACACGCGCTGGTAACCATGGAGAATGCCAAGTTGTACGCCGCACTCGTATTTATCATCCTGCTTGGCCTTCACCTCCTCTTCCGAGAGGCCTTCCTTGGAAGGAGGGTCGAACCATAGCTCCAAACATGGATCCCAGACTGACGAAGATTCTTGTTGTTTCAGATCAGGAGAAGCAGCACAAGTTGTGGGTGATGGGACAAGTAGTAGTACTACTGCAATGGTGAAGGTGATCAAACATCTTCTCCACGTACTAGGGTTGACGACGGCCATTATTAGACTGACAGATTTGATGCAAGCTAGCTATTTTAATATAGTAGTATTACGCAAGAGGTGTTTGAATTGCAAAAGGATTAGATAAAGGGGATATTTTTGGCTTTGAATAATAAAGTGGTGTCTGATCTTGAAAGGAATTGGATGAATGGTAAATTTGCTGCAATTTACAACTTCATTCCATTCATCTTCGGCTGTTTGGAGTTGTTAGAGTTCCAAATCGACTATAAGTGAAGAGTAAGTTGAACTCTCCGTTTCTCGCAGCTTTTGTTTCTTTATAAGCAATTTAATATATAAATGAGTTTAAGGAGATTAATCTATAATTTAATATGTGACTTTTCCTACAACTAATATAATTAGATTTCTTAAAGTTGAAATGACAAAAATATCCAAGTGTTTTACTTATTGGTATATACGTAGATTACAATGTTCAGAGATTTTGATGACCCCAAAAAAATATTTGCACATACTCTTCATGTGTTTTAAATGAAAGAATTCAATCTCGAGTTGAACACAACTCAAATCATCTACACCGACATTGAATGAGTTGAATACTTTTAAGCTCTTCTTTGAGCTATAAGCTGTAAGTAAGACCAAAGTACGCCGCAATAGACGAAGTCCGCTTTTCTTCTTGTTGAGCATGTTTATCGAGAGCAAAAAAAAAGCAGCAGCAGCAGCATACAACCGCTAATTGAACAAATGCTTGACATTATCTCGGCAAGTTGTCATGAAATAATTGGGGAACCCGGGGAACATGTGTTGTAATTCTCACATGGATGAATACTTTACAAACAAAAGACGAACTCTAGCAAGTGGGCAGTGAAAATTCCGGAGGCAACGACGTGTATACCCTCAGAACATTCGCATCAAAACTAGGAAGGCTGTTGCGAGCATCAGCAGTGAGGATGAGTAACGCGTGATTTCACTCCCATTGGCACTGGCTGATTCTGTTGGCGATGATGCAGGACACTCGAGCCCCGACTTGCCTTCGCGACACAAGCTGGAGAACAGGCCAGCAGGGTACTTCCCGTTGAGGTTGATGTAGCTAAACATAGTCGTGGCACAATCATTTGTTAAGTCGTTGATCTGATCCGAGTAAGGGCAAGCAAACTCTTTAAATGCTGCACAACAGGAACTCGCTGGAAATTTTGGTCCTCTGCATTGGCTAGTTAAGACGGTGTAGTTCATAAACTCAAAGTTTACAGGACAAGCTGCAGATGATAAGAAGGAAAGTATGATCAAGCTGTTCATTTATCCATTACTTTGTGCATTCCAGGTAAGAAAGCAAACACGGGCTACATCTTGACATTGACTTGAACATGGCTCGTAACAATCCGTATTCCGGGGCATTCTCACTACTTAGTATGCAGCTTTCTGAGCTAAATATTTATGTAAGTAGGAGTAAACGTAGGCAATAGAGATCACTAATTGTACAATCAGCGTAGTCACGTATTGACAGAAAGCATGCAAAACCTAACCACTTATGGGCACATGACATAACACAAACACACACTGATGCACTCTAAGCTGAACAATCAGCAAGTAGGAGAAAACCAATTAGATTGGAATTACTGATGTACATGGTTCATAATGAGCATATGACATGGAGCATGCAACACCACCTATGAGAAAGTCGAGTATCCTTTGGTACCAACTCTTGGGGACGTGATATTTGGCTACCAATTACGCAATGGGCACAGTTGACGAGTAATTCTAGAGACTCCAGAACTCAATTTATTGTTTCCAAAACGACATCTGATTCATCTCCTCACTTTTGTGGTCCCTTTACTAACATTTTGCCCATTTGATGTGATATCTCACGGTTTTATCACAAATTTGCTCCCAATAATGTGGCAGAATCTGAGTCAAGTATTTTACACCTCTTCAATTTGTTTTTAATGTATTTGGGAGTCAAAATTTGGAAAGAGCAGCATTACTCTATCTTTTGTTTTCCTTTTGTGGTGCGGAAAATGAATATGAAAATACAAGCCACTGAAGCCAGGGTGCATAGCAGTCATCAGTATATACATTTGAGAATATGTTGTGTCTATGCGCGACGAACTCAGAACACGAGGAACACAACCAAAACTTTCGTGGTAATACTTGTATTTTCGAATCAAGAACAAAAAACAATAAGGAAACTTCTTTGGTTGTTAGTTGATTGACGAGATCCATTGAAAAATAAGTTACAAGGACCCAATGCACGAAATAAATGCATGCCGACTGAAAAATGTTAAAAACCCTTGAAGGATGGTCTCTTAAAGAGTTAATTCGCGATGTACTTTTCTGTTTTACTCGTGAAAACCATAACCTAAAGTTTGAATATAACACTGAAGAAGTCACCATAACAGAAGCATTCAACTTGCTATGACCGTTTAAAACTAGCAAAACAGCTAGTCTCTGACCAGAGTTACCTTATTTCTCGCTCTCAATCTCTCTAGCATTCTAGGTATTGCAACGCGTGATCCAGAACATGGTACTCTCGCTCATCGGTTCTCTAATTTTAGTGACCTTAATTTGTGTACATGATTTTCATTAAATGGTGTCTTAGTGACATTTATCAGAAGGAAACTAGGTATAGATGCAAATTCTTTTTTTCTTCCCCCACTTTTCTAGTTCTCTCACTACAAGATCTTGGCAAGTGAATCTACATATATTCCGTCAAAGCGATCAAAGAAACAATCCTAATTTGCTAAACGAACCGACTAAAGCTACCCCACAAAGGCGTGCCCCGAAATTGACAAACCATGTACCTGTACCCATACATGTACCACGTATTAATGCAAACCACTAAGAAGGTAGCACCGTCTTTGACCATAGAACCAACTAAGTTGCAAGGATTTCTACATCAGCATTAATGAATATATCTCAAATGATTAAGCCCCGATTACCAAAGTACTTAAGATCCAAAACATTCTGAAGACTTTAATGTATGTTAGGGAACAAAACATTTTACACACAAACGACAAAAAACAAAACCGGTGTACATTACTTGCCTTTATATATACAGACTACAGTAACAAATTTGAGCTCATGAATCTGGCATATATGTGCAGTTGTGCACTAAGGCAGAGTTTGGTTGTCCTAATTTGAGCTAATGAATCTGGCATACAGTTGTGGACTAAGGCGGAGTTCGGTTGTCCCTCCAATTTGAGTTTCTAACTAGCAAAAGTCTGAAAGATAAGGCTCAAATTCTTGAAAATATTTACTTGAAGAAAAAAGCACCAAATGACCCCATTGAGGGATAGATGTGAGGATCTCAATATTTCCAAAAGTGCTCCTCCCAAAATTATGGATTTTGAGCTATACTCTGCATAACTACTCCCAGACTCTACCTAAAACCTACCCAAAAGCGAAATGAAGAAAGAAGGGCAAAGATCGAAGTAAATAATGTAAATAGAAAGGAAAGAGCACCGTGTTTCGCCTGAAGGAGGTTCCGGCCGGATGAAGCGTGAGACTCGAGTATATCATCTGCACCATAAACACAGACCCACTTCTATTATCACAAGAAAACTGGCAAGAACTTTTCTAATATGCCCTCATAAACTAAATGAATCTCGATCAGATATATTTGCGGTATCTGCATCTAGATTCATCCAAAAACCAAACTACACGCACCTGAAATAAAAGTGGAAGCAGAGCAAGTACAGCAGAGACCGGCCAACAGAAGAAGCGCGAGCAACAAATCCAAGCAAAAGCGATTCCAACCCATAATTAGATGACCCAGTTTCCAAATTGAGCTCCCGGTTCAAGCTTTTCTGATAGATCTCTTATTTCTCGTGGCTACCAGTTATAATCACGAAAGGAACCACACACAGCTCTGTGAATGAAGTTTATATATATATATGTGCAAGACGGACAGATATGAGAACATGGAGTCCAGCAGCAGTCCACGCGGAAACAAGGCTCCTTCAAACTTTCTCTCACTTCCATTGTCATATAGAGATTGTCATTTTTCTAGATCAGAATTACTCCAAATGATTTGTTCACAATTAGTTTTGGAAACGCGTAAACAGCTGCTTTTTTAAAAGCATTGAAGTCTTTCTCAAACTTCTCTAAGTGGTAAGAGTCTTGTCATGCTAGCGAGAATACAATTTACAATACGATTTTGTGGTGCCTTGTATAATGGCATTGAAGTGTAGTGTGGTGTACAATATAATTCACAACGTCCTAGCCAAGCTCAAGACAGGTGTGATTAGCAATCAGAAAATTAAGGAAATTTTTTCACTTGATACCCTTTAATTTTGGTTTTGATACAATCGTTATCCGTGCCTTTCCACCCCCGCTCCCACTCCTTCCCCATCCACACACACACACGGCACACGGAGACACACACTAACACACACACCCCCACCCACTCGGCAGTTGTGGTGGTGGCATTCGATGGTTGTGGTGGTATTGGCGGCAATTTGGCAGCTACATTGGATTTGAGTTCTTATCGGATTGGACTTTGGGTTTTTGTTAGTGGTGGAGGAATCATTAGGGGTGGTGCGACTGTATGTGGTTGGCTTGTGGTGGTGGGATAAGCTAGGGTTGATAGGTCTATGGTGGCAATCGGTTTATGGTGGTGAGTTTGCGGTTGGTCGTTAGTAGTGCGTTTTCAGCAACGGTGGTGGTGACGCGGCGATTGCTATGGGTTGGCGGGTGGTTTTTATTTTATTGGGGGATTTGAGGTTTTGTTGAATTGAGATTCAGGTTCTTTGATTTTTTTTTTTTTTTGATAAACATGAGAATAGCATTGAAATTAAAGCGCTTTGAAGCGATTACAAGGTTTTGCCAAACGGCTGAAAAGGTCACGACATTTTCGTGACTGAGTATACAAGAATTAAACCACTAACCTATAGACCGTAAACTAATTACAATTAAACTGAAGCAGAGCATATCCTACACTTCAGCCTAACTTAAAGTAATATGTGTAGGCCTACAGATTAAAAACAACAACAAATAAAACCGCTGCGATCCCTTTCGTTATCGAGTTCACCTTCGATTTTCTTAGGGATACCTAATCGAACTTCCGCATTCTAATCTTTGATTCTTTGATTGAGATATGGGTTTTCGTAGTTTATGAGATAGGTTTCCGAAAACTCTTAACATTTGAAAATTCATTGCGCATCTGAGGACAATTAAGTCATTTTAACTAAAAACTTAAAATTATCTACCAAAATCTAACGGTTTGAAGTACCGGTGTAATTTCTCAAAAGGCAGCACCATCGAGTGTTTAAAATCAAAGTTCAGGAGTACCGAAAATGTTTTCAAACATTAACTTTCCTAAGCTTAGAAGCTTGCCAACGTGCCTCCAACTAACACAGCAACTTTGCAGATGGGAAATCTCTAGTTTGGTGTATGGCAGAAGCAATTTTTTAAATGATAGAATTAGAATAGAATAGAGAAGCTAAGACTGATTAAATTGAAATTGAGATAATTAGATGCGTGGAAGGTCACAATAGTCAACCATACAGTCAACCGAGAATAGCGTCATTATAGACATGCCAGCCTCCATTCTCACTGTTAATTTTCTTCAAAAATGTTAATCAGCACTAGCTTTGAATTTTGTCATGAGGGGTGTCTCTATGTAAAGTACATATACACTACAGGCTGGTCATCTGTCCATATTATTAGGGCAAAAGCTGCCAAAATAAAGGCACAAATGCTTTCCTTTTTTTTTGTTTTTTGAGTCAAGTTTAGAACTTCAATGAAATAAATGTTACTAACTTTGTCCTGTTTGCTAAAAAAAAATGTTGTGAAAGTTCATCAAAGGTCGTCCCTCCTATTCAATGGCAAGATGATGACCCATGAAGAACTTAGAACGTGCTTTTTGACATAATTGACACATAAAATTGTCCACAAAATCCGACATCCGAAAGTTTTATCTCTGACGAACGGAAACGCTAGACTTTCCATCTTTACTCCTCCGTAAAATCTGTGTTAAATCTATTCTGGGATCCCGTATACCTTCATTCCGATGTAAATGTAATAACAAGCGGGGAAACAACAGATGCAGCGGTGTGTAACTATGCATTTTAGCTTTTCTTTCTCTACACTGAAAACAACCCACAGGAACAAACCGTAGGTTCTGTGAAGTACTCGTTGTACACGAGATATTTGGGTATGGTGGGGTGTGGGGAGGGGAGAGGAGAGGAGAGGAAGAGAAGAAAAACACCGGTCGGCCTATGCTATTCCATCTATGTGCTACCAAGCTGATTATAAACCACAAAAAAAAACTTTTTCAGCATCCACCTCTTGCAATCCAAGTCCAGATTTTTTAGGCGGTCATCGACACAGCCTTCGTTGCTGCAACACAAGAAAAGTATCAAGAGGCTGCTCGAAACAACTGAGCACGAATGCAGTGAAAATAATATGCATGAGCAGGAGGAACTACAGAAGTGAACTCATATATTGGTGTTCTAGAAAAAGCGACAGCTTCCTCTTTTTGCCTCTCATCAGAACATACTACTCAACTCCCTGAATAAACAAAAAACTCTTCAAGGACTCGGCATAGTGCCTGTACCATAAAACTGCCTACTTCCCTGGAATAGAAGTAAACCAGCCTCTATTTACTGACAATTAATGTCTTCAACAAATCTATGAACTACTCTACTCCCAATAAATTATAACACCATTGCATCATCGTATGTCCATAAACAATTAATTAACTTTTCACATTCACTGTGCACTACCACAATGAACACGCATATAGTGGCAAATTCACTTACCCGAAACTTGGACTCCTGCAAATTATCGATTAACTCTGATATTTGAAGTTGTTTCACCACTGTGGCATGCAGTACCTGCAACAAAATTATGGTAAGAGCTAGAACGTCCCAAAGCTTCAATAATCCACACATCAACTACATGAGACTTACTCTCTTTGTTTTCTCCAGGTCAAATTCAACAGACTTGATCCTGTCCAATGAATGCTGAAGCATTTGCTCCTTCTCCACAGGAATTTCGGCAGGCTTGTTATTAAGTTCTTCCAGTAATTTTTCAAGTCTCTGAAGACGCTCTATGCATGGAAGGACGCGATCTTCTTCACTTACAGCGTCAGGATGAACAGATGAAGGTCCATCTGGTTTCTCTTCTATTGCATTAGATGGATGAACGTTGTTCTGTCTCCTCCAAAATTCAAGGGGTAGACCACGAACAAAAGCAAGCAGTTTGACCACAAAAGAGATTAGTGTTCTTGACACACACCGGAAACCTCTTTTCACAACCTTTTCCTGGATAGTGTCAAACCAACGGATAAGCAGAGTCCCTGAATTGTATCCAACAAGGAGAACAAAAACCAGTCAATATGTGGTTAAGATGCATAAATAATATTACTTTGATATTGTAACACCAGTAAATTTGAAGGCAAAGATGAAAGAAAGGGGTGAAAAGGGAAAACGAGAAAAGAGCACCAAAAAAAAAAAGTCAAAATTGGACAATAACGCATACTTTTTCAATACATAGTCCGTTTCTGCTCTTGATATTTACTTTGCAGCAGCAGAAAGTCAAAACTGAAATGACTTCACATCTGAGGTAATTATGGGAAGCATATTACATAATGCCCGGCGTTTATATACACCGGTAGATCTGGATAGAGCTTACGGTGGGAAATAAGGCAATTGCCCACCAAAAGGAACCTCACCTCTTTTACTAGTGAACGGAATCTCTTTCCAAACAAATAGGAACTAATTCTATTTAAATAGACTTTGGCCACCTTATTTTCTTTGACATTATCACTACTACCAAACTTTGACCCCCTTCAAAATTCATCCTGACTCTAACACCTCTTCCGTTTTAAACCACCATCATTTTAGATGAAAAAAGCCCATAGGCATAGACCATTACTGTGTCACCATGACCACGGGATGTAAAATAAATACCTTCTGGATTTGGTGTTTCATCGACAGGAGTCGTCCCGACGCCACCAATTTTAGGATAGTGTTCCTGAAAATTTTCCAATTCTTCATCTGTGCCATCAGCTTTATCAATTTGAGTGAAATGATCATCACAACTGTAATAGGCAGTTGGATCTGATGTCTTTGCCTGCATTAATCAGAAACATTTAGTCGCCACACTTGTGTGCAAACAGAATATCCTCTGCCTATTAATCTTGGTAAGCCGTTAATCAACAGTCAGCACCAGGTATTTGTAGATTATTAAAAGCAAGTTCCAGAACTTACTTCTTCGTCAAGCGGTGCCAGTCTTAGAATCCTAGAACTATTTCGTCTAGTTAGAGAACAAGGATCGTCAACATCTGATCCAGATTCAACAAATGATGTGTCACTACTCCTCCCCTGACAAAATAAATAGTTTGTAGAATGTGGTCAACAATACTTACCAAAAACTTATAAAATGAAAATTAGAAACTAAAGCCTGCTACTTACCTTCAGTGGTCGTATCTGAATATAAGAATCAATCTTTTGTTGGTCACTCAATACTCTTGTAATTTGCCTCACAAAAGTCGCCTCTGCATTATTCACAAGCTGCAAATGGAACAATGGAATTATAAAGAAAAAGAAACTTGGTCAATATGGCAATACAAATCCTTTGTAAAAAAATAAGCATAACAAAATACAATCTGCTACCCATATAGCATTCGAATGTGTATAGGTATTAGGTAAGTACCATTTCCATCTAAAGAATGTCTACCTTCATTATTTCAGGATCGTTCCATGGACCCATATTAGACCTAAGGCACCCGCCCTCGACAGAACATGTGCACGAGCCACCCAGGAAGTCAGGCAACTGACTGAAAGAAGTTAAGGGAAGTCAAGGAATCGGAAAGTTTAACTACTATACTATCAGACATGGCAAAAACAGAAAGTAACATATATACCTTGGGTCAATGACTTCGTGCAGCTTGCCCAAGGATTTAGAGTCCAGCACCTGTATATTTAGAATAAGAATATACACTCATTTGATGTATATTAACAAGAACAAAAAAATATGGCAACTTAGCATGCATCTTTTACCTGAATTTTTGCAATAGTCTTTGGATCAAGCAATTTCTGCGCCCCTGGCCAAAGCATCTTCTTGAAGCCAGCACCGGCATTTACAATAAACATTCGATGTAGCGTCTGAGGATAAACATGGGAGATTATTATATGGAAGGTTGACAGTGTTTCTAAAGATAGTTGCAACATACGAAACTCCATACCTCTGGGTAGTAGCAATTGTCAATTTTTGCCAGGGTTGCCAGGAGATTTGCAGCTGTTGGAGTAAAATTCTTAACACCCTACAAGTCACAACACACTCAAAAATCACTTGGATGTATAAATGCACTTGCAGTTACCAGTCATCAATGGATGAAGAAATCTCTCATAATCCTACCAGTAAACCAATAAAACCCCTTTATCATGCCCACACATGACTGTATCATCTATAAGATGCGAAATTTGGAAGATCTTACTTGAATCATGGAATTATCTATAATTATGCAGGATAAAGTTTCTGATCACCCCACAAAGATTGGAAATGTTGTTGAAAGATAAAAAATGATTCTTCCAAAATATAAGTGGTATCAAATCGAGCATGCTTAAAAAGAGGCTGTCCAGCTAAAAAGTCAACATACCAGCCCTTGCACATCCAAAATTGTTGTCGTCGAACAGATCTGCCTCTTTGCTGCAATTGAACATGCAGGGAACTTCTCATGTAGAGCCCTCTCAAACTCTTGGACATGGTACTTTATGTAGCGATCAATCGAGGTGATGCGCATAAGCCTGTTTGGGTGTGCTTTTCCAAGCCTTTCAATATAAACCGGTCTTCCTTCCCGATCAACACCATGGTACCCTTGAGGGTAATACTGCAATACCTCTTCCACCTCTTTGAATTCAAAGTCCTGAGATATTGTTTCAATGTGCATTAAGAGATGGCATAAAAAGATAATAAAATCACTATATCATTCACAATATATGCCTTCTACCTTTAGCTTACCTCACTTCTAGGCTGCCACTCTCATTTATGCATGCACATGCAAACAGATCCAGGTTTCAGGAATAGCAATTCCTACATTCTATGGACAATATAGGTGAGTGGAGTGTTATCGTAGTTACCTCCAATATGGTGTCTGCTCCATACTCTCTCCGCCAATTCAGCATTTCTTCCCACATCTGGATTGTTTTTTCAATGTTAAATTCTCTAGCTTTCAAGAACCTACAGAAAAGACATGAAGGAATAAATCAGAGTGGGTTTCTTTTTTTTTTCCTCGTCTTTTGATACATAAAGCAAGAGAGATGACATCATAGCCAGTGGCTTGAAATAATCAAAACCTAGCTCAAAATCCGCATACGACATAAAAATTAACCACCACGCTGTAAAAGGTTGAACTCTTTGAACTGCGTACTTTGTTAGTAGAGTCTAATATTCTTAGCGGCACTCATTCAGACGTAAAAGTCACACATTAAAAGTTGCTCTCAGAGAGTCCTTTGTCAAGCAATGCAGAAAAATACATATGCTTGTAGAGTCACTTGGACCGATCCCCATCTATGGTCGATTTGATTGGCCATATGAATCATAAAAATCCGCTGGTCTATCTTGATTTCGAGGGAATGAAAAGCTTATTGAAGCCTCAACTAGGAGCACCCCGTCTATCCATCCAGACTTATTAGTCACCATGAACTCGAGTTATCTTGTACTCATCAACTTCATAAGCAAGCATAAGATAGAATTGGTTCAGACAACTCAAAACAGGTAAAGCTGCTTGACTTTAAAAGAACTAACTGACCTTAACAATGTGTGATAGTCATCATGTCTGGCTGGCAGTAAATCCCTTTCGAGGAGCTTTTCACGTAATTCATGAACTGCGCTCTCCTCTTTTGCATCACGTACATCCTCTATGGAAACGGCAGGTACCCTGTAATCAATTTTTCTCTTCCCTCTTTTCTTCAGAGAATGAGTGAACTTGTTTGAAGCATTTATCGCCTTCTTTTTTAGAGTCCCAATTTTGAATCGACGTCTCTCATCTTCAGAGTTCTCAAAATCTGATCTCCTTTCTCTTATTTCATCATATGTCTCTAGTCCTTCTCGGCCTAACATATGAAATTATGAAATAATCACAATGACTTTCCAAAGCTAAGACCAACACAAAGACATCATGGAGGGGCAGAATAATGTCGCTTATAGTATAATGTTGCATAACGTTGCCAGCTTACCTGACATTTTGTCAGGTACAGAAGGAAGAGACTTTGGCCCTAAGCTTCAGAAAAAGTAGCACTGCAATTCTCCAGAAAACCCATCTAATTCCATGTTCTTCTACATCATCAAAATCAGAAATACCATCAAATTACATGTCAAATTTCTGATTTCTTGGCGTAATGCACAAGGAAATGAAGGAATGCATCAAAATTTAACTATGTCAACAGTAAGGGGAAGGAGATGGGCGTGACTTCAAGCATGTAGTGTAATTCCTATGATTGTTCTTGTTTGGAAGAGAGTGATGGGTCAAAGTGGCAACATCTCTGATGTGACAGTTTATGATTGATAGCATGAGGGTTTAAACTTGACACAGGAGGGTAAGAGAAATGCAAAACCCTTTTTCTTTTCAGCTTCTCAAAATACATCTCCCAAATACTCCAAATCTCAAAGAAAACCCAATTTTCAGATAAGAGACAAAATTTCCACTTTCACATTCCCTTAACACTTTTAACCCCAAATGCTGTAACATCAAAAGAAAAACATTTGCAAAATCTCAAAATTGTAAGGGAAAAGAAAAGACAAGGGAAGCAAAATCGGATCTAAGCTTCCAAAAAACTCCAAACAGCAAAAACTTAAGATGCTTAATCTTGATTTAGAAAAGATTATACCACGGTTTCATGTTCAAATTACCATCATTCAGGCTTTTATTCCAACAACTCGAATCAAATTCTAGTATAACAACATTCCCAGCATTGAACCACAAAAGGTAAAAAAGATTCACAAACTACTCAAACCCCTGAATACACCTGAGGACCATCATCATCACAACAGATTCAACGCAAAGAGGAACCCAATCTTCACAGTTATTAAAAACCAGAAAGGAGCAACAAAACCCTTTAATGGAAAACCAAAAACCGAAGAAACCAGAGTACATAAACCATCACTGGCGACATATGCACAACAGTAACGCTCCAAGCCAAAAAAAATCCATTAAACTCCCACAATGCAAGTAGATAACCCTTCAGATCTCACGTTTCTTTCAACAAAAACACAACTTTTCATCATGTATTTGCCTCACACACGTTTCTAGACCTTAACAAACACCGAAATTCAAACAAAACCAATCACAAACCTTAACGAAACCCTAAAATTAGGATCTGGGTCCCAACCAGCTGAAACTTTCGATTGATGTCCAGTTTCCGTCAGCTGTACGGAATTGACAACAGAGATTGAAAACAATCAGAGCAAAATTTGTTCTTGTTACAAGCTGGTAATGATATAGATGAAAGGAATCCGATAAACATATATCTGATGGATATATATTGTGCTTGTGTATGAGTTTGTTCTACCCTTTTCCTCTCACAGACCTTTTCTCTTTTCTTTCTCTCACACACCCAACCAAATTTTGTGAAGGTTCCAGCACCCCTCTTTCCTTCGCTTATTTGTCACCGCTGTCCCCTTTCGGTTTCTCGGTTACGTGTCTTTCTTTATTCGTTCTCATACGTCGCTAAAAGGTAATTTTATCGATAAGTAATTTGAACGTAACAAGGATCGCTTCTAGATTGACTTTGCTTGTGGTATGATCTCTATTGACATTAATAAACTATTAAATCGAGATTATGCTGAAAGTAACCCCCCACACGCTTATCTCAAAACGTTTGAGGACTAACTAAAATAGTTAGTCTTTTCGTAAAAGCGCAAGTTTAACAATGCTGACAAGCGGAAACAATTTGTAGCTAAAACACGAGCAAGTATTCATTTATCGTGACAGTTAATGGTCATCGATGCGATTCGTATCGTTTGATCAGTAAGGTTATCATTGTAATCGCTTTACTAAAATTGTCGATAAATATTACACATGAAGCGTTAAAAAAAGAATTACGACTCGAATTGCGGCCAAAAGATATGCTTCTAGTAATCTCGTGGATAGGGATTAATGGAAAAGAGGGGATAGCGGGAATCAGATTCTTGGAGTTAAAAGTAACGGCGTGGCGTGGTGTTATGTGGGGATAGGTTTGAGGGAGAGAGGAGAATCTGGTCAGAGATTTACGAAATATAACTGAAACGGCCAAGAGAGAGGGAGGGGCTCTGTGTCCTGTTGAACAGCTCAAGGAGTGTTGAACAGTTCAAGGAGTCTAAGAGGGTGTTTGGGATTGATTAAATCTTGGTCAAATCTGATTTAATCTGTGTCCTGTTAAACAGTTCAAGGAGTCTAAGAGGGTGTTTGGGATTGATTAAATCTTGGTCAAACCTGATTTAATCTAGATTAAATCAGGTTTGTGGGTGTTTGGCAAAAAAGATTAACAGATTTAATCCATCTCCAAAAGCTAAAAACTGATTTAATCCATAATCCTCGAAAGCGAGGATTATGAAATAATCATTTTTTCCATAATCAGGTTTGACCATGTAATTTACCATCCTATCCCTATATTTTTTTTTACTAAAAAGACATCTCATTCCCCTTAATTAATTAGATAATTGCTGGAGTTTATCTCTTCTCTGCTAACCTTTTTTCCATACTAATGTTCGTGATGCTATCTGTGATGCAATTTTTGCTAGATAAATTTTTATTTTTTTTTGCGCAAGATAAACTTTATTTGTAATTTTGGGATGTTATCGTATTATAAGCAATAACATGAGATTGTTTATGCTTTTTAATTTAAAATAAAAAGTAACAACTTTTGTAGGACGTGAAAATAGTTATTTTCATAATTTATTTGGGCATTATAATTATTTACGAATAAAAGTTATGTTAACGTTGCATGGATATTATAAAAATTGTTTATTGAATGCCCTCTATGGTCATTTTGTTATAGTGAAACTGATTTAAGTATTTGTTATCCTTATACTTTTTATAAATTTAATCTAATTAACAATTACTTTTGCCAAACAGCAAACTGATTCTGATTAAATCAGATTTTGAAAACTGATTAAGATTTAAGCAGAATCTGCTTTTTTTAATCAATCCCAAACGGGCTCAACACTGCGTAGGCTTGTTCCTGAATAACTTTGACTCACCAGATAAATTAATGACTGACCGGAGCTGGTTTACGTGACAATGGTTAATAGTTGGGACTGCGGTTAATGCAACTGGCCTAATTAATTAATCCTGCCACATAGGACCCCCTTCCCTTCTACTTTTTTTGTTTTTTTGCTCGGATAACTTGCTTCTGTTGAATATATTATAGAATAAATTTTAATTATATTGAATGTCAAAATAAATTATCTAGAATCGTGCAATATTTACTAACGCATCTCAAGATATCTTTTAGATTTCGCACGAGATAAAGTAGTGTTTGCCAACGAAAATTGTGGTTATGTGAATACGTTATAATCATTCCCGTAATTGTGTTTAGAAAAGAGATGGTAGCAAAGGCAGTATCAGAGTGAGTTTAAGTAAAAAAAAGTTCATAAACTGAGCACGTCTTGCAGTCTGGAGAAAGGATTAATGTGAATTGAACGAGTTTATGAGATTATGCATTAATACGAGTAAATAAATAAAACCTATTTAAACTTCTTAATGAGCTTTTTTAGTTTCTCAGCCTTGCGGTGAATAAAATAGGAACCAGTGGATAAGAATAATTTGTACTCTAGATGTAACCCTCCTCTTGATGAAAGCATAATATATTGTGTTAAATTCTAACCATTTTACTTAAAATATAGCAAGCCATAAGACTTTCTACTTTTGGCCGAAAAGCTAAACAGTATAACTTTCTTTTATTGCACTTTAGGACCTTATTTTAAGGAGATCTTGATTTTAGGACCTTATTTTAAGATAAAATTGTGGTTACAACCGGGTTGTACGAAAGACCCTACAACCCTTCACGTAGCTATAAACGATGGTCATTAACTGTCATCAATGACTTTTAATCAGTTACGCTTAAGAAATACTATCAGTAAGTATAGCTAAAGTCGTCTCTAAAACTATCACTACTAATGTTTGGTGTGGTCACTATACTTTCTGCGATTACAGTCATCGCGCTATTAATATTACCGCGATTACGATTAAAATCTTTTTGATATGAAACAAAGCTGCTTGTCAAACCTTAAGAAATCTCTCATTTGTTCTTTTTTTAATTTCAACACTCTTGTTGAAAAGTGGTACCTTGGTAGTCACCAATGAAGGCACTGATTTAGAATTTCAAGAGAGATGTATGTGCACAGTTGGCCACAGTTGGCCACAGTTGGCTTTTCTTTTACTTTTTTGTGTGTGTAGTTATCTCTTTGGCTTTTTATTTGGTGACGGTTTTAATTAGTTGTGTATTTAGTTTTTCTAGTTTTAGGTTTTTTGTCGTTTCTCTCAGGCTCACCTTGGGACAGGGTTATTGTCCCTTGTGTATAGTTAGTGCCTTGGCTTGGGTAAAGGTATACTAATCTTTTATGCAGGTAGTCTTCGGTAGAGGTTCTTTGGCGATAAAGCCGTTCTTGTTTTAGCCGCTCTCAGATATTCAGGAACGTCTGGCTATGTGCCGGTCCTTGTCTGTGGCTCCATTGCAGGGATGCGGTTCCTGTTATTTTCTTCTTTTATTGTACTCTATCTTGTATTGCTTGCTTACTAATGATATGATTGGGAGGATTTTTACCTACAATCAAACAAACAAAAAAATAGATGTATGGACATTGACGATTTGCTGATGAAACAAGCACATATGGGTGAGTGTGGCAATAGTCATCACTCATCAACCAAATAGTGAAAAAAAGTACAGCCACAGTGTAAAAAGGTGCAGGTCAGCCATATTTATCCATTACATTAGAACAAATGTCAAAGCAAAAAGAGTCCATCTGGGTCAATAATTCCGTTCCTGTGTCACTACATGTATGGACATTAGGAAAACACCAGCATGTGGAAACCAAGTGTTGAGTGACCTCCAAATCTTGGAGATCTATGATGTTTCACAATATCTTATGACTTTTGTCAGTGGACTAAATCCAAAAGCTCGTTGAGACTTCAACCATCTATATGTAAACATGGTCACAGCTACATTGGCTGTTTACTAGCCTCTAGCCCTTGAATTTGTACTTGGCATCTCAGCCAACTATTTTCGGGGGAGCATCCATATGGACACCATCTTATGTTGGTCCTCGATATCCTTATTTAATGCTGAAAAGTGTTTCAGATACTCTAATTTACCAGCAGACGGTAATCAATTCCTGTCTTGCACTCCCACTCAACGATCGCTCTTTTTCTATCTTGCAACTCAACATTTTGAGCCACGATTTTCGATCCGTATTTTAGCAACAACACTCTTGTTTACCATTGAAACATGTTCCAGATACAATTCACTGTATTTTCTAAGCGACAGATAATAAATATATCTTATTATTTTTGTCGCAGTCTGCTACGTAGTATATGACCTTCGTAGAGAACTCAAACGTACCGCGGACGAAAGAGTTAATTGCGAAGCAACCTATGAGTTTTGCCCTGGAGAGATATTTGTTTTGAATTATGGAAGTATATGCTCCTGGAAATCAAATGATTCCCTAGTAATATAATGCACCTGTTATTGTCAAAATAAGAACCACAATCATCGTGGCCATGATTGAGTATTTATGTACATCCAAAGTGGTTGTTTCGCGGTTGGATAACAAGGCAGTCATGGTACAATTATGAATTAAACATCACGTGACAGCATCGCATGCACTTGACATTCTCAACCACCAAGTTTCCAAAGAATGAACCATGCCTTCTTGTTATTTTCTTTTTCTTTTTGTTTCGTTGTAAAAGAAATTAAAACGTTGAAGAAAAAAATAACGTCACTGTTAACGTTGTTGTACGGTCAAGAATCAAGTCAAACTACTATCATCCTTGCAACAGTTTGAGTTTAGATGCTTGTGGGTTGTGACATAAGAATTTTAAAACAACGTTAAACTTCTTTCACTCTTGCCGACTAGATTAATTTTGGTGCAGTAATGTTGGGTAAAAATATGCATCATATAAACTGTTCTTCGTGCACTCATTCTCTTCTAACTTTGTTGAAAAGATAAACAACAATTTAGCGTCTAGATGAAAGCCTCTTAGATGAAAAAACGAGGCACTTTATCATGTTCTCACCTACTACACATAGAGCATGCAAGTCTCACTTCCAACTTAATACCGTAAGTTTAAGGCCCACATATCGTTGCATTAAAGTGTTTAGAAACATCGACTCGCATCACGTCTCTTTCTCGTCTTCAACCAAATTAAGCTAACAAGTTTTAGGCGAGGCTCGACGAGTCGACGTACACCGTCTTCTTTTAAATTTGTCACAAAGCACATGTAGTGACGCTCTTGGATGAATGAATAAGATAAGAAAATGTGATCTAGACCTGGTCTGCCATTTTTGGTACTTAAGATATTTAATGATGGGGACCCTGCACAGTGTATGCTCTGCTGCGGTGGAGGAGCAAAAGGTTGAGAGAAGGGGCATTAAAGGCGACCCAAGCGTCGGTAGAAAGGTCGCCATCGAGAGGACAGAGACACAACAGAGTCTATGGCGGTAACCTTTGTACCAAGTACGTCATTTCTTGTCACCGTCAACTCTCTCTCTCTACTGCTGTGTCCAGAGAAGGATTTGTCTGTGGCTGCAAACTCACGTGGGTAACGATGACAGAGGGAGGTTGGTGGTGGCGGTGGCCGGGGGAGGTGGTGGGTGAGGGTGGCAGAGACCCTATTGATGGCTTAACGATTCTGGGTGTGTAGCCAGTAGCCAGTAGCTGTACAGTTATAGTAGGCTTTGTTGGTTGGAGACATTATGGAGCCACTAAAAAAGCCTTACAACTGACAAAAAGAAGAGATTTTTGTTCTCGGTGGGAATTGATTCTCTCGGGTGTAAGGACCAGGATCTCTTTAGTGACAATCTTATTTCTAGCAACGAAATGATAAGTCCAGTTCTAAATTCCGCATGCAATTGAAGTTGTAACAAGAAGTTATAACCTCTAGACGGTGACATTTTTACAGAAATTTTCGAACAATAATTTCTAACAAGTACTTTTAGGGGTTAGTAATTAAATGTAATTAAGCAAATCTAATGACTATCAATTTTCATTATGCAAGGGCATTTACACCAAATTGCAGCGAAATTTTTCCTTCCTTAAAAAAGGGTTCAAGAAAAATCATCCAATCAGAACTTGTTGTCAACTTTGTTTCTCCGATTACCTGAAAAGTTAAGTTCGGATGCGAGTGATCGATAAGAGGGGGTAATATTGTAATTGATTTTCTTAAGAGAGTAGTACCATTATAAGATATTAGAGTTGCATTATCCGAGTTGTATAATGCCTATTGAAATAACCCGCTATATGGTCACGAAAGAAAATAACCCACATCCTTTTTTCTTGAATGTGCGCGTTGCCATAACTATTTTCTCAACGGGTCTGATTTTCACAAGATCGATAGACTCCAAAAACAAATGCCATAAATTCCAACTATAGTTTTTTCTGAACTTTTAGTTAACCCCCCGTTATGATGAGGAACTGAAAATTTTGGCAACAAACCTTCACGTAGCGCTAAATAATAACCGTTAAATAAACTTAGTAACTTAAATGGCGACGTTAAAAAAAAATTGCTAATAACCATCATTGAAGATTTCCACAAAGTACCGCTAACAATACTTTACGACGATTAATAATCATTGTATGAACGAGAGAATTATAAGTAAATTATCACTGTCGTAATTACAATCAAAATTAAAAAAAAAATCATAAATTATTCTTACTTCGGGGATTGCAGTCAAAATTGAGAGAAAGGCACTCCTTAGAAGTACTAGTTACTATTATGAAAGCATTGATGTGAAAAATTATTGGGGAGTTGGATCAACTTTTTAGCCCCCCCCCCCCCGTGCCTGTCTCTGACTCTGACATGTCGTTTCGGGTTCTACGCAGAGACAGAAAGGTAGCGTGGAGGCACGACCCCCAACGCTGCTTTTTACCGCCCGCTACTTTCAACTGTCGCACTCGCACCAAATCCCGGCTTATTTAATCCCAACCACGCTGGCCTACTTGACCTTTTTTTTTTCTTTTTTTTTGTTACCAAAAAGACACTGCAAAAGAAAGAATTTTTTAAATTCTAAATGATGGTTCAAGATGGATGGTAACCTTTAATCAGCTGCTAAGATTTGTCTATGCGAGAAAGTCATTCATCGTAATTTAATCAATTCTTTTATACGGAATTTAAGTGATATATTGCGTGTTTTTCATTTTACTTTTTAGAGAAAGAGGAGGGGAACAAAGTGGGTCAGGCGAGAGAAAATCAGTTAGAAGAGTGTTCAGTATGGAGAGAAAAATGAATAAAAAATGTAAGAAAGTGAGCAGGAGAGAAAAAATAAATTGACTGAAATTTAAATATGGAGAGAGAAATAGAATAAAAAAAGTGTAAAAAGGATAAATATGTAAAAGCACTTAGAGGGTGTTTGGGATTGATTAAATCTTGGTCAAACATGATTTAATCTAGATTAAATCAGGTTTGTGAGTGTTTGGCAAAATAGATTAACAGATTTAATCCATTTCCAAAAGCTAAAAACTGATTTAATCCATAATCCTCAAAAGTGAGGATTATGAAATAATCAATTTTTTCATAATCAGGTTTGACCATGTAATTTACCATCCTATCCCTATATTTTTTTACAAAAAGACCTCTCATACCCCTTAATTAATTAGATAATTCCTGGAGTTTATCTCTTCTCTGCTAACCTCTTTTACATGCTAATGTTAATGATGTTATTTGTGATGCGGTTTCTGCTAGATAAATTTTTATTTTTTTGCTCAAGATAAATTTTATTTGTAATTTGGGGATATTGTCCTACTACTATAAGCAACAACGTGAGATTGTTTATGTTTTTAATTTAAAATAAAAAGTAACAACTTTTGTAGGACGTGAAAATAGTTATTTTCATAATTTATTTGGACATTATAATTATTTACGAATAAAAGTTATGTTAACGTTACTTGGATATTATAAAAAATGTTTATTGAATGCCCTCTATGGTCATTTTGTCATAGTGAAACTGATTTAAGTACTTTTTATCCAAACACTTTTTATAAATTTAATCTAATTTACAACTACTTTTGCCAAACAGCAAACTGATTCTGATTAAATCAGATTTTGAAAACTGATTAAGATTTAAGCAGAATCTGTTTTTTTGAATCAATCCCAAACGGGCTCTTAAAGAATCTTTCTTAATTTGAAAATGAACATTTTTTGTGGGACGGTTTAAAAAGGAAAATTGTTCAAATTATGTGAGACGGTGTGAGTGTTAATCTTTGCTGCTATTCTAATTCTAGAAAGATAGTTACAACTCTTTGTATATTGATAATTAATAATCATTTAGTATAGTTATTGACATTTCTGTAAATATTTCTAACAACAATTCTTAGAACTACTTTTTTATGTCTCTAAATAAAATTTATTAAAAATATTTGATAACAATTAATTGTCACTGAATAGAGAGATAACCTCCAAAAAATTTCCTTCAATTATTGTTAACGTTTTGCTACTTGGATGGTCATACGACTCAAAGATTAATTCTTTTCGTTCCCTTTACGGTGGCAAACAAGACGAGAAGAAGCATAGAGTGCGGTTTTAGATATTCCATTTTTGGAGATAACTACGCATTAAAATTACACTTGAGTAATAATTCTAGGACCCCACAAACCACTTTGTATGGACAAGCATGTCTCCTTGGTCTACTACTGCGATTCTTTTAGCTTTCGCTACTTTTTTTATTCTTTTGTAATTAGTAGATTTTTAGTTTATATGATCCGCTCGCAAAAGGATTGAAACGAACAATTTTAAAGTTATTCTTCAAGATCTTTAGCATATTTCCCAACCCTTACGGCTGACCTTTTGCTACTTGAAACTACCAAAGCGAGGTATATTCGCTCGTTCTATATGCATTGTTCTTAGTTTCAAATAAATCCTAATCCACTTGTTAAAATAATCTCAATTTCGTATGTGCCTTATTTTAACATCTTAAAAATAATTCATGCTAAATGTGAGTTGGTTTGATGTTTCTTAAGCAAGTAAACCACTAGTATGATGTTTCGCTATCGCTGAAAAATCTCTTCAATGCCCCAACTTGGTGAATACGTGGATCACGACCTAGCGCATTAATTCGTTCAGACTTGTCAACGATAAACAGAGGATAACTATATTTTGAAAGAGCCGTTACGTTATCGATAGAAAGTGCGTTGTGAGGAAGCCTTGGATGGATTCGTTCAACAAATTACAAATAGGGGTCTCCAAAAAGGGTCGTTTCGAGAAGTTCTCTTTGTCACCCCTACCACCTTTCTACATCAATAAGTTGGTGCGCTGGTCTGGTTTACTTTTATGCTTTCTATCTATGAATGGGGGTGAAATTAATAGACTGTTCCGACACCATGGACCCCCAACCTCAAGCCATTTTGTCTTTGCAAATATCAACACTGTTCACAACCACATGCCATCAATTTTCAGGGAAAATCTTACATTTTTTTGTGAATAAAGAAAAATACTTACATTCAACTGCTATTATTTTTTGGACCAGCAAAAGTACATTTTTTTTAATACATTATGGAAATGGCAATCTTTAAGGACATAATGCATGCACGCCCTACTAAGGAGTGTCGTGTAAAATTCAACCAAAAAATTCACTTTGCTGAACATTTTTGGAAAGAAATTTACTGCATGTAAACTCCTTTCAGAAAGTGTGCTTAAGACAGACACGTCGTGTGGACTGCGCGTAGAGGCGTGCATGAGAACATAGGTTTTGGATGGCACAAGAAGCCTGACGTGTAATGTAAGAGCCTAGGTTTTGGACGGCACAAGGAGTCTGACGTGTAATGTAAGAGCCTAATGCTCTCCACTTTGGATTGACCCTGAAAGCTAAATGCATTAGGCTTTGGGAGCCTAAGGTAAGTTATATCTATTTGAGGATGTCTCTGATCAGTGGCATTATAGCCACTGGTGTGTTGAACTCCCGGAGGCAAGCGCTGGTGTGTGAAATCTTTGATAGCAAGCGTCAAAAGATGCCCCTTACTGAACTGCCCTCACTGAGCTGTGTAGAACGCAGGATGCTAGCATAAGTTTGGACTCAATAGTAACCATGTTATCCAACTTGAGAGGGGGCAGGGGATTCGGCATGGCAGCGATCACGAACTCATTGCAGCGGTGACAAGTGCAGTGATGCACTGGATATATAGGAGTTCGAGCGAGCAATAGGTCTAGCATCAGTCCACGACCCTAGCATGCAATGCCACACAGCTTGATGCACTTGGCTTTGCAGCAACCCCAACATCAGCCGGAAAATGCTCATGGATTTTAATGGGTGCCATGGATATATTGGAGTTAGACAGCATAACAGGTCTAGCATTAATGCACGACCCTAGCGTGCAATGCCACAGAGCTTGATACTCTTGGCTTTACGATCCCAACATCAGCTGGGATATCTAATGGGAAAAACTGCTCGGAGATTCAATTACTTATGGGTATATAGCAGGCAATATCCTCGGTCCATGATTAAGCTCTCATGCAAACCAAGTACAGAGCAAGGTAAAAAAAAACATGCATAAAAGCTCCGCAGATCAAAATCACAAGAAACCATATTAGAACTTCTTCACCAAGAAAACAAACACGACCAAAGTTCTTAATCAGTGTATCTGTTTGTTCTTTATTTACTAGAAGGATGATGATGATAAAATATTCCAAAGGCAGATCAAACCCGTTTCATCCCATTGCATACTTCTGGGTCCAAGATCGAGCTGTGGTTTCGTACTTGGCTCTGTCAGTCTTGTACATATGAGCAATCTCAGGAACTAGAGGATCATCTGGATTCGGGTCCGTCAACAATGAGCATATGGAAAGCAGAACCTGCAAAACTCACAGATATAAACAAACAGAACACCTCTAGCCATAAGTGAGAACATCATATTCCTGCAAAAAGATGCTAGCAGCGAAAGTACCTTGGATATTGTAAGCGCAGGGCTCCACTGCTCTTTAAGGATGTCCAGGCAGATGCTACCATTGCTGTTGATGTTTGGGTGAAATACTTTGGTCCGGAAGGAGACCTGTCCAATCATAATAGCCAAACACGTAAATTACCAAATAACATAACAGATCTCTTATTGATTCTGCACATGCACCAACAGATAGATATCAAACATATGTTAACTATATCCCCCGTCATTGCTGGTGGTTTACAGGATACTTCCATTTACTGATATTATCAGCTCACTATACGGATTTAACCAAGTCAAGGTCATAAGCAAATCCAAGAACATTCCCACACTCATTTCTTCTCTTGTACTGGAAAATGATGATTACTCGTCCAGCCCGGGTCCACATTTCCCTTAACCAAAAAACTAACAAGGTTGCTTATATGTTAAACCCGTGTCAGTGATTTGATATGGCCATTTCAGACAAGGTCACTCTTCATGAATAAGTTGGCCATTTCACAAGCTATACGGCCAGAATATTATGTCAACTAGGAAAATAGACACTGTGACTACTCATGATTACCCACTATTAAATTCTTAATTCTTGCACGTGATTTAAAAAACTAACAATTGCAGCAAAACATCCTCCTATTGCCATATTTCTGCATGAGAAGTAACGTAAAATAAATAATCAGGTCTGAAATAGGCTCCACATGCATGCATCCACACACCGTGATAGAAAAGGAATGCACTTGCTACCTTTGGAGGTTTGAAGGGGTAATCCGGAGGAAAATGAATTGATATAAGAAACACACCCCCTGCGAAAGGGCTATCTGCTGGGCCCATAATCGTCGCCTGCCAAGTGAACATGTCTTGACCAGCAGGGCCTGTAAAAGCATAGAGACTGATTTAAAACCAATAACTACAATACAAATCATTTTTTGGTAAAGAAGGTAGCATTACTTGATGATTGCAATGCATCAAATAACAACGGAACATTTCAAGTCTGCCAAGCAGATACAGGTTGTCAGGACTATTTCCCTTAGGGTGAACCAGATTTATTTGGTTTTCACCCTTACTAAAGCACTTTTTATGATCAAGCTTGCTATGGCTAAAAGTCCAATGACTCTGTCAGAGCTTCAAAGTTGATGCTGAATCAAGGAAAAACTTGAGCATTAGTCAACCTTATTCACCTCAGGTCTGGACATCAATGACAGCTATACAATCAGTGATTGTAGAATAGAGAGCACCAGTGGAGGAGGGTGTTGGACAAATGCAATGGCAAGTAGGCGCAGTGCTCTCAGTGGTAAGCACTCGTAAGGTGGCACAGTTCATATCGCGAACAGTCAAAAAGATGGATCTAAAACTGTATTCTTACACTAGTTACATCACACAAAACCCCAATTCAATCACGTACCGCTCCAAGCAATTGCTTCAGCTTACTTGTCTGAATACTACCGAATAAATATCACAATGAATAACACACCAAGAAATTTAAAATCTGTACCGTGACCAATTAGTGATGGTAAATTGGTGGTTATGTGTTGGGATAGGGAAGAAAAAAAGAAATCAGCCAGACCCAAAAGCCTTCGTCCTTGGGGCTACGCACAGCAACCAATTGACGTGTATGACCAGATGAGCGATGGTGGCTTTGATCTTTCTTCCATACCATAGTCTCGGCTAGTTTCGTTCTTCCTTGAGCGGTCAGTGTGAAGCAGGTAGTGAAGTTCACCAAAGAAAACTGCACAATTTAGAGCTACTCAGAACTAAGAGGGATGCCGATTACTAACCTCGGATGCTATGCTTCGCAAGTGGAAGGACGGAGATGTAACCCATTCCCTAGAGATCCCCAGTTTCCTTCCTCCGATGCCTGTGCCCATAAGAAATCTCGGAGCCACCCATTAATAGTAATGGAACTCTGCGCAAAGTTTCCTCCCGTGATATGAGTTACTACTCCTTGATCACTTATACGGCTATCCCATTTAAGGTGCTCGTTAACACTCACCCTCATACTTATTTAGAGCCTCCCTCACTTACATAGAGAGGAAAGCGACTCTTCCACAGCCGGATCACGTTGACCCAGATTAATCAGTCTTACTCCGAATCATAGACCCGTTTCGTCTTCTCCTCACTGGCACACCTCTTACCATGGAGTCATCCTGCCGGTGTGAAGTTGAAAGGTGGTGATGTTACGAAGAAGAAGGAGAAGAAGGAATTCTTTGGAGGGGAAAATTTGAGCTGAATTAGGATTTCGCACCACAATTCTTGTTCTCTAGATTTGGAATAACTATTTTCTGTAGCTTGTTCCCCTAATAGATATCGTACGAGTTATTATTAGTATGCACACCAGCATGCGTGCACATGTAAAGATGAGCTTTGTGTTGATTAACTAACAGTTTCTATAGATTTAAGTCAATTGACTCTACACCTAAGACCTTGGGCCAGCCATGATCCCGTCGATTAGCCCACGTGTCATCATTCTTTCACCAAATGAGAGCAGGTAGTAAAATTATCAAATGTAAATTGGATGTTCCATAAGCATATTACTGCTCTACAGGTTCATAACAACGAAACAAACCAGCGCTACAAGATGCAGGAGGGTCCTTCTGCAAGTCCTTTAGCTCCTTCTGAATCCTCTTGGAAGCCATCGCCCGTTCAAGATTGCAGCTTAAGTTTCACTGCAGGAAACATGCCAAACAAAAGCCAAACAGTCATCTACCCCAATTAACATAATCAATTTCCTCTGAAGGAAAAGAAAAAGGGTACAACGTACATCGAGCCTTTAGTATCTGGTATATGCAAGCAATACAGAATGTAAGAACATCAATAAGTGCAACCAAAATTGAGTGCAACCCAGAACATCCATAAGTGCAACCAAAATTGAGTGCAACTCACATATAGTACTAGCTATAGACATCATCAATTTCCTAGAGAGGAAAAGAAAAAGCTATATCACAAATCCTACCCTAGTATCTGGTAGATGAAGGCAATCCTGATGCAGAAACAGCATTACTACCACAACCCATTGCAACCAACATACAGTACTAAATGTAGCATGAAGTGTATATATAGCCTGCTGGTAGTGCTTGAAAAGTTCCACTTACTAAGCATGCAACAAAACAGCCTTAATTAAATCACATCAGTGCCCAAATTGTGACACATTTCGTTCAAACACCTCACCTTCTCACCAGATATATGAGATACCAAAATGAAAATTTTGAAACTTGGGTCATGGGCACCGGTTAGAAATACACCCAGTGGGATACCCGATCGTATCTACCCCCCGCCCCCAAGAAAAGAATATTAAAAACACAAATATAAGAAAATAGATCAATTTCAAAAATAGATATTTAATAATCATTACCACATATTTCAACTTATTATTTTCGTACGGAACAAGTCTAGGATCACGGAAATCAAAATAAGTCGTACTCGCCGTAGCGATCTGTTCACATATAAAGACAAATGATCGAAACACGGGACAATTCCTCAAGAACTCAAGAACCATAACAATCAACGCATGCAGGAATTGACAATCAGAGGCACACACAACACCCACAAGTCCGTGTGAATCAAACATGGAAGGAGCGGATTACCGGCTATGTCGTGATCACCTCGCTAGGGTTTGTCGTCGAGATTATATTTATTTATTTATTTTTTCACTTGGCCAATCCTATTTATAGAGGGGCGGGTGCGGAAAGAATTGGCTACATCCGCGTGTCGATTTAGAATCCTTGTGGCGGTGAACTGTGTGAGGGACACCGTGCCATGCACGTGTTTTCACTAATCTTGATCATATGATGATTATTATATCATAATGATGACAAGATATTTGTTTAGGACTAGGCTAAATGTCACACCAATTTTACTAAATTCTAACACTCTTTTTGCCGCTACAGAGTTAGTATGCGTGATTAAAGCCGCTTTCACCGACAGAGTTGGGGTGAATTTAACAAAAAAAGTTTTGTCGATTCAGTCTGATTGGTATTTATTCGGCTTGTACTGAGTGCTCGAAATACGTCTAAGTTCTAGTGTGGAAGAAAATATTCAATGCTGCTTCTTGACATTATATGCTATAATTAACATTTATTTTAACATTATGTTGTATCACGTCTTACATATGGCGTGGGAAAACCACCATAGAGTAGTAATATCCACCGTAAGCTAGAGAAATAAATATCCCATTGGCATTTATTTGAAAAATCATGGTCCGGATACTCTGAGATTTCACACTCTATAATCTAAGAAAAGAGCTGAAGAAGGCGGTTACACTTAGCCCATGGTCTAGCTTCTGATTGTTACAGTCAGATATTTTATGATCATACAATTCTAAAGGTGTCGTTGGAGTCCATATTCGCCGATTAAAACAAAGATGCATTATCTTTCTGAGGACTACCTCACTTTTTGACAGTAAAAAAAGCTATCTTAAGTTACAAAAATCTTATGATATTACATACAAATTCTTCTATATATTACAATATATTAGCTTTCACACACATGCTCTGAGTATTCAGTCGCCTCGCGCATACAAGGCGTAATTTCTTTTTCACGCTTACGTGATGCGTGTGCAACTCAATTTCAGTTTTTCTCAAAGGTTTAAGAAAGTTAGCACACATTAAGGTTTATTGAACTTATTGGTTCTCTGTACTTTTGACTAACCAAGGTAATTAATTATCGAACTAAAGAATAGCTGTTTTTGGTGCCGAATACACTGGGCTTAACGAGATGAAGACTCGCGATTGGGCCAAACTTCAAAAATGATTCAGCCCACTGCTCTCTTCAATGTACTGGGTTCCAGCCCATTGAATCCTTTGGTCCATTTCAACTCCATTCAAATTTTAACAAGGTAGATTAATGACGTTTCTTAGATATTATTGCTGTCCCCCCCTAGTTGATTCCCCCTCCCCCCTTGCCCTAGAAAGGTTGGCGAATTGTGTTGCTGCTTGGTAGTTGTTGGTGACTCAGGCGAAGAGTGTATGCTGGGTTACGGTGTTTTCGTTTCAGTTTGTGCGAGAGCCCAAGGTTTCCGATGATGCCGTGGTCCAGGGTTGTCTTCGATTAATGATCGTGAGGGGTCACGGGTTGTTCTTGGTGATATCTGGCGATTCAGGTGGTTTCGACCTGTACTTCGGTGAGGCTGGGTGATCAGTTGGTGGTTTTATGGGGCTTCCGAGTGTAAGAGTTTGAAGCTTTTGAGATGTTTGCTCGCGTGCTCTCTGGAAATCGGCAGTTGTGGGATGGCCGGAGAAGGTGGTGTTTTTCGGCGCCGGTGTGGATGCTTGGGATTGATGCCGCGTTGCAGTGAGGGGGACACATGTCCGGTGTTGGGCTAGCGGTGGACTATTAGTTGGTTTTGTTGTATTGGTTGTTTCTTTAGTCCTTATCTTAGTTTAATAGCTATCTATTTTAATTAGGTTTATATCATTTTTGTCGCTGTTTAGTTCGTTAATCCCCCTTAAACCCAAAAAAAAAAAACTTCCCTTTGCGGTTTATTTCTCTTTTGCCAGTGTTTGTTGTTTAGTTTATTTTATGGCAATGCCTATCGGATCTTGTCAACTGTCTTTTACTTCCTTTTTTTTAACCTCTTGTATTTATCTTGGTATATATTTCTACTTTTTTCTAAAAAAAAAGATATTATTGCTGCCTTCTATTTATTTGATTTTAAAAAAAAACTTTTTGCAAACTTCAAGACAGATTTTGATATATGCAAAAATTTTAAAAAAAGATGATTAATAATTGTAACTTAAGTAAGTACTATTTGGCGAATCAAGGTAGAGTAGAACCAATGAGGAATCATAAAAACCAAACAATAAATTTGGGAAAAAAATGTTAAAAGAAAAAAATCTATATCTATACTACCTATAAAAGTACGATTCTTGTAAATCATATTATTCTCTTTTTTTCCTTTATTAATCACTTCAATAACAATCCTACCCTTTCATAAATACTATTATTAATTACTAATTTTGTAATCATTTCCGGTTTTACCCTCTGTTAGTTATTCCAATGACAACCATATCATTCCCTAGTTCGTTTTTTTGTAATGCGTTTAATGAATATTAGGTCATAAATTTAATCTACACCTACATTTACACATTGAAAAACGAAATGTGTGGCTGCAAAAAATATATTTATATATGTGTGTGTGTGTGTGTGTGTGTGTGTGTGCCTATAAAAGTATAAATGTTGTAAATCAATTTTAGACGATTATGTCCTTGTTAATTACGTCAATGACATTATTTCCTTCTTTTATTACTCCCTTTTAAATTTTTGATGAAATTAAAAGAACATTGGGTAATGGTATTCTATACATTGAAAAATGAAAAGTGTGATGAGAAAGAAAAACATAACAAAAAAAATTCCTTTATCATTCTCTTTTTAATTTGCTTAAAAAGAAATAAACATTAGATATTGAACTGGTTAATGAGAACTGCGAAATTTTCTCTTGCATTTTTAGGTTAGTAAACAATTAACCAATTGAAAAACTGGAAAAAAAATAAAGAAACTGAAATACGTGAAAAATCAATTAAGAAACCAAAAATTGTTGGAAAAACAAAAACAGAAAAAAAAAAAAAAACGAAAAGGGGTTAAATATGCATCAAAAAAGAAGATTTAAATATGATGTCAATTTAAACTGAAAATATATTCGATTATTGCATTTGAAGATCGGGTGCTTTACATTTCTTATTGATGAAATGAAAAGTACCTGGTCTTGAAAATTACAAATATTAACCATAAACTACGTTAACAGATTACAAAAATAAAGACGTAGATTCATTCTTTTACTTTCTCCATTTGTTTTTATTTTTAGCAGTATCATCAAACATTTATTCATTTCAAAAGCTTACAAAGAATATTTTCAAATATTGAACTGATTTAAATTGCGAACATCAAATATACATTTCATCTAAAACAAGTCACAAAAAAAATAAGAACATAATTAAACTACATTTTTTTTATCACAAAAAAAATAATAGTATCTCCTCAAACATTACTCTCAACTATGTTGCACGTGCTCTATACTAGTTATTTGAAAAGTATGGTTAGTTCTGCCTAACATTTGTGGGCATAACTCGAACCTAAACATTGATCGAAAAGAGCGAGCACATTCACTACTAAGAAAACACTGGGTGTTTCTTATATATTTTCTATGAAGGTGACTTTCAATTGCTTGAGATTGTCGCAAATATGAAAAAAGAAAAGTGTCTTTAATAACTTTATTTATCTTTTTTTATTTTGGGTGGGTTCTAAATCCCAAACCCTTTGGTTGATAGATATTGACCACATATTTAAAGCTGGCTTGTCATAGGAAGTCCACATAATAAGTTATTATTGAAGAGCAAGCACTAACATCTAATAAAAAATACTCTCCACGATTTCCACATGTTACTCAGCTCCAAAGTTTGTGAAAAGGTCTACCTCTCCGCATGTTTCATGCTGAAAACAGTGAAAAAAAGGAAGAATTGGGATAATAATTGATCTGCGTAGCGGTGATAACTATTAGCGACAAATGAGACACAAAACGACTAAAGAATTCTACTCGTGAAACAATCTCTCTCTCTTCCCATCAGAGAGATCATCATTTTGTATAATGAAAAGAAAATCAACATCTCTAAAGAACAACTCATGCAGGATAATCACGTCATGTTGATTTATTTTCAATACCAAAGTAATATAGTTTTCTTTTTATACGGAATTATGTCAAATTTAGGTCACTACCAAGCCTTCCTACCACAATAAACTCTCTAACTACTAAAGGTGTATGCAAAAAGGCACACTAAAATCACCGATCGACGATATAATTATTTTATCATTTCTCTCCACTCGTTATATTTGGGATAACGTCAAACTTGCAGAGGATTCCAAGTAGAAAACGAAATGAACAAAATAGAGTTATTTCATCAAGAGATGTAAGACACTTCAAAAGCAATAGTGCATGCCATCCTGAAATCTGATACTATTATAGTCCTTTAGAAGAAGCCTCACGAGGAGAGCATCTAATTGCAGCACCCATAAATTGTCGATATCCATAGATGCTTACTTCATTTTTACTTAGTGGAAAGAAGTTTGCTACGGTCACGATCATATCACTCGAGTGGCCTCAGGCTCTATTTTGGTGTCTATCTAGCTATATATCCCTTTGGTAGTAGGTTTTTCTCGATAGGCTCGTTGGGAAGCTAGCTTTGTTTCGTTGGTTTTTACTTTTACGAGGCGGAGGCTGAATGCACGTTCCTCAGTCTTCAAATGAAAGCCGAGAAAAGGGTGTGGGTTTGTGATTGAAAGTGCAGCTTCTCGCAGTTTTTTTTAGCTCTTTTGGATTTAGCATTTGGGGTGGGGGGTGTTTGCATTCTTTTTTTCTGTTTTCGACTTTCTTGTTTGTATTCATAAGGCTTATTTTTGTCATGTGTATAGCATAATGTCGGAATGGTTGTCCTAGTTGACCAAAATGGAGAGAGTATGCCCTTAAGCGAGCAATTAATGAAGAAATTAGGCACCATAAAGTCAAAAGATAGTCCACACAATAACAATCGCGAAGCAATTAGAGAAGAGATCTAGGCAATACACAGTCAAGATATGGTCCGCATTATAACAATCGTGACAAAGTAGTGGTTCATAGAAATTAAGTTGTAGTCTAACGAGCTAGTTTGAATAACAGTAAAAATTGATATTCACCTTCACATATCATGAAAGACACCGTATCTCGTCGCTAGAATTTCAAAATTGTCACAGAAAGCATGATAAATTTTAACAGTGCTTAATGCACTTGCTGTACAAGTACAAATTATGCAATAAAAATTTGACGTTCGAAAAAATTTCAGTAATTCAGGACCACAACAACGCATGTCCAGTCGCATTCGGTTCACATGATCCACGATACATGCCCAGTCGCATTCGGTTCACCTGATTCAAGGTTTCAAGATCAATCAATCGAAACATAAATTGTAGCTTACAAAAAGAAAAGAAAAGAAAAAAGGGAATACGAAGTAACAGAAGGCTTGGATCGAGAATGACGACAATACGTGGTGGGAGCAGCACAAATCTTGGCACTGACAACAAAATGGAAACCGAACCAACCCGAACGAAGAGTTGACAAACAACTTCGCTTTCCATTCCATTCCAATCCAATCTCTCTTTCCTTCCTCTTCACTGTCCTTTCATAATTCTCTTTTCTTTTGTTTTATGGTGTGATTTGCAAACGTTAAACAAGGCTCTGCAGAGGTGTGATTGTTGGTATTTGTTGTGGCTGCTTGTATACGGTGCTGCTTTCATCTTGTTGAAGTTTCAGCTGGGAAAGAGCGGAGGACCCTGCTTTGTGTCCTGGGTTTTCTTCAGATTTCCGGTCAGACCCTCAACTTTCTGTCTCTTCATTTTCAGTTTTGTTGCTTTAGATTTGGAATGTTTTCGATCCTTTATATGCTATCTAGGAAGCAAACTATTTCTAATCGAGAAAAAGTAAATACAAGAAAGTTAACAGTTAATGCATTCTGCAATTCTTAATGTATTGCAGAAACCATTAATAAAGTTAATCTTGTTAAGGGGAGCAACCTAGCATATAACCAACCAACCCACCTCCCTCCCCCAAGGAAGGAAAAAAAGGAAAGGAAGAAATAGATGATTACAATTCGAGACATATCGGCAATTAACTAGGAAATCGGTATAATGGGGAGATGAAAACTTAGTATATTTTTTGTGAACAGAGCTTGCACTAAAAATTAGCGATACTATCTAGGATTAGAATTCCTAATAACTGCGACTGTATCATATTGCATGCCTGGTACTGGTGGTTAGGGCCAACTACGTAGTGGTGCAATTAGCATAACAGCAAACACTTGAAGCTTGTTTTTCCTATTGCATCTTCTGTAATGAGCTTTAGAGTCCAGTCTTGTATAGTTTTCTGATGGAAACAACCTTGTACCAAAGAAAGGTTTGCCTTCTGTTTTGCGGATCTTTGCTTTTTCGGGTAAAATTTAAGAACTTCATTGATAAAGGGTAGATTTTATAAGGAAATGCAATGTTGCCTTATATCTCTAAACCCCAATTGTGGATGCGCAGCTCATAGCCTCGTGCATCCCAATTGAAGCCATAAACGAGCTGAAGGGCAAAAATCTGAAAATAAAGGCAACGGCTAAGAGAACGCCTAAATATTTCTACCCCAACCCCAACAAAGGCCAAAAAATTTAACCGACACTAACTATCCAAAACCCCGCCCGGGAATAAGCTAAAAACAGAACAACGAACAACCCTAATCGACTACAAACAAGAAAGCCATAAACTTAATAAGATGAACAACAAAATCCTCTAAACGAACCATGAAAGACACACTGACACATAAAAAACCGCAAGAGGCTGCCTGATGGGGCAAATCCACCACCCTAACTCCACTCCAGCAAGTCACACCATTGCTGCAATGCCCTACGGGAGCACAGCAAAAACCAAGCGGAGGTCTCCACAGCCGCAAAATCCGCAACCATCGACCGATACATCAAAGTACCAAGAAAAATCTGCCGCTATAAAGGGTTAAAAACAACCACGCGAAAACCATTATGAAAGAGGTCCCAAGTACCCCACCCCCACCCTCGAAACTGTTGACCATAATAAGAGCTGGACCAAACCCTCAGAACCCCCCCCCCCCCCCCACCCACAACCCTTAAAAAAAGAAGAAAGAAGAAGTCCCCAACCCACTACAGGAGGCGGATCTTTGTTATATACATCATAGTCAGCATTAGCTCTGTACCTTCACTATAGGTTTTGTTGGACGTTACTGGTCTGGTTTAAGGTTGATTATAACCTTTGCAGCCTGAAGATTCTCTGGCAGTTTGTCGTGATTTTGCTAGCTGCAAGTGACGTAAAAAATCGTTTTCTTAGAACAAATTTTTCTTTCACCATGCTATTGGAGCGCCAAATGAATGAACTTTTTGTGGCTGCGTAAACATTCTAGTAATATCGAATGGACATTGCATTTATGTAGTGCAAATCTGTTTGTTTTGTTGGAGGGAGCTTTTCTAGAACCTATTCCTTGATGGCAGTGGCCTAGTAGAAAACTATGTTCCTGATTTTGTGCAGGAAGTTGTTTCCACTTATTTCAACCCTCGTTGTGCAGCCAACTTTGCAACTCTCTCTCACACACACACAAAAAAAAAACACTCACTCACCCTCTCTTAAGCACGAACATGTAAGACTGCAACTTACAAGCTTGTGCTCAAAATTGTTGGGTAACAGAATTTATGAAATAGCTGAGAATCACTTGTGGAATCACTGAATCAGCATCACATAGACCTGAAACGATTGCACAGTGTAGAGAAAACTGAAGGGAACTGATGCATTTATCTATGTTTTGTATTCTGGAAGTCTAACATTGAACTTTTCTCTTGGTACATTCTATGATCCGTCTAAACAGTGTGCTTTGAGGTTTGGCAATTGCTGCAGGTAGTTGGAATTTTTCTTTTTCTTTTTCTAAGTCGCCCATTTTCTGTACTTGGACAGGGCCTATATCCTGCATCACTTCTTATTAGTCGAGATGGGAGGTGTACTAGGAAAGGGCAATTCACCCAAGGCTTCGTCTCCTGAAACGAAACTGGAGGCCAAAATACTCGAGACGATGCGGCGGAGAGAGTCTGAAGGATGCTCCATGAAATCATTTAACAGCATAATCTTGAAATTCCCTAAAATTGACGAGAGCTTCAGGAAATGCAAAGCCATCTTTGAACGGTTCGGTAGGTGCCCAAACTGGTAGCTATGTTATTCTTTTCCTTTTCTTTGTAGTTGAAGTAATGCTTGATTCTGCATATCCGATTTCCCCTCGACCACCACTTGTCACGACACATAAGCTTTGGGATTATTCTGTAAGTGAGGGTCTTCAACGTTATAAGAATTGACACAACTATACAGCATATGTGGGCCTTTTTCTCTGCTAACCCTGGAAAAAGAGGAATTGATTTCCCGCTCACTTTTGAAGTGAAACACTCCAATGCCTTCTGTGTGACGACAACTAATCTTTCCTTCTGGTTGAACAGCGGAGTGAGAGATTGCATGTCTTATATTTACAACTATATAGGGGTAAACTGTGATTTGTTCTTCTTTCCATTTCACCTGAAGCTGAACATGCTTCCTCCTTTGCAATGCAGTTCAAATGGAGTATTGGGTGCTTCTTAAAATCATTTTTATGTCTGTTTTGTTTCTCGTTGTTTTTCTCTTTCCCCTCCTTTTCTTAATTGTCTGAGTATACACCTAGTGGCTAAAGTTCTGTTTGTTTTTCCAAAGATGAGGATGGAAATGGTTCAATAGATCCACAAGAGCTGACGCGCTGCTTTCGTAAACTGGAGATTAATTTTACAGATGAGGAAGTCAAAGATCTCTTTGATGCATGCGATATAAACGACGACATGGGTATTAAATTCAACGAGTTCATTGTGCTTCTATGCCTTGTCTATCTTTTGAAGGAGGATCCGTCTGCCCTTCATGCTGTATCCGATATACTTTTTGTTTTCATGTTTGCTTTTTATTGACGGTAGCTATCGAAACATTTAGCCATTAGGTACATTCTTCGCCCGCATTATTCAAGAAACAAATGCAATCAGAATCCTTTATATTTGCTGTTATTATGGACTATAACGGTCGTTACTGGCCTACTAGTCCTGTACCAACTCTAGAGTTGATATCAATCGCGAACCACAGAAGGAAGTAATGAATTGCAGTTCAGTGTCTTAGTGTTGCAACGACCACGCATGAGACCGCCCTCCCCCCACAACCCCAATATTTCCTTCTGTGTTTCTTGACCTTTTTTCTATAGAAATCACGGATGGGAATACCAGATCTAGAGGCAACATTTGAAACGCTGGTCGACACATTTGTGTTCTTGGACAAGAACAAGGATGGCTATGTCAGCAAAAATGAGATGGTTGCCGCTATAAATGAAACTACTAAAGGAGAACGGTCTTCTGGGCGAATTGCAATGAAGAGATTTGGTCAGCTCTCACTCTCTCTCTCTGCCCCCCCCCCCCCCCCCCACACACACACACACACACACACGCGTGCAGTTTTAATCGAATATTGCATGGCACAACAGACGCTAATTTGAAAACCTAGAACAATTCCTCTTGAAATTAGCAGCAAAGAATCCTCAGAGAACTGTGTACAACTGATATAATCACACATTGGCAATCAGTCAAGTGTATATGGGTCCTTATTTCAGAATGAGCTGCTTTTGACTTTACCGGTTCCATTAATGTTTGGAAATTCTCGTAGGTTTGCATCTGTTTTGTTTCCATTTCTTGTTAACCTTAACCGAAACCAAGGCATTTGCTTCCTTTTGGATTAAAGCTGATTTACCATAGTCTTAAGCCGATACTCTTCTTCTTTTGTTGTTGCAGAAGAAATGGACTGGGACAAAAATGGGATGGTGAATTTTAAGGAATTTCTTTTTGCATTTACTCGTTGGGTTGGAATTGAAGATATCGAGGATGAAGGAGAAGAAAATGTCTGAACCAATTTGAAGCGCCTTCATCCATCTTTCCCAATGTTTGAACTACAAGCAGGCACAGCTCCTCCGTGTTTTCCCAATAACAACTAAGCTTGTGGAGACGCAGTACCATTTTATGGTTGCCTCAGTGGGTGTGAAGAGCAGCCAAGCATAGAGCTTTTTGCCTCTTCGCTTCTTGGGTGCTGTTACTCTTTACCAGTCACATTCTCCTTTCTCTCTGTACAACTACTTGTTTACAGCTTATCGAATCTTATAAGACGTTTGAGAAGTAAGATTACAAAGGAGCAAACTGCCTACATCCTGCCCAACTAATTAAGCCCATGCACAAGATTAAGGAAACCTGCCCCGAGAAGCGAGAGGGCGGTGGGGATTAAGAACTGCGTAAAAGCATCGGAGCAACAGCAAAATGCCTTTCTGAAAATACAAGCATTTCTACTACAATACACTCAGAACTGAATGACATGCACTAGCCAGTAACTGTTTGCGTCACTTCTGTATACAAATCATACCTAAACTTTCACAGATATCCCACCTTAACAAAACTCCCACCACAAGCTTAAATCAAATCCAATTTATACAAAGTGGACAGCCTTGGAGAGATGTTCTTCTAACCAAACTGCCTAGAGCAACGTACAGAAGCAAGCCCCAAGACTCAGATGGTCCATTACTAAGGTATACCGTCACTAAACCTCCCGCAAAACAGAAGATAAACACACCTCATATATCATATAGAAACAAATTAGAACTGGCACATGATAGTACCAGTGCCCCGATGGCAGTTGGAGGCATTGGCTGGCACAGCAGTACCTGTAACATAGGGACTGCTGATAGCGGGTAGAGACCAAATTCACAAGCTCCAAAAGCCCACTCATAATGCAAACCAATCACCCCCTAGTTTTGGCCCTCTTCATCCCAAGGCTGTTGTGGAAGGGCGACACTGAACCAGACATTTGAGACTGAGAGCCTTCATCACGAAGTGTACCATTAATCATTGCAAGTTCTCTTAGCTGCTGTTTCTTGTAGAAATCCTGAGACTCATCCTGAATACAGATTTAAGTAAAATCATTACTGTGAGATAATGATATACTAGTAAAAGAGAGCATCGGTAGTTTGCAAAATCAACCCAGGTTGTTGGGAGAGAGGAATAGAGTTACCACAGGCTTGAGCAGATCTTCAAGTATCTCGCGTGCTTGCATCAGACGAGCATCAACTATCTCAACTGGCAATTCTGCCTCAACAAGTATATGGAGAGGTTCATTTAGATGCTCATAACCTGGTTTTCCTCGCATCATATCTTCCTGCATTAATTAATACACAACACATTGCATACAAGAATTTCCCAAGAAAAGGAGCTTATCTGTAAAAGGATCAGGAAATAAAGGTGAAAAAAAAATTCTGAAAGAAAATAATTGGCAGCACTACAATCTTATTTGGGAGAAAAATGGCAAGCTAGTCCACATCTGATTTTATCGCTTAAAGGCATGTACTGAGCCAAAAGTGAAGCATGGAAAAGCATATAAAGTGTAATTTAGATTTCCGCCTGGAAAACAAAACGGCTAATAACGCGTATTGCATCTCAGTATTTAGATAGAGAAAAAGTTTCAAGACTGAAGTTTTCCCAAAAAAAAAGTACTCATTCGATTAGTGTATTTTTTTATTTTTTCTTGTAGTGCAGTATTACTTCTAAGGTGGCAACAAATGCCAAATCGAGGGTTCCGTATTACTGGGAAATGACCACAGTGAGATGAAAACCAGGTCGATGTTGAGCGTAGGAGGGGGCAGGATAGATGACGGTAAACGTGGGTCTCTAATTCTGGGACATTGTTGCAACTGTCCTCCGAATATCCATATAGGCGGGGTTTAGCTATGCATTCAAACATGTCATGGTTTCAGGATAGAGAGGGTAGTGATGCTTTCACGGAAGCAGTCGCAAGACATTCAAGTACCAACTGCCGGAGAGGGGGTGTGGTGGGTCACTATGACAGATTCAAAGGATGAAAACAAAAGATCATGGAATGGTGGTTACTACATGGTACAAGTGCTGGAGGTTATTTCTGGGACAAAAAGACAATTTTCAACGTACCAGCTGTCCCCTAGTACTCTAGGTCACCGCATGTCAAATGGGCATGGGCTCGTACATTTAGGTGGTTAATGGGGTCTTTTCCTATCCTCAGCTATGGGCACAGTTGATAGGGAACACACCAGCAGTCTTCTTGTTCCAGCCTCCAAAACACCCCCTGGCTCGAGGGTTTGGGTTCTCCTTGCCACCAGTTAGGGCTGTAAATGAACCGAGCCGTTCACGAACGGCTCGTGGTTCGTTCTCCTTAAAACTCGTTCGCGTTCGTTCATATAATATACGAACCAAACATGAACAAGTTTATAGAGCTCGTTTATTAGACGAGCCGAACATAAACACTCCAAAATGTTCGCAAACGTGTTCGTGAACAACTCGTCTAAATAATAAATTAATTATAATATATTTAAAATTTTAATATTTTCATAATCATATAAATTAATACTTTAAACTGAGGCCCTAAAGTTAATTAGCCCAAAACTCCAAGCCCATGGGATTAGCCCAATCTGTGAAGCCCAACATCTAAGAAACCCTAGAACTATATAAACTAAAATCTAACTTAAACACATACAAAGCACACACAGGCTGCCGCAGCCGTCTGCTCTCCATCCCTTTACCGTCACATGCGCGCGTGCGCGCCTCACAAATCGCACATACCCCCTTCCGCCTCTCTCTCTCCCCCCCCTCTCCACGAATGCACATCATGGCTTCGACGCCGTCTCCGCCTGTCTACGATGCCATCATCGCATCTCTTCGAAGTTCGAAGTCATCATCTCGCCATCGCATGACTTCGAAGTCTTCATCTAACCGTCGCCGGCGTATGTCTTCGAAGTCATCGTCTCCCCGTCGCCGGCGCATGCATCATGCCATTTCTTTGTTTTCATCGCCAATAGATCAAGATCTCCAAGATCTTATTTAATTTGTAGTGTTTTATTCTGCATCCTTCTTGTATATTCTATAATATCGCTTTTAATTCATTTTAGCTTGATTAAATTGAAAGATTTGAGGATTTCCTTTTTGCATATTTAGGGATCTAGGGATTTGTTGGTTGTTGAACTCGAACACGAGCCAAGTTTCGGAACTCTGAGTTCGACTCGTATTGTTAAACGAGTCAAGCCCGAGTTCTTCAGTCACGAACTCAAGCCGAGTTTGAACATTGAATTTTTTGCTCTTAACGAACTCGAGCCGAGCTCGAACATACCAAAAATTAAACGAACTGAGTTCGAACATACCCATGTTCGGCTCAAACTCGGTTCTTATACAGCCCTACCTCCAGCTAAGGCACGAGGTACTTCGGCACGGGCACAAAGATCTTCCTTTCATCTCTAAGTTGAATGGAAGGCTTCAGGGTGGCGTTCTCCTTTTACTTAGCTCGAGATTCCCCATAATATTCTTTAGATGGGCCCTCCAATCTTGGCCACAGGATCTCTATGTGATGTCTTTGACTCAGTCAAGTTTTCTTCACTTTGACTTCAAGTGAAAGGCCTTTACATTAACAGAAAGTTCCATGTAAGACATTAGAGAGGAAAAAAAGCCATATCCACATCTATAAAGTTGCCAAACTAGACAGTTTATTTCAATGTTTTTGCAACTACTTGGACATTATAATTAGATGGTGAGCATTGGGACAAAGGTAAGGTTGCTCCACTGTGACCTGGAGGTCACTGGTTCGATACTCAGGAGCAGCCTCTTCATTAAAGTTGAGGAAAGGCTGCATACATCAACCCTCAACAGACCTGCAACCGGGAAGCCTCGTGACTGGGCCACACGGAGACATTATAATGGAAGCATGGTTCTCATTATAAACTGACTACAACAACGGAACACTCTAGTAGACACGTATTGACTTTACTGGAAACATGAACACCCCTGTCTGACGGATTTCATCATTTTAACAAGGGATCATATACAAAGAGTTAGTCAATCTCTTCTTTATTTCCAGCAAGCAAAATTTCATGATTATATACCAGACTTGACATTACTGTCCAGCACTATCCCAGAATAGTAATATATACTTTATTTTTTGAATATGCTTCAGAATCCTCTTAAACTAAGAACTATTAAATGTGGATTCAATACTACAAACTGGTATGTAAAACAAAAGAAAGAAAGAACTACAACTAAAGAGAGATTTTTAGAATAAAAGTTAACTCCTTTTCAAAATTACTTTACCTTCCCTGGATCCTTGATGCTGCCACGTCCTCTGATGAGAACACGGCACTCGGTACTTGCTTCCACTCGCTTAAGAGAGTTCCCTCTAGGCCCAAGGAGGCGCCCGACAAAATTGAACTGTGACAGTGAGTTGGCAAAACACGTTTCTAGAATAAAATGCAGCAAAACTACGGAATAACAAAGCATAGTAATTCAGAAGGACTTCATACATTAGGATAGTGGTTCACCGGGATATCCACCCTGATTGTTCTCTTCACTATAAGACCAGATGAACTGCCTTGAGAACCAAGCCAGTTCTGTGCTGATGAGGGCTGTGATAAACCTGACATCTGCAGATTGGAGTTTCAAACATTTTCAAATACGGAACGGCAAAAACAACTAGAATACTTATCTCTGGTCCTTTATATTGTAGGCTACTGAAAAAACAACCATCCTGTTGTAACAAAATCTAAGAGAGATCCTAAGACCCGAAAAGAAAATTAAAAAATGAAATAAACAACAGAAACTCTGAATAATCTTAACAGAAATAACAATGTAGTACCAAATTACATGCTGATATTTCAGCAATAACGGAGATGACCCCAGAATATAGTACTTTAGGATCTTGAAGCAGAGTAGTGGAACCTTGATGCCAAGAGGTTATCAACAATGAACAAATTCAAAGGTTCTTTATGCATCTAATAGAAGCCTTGATGGCAGCTTTGAGTAAGATGATCAACGGGAGTTTGCTAGAACCCACGAAATTTACGCGATCGCTATGCTTTCACATAACATAATCAATTGAAGTTAGCATTAATACATGAAAAGATCAGGCTACTAGTTCAGTCCTCCTAATAAGCACCTCACATGTAAGTATTGTATTCCATTCTTCTGGCTACAGCAGACTTGCAATTACAAACCAAAAAGAATTAACTAGATACAAGCCCCGTAAATTGTGTCAGCTCATCATGACAAAAAGAATGGGAAACTATCTAAGTCTACATAAATCTTTCAATCAGGACTCTCGGTTAAATCTATGTATCGCTCTTGATGTTGTTAGCTTCAAATTACCTGTCGAAGTCAAAGTTCACACTACAAGCAGTCAAATGAGAAAATCAAGTTAGCATGAAAATGTGAAAAGATCGTGCCAAGAAAGCTTCTGAAAGCAGTAAGAATTAGATCAAAAAAGAGGTTATGTTAATGGTTAGTATCCGTACTTCTGATTGAAATGGTGATGACCATCTGTTCACATTGGCTCCTCCATTCGAAAATATTCCTCCTGAAGCCAGGGGGCTAGCATGTTCAAGCCCACTTTGATCTAAAATTGACGCATTCCCCAACAGAGTGGTTACGCGCAATATTTCTGCTCCAAAAATGTCAATTTCCAAGAATAAGATGTACCAGTTAGCATTTGTTAAGAAAGTAGTTAGCAGTCACCACAAAATCGACATACAACACGGATGGTTTGCTGGGTCAGTTAAATATCAATGTTTCCCCCTAACTAAATTATAAGCACTGGACACGCTGTTATGACAGCTCCTCCAAATTAGCCACTCAAGTTCATCGGCCTGAACTGATTAAAACAGAGTTCATCCTGAACTATGTGGGGAGATAAATATGAAAGCAAGAGAACCCCAATATCAACGAGTAAATGTTATAGTGTCAGCACTAACCACGTTCTAGAGACTAACAAGAAGAGAATTTTACAGGCTTATTTCCAGCTCTTAATCGTACTATGCAACTCTTAGGTTATAAAGTTCAAGGAAAGAGGGACAGACTTCTGAATTAACAACTCCAACAAGCTGAGCAACTCACCCACGCCTGCCATAATAAAATCCAGCCCTCCAAATTAAGGATCATTAGCTGTCCCTCACCACCAACCTCTCCTTTGTAAAACTCAATGACCTTAACATCGAAAGACTCTAATCCTAAAGCAACCAAGTTATCTCGTACTGTCGAGTTTAGAATGAGTCCAAAAAAGTGTCAATTCATTTGCCATCCTTTACCGCTAATTGGGCTTAGTTACGAGGATCAAGAACTTGTATTACGGAAAACCCTCTTCCAAAAAGAAGCAGCGGGTTAAGGCAGCACATATCTAAAATTATAACTATCGTCAGACCCCGCAAGGTCCTGAGATATAGAAAAGGAACCAACATTTTGCAACCATCATGGCAATCACTAATAGACTAATTCAGTTTTTTCAATCACTCAGTCTAAGGTGGACTGGACTGGCTCAAAAACATGTTTTGAGGTAACGAGCGAACCTTCCCTATAAATAAGAAAGAAGAATATTCAATATTCCAAAGACTCTATTATTAACCTTTATAAAGAAAACAAGAAAAAAGAAAGGTTCATGGAGGAAAAAAGGGAGGGTCTGTGGGTGTTGTCAAACGTACTTTCCCCAGCCTCATAATCAACAAATATGTAACCTGACAGCACTTGAAGGACCAGTCATGAAAGTTTGCACACTACAAAAATTTAATTGAATAAGATAAAAAGTAAAGCGAATGGATAAGAATTGGATGTACTCTGCCCCTGGATCAGACAGCCTTATCCTTTTAGAATTATCAGTACTTTCACAAAAGAACTTGGCCATCCAAGCAAATGAGAAAAAAACCTTAAATAATCCTCGGACATCCACAACTGGATCAAGTTGATATTTACAGCCCAATATCAAGGTAACCTTGACTATATCTACTTTTTCTACTCAAGCCAGTAGTGAATTCACCTGCTGACAGTGAACAATTGATCTGACTTTTTTCCCTAATTCAGAAAAGAAACATGAGACAACGATAAGATCGTCAAACTCACCCTGATTCAGCAAGCGAAAGCAATGAGGAAGCACAGGCATAAATGGACTAAGTTTATGACGCTCTGCCAGTAACTCAGATAGATACCTGCCAACATGCAATCATATGATTATATAAGCAACTCTCTCACCCAGCACATCATCACATCAGCTGTGTTACTGCTAAAATGAATAGACGCAACTGAAGTGGAAAGTTAACATCCAATCAGAGAAAAAAAATATCCAGGAAATTGTTTCAGAATAACTTCAAAAGCAATAAAAAAAAATATTTGAGCAAATCACAATGGCGGTAAACAATCAAAACAAGCTTATCTTATAAGCTGAAGATATAGCAATCAATTTCAGAAGACCAGGAACCAAGCATGCATAGAACATGAAAACAAAGTCTAAACAACCTCTCACCCACATTCTCTGAGCAGGAAAGTCAAACTGCTAGGTATGTCTAAGCATCAGGCGTTTGAAATGATAACAGAAGCTGGGGCAAAATCACATTTCATACGGCTATAGATGCTAATCTGTCTCACTTTCAACTTTTGGGGGGGTGACAAGAACGTGATCTATATGAGTTACCCGAAGCTGGATGAGGACTTCAAGCCACACCATGCGATTTTCTGTGCTGATGAAACGATGACGATCATTGTTCTTGCTTATAACAAACAAACTTGGCCTGGTAAAATGTCGTTATGAGAATCTTCAACCTACCTGGGGTTGCCGTGGGCCATGACAAAGTAGATAACTTGGATGACATGATTGCTTTGAATTTGTTTGCAAAGGCTCAGCCGACTTTTATTAGCTTGTCGAGATCACATACGCGTCAATTTTACTTTTAAGGTGATGGACACACTCTAATTTGAAGTAACAATGATGACAATACTTATTGTCTTAAATTCAGGACATCACCAGAAAAAACGAACCCCATATCACGACGTTGTTAGAATTCTAAGCCACAAAGTCGGCATCATTCTTAAGTCTAATGTACAGTCAGAATCTATCATTCTTATTTAACAGCCTCCATGCATTAACATGGGTAAGTCTGTGTACATCTAACCTCCCCAGATCATGCAAGGAACTTTGTGCAATGGCCTGAGTGGCCTTTCCGATATTCTTCCACACCGTATCTTGCTTTACACGCCCCTCGTTTGTCGCTAGACAAGACATTAGTGACAAAATGGGGTTTGGACAAACATTTGTGTATGTCGAAATAGACATTCATCATTCCATAAAGCTAAAAGATTCCCTCACATTGGCTTATGAGATCTCCATATAAGTTCCATTTATGTTTGAGATCTCCATATAAGTTCCATTTGTGAATGAGATCTCAATATAAGTTCCTTCGCAACATGCTTCGATGAGACGAAAGTAACTGATCAAGCATCTCTATCTAAAAAGAGTATTCCCAATTAAAACAGCTGTTCAGTAACTTTCCAAAAGCATTAAAATATGGTACAGAGATCCTCTACAGCGCACCGATGCACTGGAGGATGTCACGTATTTCTAGTTCTAGCGACTAAAAAATTCCCTGCAGATTGTCACAAGTATGGACACCCTCCGGTGCCTATCTGAGTCAATCCATGCTATCCATTCACCAAAAACAATAGTTAGAGGTAGATATAAACAATAAGCCGGAAAACATTAATCACCATATTAACATAAAAATCTACTACAGCGGATTTAGTCCTACAGCTAAATCAAGTCTCGGCACATAGTTGAAGTATACAAACCCACTTTAGGTAACATATAACCTGAATTCTACCCAAACAACTGAAAAACGAGCGAGCAAAACACATCAAATCTGCCAAATCCAAACAAAACTAAGATCCACAACAGACTGAAAGAAAGAGTTCAAAAACCAAATCAAATTACGCAAGATCCATATACGACTAGGTTAAGTCTACATATATCAATACAGCGGAGTGCAGCATACTTCTCTTGCTCGACGATGGCGGTGGTGGCGGAGCGGATGCCGCCGATGTGAGGGGAGTGAGGGGCGGAGGGGGACGGCGAGAACGCCATGTACCTGCCGGAAGACATGCCGCTGGAGTCAGATCCCGGTCAGTTTTGACTACCGACGCTCTCGCTCTCTCTCTCCCCCCCGCGTGTATATATATATATGATCAAGCGTCGGTGGAAGGAAAAGGGCTGGACGTAAGCGTGTATTTATTGAACGAAAGACGCGGACAGTACTGAATCATGGCTGCTATACTGTACTACTGTTCTACTCTAAAGTTACTGTTGGTGAAGAAATTTTCTTACCTTTTTACTGTCCAAACATGCTGCTTTTACAGTCTCCATGGGAGGCTCACCTTCAATTATGGCTACCCAAATCATCCCCCAGTTCAACTCATTCTAAGATCTTCCATGCGAGAACATGGAAAGCTAATTGTAATGTCTACTCTGAGGTTTTTTTTGGGCTCTATGCACAGCCTTAAGACCAAAGTGCATGCATTAGCGGTTGTGCCACGTGGATTGTTGATCGTTAGTACGGCTCATCAAATGTATCCAATGCGTAAGAGTACATCAATGCGGTCTGTATAATACTGTATGTCTGTAGTTAAACTGATAGATGTCTATTTCAACGCTTTAGATTCACCACATCTAAGTTTATTGTTGAACTTATAAAGGCATGAAAATAGACCCTTTTTACGGATAAAGGCATGAAAATATACCTTTTGTCAAGGACTTGTGTTACGTTTGTAATGTGCATTTATTTATCATAGTTCTTTCCGGTATGGATACGAGTCGATTATTAGTTGGTTCGGAAACTTCCACCATAGTAAGTTGTCGGAAGTTTTGGGTTAATGCCAAAGTTCTAACGTGAACTATAATGTAGTTCTTTCCTGTTTAGGTACGAGTCAGTGGGTTTGGAAACGGTCCACAATATTAAGTTTTGGATTAATACCAAAAATTCTACGATGAAGCATCCACCCAGACCTCGTTGACCTTCGTGTTTTGTCCGTGTATCGTATCAATAGTCGAATTATGTTGAATTAGCCACTAATTTGACTCATTTATACCACATTTGAAGCAACTCTTAAGAAATTGTTGTGTAGGCAAAATATCGAAGCAGTTGTTCAAACTTGTAACTACATAATGCCTTTGATATAATCTCCTTCAAAAGACATCGCTGCATTCTCAACAAAATGACGTACTTTTAGACAGTATATGTTACATTTACAAAACTTTGAGACACACTTTACCGCTATAGAAAAAAGCTGTTTTCGTGCTTTCAAAACCAATTGAAACGTGTCGGATGAACATGAAGGTTTATATATTTTAATATAATTAGACAATTTCTTAACAATAGCATAAAAAAAATATCTTGCATCATGGGGTGCTTTGAAATACGTGATTGCTTACATATGCAGCCCCCTTCTCTACCTTCCACCTATTCTGTGGTAGGTGATTCACAATGGGTGTACATGTGGGACTTGAATTTTAGGCCATAGCCATCAGGTGGACTTGAATTAAGAAAATACAAAGAGTTTACATCAAGTTCAATTTCTTAGAAAGCAACCATTCAACCATTTGCTATCTTTGCAATGGTTGAAGATCATGTTTGAACATAATCTTTGGGACGACCCAAACATAAAAAGCAGAATCTTCGGTACAATTTGTTTTTGCATTTTTACAGATTTGTTTCTGAATTTGTATGAAGAAGATTTGTTTCTAAATATGTAATTATTGTTTGTATCTTCATACTAATATGTTTTTTTTGTTTATGCTAAGTCATTTTTCAAAGCCATCAAACGGGTTAATTAAATCGAGGTTTCTTATCAACTAGATTTGGAAAACGATGGATTTGAAGGATATGCTAAAAAGAAGAGAGGGAGTGGAAACCAAAGTACGAAAAGGTAATAAAAAAAATAAAAATAAAGGCTAACTTTATAAAGAGCATGCATCAACTTAGGTAACATATCTTAGTAGACAATATATCTTTAACCCTTGAAGATTTCTTATTCGTGTAACCTATTTTATACAACTCATTGATGTACCTATTTTGCCCCGAAATGGACGGGTAATTCTATTCTTTGGCTGCAACTGCGGCCATAGTTTGAGGGAATATTTCCCTATTAAGTTTACCTGAGGGAGGATTTTGCAATCCTATCGTAAATGAGGGTTTTCATAATGAAATTCTTAAGATAAAGTTTCAACTACTAATTCCCAATAAGTACATAAAACTCTACCAGTAACACCCAAAAAGTAAAAACGAAAAATAAAAATAGACTAGGTGAATGTAGTAACACTTTCGTTCTTTTCTTCATCCTTTTTTTCTTTTTTTTGTGTAAAAAGAACTCAAAACGGGAAAAAAAAACTCGTTTGGGATATGTTCTTGTTTTCTTTTTTTGGACTTTTATCAGTTTTTGGCCCAATATGAGGATTAAAAACAGTCGATCTTCCTCTTTTAATGAAATTACGAAACACTTGTGTCCACACATGCATAGATATAATCACAGGCAAAGACACACATAAACCTTTCCCACCTTCGCCACCACCCTCCCTAATATCCCCCAAAATGTGCACGCATGAGAGCACGCAATTACTATCCTTCCCACATCTATCCCTCTTCCCCCATCCTCACACACACGGAAAACTTTTTGTTGCTACCTACGTTGTAGAAAGAAAGCTACAACACTTCGTATAATAACAATTAATGGTCACTAAATATCGTTAGTACCATTTGTTCTAACACTTTCAGTGAAACGGTAAATTGTAGTGCTATTGAATAAAAGTCACTAAAAACATATAACATCATCGATTATCGCTATACAAGGGGTCGTATTTATCTTCCTACAGCTGGATAGCAGCCAAAATTTTCCCTGCACATCCACATATAGACATAGACACGCACACTTACCATTCTCCCCACCTCTGTTCCTCCACCCCACCTAAACATCCCCCAAAATGCATACACACGCGCGCACAGTCCTTCCCCCTCCCCAGTACGCACACATACACCCTCATCCACACGTAGGCGCACACACAAACTCTCGTTGTCCTTCCCACCTTTGTCCCCTTACTCACGACGACATCCCCTAAAATGCATACACACCTCAATCCACACACACACATTGATACACCCATTCACGCACAAACATGCACCCACAACAGACTCATATAGAACTATAACATCCCATATTTTATTTTTATCAGGAACCTTATGTAAATGCCAATTAAAATGTTGTTATGACTTTGAATTAAATGATGGGATTCAGAGAATTGTTTGGAAGTACTTTTAGTGACAAATTTATTTTTTGATATTATTTAGTCGCTAATGTAATTAAATTAGACATTAAAGACATATTTTGATTTGGATTAGGACTTTAGGTTGTGTCAGAATTACATTAGCAAGTATATAAGAATGAGGAGGATGCGAAGGTATTGAGATGTTGCATGAGAGACAGAGGGGAAAGAAAAGAGAGAAGGCCTTTGGGTTTCAAGGATATGGTTGTGATTGGTCTAAGTCGCTTCTTTGAGGTATGGTTTTTTCACGCATTTATCCCATCTAAAATTTAATTATTGATATTTTCTTACATTGATTTATTGTTTGGAAGGGATTCGTTGGTCCTCTAAAATCCTGATTGCATTCTTGATCATTTTGCTAAATTGATTATTAACTTTGATTCGCGATCTATTGTTACTAATTTTACAGTTACTTCAAGAGTCCTTATATTGTCTGTTGTTTGTCTTTCTTGTGTTCTTATACTTTTCGAAAACCTCAAAGAGTCTACCACAAACTTTGTAGTTTTGAGTTTTCCCAAAATATAACAGATTAATATTCGAAATTAGACCTGAACATTTTTATGCGTATATATCTACCAAATCAAGTCAGTTAACTTCGATTTACCCTATCTGATTCGTTTCTCATTGGATTTTAATCATCTTAGACATTCTGGAATTCTTGAAGAGTCTTCTTCGACTTTGTAGTTTAAGATTTTATTAGAATCTTTCTTGTTCTTGATCGAAGTTGAGTTTGAAAGTTATTGGTCAGTGTAGACTTTTTCTGTTTTTGACACTGTAAACACACACACACACACTCTTACTTTTTACCAGTAGGAACCCATAAACCATTGACCACGCCACCCCTCACCCCCTATTGTGCTAGCACTATACACTCACCCACGAGGGCACCATGCCATGAAAATAACTGATCGTGGATGACATTTACACAAATGCGTAGAACCATGCATGTTCAATGGGTTTATATATATATAAAATAATAATAATAATTTAGATTTGGTCGTGGTGCTAATGGTTGATACTTATACACCTGTTTTGTGTAATTAGTTACAAAAAAACACATGATTAATGTGTAATAACCAAATGCTTTCCTTCAGATTCTGTTATGTTTTTATTTTAGGAAGACTCTGACAATCGAAACGCACTTCGTTCTTTTTTGAACCTTCAGGTCAGCGTCAATACTATATATTCGTCTATATCACACACACACACACACACATATACGTAAATGTATATATAATTTTCTCCCATATCTTATTTTCTCTTATATTGCTTATCTTTTAATACCTTTTTTTGGTGAGTTTTGTTAATACAAAGCTCTAACACATGGACCATTATTATTGTTACAAAAAGTAATAGAAAATTCAGATGAAAGTAACATTATTATTATTATTTGATATTTAAGTACCAGATTTTAGCCGTTATTATTTATGTGTACTAGTTAAAACATTAATAAAAATGCACAAATGAAGTATCAATAAACGCATGGATGAAGCTATTCCCCTGCCCTAACCCGCGAGTTTTGAGGAAGCCCGACCAATGATATAAAACGGACCCCGATCCGGGAAGAAGATTTGGCGTAAGGAGAACATGGAGGAAACAACAACAGTGCCCTTCAAAAACCTCCACAGTAGAGAGTATCAAGGCCACAAGAAGAAGGTGCAAATCCAATTCGGCTCTTTCTAAAAACCCAAGCTTTAACGCAATTTATATTAGTGGAATTGGAAATTTGTAATGGTTTGATTTTTTGTGGTATTTGTGTTAATTAGGTGCACTCGGTGGCTTGGAATTGCATCGGGACGAAGCTCGCATCCGGTTCAGTTGATCAAACAGCTCGCATTTGGCAAATTGAGCCTCACGGACATGTAAGCTTTTGCTGCACATTTTCCAGGTTGAAATTTTATATTCCCTCCGTTTGATAATTTTTGTCCCACTTGTCCTTTTATGAACTTCTATGATAGTATTGGAACGTCTGAGCTCTTAGTTCAGCTCAAATAGAAATCATTAATAAAGTGAGTGTAGTTTGACAACTCAGTCTAGGCCAGAAACTATTAAGTAATGTGATGCTTACACGTTCAGAATCTATGTTAGGAATTTGAGAAAGTCTGAAGGACAAAAATTATTGAACGGAGGTGGTAATATTATTTACTGTGATTGCTTTTGATTAATGTATTCAGAACCGTCTTCTTTTGGGGGGTGGGGGGAGCACTGGAGCAGGTTCAGCCGATTTAGGACGAGATTTACTATAATCGCCCTAAACATTTAACAAGAGTACGGCTTTGTAAAATATCAGAGATGAGCTTAGAAAGCAAAATAATCACAATTCATGATCCTGCAAATTATAGGGTAATGTCATTTTCCCCGAAGCCCAGAATATTGTTATTTAAGCTTGCAAGCCCAGTTCTTGTCACTAATGTCTCCAAGTTGTCAAACAAAGAGAGGAATCAGGAATATTGAACTGCATGAATTAGTGGACCGACTTTCCACTGAGTTTTCTTGTTTGGCGAGGACATCAGTTGAAGTTTCGGTTGTAAGTTGCGATAGAAAGGTATTATGATGGGAACATGTATTGGACGCTTCAAGCTTTATGTTTCATCAATATGATGTGGTTATTTTGAACATTACCATGCAATTAGGAATTATGTAAAAGAAGGCACATCACATATAGCCTTTTGTAGTGCAGAAAAATTCCATGCATCTGGAACAAAATGGGTTATCGGGAATGAGTAGGAGTGGTCGTGGTAAGAACTGTATTCAATGTGAATTCTTATGAGCTCACAAGGACCTCTTGTTGAAGCTTTGCTTTGTGCATCCGGCATGTAAGCAACTCGCAGTCCAAAATAGTGTTTTTCTTTAGCCCGTTCAACTTCCTTAGGACCTCACAGCTTTCCCAAATATCTTCTTACGGGATTTTAAGCTAGTAATCGAGAAATTTTAGTAAAGTTGTTTGGGCTTTTTGTGTACTTTAGAGTACAAATCAATATTAATTCTTTCTGAAGGAAAGTTGGGGGAAATTTTGTATCAGGTATCTACTTTGCCTCTCTTTTGTATGTAATGTGGAGTGTCTATTGTAGGGTAAGGCTAAAGATATTGAACTAAAGGGGCATACCGATAGTGTGGATCAGTTATGCTGGGACCCTAAACATGCCGACTTGATCGCAACTGCATCAGGCGACAAGACAGTTCGACTGTGGGATGCTCGTAGTAAGTGAATGCTACATTCATAGTCTTGCTTGAGTTGACATCTTATTAAAGTTTTGCATCCAGCCATAAAAAAAGGTTTGCTTGAGTTGACATATGATAAGTGCCCTGCATCCAGCCATTAAGCAGTCGTTTGAGACTTGGAAACTTCCTATTTATCATAATTGTTTCAACAAATAATGTCTTCTTTGTTAATTGTTACGGTAGAAGAAAGAGCAAACCTACTAATCTGCTGTTTAATTTCGGGATGTTTAATTTGTCTTCATTTGAAAAGTAACGAAGGGATTATCAGAACAAATTTTCAGTTCACCGAAGAAAAAGATAATGAAATTTGTAGCAATGAAGATTCAGGTTTAGTGCATGTCACTCCAGCCAGTGCAGGGGCTAGGAGGGTCACACTCATGCAGCCCAGGCTTCCCCATCACTTTTGCCGAGAGGCTTTTGCCGTGTCTCACAATAGAGCGACCTTAACATTGTGCTCGGCTCGCCCTCCAAGTAGAACAACTGTAGGAGAAGTGAGAAACACATTTATGATAGTGATGGTCTCATCACTCATCAGGAACAATTAAATAACTTGAGGCATAATTGAAATCTACACGATTTTTACAGTAGAAGATGCTCATTTACGTATGTCGTTCATTCTGCAGGTGGAAAATGCTCGCAGCAAGCAGAACTTAGTGGAGAGAACATTAACATCACATACAAACCTGATGGGACCCACATAGCTGTTGGAAACAGGGTACCCGTTACAATCCCTTGTCTGTTCACGTTTAAGCTTTGCGTAGTATAAAATTTTCAGTGAACTTTTTTTTTTTTAGCATTTCACAAGTTTGTTCAATGGTGGGTCTCTTTAGCTGTTAGATTCAGAAAAATTGTATGGCTTCTGCTGTTTGTTTAGCATGCGTGTTTGCTTTGTGCCTTTTCTAGGGAGCTTGGAGCATGTTGCTGTTTAAACTAACTTAGAGCTTGTGTAGTAATTGTAACTTGTAACTCAATCCTGAGTATTTGAGAGGAGGAGAGCTGTGTTTGTCGAATTCAAACAGTTGTCGAATTATTTGAACAAGTAAGATTACACGGGTCTTATCTGATAGGAGATCGGTTAAAATAAGTCAAAAACGTTTACAAATTTGAACGTGAATAGAAGGCTTAACTTGATTTGTGGTGAATTTTTATTGATTAAATACTGTTCACTCACTCTCTTCTCATTTACTGTAGGATGACGAACTAACGATATTGGATGTACGAAAATTCAAGGCCATCCATAAGCGCAAGTTTGGCTACGAGGTAATCTCTTGTGCTACATAATGCGTGCTTTCTTCAACCACTTAGAAAAATGTTGTGGAAATCTAACGACGGCACACCTTTGGTCGCAAGCAACAAGCAACTAAGACAGCGGTATGTCGAATAGTGGTGCAACAGAAGTTTGTGTTCCAAAGTCCGACTTCTCTTGTTGTGCAAATCTTTTAGCTTTATGTCCTAGTTTGAGGTTCAGGCAGCTGTCCATCAAGTCTTATAAGACTGCATTTAGGTTTTTCTGTCATTGTTCTTTTGTGGTTGTAATTGCTTACCCTTGCGTTGTTTTCTTGCCCTTACAGATGCCGTGTTGATTGTAGTTGTGCATTATAACTACCTTGAGCCGCATAAGCTAGTTATTTGTTATCACATAACTTTCCAGGTCCTAATGAAAACTTCTGAACAAATCTTCTGTCACCTTAATGTTGTTGCTTTCAGCATCAGTAGGTGTTTGGGTGATGTGTAATTGCAAACACACAAGTAATTTCGTTGGGGGCTTGCACTTAATCCCAAAGCATATGCATCTTCATTCACTTTCTTTTATTTAGTGATCCTTGAATCTCTGCTTGATCAGGTAAATGAGATTGCATGGAACATGACAGGAGATATGTTCTTTTTGACAACTGGAAACGGTGAGGACTACAGTCAGTAATTGCTTCAGAGTCCAGCTATTCTGTTTATCATATAATTTGGATACATGCCTTTTCTTCGTGCTGGAAATTTATATTTGTTTTCTTTAATCTCTTCCCTCAGGTACCGTGGAAGTACTATCATACCCATCTCTTCGAGCAGTAGACACCTTAATGGCTCATACAGCTGGTTGCTATTGCATTGCAATCGACCCTTTAGGAAGGTGTGCATCAGAAAATTCATCTTTTATGACAGTAACCTCCGGTATATTTTCTTTTGGTTGTAAAAGTACATTGCGGAGTTTGAGACACTAATTAGCATTCCCTAAAAGCGTCCAGATGATACTGACAAGACCATCATGGTGGAAGTTTCGCTCAGAATGGCTTGCTTTGCGCTACCGCTCCTTAGTACCAGTTTATTACTTTAATCTTTTCGGGGTTTGGAGACCCGCTGGGGGGTGGGGGTGGAAACAAAGTCCGATTACTAATTAGTCTCTGCTTTTAAGTATCGTCATTGGACTGAAAAAGTGAAGCAACCAGTGCAGTTGAGATAGGCTTGGTCGTCCTCCTTAGTGTAGGAGCTGCTAACTTCTAACTTTTCGTCTCTTTTGAGGGGTTGAAAAAATATTTAGAGTTGAGATGTGTAAAATTTTTGGCATAGATTTTTCAGACATGACAACGGTTTTGCTTCTTCAAAGTAAGCTTCCAGTCAGGTTTTTCCTAGTTCTAAACTATGATTATCCAAAACATTTCTCGAGTAATAATCTGAGATGGTAAAATGAACTTCTCTATACTTGTGTCATGTTAAGTTTATGTTTAACCCATAGGAATTGCCTATATTTCCTAGTAGTCCTAGTGAAAAAAAGGTTTCATAGTTGCTCTGCTTCGTAGTAAAATAAAATGCGTCTTGATTCAGCTGATTACATAATTGTGTAAATAAAGACAGATTAAATTGATTTTGCACCTTCAATGTACTCTTGCTGAAAATTCACGAGGATCAAAAGGTATCTCCTTAACCTATGTAGCTGCATCTTGGCAGGTACTTCGCCGTTGGAAGTGCTGATTCCCTAGTTAGCCTTTGGGATATTTCAGAGATGCTCTGTGTGCGAACATTTACAAAGCTCGAGTGAGTCTCCCTATGGCATTTTGTCCTTTGATATATCTATAGTCTTCAGATTCAAAATCTTAAAAAGTTCAGTTGTCTTGGTTCTGGCGTTTCGAACATTACTTTGTTTCTTCTGTTTCGAGTGTGTCTTGGAGTTATGATTCTCTCTCGCTAGGCGGGGTTGAAAATCTGTTGCTTGTTCTCAGATGGCCAGTCAGGACGATAAGCTTCAATCACACAGGAGAATATATTGCTTCGGCCAGTGAAGACTTGTTTATTGACATAGTATGTATCCATATGTTTTATTGAATTTTTATTTGACCCCATTAACACATGATGTTAGCTATGGAAATAATGCTGCCTTTTGAAACAGTCAAATGTTCAAACTGGACGATCCGTTCACCAGATTCCATGTCGGGCTGCAATGAACAGTGTGGAATGGAATCCCAAGTATAATTTGCTTGCATATGCTGGAGATGACAAAAACAAATACCAGGCAGATGAAGGTATTACAGGCAGCGTTTCTGGCCGAACGAAACTAGAATCAACCAGTCTTTTTTCAGCCTTAAATCATACCTCTTCTCAACTAAGCTTCCCTTTGTTTTTTTTTCTGCTGCAGGTGTGTTTCGAATCTTTGGCTTCGAGAGCGCATAGCTGTACGCTGTTGGTGTTTTTTTCTATGGTATTCTTTTGGGACCTGACATAATGCTGTAATTTTATTAATGTAACGTTAGAAACTGCAGTTACTGCACCCATTTAAAGCATGCTACTGTGCTTACTCAAAAATCATAGTATTGCTTTGAAGCGTCTTCTATGTCCTGGATTCATCGCACAAAGATGTAGTACTCAAGAATTAATTATTCATCACGAATGTGCCTAAGGTTTGTGACAGCTCAAACGGGTAATAGTATCCATGAGAAAGAACTAGTAAGAGTCTTGAAGAACACCAGCGGTGTTGCTTTGAATAAATGCGGATCTTCAGCATTAAATTGGATTCGGTTGCAATTCTGCACCTTCCCACTCTGGCAATAAGATGCAATAAACAACTTGGTATAACTGTGGAGGATCGATCGGTCAAAAACTTTTCACATCAGGAGTTGAACTCTGCAGATACACATCATTCAACTAAATCTTGACTTCAGCACGGATCGGACCAGGATGCTTCATCCCCCTTCACAAAGAGAGACAATATTCAAAATCTGGATCTACAAAATCACCTGGAGCATCGATGAAAATTAACATTAGCCATTGCCAGATCAATAAAAAAACCTGTAATTTAACCCCCACTTCACTATGAGCAATGTGAAAAATGATATCTGAGATGACCCTAACACCAGGATGAGGATAGCTTACATCTTGCAGTATCAGCATTGGCCTTGTATCCAAAACCTCATATATGCCTGAAAATCCCCCTAACTTCAAGTGCACCAACACCTGCAACAATCACCGAAAGAAATGAACCAAAACTGCTCATACATGGCCAAATTAAAAACTAACCAAGATATAAAAACTGGAAATTTTACCTTTTATAAGTGTAAAGGCTGGACTCCAAGGGGAAAAGACAGGCTTAAACACAAAGGATAAATCTGCAAGCAGGGAAGACCAAACCTGCAAAGCAAACAAGAGAGAGAGTTACTACATTCTGAGAACACCAAGTCAATAGCTTCCACTTAATCTCCACGCTAGAGCTCTTCATCCTCTTCGCATTTTGTGGCTCCTTGGACAAATCAAAGCTAGCCCCTTTCATCCTCAACTCCTGAATGCACCTCGTAAGCGCCCGATTATCGATTTTCTCCCTCTGCAACTGTCCATACATCTTCCAGTACCTGCAAAGCTTAAGCTGAACCAAGAATATGATCACAACCGAAGTGCACACCGATAAAAGCGACGGTATCCACCACTTGCGACACACATTGTTAGCATGGTCATCGCCGTGGGAAGTAAACAAGATGGTCAAAAAGAACCAGTGGAAAAGAAAGAAGAAACAGCAGAGTTGAAATATTTCTCGTTTAACGGTGTCGATTCGGGTTTCTCTAATGGTGATCCTGCGGCCAAACAGGTCCTCTTCTCTTTGCCAGAGCTTGAGAAGTAAGAGATGGCCGGGGCTCTGTGAGATTTCCATTAAAGGGTGGTGCTGTATTGCAGAAATGGTGTCCATGGCGGCGATTAGTTTCTGCTGGTGCTCATGGTCGACCGGGATTTCGACTACGTGGGCATCTTTCATCTCTGCCATGGATGGAAAGTGTTGAAAAACAAAGTAGTAAAACAGAAGATTGCAAAGATGAACAGAGATCAAATGCGTGATTAGCGTGAGAAGAGAAGGATTAGATTGATGAAATCTTGCAAAGATTCGTAAATGGCGCAGGTGTGATCGTTTCATTTGGGGGTTCAAGTACTTAAAAGCCTTTGTGAAACGCCTGGAATTCTCAACGGTCTTATTTTTGCCTTTCCAACGGTCATATTTCTCATTTAACGAGTAAAAATGAGAGGGAAAGCTGATTAGGAAAAAAAAGAAATAGAAGACCATCCATTATAATTAAAAGTAATTATCTTGCTCTTGCTAAATAGTAAACAATTTTCGCAGACAACTTTTTACGACGACTTTTATACAAATGTCAGTGACGGGATTTTCAAAACTTTGTTACAACCATGGTTGAGGCAGGAAATGTGATCATATCCATTAATCGCCGTTGTCTTGCCTTTAATTTTATTTTACAATTCTTCCATGATTTGTCGCAATAAACTTGTATTTGGGGAAATTCTAATATGTTGGTTGATATGCAGTGAAAAAGATTTTTATGACGTTGCTATAAACGAATTTGATCAATCATTAATCGTATTTTGTAGTTTCATTAAGTCATTAATGGTACTTTTGTCATTTCACATCTAAATCAATAAGATATTTTTTGTTATTTCATACTAAAAATTAATCTAAACTATGTCATCTCATTTTGGAACTACACTATATAAAAATTTTAGCTTTTCACTCATATTTACACGACCCACTTGTTATTTTTGGTTTTGCATTTCAGAAACATGGTTATTTTCCCAATTTTCAATTCAAAAATGCTACAGGCCGGCCAGGCCCTTGTTGGACTTTCCGATGGGGCGGATCTAGGATGTTTTCCTAAGAGAGGCCGAACTATATATATATATATATATATATATATATAACATAATAGCTAACACCTTCAAAAGATCGTTAAAACGAGGCAAAAATGTCCGTATGAAGTGAACTGTATTAATGTGTCAAGTTAACAAATACTTATATATATAAGACAATAATGAACCAAGTTGTTATTGCATATAAAAACAAAAATTGGTTAACACTGCATAGAAACTGTGAGTTAGATGGACATAAAGATATGTATGAAAAAAAATGAACCTAGTCATCATTATGGCATAAAAACAAAACTTAGACTAATTAACATGGCATAAACTGACCTTTTAAATCAAGCTTTATTCGATCTCTTCATCTTCTTGAGAATGGTTTCTTGCTAAAGGTTAAACTTGTTTTTGCATCTATTGCTTATTAGTGGTGGGACGCATTTCTCACATACCCAGTGTAGCTGAAATGGTGGACAACAAAAAACTGGAATACCAGCAGCTAAGATGCGAATGCTTTATTTACGGCTACAGAATAAGGAATAGATTTTGAAATGAGGGTATCCGCAATAAAGTGGGGGTGACGTGACACCAATCGGAAAAAGATGATGGATTTTCGATCGAGATATTCAACATAGGCTTTACATCGATACTCCTGTAAAAAGAAGCGATTTTTGCCGAGTTGATGTGTTACGTAAAATCTTAGTAGAGAATTTTCGAATAGTATTCTTAAGAAAATTTTGAGTAGAATAGATTTTACGATAATTAATCTAGTGCTGCAAGAAATAATTATGTAAGAAGGGATCAATATACATGTAATCTGATAAGATTGTCCATTTAATTTTCAGAATAACTATTTAACTTGTTAGAACTATCAGAGGGTATTTGATATGATTCTAGAATAGTCATATTTAACTAAATTTCAGATTAAATCAAGTTTGAAGTGTTGTTAAAAAAAGGTAAACTGATTAAATCTGCTTCAATATGCTCGAAATTGGTTATATCCACTATCCTCGTTTTTTTAGATTATGATGTAATCACTTATGGAGAATCAAATTGGGCCAAAAGAATTATAAAAAAATATACCCTCACATATAAACACACATTAAAAATGCCCCATAAATCTCAATACACTATTTGGTCATTTTACCACACCAAACCTATTTTCATCTATTTTTATCAAACACCTTCAACAACTTTTAATTTATTCTCCATTCTTAAAATAGATTAAAACTAATTTTAAGAGCTTATTATGATTTAATAAAAAAATATCTACTTTTGAGATGAATCACAAATGGGTTGTTAAACTTTGTCCTCAATTCTAGTAAAAATCTCTTGGACTATTACGATACCTCTGCTGTGTTAGAAAAGCGTCGCTAAATGCATGTTAATAACATAGGATTGTCACTATAACAGTGTAACGGAGTAATATTTTAGTGACAAGCTTTTATCATAGAGATGTCAACAGATATGCTGTACAGCAGAGAATCCTTATTACTCTAATGTGTCATATCGCAACCGTTGCAAGTTATTGCGGTTGCCACTTTGAATAGGATAAAAAACTTAAAAACCAGAAAAAGCGGAAGATGATCCGGAGCTAGGGTTTAGGCATGCAGTATCTAGCTAGGGTTTTGGAAGGCGAGGGCAAAGCTGTATAGAAGAGCCTCTCTACATAGTTCATGACCATAGCCTTGCCTCATCCTTCTTGCTAACTGCAGGTAGGCCTCGTATGTATATGAGTTACTTGTACATAAATATCTGATATCTACGGTCTGTTTTGTTGGATGAAGCCTGCAAAATTGATTGTTTGTTTGCTGATTTATTTTTTTCTACCGAATTATCTTGTCTTTTGTGTAGATCACAGATACCTAGCTAGTTTAACAATAATATCTTGTTCAATATTATCTAGTTTAACTTGCTCAAATTCTTTGATGATCTTTTGCTTTGTTCTCTCTTCATCATGATCTTATCTTTTCTCTCAAAGTAATAATATCAATCTCATGATCCACTTTGCTGACTTCCAACATATATTCTTACCGGAGCTACCTTTGTTTTACGCAGATCGAACCTTTTATTTTGACTCTGTTTGGTTATAATTTTTTATATCTGGTTTTTTTTTTGTTAGTTAATATCTTCATATTCTATTTTATATCAAATTCAAAGACTGTTAATCAATGTCTTACAAATATATGATTGTACGAATAATTGTTATTCAGAAGACAAATGAGTGTCATCGTATCTTTTGAAATGGTAAATATTATTGTCTTTGTACTTCTAAAAACTTGAACCAAATAAGTTTATACAAGCTTTCTTGTTTTCCGGAAAGAGATCATCTTCTTGATCTCAAAAACATTACAAATAGAAATGAATAAAATGATAAGCAAATGGCATGTTAGTTGTCGCAAATCTTGAGGTGACTTCTTTTCCTACATAGAGTATTAAAGGCCTAACGGTAGTTATCTATAATATTACGTATTGACTTACAGAAAAAAGCTACCCACGCGACTCATATTCTCATCATTATCTCCCACAATCTCTTTTACTCCTTATAAAATAATTTCACACTTTCCTTTAAATTTCTTTTTCACTTTTTGCTACACACATGTGCCCCAAAAACTAATTATCTATATATATTCTCTCTTAGATGCATTCAAAGACAAGAAGTTCAAATGTTTATGCTACCTATGTTTCAAAATGTGGGTTACCTTTACTTTTAGCACATTCCTGTGTTATAGGCACTAACTATTTTTCAAATCAGGTTAGTGTGTGTGTGTGTGTGTATATATATATATATATATTTGATTAAAAAAAAAGGCTAGACTGTAAGGCTCTAATCCAATCGGTAGGGAATATTGCGCCTCGGAGACCTACAAGGCCGCCACATACATCTGAGCCCCCGATTCCCGCACCTATGTCGGGCCGAAGCGCATAAAGACCCGTGTGTGGAGCACATGCAGGGTGAGGATGTAAGTTTGCCACCAACAAGGGTGGCGGGCAGGATTCGAACCTAGGTGAGAAACCTGGATAGGGATCCTGGGGACCGCTGAACCAACCTTTTGTTGGCAAATCAGGTTAGTATATATGAAAGGAAGAAAATTAAACCCACATCCTTCCCTTGAATGATCAAGGAAGTAAATTAATCACATCATATCCTTCCTCTGGCTTGTCAATTACTTCTTAGCTAATTCTCAATTTTTTTAATTAGTCAAGCTTAAACTAAAGAAACATAGGAGTTTTCTAAGAAGTAAATATATCATAACAATTTTGGTACGGAGAGTATATTATTAGAAAAAAATTTGGTTGCTACCAGGTTGAAATGAATCTTCCTATTATCTTTCGCTCTTTCAGATAGCGACAAGTGATAATCGCTAAATATTTTTAGTGGTTTTTATTCAGTGACGCTAAAAAATGCTATTAAAAATTGTCGCTGAAAGTGTTAGCAAACAAGTCACTAATTTTTTTTAACGACTGTTAATTGTCACTATATACGAGAGGTTGAAGGAAGATTCCTGCAAACCTGATAGAGTCAAATTTTGTTCATATTTTATAGGATTAAATGCACATATATCCCTATAATTTGGGGTCTTTTACACGGAACACCCCATGGTCTAATTTTTGGTTCCCACCACCCCATACTTCCAGTAACGTGCTCCACGCATCCTTTTGACGGTCAAACTTGCCTTTGACCAAACGTCGATTAGTTTTTGAGGGGCAATTTAGTCACTTTACTTATTATATCCAAAGTGGCATCTACGTAGCGTCCATGTAGCACTTACGTGGTGTCCACGTCACTTTCTCCATTAGATTTGCAATTTAATAAAAAGAAACAAATCTAAAAATCATTTTTCCTCTCACCCACATGTTTCGTCCCTCCCCCTTCACCTATTGCGCAATTCCCCACCTAGCTCCTCCTCTAAGTGGAGTCGAGATCTGAGATAGGCACCGGATATGGAGCCCAGATTCGAGAATTCTACCAAAAGCCCCATAACATCAAACCCTTACAAAAATACCAAACCTGTAGGGGTTCTCACAGTGCACACACACACACACACACACACTTTGAGATGATGTTGATGTCGTCGCCGGATATGAAATGTTGTTAGTTTAATTGGTATGGTTTCTCCTAAACTGGTCCAACCAAAGGACAACATGCATTTCAGCTGAGATCTTGAGGATTTTGTAGGCTGGAAAGGTGGCGATCGATGTGGGTTACAGTAGTGGTGACAGTAAAAAAAGGGGTAGGGGAGAGGGTGTAGTGGAGATCGGTGATGATGGGATCTGGTGTGGTGGCGGCAGCTATGCAAAGCTTAGTGGCTACTGGGGTGGGCTGGGGTGGTGACGACCGTTGTAGGCTGTGATAACGGTGACCATTAGGAGAGAGGGGATGATGTTGCTGACGAGAATGGTGTGGTGGTACCGGCGATGCTGATGGTGAAGGCGGCAGTAAAAAGATTTGGTGGTGGTGGTGGAAGGTTCTTGATTCAGGTTTAGGTTAAAGAGGACAATAACTAAAGTGACTATTTTGCCCCTAAAAAACAAACCAACATTTTGTCAAAGGCAAGTTTGACCGTCAAAAGGATGTATGGAGCACGTTACTGGAAGTATGGGGTGGTGGGAACAAAAATTAGACCATGGGGTGTTCCGTGTAAAAGACCCCAAAGTATGGGGTTTTATGTGCATTTAATCCTATTTTATATCTGCTATTTTTCTTACCCGGTTAGCCAGCGACAATGCTTATACATTGCTAAGCACGTCTTTGAACATTCTGTCAATCTTTGCCTGGCCGGTGGTGCTCAACAGGTCGATCGCATGATGCAGTCCAGCGAAGGCGCAACTCCCATGGAGATACTCGGGGTTCCCGTGCCACCACACCGGTTGGCACCCCTAACGAAAGCGTGGGCGGAGATCTGTAAGGTTATATACGAGGAAATGAAGATCGACATCCGTATGAATCCCAAGAAACATATGGTGAAAATGAGGCTTAAGGCAGACACTCCAGATGCTGGTAACCTCCAAAAGTGTGCCAACTTCCTCAGTGCCTTCATGCTCGGGTTTGAGGTAGTAGATGCCAATGCCCTTCTGTTTGAAGATGATATCCGCGTCCAATCTTTCGCTTTTGAGAATCTTCAAACTGCAGAAGGAGATACCCAGCTTTCTGATGGACTGGCAAGGTTGTCTGGCGATGGTGGTAGAGAAAAGTTGGCGATCGAAAACTTTACAGAGACCCGGATTGTTATCGGAGATGAGAGGCTTCACATATTAGGATCATTTACCGGCATCGTTATTGCAAGAGAGTTCATCTCTGACGTTGTCAAAGGGCTTCCTGCTCCGAATGTAGAGTCCCGGCAAAGAGCTGGGCTTGTCAAATTGATAGATTTGGTTTGTCCCGTCTTTTCTTGTTTTGGGCTATGCTCTGAAAGATAGTATAGAATGCTTTATTCTTGAGTATGTTGTGGATAATTGAAAACCAGTTTTCCATAAGGCTTCTACACTTGGTTTTGATGATTATTTTCGTTCCTCATACATCCTGTGTTTGTGCAAGACAGCTGATGATCGAAAAATTTTCTGTAGTGATTTTAAGTGCTGCTTATACATAATTTTTCTGTTAATCAAGCGTTCATCAAGATTAAATTATATGCACAAGTCTTCGGTGCGTAACACCCAAAAGCATCAGCCAAAAAACTGTTTAATGATGTATATTGGTGGAACATTAAAACACTTTGGTCCATATTTGAGGAGCAACCAAGTTCGGCAGGGATACCTGCACAAGCATTTGTCACTCTGTATTCACAAGCATTTGCAGTCGACGTCAACATTAGCATGAAGCTTATGTGTGGTACCTTCCGAAGTTGTCGTCAGATCAACGGCCAACTCCGAGTCAATAGTCACTTCCAAGTTTCGAATCCCAAGCTGTTGGGCCAAGATGAAGCCTCCTCGGAGTCCCCACAGTTCAGCCAACAAAGTGCTGGTCAAACCAAAATCAGGAGAAAAGCCACCAAGAAAGAGTCCTTTGTTTCGAATGACTTCTCCTGCACCAGCTAGGCCCCTGTTGCCAACGGCTGATTCGACAGTATTCAACTTCCCCAGGCTAGAGTTAGGCGCTTTCTAGCCCGACATTTTCATTTCGAGAGCTTCTATTTTTATTTTTTTTTCCAGTGAAAAGTAAAAATATATATTAAGGAAGTTACAAAACAAGTTACAAAAATAAGTAAAAGACATACGAATGACATTCCCATCCGATAGAAATTGTAGTAAAAAAAATCCTACAATGACAGTAACTAAATTAATTTTTGATTTTTTTAAAGATACACAAAGCAGCTAAATAAAATCAGCTAAATATAGAGTACAACATAACATAAAAAACTAACTAAAACAGGATAAATACAAGCCTAGATTTAAATAATAACTAAAGGCTTAATAAGCGTGGGGTTGCCAATAGAAAAATAGATATTTTTCTTGAGATCCAAATGCCATATTAGAGGAAGGGTGCCCCAAGTGTATAGACCATTTCAGTTTTCCAGAAACCAAAGTAGCAACAAAAATAGGTCATTGTCGATTTTTTTTTGTTTTTTTGAACTGCAATTCAATATGACCCGTTGGTATGAGGAATTGAACTCAGGACCTCAAGGCCCTTTGCCACTTCCACCAGCCCTAAGGATTCATTACCGAAGTTTGAAGCCAATTGCACAACCATTTTTCCTTGCTATCACCAATGCACCCCTTCAACTAAATTTTGTTTCTTAAGCTATTGTTGTGGTACTTCACATAATTTCAACCTTAAACACATGGAGAGACGAGTAAATAGTTAAAAAGAGGTCACTTAATATCCCGCACCTTGTAGAAAGATATACCATATATATGACTCTCACTCGTAGAAAGGTCAAAGTTTATATGTAAAATGCCCATTAAAATTGCTGATAACCCTAAACTTATTTCAAATCATCGTATCTAAATGATTTTTCTGAAACGGGTTCCCTGCTGTTGTTAAAAATATCACCAGGGATGTCTGTCACTAAGAAAATATATTGTGCCCGCAAATTAATCTCCTCAAGTGACGAGTTTTAACCTTTGTCTATTATCCAATTTTAAGAGATAACAAAATATTGGAATTGTGGGGACAAATTTTATAAAAATTGCAAGGCATGAATTTGCAAGTATAGCAGTCAATCATGTAAGTATGAAAAATTTGCAACTCGTGGTTGAATGGTCGAGGGCTTTGCTTGAACAACTACATTCCAGCCCATAAGTGTACCGGGCTGGAGTTTGGCGAAGCTTGATGAGGATGGGTGCGTCTCGCCCACCTAAGCTGCTCACTAATTCTTTGTACGTGTACTTTCACCACCAGGCAGGCACGCAAATCCCCATCCTAAGCAATCTCTCCAAGGTTTTTTTTTATACGGTTATTCGTGTCGTAGGAGATATAGTTACAACTTTTAATATCTATAAGTGATGATCGTTACATATTTTTATTTTTTTTTGTTTAGTGACATTAAATAAGTACGACTAATAGTTGACGTGACATATGTGATTTGACGCTAACACAATCAGTGAGAATACACGCTAACTTCTGTTATCTGCTCTCGTCCCGATGGTTGTTTGTCGCTCATTACTGGCAGGAGGGAGTTGTTGTAGATGTGTGTCGTCCTCGATGGGTGTCCCATTTATGTTTCGGATCAGGTTGACGTGAATGACAACGAGGTTCTCCACCAACCTGTCAAACTATTTCTTTATAATCCAATTGGACAGTGATTATACGTCAACGACCATAAGATTTGCTACCGGTACATTAGATATTTACTGCATCAAGAACAAGATTTTGCCAATTCCCGACCTGGTTTCTTGTGGCCAATTCTGAGGCCACGCGTGAACCAACCGGCCAGCCAGCCAGCCAGTATACGTCACCTGCAACAACCCCTTTTCACATTGGTAACCTGAGGCAGTGCTTCTCAGTTTCCACCAGTAACGAAGTACTGACCAAGCACTGCTAGTTAGAGATCCTCCTTCCCCCAAGAAACCCACATATTTATGCTCCAGCTCCGAAGACCGATCTGTATCAATCACCAGTCAATCCAATCCAATACCCTCAAAACGCCGTTACCGTTTACCTGTCACCCTCCCTCCCCCGCCCCACTTTTCTCTCTCCTTTCTTGGGAAGAAAGAAAAGCAAAGACCAAAGCAACACGAGGGCTACTATATTTTCAAGTATCTATATATACCCAAGTGTTGTTCAAGGGTTTTCATTGTCCTTGCGATTCGTACAGAGAAGAAAGATAGAGCGGTACTGAGAGTCGAGAGAGATGCATTTGTACAACGCTTGGCTGCCTCCGCCTGTTGCGGAGGAGACGAAGAAGGAGAAAGAATCTTTTGTGCGGGTTGTGAAATCCGTGAAAGAGTCGTATTCGGCTGATGATCCGGAATCTGTGTATTCCAGTCTCAAATGGGTTTCTGTTGTTGACCTGTGAGTGCTCTTTACTTCTACTCTTCACAGCTTCAAAGATTGTGTCAAGAATTTGAGAATTGTTTGGTCCCTTCGCTTTATCGTCTGCCTTAACATCTGCTTCTTGTTCTTGTAAGCTCAATTATGGGTTCTGATAAGAAAACCTGTAGCTATATAACATTCTGTTTGGGAGTAGGACTTTTTGTTAATTTGTTCTATCCAGGGCAAATTGTTATCATAAGCGAGATAGTACTTGATTGATAGGAGCTACGAGAGAACGCTTAGGTCTTGGTGAGTCTGAATCGTTCGATTGATTGTCCACATTGGATATCAGGATTAATTCTTAGTTTGGAAGTTTGCACCGCGTCACCAATGATGATTTACAATTGCAGCAAAAAGTGGGCCATGACTGCCGAATGTATGCACACAGGCCCATTTTTTGCTTGTTTGGCGAGCCGTCATCGGTCGTCTTATTGATGATGTGCTGGTTGCTTTCCACCTAAGAACTTCTCAGCCAGCAAGGACAATGTTTCTACTTGGAATTATTAACCGCTAGCTACTAAGATGCATGTTGTGGTTGTCTGCGAGTTTTTTTTGGTTTGTAGTTGAAGTCATATTTTCACTTGTACGTATTCCTTGTCCTGTGTGTTGTCTATCATGCTTGTTGTATTTTGGTTTCTAGAGTGCTTTAACTCATTTTCCTTCTTATATTTGCTTGCAGTTTCATAAAGGCAAAAAGTGAAGTATCTTTAGAAGATGTAAATGCCCTTGTCGAAATCGTGCTAGAATTGTTTCAGATATCACATGACAAACTCTATGTTCAGGTGCTTCTTTGCATTTTCATTGCTCTTTGTTTTATATATCTATTGTAAGTATATCCTTATACTGCTAGTTTAACTGTTGTATCTGTAGGTTAGATGGGGCAATACTTTAGTGAGGATTTTGAAAAAATTTGGAAAGAAGTTGTCTTTAAAAGTTCATTGGCGGCCTTTCTATGATACTTTGATCCATACACACTTCACAAGGTGAGTTGTATAAGCACCTTATAGGATGAATATCATGTTTCATTGATTTCTGCTTTTGCACTTGATGCACATTTGTTTTGATGATTTTGTATACTTTCCTATTGCATAGCTATAGATGTTGTTACTTGTGGACATCTATGGACTTCTGCTGTGTATGGTTTGGTTTAGTTTTTGGTCTAGGCTTTCTCTACACATGACACCTCCTGAGCAGCTTACTTCTTCTCTTTCATTCTTTCTTATTATCTTTTTCATTATTGACCATTTGACGCATCTTGATTTTTCACCAAATTAACTGTTTACTCACCCTCATCTCCCATTACTGCGTGTTTCTGTAAGCTATGCATTTGTGACTCTGAATTGTGTATCTACTTCAGGAGTACGGGCCCAGAAGGGTGGAGAGTGAGACAGCGACATTTTGAGACAGTAAATTCCCTTGTTAGATCCTGCCGGAGGTTCTTCCCAGCAGGTTCTGCCTCTGAGATATGGTCCGAGTTTGGGTAAAGTTTGTGTCTCTGGCTCACGCTTACCGTTGTTTGCGTTTTTTTATGGATATATGCTTCATAATTTGAGCACTTCAAATTTAATTTGGTTGGCAAGCAGAAATACAGACTATCCTTCCATTTTTTGTTAGATCTTAACTCTTTACATATTGTACTCGTTTTCCACTTGACAAAGGGGAGAGTAGTTTGTTCAAGATATGGTTCCACTAATAAAGCTCGGGTACTGTCGGGTATTCGTACGGATAAGGAGGAAACACAGCTAAAGAACATTTTTTGAGAAATGTTAGATGAAGTTTGGGACTAAGCAGGCTGAATGAGGGGGGGGGGGGGGGGGGGGGTGGCCCGTGCATAGCTGAAGACATTAGGTTTTCGTGAAACAAATTTTGTCCCGTTTCTACTTGCTGCTCATATATTTATGCTTTTGGTGCTTTAAGATTGTGCATATGCAGAAATATATTGGTTTATCTGAGAAATGGTGCTCATTCACTGTAAAGGTAGTTTGAGGCCAAACATTGCTGAAAACCTAGTAGGGTCTAGGATTGAGAAGACTGAGGTACAATCATCTACTGCTTACCACGTTATTAGGAGGATAGGAAACTGCAATATTGCTCATGATAGTTGCAAGTTGTTTGTGGTTGTACGTACAGTCTTCATGCGAATATGCTAACGTGTCTAGAAACTACACCTAAGGGAGCTACCATCAGTGCTTTCACCGTCCACCTGCATCTCAAACAAGAAATTTGTCGCTCCAGTGTTGTGATAGAATGGGTCTTTTGGACTCGAAATCCCTACATCTCACTTTGCAGTCTTTTCAGTTCCTATAATAGTATGTTGTCCTTCCCTAGTATACATTCTCATTAAAGTAGATTGGTAGAAGCAGCATGTATTGCTTTTGCATGTAATAGTATATTGTCCTTCTCTTTCTTTATGTGTTAGCATACATGCACAGTTTTCATGTAGTTTCATGTGGAGGCGGTCTCAGTTATTATGTTATCCTCTTAACAGCGTTACTGCTAAGCATCGCTTATTTCTCACCCATATTGCTTTATCGTGATTTACAAATCCATTCTGCAGTTCTCTACTGGAAAACCCATGGCATAACTCGTCTTTCGAAGGTGCTGGGTTCGTGAGACTGTTTCTTCCTACAAACATAGAGAACCAGGTCTTCTTTTCAGCGTAAGGACTGCTAGTTATAGAATGTTTTAAATCGTTGATGTGGACATTGACATTACTTGGCAGAGAACATTAATTTCTTGTTACTTTGCTGACAGTGACTGGATCAGCTTATGTTTAAATCAGTGGGATTCAATACCAAATTGCCAGTTTTGGAACAGTCAATGGGCAGCTATTATAGGTCGTGTCATAAAGAACTACAGCTTCATTGATTGGGAATGTTTCATGCCAACGCTTTTCAGCAGATACTTAAATATGTTTGAGGTAAGTGTATGTTAACTTCAAGAGATCTAGAATTGATGTACTGAACACAGCCAACAGCTTGCAGGAAATCCTAACGGACAAAACCCAAACTAATTGACCATGACATGGAGCCATGAAATATCCAAACTAAAGCCTGCAACAAAACTCGCACACTCTGCTCCCCCCCAAAAAATAAGGAGAGACATGTTCTTTCTAAATAATATAACAAGCTGTCGTTTCGCCAACAAAATCAACAAATGCCATAGCCTTGTCTAGAAAATCCTCTTTGAGCTAGGAAAAAGGAGGCGGAACAACATTAGCTTAACTCTGACAACTGCGCATCAGTTCTGCTCTTTCAATTGGACCACATTCAGAATGACCTCAACAAATTGCCAACTGAGATACAAGACCTAATATCAAAACTTCAGAGGAGGGGGCTGGGCGAAATGGTGGCATTGGCCAGCTGCGGCACATTTTCTTCTTCGTCTCTTGTCCCCTCTGGATTCATATTTCCGATCGAGTAGCAATAGAAAATAATGCAGCCAATAGCCAACTCTTATTTCCCTGAAATACGAACTAAAGATTGTGCTTTTTGCCCCTTGTGTCCAACTTCTTTGCAGAAGTGTCCGGAAATCTTAAAACAATACAAAAATCAGACACCTTACAGCATTGTTCCGGGACACGTCTGGAGGATTCCAGACTAAGCCACTGCTTGAAGCACACTCCGTATCGACCACCATTTAAACAATTATGAAGTGAGCTTTAAGCTGCTCTTCCCCACACTACTCATCATGTCATGCAGTCCAAGAGCAATTAAGTGTGGGCTCAAGGAACAAATTTGGGTAAGGCAGAATTTGGATGGTCAATATGCCTGACCAAGGGCCCACATCGCATTACAACATATGGCAAGTAATAATCGTGGGATTCTTGGCCTGATTCCATACCGATCTTCTGCAAGTATCTTCTGCTTTATTTAGGAAATAATTTTCTTAGGGTTGCTGATTTTCTGATAGGAAAGGCTCCATCGGTGAACATGATTTCAGCTGCCCAAATCGATGGAATTCTGCAGGCATAGGGCATGGTTTCCGTAGGCGACAGCAGGGTTGACGAAAGACAAAACAGGGTGAAGATAGCTTGAGGGAATACTAATGCGAATCTAAGGTTTAAGTGATGGAATTGACATAACATAGGGATCTCACCTTCAATTCTTAGGTATCACATTGTGTACCTCTGGGTGAAGATAGCTTGTGGGAATACTAATGCAAATCTAAGGTTTAAAGATGGAATTGATACAACATAGGTATCTCACCTACAATTCTTAGGTATCACATTGTGTACCTCAGGTTCAATGGCTTCTTATTGACATAAAGCAAAGGAAGTCCTTAGAAAGAGCTAAAGGCTTAAAGCAAAAGCTTGTCAACAGAGTGTTGGACAGAGTTGTAGCTCTGATCCTAAGTTGGAACCGTACAAGTAGTATGCAGAAAAAGGTGATGTAACACCTCACAGGGGTGCAGTAAAAAGGTGATGTAATGTACCTTAGGTTAGAAAGGTCAGTAGGTCAAAAGTTGTATTAAGCTACTGTTAGAAAGAGAATATTGAAACCCCTCAAAAGGTGGCAAAATCAATAGAAACTGAAATTTTATGACTTCTTGAGCGATAAGAGCGGTACCATTTATAGACTCGTGTTAATAATTCATGCCCTTTCCATCAAGTTTAAAGATGTCATTGGCTTATTAGTTATTACAGTTTAAAGACATAATGGTTGTAGGGTTTTTAACTTTGATTTTACAGCCTCCAGGACAATGGAAGACTTGGCCTTAGGATCTTAGAGGGAATAAAGGGAAAAAATAGCATAACAAAGTTCAAGAGGTATATTGAAATCTACACATCCAACGCCATATCACAGCTCTATATGATTTGGTATCACACGAGCAGATACAATCATAAGAGCAAATGTTCTTGTTAGCTATGGAGGTGTTCTTAATCTAGTATTCGTGAAAGAGAAAACACGTGTCCGGTCCCTGGGATGGGTTACCTTGAATAAGTTAGAGGAAGTAAGTGTTGCTGATAGGTGCGAAGGTTCTTAAGTATTCATAATGTAGGAAACTTGTATTTGGCTCTTGAGAAGGGTTACATCAGTTAAGCAGAGGAAAACACTTTGATAGGTATAAAGGTTCTTAATTCAGTATTCAAAATAAAGAAATCACGTGTCCGGCTCTTGTGATGGGTTATGTTGATTAAACCCGAGGGAGGAACAAGTTCTAGTAAGATACAAAGGTTACAGTTATTATGTCCATTTATTTGCTTTCTTGTGACTTGTGACTTTTCACTTCGTCTTTATCTAAAATGAACGGGTTTTTGGTTTGTGTGGAAGTCGGGAAGAATGTTAGGGCCTTAAAGATATTTAGCTATATGTTGCTTAAATTTTTATCAACCTTGCTTTTGCTGTGATAATGTTCTGAAACATTAAGTTTATGCTTACTAATAGGTACCTGTGGCAAATGGTAATGCATCATACCCTTTTTCTGTGGATGCTCCAAGAAACACTAAGTTCCTGTTCTCCAGCAGAGCAATCTCTCCTTCAAAATCTATAGCAAAATCAATTGTAAGAAGGATATCCCAGGCTCATAACTAACAATGTTTAGTGATCCCTATTATGATTCATAATATATTCGACTTATAAAAAAGCACTAATGTATTCGTTTTGCCATCAACTTCCAATGCAGGTTTATTTATTGAAACCTGGCGGTTCAGCGCAACGGCACTTTGAGAAATTGGTCAACCTCTTAGAACAGTTTGTTTTCTAAGAATTTGTTGGCTTTATTTCCAATGACCTTGTGGTTTTAGTAGATTATCGTTGTCAATTATGGTTCTTATATTGCAGGTATTATCACCCCTCTAATGGCGGTCGCTGGACTTATTCGTTAGAGCGGTTTTTGTTCCACTTGGTAATTACATTCCAGAGACGGTTACAAAGTGAGCAGAAGTAAGCATTATATGTGGTCACGTTTAAGTTGTTCTGCTTGTAATCTAGTTTTCTTACTGTTTCTCTAACTGAAGAACTACTGATTCAGGAAAACTGATGATAATAGGCAGGCTGGACACTGTCTAGGACAATCTGAAAGGGCTTCTTTCGTTAAGACTGTGCTAAAGTTAATTGACAGGGGTCAGTATAGCAAAAACGAGCATCTTTCAGAAACAGTTGCCGTCGCGACTTCAGTTTTGTCTTATGTGGAACCTTCATTGGTTCTGCCATTTCTAGCTTCGCGTTTCCATTTGGCCTTGGAGACGGTTAGTAGTCCCTCTGGCATCACTTAAATGCTAGAATGTGATTCAATCTTTATTCCATTTTGCCAAAGCATGCTAAAGGGATGGTTGATGCATCTGTCAGTTAAAATAATTTTGCTCCACTGGGCTTTATTGACTAAATTTCATCATACTAAACTTCTTTTCTAATTTTTCCTGGTCAGACGACAGCAACCCATCAGTTGAAAACAGCCTTGACATCAGTAGCATATGCTGGGAGACCACTTTTTCTCTCACCCTTATCAGCTTCGCTAAAAGAACAAGATGATGTTGGTGGCACTGATATGTACACTGATCTTCTGATGGTTTCGCTATCTAACGCATTACTTGGCATGGATGCTAATGATCCTCCTAAAACCCTGGCTACCATGCAATTGATTGGTTCCATTTTTTCCAGTGTAAGAGCTAACTTTCACCATGTACATTATCAATTTCTACTTGATTGTGAGATCGGTTGTGCTAAAATAAGTCTTTATTCTTGCAGATGGCTTTACTTGAAGAGAGTATGGATGAGTTCTCAATCATGCCAACAGTTCGCTTCTCTGAGTGGCTTGATGAGTTCTTGTGTCGTCTTTTTTCTTTACTTCAACACTTGGAATCTAGTAGTGTTTTGTAAGCAAAGATATTCATATTGTGGTTTACCTTTTTGACTTCTTCCAGTTTTTTTGATTTATTATTTAGCACATTGGCTTCCTTTCTTAAGTGTTTATTTGTACTGCAGAAATGATGGCATTCATTCACCAGCAACTTCAGGAACTTTCCTGGTTGAGGATGGTCCTTATTATTTTTGCATGCTGGTGATTTTGCTAGGAAGGCTTTCAAATTCGCTCTATAATCAGGTTTAGCTCCTTGACTTTGAAAATCGAAACTGTATATAACTTCATGACACTATAATTTTCTCTGGGTTGACATTATTGTGAATTTATTTAAATATTGAACAGGCTTTGAAAAAAATTTCCAAGTTTGTGAGGACAAAAATACTTCCTGGGGCAATTGCAGAGGTTGGACTTCTCTGTTGCGCCTGTGTTCAATCAAATCCCCAAGAGGCTGTTTCTCATCTTGTTGAACCTATTCTGTCATCTGTTATATCATCTTTAAGAGGAACACCTGTTACAGGTTTTGGAGGAAGTGGAACCTTTGATGCCTCTGTTTCAAGCAAGGTTTTCCCTTGTTCATGGTGTTTAATCTTTGCATTATGCCTTAGCTGTTCTGTTGAACTGAATGCTTGATTGCACCTTTACTAGGCAAAACCTACACTTTCTCCAGCGCTTGAAACATCAATTGATTATCAGTTGAAAGTATTGTCAGTTGCAATCAACTATGGAGGCCCTGCCCTGCTTCGTTACAAGGATCAGTTTGAAGAAGCTATTCTTTCTGCCTTCGAATCCCCATCTTGGAAGGTTTTTTTGTTTCTTCACTTATTTTGTCTTTTGCTTGACTGTTGAAGTTCAATAGATAAATACAACTACACAGTAATCCATAGTTGGTCAATAAGCAAAGGAGACTTGGACCATGTTGATATCGCAAAATATTTGGACGGGGATACTCTTGAAAACTTGTTTATCTCATATATTGGACAGTCTTGGACTTAAGTTAGTAAGTTGGAGATTGTGCTTACTTTTTTTGGACACAAGCAAGGAGACTTGGGCCATGTGGATATTGCAAAGAAATTAGACAGGAATACTCTCAGAAACTTAATTTATTTAGTATACATACTTCTTTTACTGTCTTGGACTCAAGTTAGTAATTTTGAGACTGTGCTTACATCTTTTGGACAATCTGAAGACTGGCATTTTTATGTCTCTGGGCGTTCTAGAAGAACAAAATGTCTTGTTAAGAAAAATCAGTGGCTTATACAACCCATCCAAAGTTTTGTCTGTTTACTAAGAACTGAAGTGGGATACGTGACTTGTTTTATTGAAGGACCGCCGCGAGGAGGAAATACTACCAATATTATTATCTAGATAAATACCAACTTGTATGTTTAGGTTTGTGCACATGTATATACTCCTAATTTGCAAATCTCATAGTATTACCCTCATTCTATTTTATGTAACCTGAGTCAACGGATGCTTACTGGAACCATTTGTTTCTAAAAACTTCTCTTGATTGACAGGTTAATGGAGCTGGTGACCATGTTCTTCGATCCCTTCTTGGAAGCCTCGTTCTTTATTATCCTATTGATCAGTACAAGTATGTTCGAACTCTTTCAACTATTGTCGCTGTGTGTGCATACTGTGTGCTGATAGGTCTATGTCATGCATGTACCTTCTAACATGTTTTAATTTCTTGTATTTAGGTGTGTTCTGCATCATTCTTCTGCTGCTGGGTTAGAAGAATGGATAAGCATAAAAGATTTTTCAAGCGAGGAACCATTTATGGGTCCTAAGTGGCATATCCCAAATGAGGAAGAGGTTCAGTTTGCCAATGAACTCTTACACATGCATCTTGAGTCAGCTTTGGATGATCTTCTGAGAATCTGCCAATCTAGAATTCATTCTGATCCAGGTAATACTGAACTTAATCTCTTTGGCAGTTTTTTACTCTTTCGTGTGGAGTGTAGGATCTATTTCTGATTTAGTTTGTGGGCCATCAAGAATTTTTAGATTTTCTTTGGATGTATTTTCCTATTCATCAATAGGTTTTGTGTCTGTTGATGGCCAACTTATTCTAATTTCTTTTATTTTGGTTATTCTCTATCTTATCAAGTTTGGTTGTTGTGTCTAGTATTCAGGATATGTCTTAGCATGTATATTGTATTTCCGGATGCTCCAATATCCTCATCATCTGACAGTTGTATGCTTTTTGCACAGGAAACGAGAAAGACCATTTGAAAGTGACTCTTTTGCGTATCGATTCCTCACTACAAAGTGTTTTATCATGTTTGCCTGATTTCAAACCATCCTTTAGGAATGGGACGGTCGAAAATTCGGGCCATGCTTCTTTCTTAATTGCTGGAGCCTCAGGCTCAAGCGTTGGAAGCACTGAATTGCGTGCAAAAGCTGCTAATGTCATCCATGCAGCCTGCAAGTAATACGCTTGTCCATCTATTAACTTCCTTTTCCCCCTTTCCGGAATAATATGTTCGAGAGTGGCTTGCTGTACCTCATGCAAGCTTTTACATTGCGCAGGCACTTGTTAGAGGAAAAGTCTGATGACAGCATCCTATTGCTACTCATCATTCGTATAATGGATTCTCTGGGAAACTATGGTAATGAAATATGCATTTCGGTAATGAAATGTGGATTCTTTATGGATTCTTATCATTCGTGCAGTTTCTGTTTGTTGGGTTCTTCCTGTTTTAGGTGTTTTACATTTCCCTTCTCTAACCTGTAATATAGGAAGTGCGGAATATGATGAATGGTCAAATCATAGGCATGCTTGGAAACTGGAATCTGCTGCCATAGTAGAACCTCCAACAAATTTTATTGTATCGTCCCATTCCAAAGGGAAAAAGAGGTAGAGAATGCTATCATATTAGTCCCATTTATTGTCTAAAAAGGTTGAAAATGCAACTCGTGGATTTGAAGTTGTGGTTGTGTTCTTTCATCCCAGGCCAAGGTGGGCACTGATCGACAAATCATACATGCATAATATGTGGAGATCATCACAATCGTCATATCATTTGTTCCGCACAAGTGGGCATATATCTCCATCAGAACATCTAATGCTTTTGATGGATGATCTTCTTAACCTCTCTTTGCATAGCTATGAAACTGTTCGCTTGTGAGTTCTCTACTCTTTTATGACCCTGCTGCCTGATTAAAGTATAATGAGGCTAACTTTGCGTAGATGAATGCAAATCCAAGGTTACTGCTTTCTACTTTTGAAAGTTGAACTTTCACGCTACAATCTCTTGTAAAGGGTGTAGACTTTATTTGTCTTTGTACTCAGATCTAAAGGAAAGACTCCTGAGGACTTCCTATTGTGTCTAAGGATTTTCTTACTTCCTAATTTGACTTGAATATGAAGGCATCATGATTTTTGTGTGAAACTCTTCTTGGACCTGGTGTAATCATGTTTAGATTTGAATTGATGATGTTAGGTTTTAGGTCAATATGCTGTTGGAAGTATATTATTTGCTTCTTGTTAGTTTTTGAGAGGTCGTTTCTACATAGGATGATTGGTTGATCTGGCTGTTTATTTGATTTATGGTCAGTTTTGTTGGTCAAGGTAAATTATTGGGCTGACTCTTTGGCTCTCTTCTTTTTATATATTTTCTTTCTTGGAGTGCCAGGGTACCTTTGCGAATTTAATTGAATAGTCATTTTTGAAAGTTCAGTTCGTAATGAGTTCAATTCATTTTTGTAAAGAACTATTAAAACAATCAAATATTAGTTTGAGTAGATTTTGTTTTGATTTTAAATATGAGATAATTGACTTATCATGTTCATTAAATAAGCTAAGTTGTCTTCGAATTAAAAAGATTGACATATCCACTCAACAGTACAAGATAAGTAGTTTTATAACGACAAGGTTGACTTATTCATCTCAAAAGTACAACTTAAAATCTTTGTGCAAGCATTACTCTGCTTTCAATTGAAATGCATTTTTTTATCTAGGAACACCCCACTCTTGAAATTTTGGAGCAAACAGAGGGCCTAAACTTTGCGATTTTTCTAAGCCTCTTCTTCAGTTTCTTCAATTTACTATTCGCAGTTACTGTGAGGGTACATTAAACAGCCACTATTAAATCCTTCTCTATCATTGCCCGCCTGATTTCAAGTTCCCTAAATTGTATGACGTGAACTAGTTTGTACCTAGATTTGGATGGATAACTTTGTTGGAGTTTGGATAAAGGTGTGTAAACTTGCAAGGTTTATGAATATTATGCTTTTCTCCTTTCATGTACAGGGAGTTGAGGGCGTGACAACCACCAAATGTCTTGGTCAAAAATTGTGTCGAAACAGTGAATTCATATTGTCTAGTAGATTTTGATACATTCAGTGTCAATCTGGTTCCTTTAGTAAAGTTTGTTCGCATGTGATCTAAGTTAGTCAATTGGTTCGCAGATCTTCTGTTAAATGTCTTTCGAAAATGATGAAACGGTGGCCGTCCATGATTTCAAAGTGTGTGCTTACTCTTGCCGAGAACTTGCGGAATCCCAATATACCAGAATATGCGGTCTTAGGTTCTTGTGCAGTTCTTTCTACACAAACGGTTCTGAAGCATCTGACGAAGGTATTTCTGTATAAATTGCTTAAAGGTTTTCCCTTTCTAGTATTACTTGTAAGTGGACATTTACTAGTCTTTTGTTTTTTACCTATTTTATTATTTCCAATCCAGGATTCCAAGGCATTCTCTTCATTTCTTCTTGGGATTCTTTCAAGGTAGCCTAATTTCAATGCAATTGTTAAAGGTTATGTTGGTCTTATTGTGAATTGATGTTGCTTATTGTGTGTCTAACTGTCCTTGTTTTTGCTTGAAGTTCCCATCACGAGTCGTTGAAAGCTCAGAAAGCAATCACTGAGGTAAAACATCCTATATGATAGTTAAGAGGGCCTTATTGTTTCCCCCCCGCCCTGCTTCCTTCCCTTTCTATATTTGTATGTATAATTTGGGTGAACGCCAACAGCTGTTTGTCAAATACAACATCTATTTCGCGGGAGTATCTAGAAGCATTTTCAGGAAGCCAGACAACCATTCAGATGGGACTGAGTTTGCAGTTTTGGTTTCTGAGATTGGTTCTTTGAGTTTTGATTCCTCCAACTTGCACTGGCGGTAATAATCTCTCGCTTTGAGCCACTCTTAACATGTATACTTGTAAAACTGTGTTTTATTGTTCAAAGGTCTACTTTGGCCTGCTGTGTTGACACCAATGGACATGTTTGTGGACTCTTTTTTATCCAAATACAACTACCTTTTGAGGCTAGACATTGCTTTAACTAAAGATAAGTTCTTTTAGCTCAAATTTTCTGTTTCCCTTTTCAGGTATAATCTGATGGCTAACAGAGTTCTGCTATTGTTGGCTATGACATCTAGAAATGATCCCAATTCCTCTTCAAAAATCATGAGTGAAACAGCTGGTTAGAATTTTGCACATCCCATGGCTAGATCACATATTTAGCTTATTATTAAAGTTTTCATCCTCTTTAGAAGTCTTTTAATTTTACGCGATAACTATTAGAAGCAATCTTGTCAGCTAATTTATTTGATTTTCTTCAAAAAAAAATCAAGTAGTGTGATGCTAAGGTTATGCATTTCAGGTCATTTCTTGAAGAATTTGAAAAGCCAACTTCCTCAGACAAGAATACTTGCGATCTCTGCTCTGAACACACTTTTGAAAGAATCCCCTTACAAGCTGCCATCTGAGGAACGGCCCATTTTATCTGAGGATATTCAAGGAAATACCAAGTCCTCTCTTGAAGGGGATTTAAGTCGTATATTTCAGGAAGAGGGTTTTTTTAGTGAGACCTTGAGCAGTCTGTCTAATGTTCATGTTATTACAGATACAGAAAACACATCGTCTAGAGGAAATCAGGGGAACTCTTCGTTTCAGAGCTTGGCAGATAAATCAATCACCCGTTTCTATTTTGATTTTTCTGCTTCATGGCCTCGTACTCCTAGTTGGATTTCCTTAGTTGGAAGTGATACTTTTTACTCAAATTTTGCTCGAATATTTAAGCGACTCGTTCAAGAATGTGGAGTGCCTGTTTTATTGGCACTTAAGAGTGCATTAGAGGAGCTTGTAAATACCAAAGAAAGGTCTAAGCAATGTGTTGCTGCAGAGGTTTTGGCCGGAGTGCTGCATTCTGATGTCAGTGGTCTTCTAGAATCATGGGATAGTTGGATGTCTATCCAATTGCAGAATATCATCCTTGCACCGTCAGTAGAGTCTATCCCAGAGTGGGCAGCTTGTATACGTTATGCAGTTACTGGGAAGGGAAAATGTGGAACAAGAGCTCCTCTTCTGAGGCAAAGAATCATGAGTTGCTTGATGAGCCCTTTACCTCAAACAGTAGCTACTACTGTAGTTGCCAAACGCTACATTTTTCTTTCAGCTGCACTTATAGAGATATCCCCTTCTAAAATGCCAGTGGCTGAAGTACAGCTCCATAATGAGCTTCTCCAGGAGTTACTGGGTAATATGACCCATTCATCTCCACAAGTAAGCATACTTTTTTCCACTATGTTGTCCTGTGTTTGTCAATTCCTCAGTGTATAATGGAGTTTAAAATGTATTTAGACCGTGTTCATACATAACGATTTGGGATTACTCAACCATTATCAATTCTATCTCCTTCCATATTTTGCATCTGACTTTGGTGTCAAATGTTCGCTTTTAAAATTCTGAGTGTAACAGGTGAGAGAATCGGTTGGTGTTACCCTTTCCGTGCTGTGCTCAAATATTAGGCTTCATACATCCTTCGCTCTAACTCATTCACATGATGGGAGGAATAGTGGTGTCGATGGAAAACTTGGAGGAAGTTGGGATCAATTGCTAATAGAACAAGCATCCCAACTCGTAGCGAGTTTACAGAATGCTAGTCAGTCGGACAATCTGGAGACACCAATAGATACAAGTCCAGAGGATGGGGTTTCTAATGGCAACTCTCGAGATGAAATTAAGTGGATGGAGACGGTACTGATTCGTAGAACTGTATTGGATTAAGCTTCCTTAGCTTGAGTAATATGACTAATATCCTAACGGCTTACTCTCTATTTTTATGCATGTAGCTGTTCTATTTCGTTATCTCAGCTTTGAAGTCAGGAAGATCATCATATCTGCTAGATGTTATTGTGGGGCTTCTGTACCCTGTGATCTCTCTACAGGTACGTGACAGTGTTTCGTAAGTTTATTTGATACTCGTATTTCCTTTTTTGACCTTTCTGTTTCACTGCCTTTTGCATCCGTCCATTGGAATAATACTCATGGGACTTCACTGACTTGTGGAAATGGTCATCCCTTAGCCAATTGATGATCTGCAGGCTTAATAGCTTGAGACATTAGTTGAAGTATTTTGCTTTCTGCCCTGGTCTGCAGCCACTGAATTTTTAGAAAATTTCAAATCTGAAGTTTTTATCATGTATATTAACTTAATTGAGAACATCCATTTCAATTTAGCTCGATAGAAAGCTACTACTTATGTATATAAGCTTACTTTTTCTTGAACATTATGTGCGCAAAGTTGCACAAATGAGAGATATAAATCCACCGAAAAAATTATATCACGCTTCGTGATACATTCTCAGGTAAAGTGCCATGGCGCCCTTCTCAGTCGTGGTCTGCTAAACATAATTAATTTATGTACTGGTTTCATCGTGATGCTTTAGTGTTGCAATCTCTTAATATTTTTTGTTTTTGTTTTTTGTTTTTTGTTTTGAAGGAAACATCAAATAAGGATTTGTCAACACTGGCTAAGGCGGCTTTTGAATTGTTAAAGTGGAGGATTTTTGGAGAACCTTATCTCCAGAAAGCTATATCAGTTATTCTTTCTTCAGCAAATGATTCTAACTGGCGAACTAGATCTGCAACTTTGACTTTTTTGCGAGCTTTTATGTACAGGTATCTTGCTCATTTAAGGGTTCCCATTCTCATTGGGATTCCTTCATGGGTGTGGGAAACTATATTTTTAGAGTCATTTTTCTTCTTATTTTGTGATTATAACTGGAGTTTTAAATTCTTTTTGGAATATATTTTTCACAGGCACACTTTCATTCTCTCAAATTTGGAGAAACAAGATATCTGGAAAACGGTCGAGAAGCTACTTACTGACAGCCAAGTGGAGGCAAGTTTCTGGCTTTGAGTATTTTGCGGAATGTGAATAGTTAATACAACATCATTGTGTCGAGTCATTAGTTGTTAGGGTATTGGAACTTGTTTGCTTCTTGTAAGCGAGTTGCACTGTATGGTTCTAATCTCCATTTTTCACTGTGAGAAGTGAGAACAGGTAAACATATTGTTGATTTTGAAATTATAATCATAATCTTTTTGTTCCGTCTAGAACCTTGTGTAGCATGTCTTCTGCGTTTCGTTTTCATAATAATGCGTAGACTTAAATAAATTAATATCTGATAGGTGTTGAAAGCTTACATGTATATACACTGTTGACATATCCATCTATCATTGCTCCAGTCTGCGTGTCCCTATTTAGGGCTCCAGTATGTGTGTCCATATTTACGGCTCTGAGCTGCCACCCTAGGGTTGTGACCATGTCTGTGTCCCTGTCTTGGGGGTTAAATTACTCGTATACCTTACTCGTTTCCCAACAATGAAAATCTATTGCAAAGTATGTAATTAACCTTTGAGATTGACTGTGTATAATCTATTGCATGCTTAATTTCAGAATTTCCATTGTTATGGGGTGGGGAAGCGTATTAATGGTGAGTTTAGCTGTCCCTCATTTGAAATGCATAATCGTTAATGAGTGTAGATGCTCTGCATTTTAGACGCACCAGTGTAAACAATTTTCTCTGTCAATGCTTTGTTGCCCCGGCTCGCGGACAAAAGAAATTCCAGTATGAATTTATAAAACTCAAGCAGCGAATGCAAAAGTCTTAGTTAAATCAGACTTTTGGTTGCTGAATCTTGGTCAAGTGCCAGTGTTAAAATGTGCTTATTCTCCACAAAAAAACATTCAGTGTTAAAATGTGCTTATTCTCCACAAAAAAAAACATGTATTTTGCTCGGTACTGAGAACTGATTCACCAGAATGGTTACTAGTGAAATCAAGCTTTAAGGCACTTGTGTATGTACCGATTCACCAGAATCATGCTTTTACACCAAATAGTAAATATGAACTTCTTCATTGCCATGTATCCAGAAAGATGAAGCAGAGGGTTGATGTGTGCTCTTGTAGTCATGCCTTATATTTTTAGCCTCATTCCTCACCTAGATTAATTGTCTCCAAGTTCATCTGTCAGAGATAATGAGGAACCTTGCTGCCTGCCATTGGATCTTAGAAGTGGTCCTCGAAAACATGTGCAGAAAATTTATCTGAGGAGCTTGCATCTTTATATGAAAGATGGATTTTGTCACTTCTTACTGAAATAGTAAATTGTGGTTCAGGTAAGAGAACATGCTGCAGCAGTTTTAGCAGGCCTAATGAAGGGTGATGATGGGGCTTTAGTTGAGAATTTCCGTGAAAGAGCTTACAGGGAGGCAACTATAATGCAGAAGAGGAGAAAGCAGAGGTCAGCTTAGTTGCTTGAATTTTTGCTTTTGTGTTGATTACTTGATTAATTTCCAAGAAGAAATCAAATTTCATTTGTTCGAACATGCATGTGCATGTGTTTCAATAAGCAATTGGATATTCAGAGTGCTTAAGTTGGATAGGAAATTACACTAATTGGGATGCCACATAATTTAACTTTCAACAATTAGCATATCTGCATGATCTGGTTATTACCACCACCAGAGATTGTTATGAGACACCAAATGGTATGTCTTGCTGAACTAGGCTTCCCAAGGAGACTGGGCCCATAGCAGGTCAAATTCAGGACTGGCCAAATAGAGAAGTGCGAGTAGCAAAACAAGGCATGACCGCACTAGATCGACCAAATGGTTCATGTCTTCAGTAATTGAAACCTCCCAAATTCCTTTTCGTGGCCAAGTCTTCACTTTACGTCCTCTGATGGGCAATGAAATGCCGTTTCCTATACACTAAACCGTCTAGTACACACCAGGCCAGTAGGGACTACGAGAGTATGAATGTTGACTTACCTGCCAAGATTTACGTTCTGTGGCCCTTTTGGTGGTTCTGGGTTGTCAGAATATCATTTGTGCGCCATGCCGCCATCAATAGAAGAGACCTAAATGATCTGTATAAGATAGACTGGAAAAAAAAAAATTTGCGAAGTAGATTTCAGTTCACATGCATGTTGGTGTGCAGTCGTGAAAATCATTATGTCATTTTCATATGTATCTTATAATATATATGTGATGCTATGTGCAGTCGTGTAAATCTTCATATCATATTGTACTATATATGCATGATGTTTTGGATTGTACATATAATGATACGTGTAATGCTATATACACGCCATTCTTATCTATATTCCAATGTTTTGTTCTACTCTAAGATTCCATATTTGCATTTGCAGATCCTTGAGCTCCGTTCAGTCTATACATGGTCGTGTACTGGCTCTGGCAGCTTGTGTTTTATCAGTTCCTTATGACATGCCTAGGTATGTCTTTGGATACACAGAAATTGGCTTCATCATCTGGTCTAATGATCTTCGAATCCTTCCCGATCCCCATAACAGAATGACAAAAAGAATCAAAATCTTTTAATGTATTGTTTATGCACGCAGAACGCTGGCATGTCAAGAGCCTAAAACCAATTTTATCAGACCATGGCAGTGACATTGTGCATATTTTGGTTTGGTTTGGTGGTCAAGTGTTAAAACTTGCTATGTTCCCAGAGTTTTAGAACATTTCAAATTAGAACTTTTAGTTGACCAAGCTTGCAAGGATCTCTTTAAAACCACTGGAGGATTACGAGTTGGTGAAACCAGACGACGTAGACTGGTGGCTGGTGCCACTATCTTTGCAACAGTATGCATATTGGGTTTAACAGGATCATCAAATTTTGAGTCCATCTTTGGTTTCTGACAAATACGAAACAGGGAAGCAAGGAATAGAGGAGCTAAAATTAAAGTTATTGCCACATCAGTCTAGAAATGTTTGATGCCCAAAATACTTGCATTGAACAGAACGATTTTTTTTTTCCCTTTAATTTGAGAATAGGGTCCAAGAGAGAACTGTTTTCATCTAGTTTGTTCATATTTTAGACTGCAGTAGAAGTAAAATACCCACCAAGTCACCATAAGTATAGGACATGTATCTCTTTCGAGGTGGCAGAGGAATTTGTTCTAACTTTATGGCGATGCTTGAATATATCTATCATAAATCATTTGTTTTTTTCAGTTGGTTGCCTGAGCATGTTACCTTATTGGCTCATTTTGTGGGTGAGGCTTCGCCTGTGAAATCTACTGTTACAAAAGCTGTTGCAGAGTTCCGCCGGACTCATGCAGACACATGGAGTGTTCAGAAAGATATGTTCACTGAAGAGCAACTCGAGGTAGATTCCTATGAGCGAAATCTTTTTTCATGAACCTCGTCTCTCTATTTTCCCTGTTTGGATTACTTCATTATTCATTGTTCCTATTTAAACTTGCAGGTTCTTGCTGATACATCCTCCTCATCTTCATATTTTGCTTGATTTGATTGTAGACACAATAGAAAATCGAAAGTATCCAGAAGAAAAGTATGTAAATTGTCAATGATTTCATCATACTCCACATATTATATCAATCATTTTATGAGAATTACGAGAAGAGCGTTTATTTACATTTGCGTCTTTACCATTGGCTTAAGTTTATTATTTTTCGGAACGTGGACATCATTGGCCTCTTCAGCCTTTGGTGCATCATCTTTTATACCATAGGATTCATCAGATCATCAGAGGGTAGATCCCACAAGACGCAATCTGAACTGAAAATGTTGTTTCCATCTTTTGTTTCTTTTTCACCATCGGATTCCTCGCCAATTTCATCCTCAAGTTTTGCATGTATCTGACCTTGCTGGTCTCCGGCGGTGCATGTACTCCACGGAGATCCATCTCCATCAATGCCGAGAGGTGAATGGCCATAGTTAAATCCAGACAACGTCCCGGCAAAATTTACAGATGTCTCTCCAGTGGTATCCCATGGCTTGCCAGGCGAAAGCATGTCAGGCTCTAGTATGGCCCTTGATAGGTTGAGTCTGATCTTCTCAATGGTATCATCTTTCTCATCAGGCTTGGTAATATACGTAGGAAGAGGGTTAACCGGTGCTGCCCCATATTGTTGCAGCTGGAAGTCATTGCGCTTCTTTGTCAGGAGGTGGAGCATTTCATCTTTGAAGCAGCCGAGCGCTGCTTCAGCCAGGTGAGCGACCTGTGGTGGGGCTAGTGTTGTGGCGATTTCAGCCATGAGGTGGGAGAAGGGCTTGTGGGTCACCGGATCAATTCCCATGCCCGAGAGCTTCTTTTTGAGCTTGGTATTCCAGTGATTCTTGACATCATTGTCTGTCCGGCCGGGCAGCTGAGCAGCTATTAGCGACCATCTGTTATGTCCATTAGAAGTAAACCATTCAGTGCCAAATAAGTCGGATTGAGTACTGGATTTCAACTTGAAAAATATGAGAAGAGCGCTAGCTATACCGGTTGCCAACAACTGCATGAAGCTTAACAATGGTCTGTTCTTCAGCATCTGAGAATTGGCCGTGCTTCAGATCAGGACGGAGGTAGTTGGTCCAGCGTAGCCTACAGCTTTTCCCGCATCTCTGGAGACCTGACACCAAAAAATTCGAACCAACAGGCAAGTGAATCGAGTTATCATCTCGAGTTAAGTAGGCACACACAAGAAAGATAGAACACAAACCAGCATTCTTGGGAATCAGGCGCCAGTTGCGGGTGCCATTTTGAGCTATGTAGGAAGAGAGCTTGTTGTCTTCCTCAGGCGTCCATTGTCCCCTCTTCACGTTGTCCTTCTCACAGCACGGAATTCGGCCCATCTCTTGTACTACTTGTAAGAAAGCAGAAGCTCTAAGTGGTGAAAAGCCAACACAGAGAGGCAGAGGATTGATATGGTAAAAAGAATGCGAGAAAAGCCTCTCCAGTGCCTCACTGCAATTAGGTATTGCTGATTTCTAAAAGGAATTTCTTGGAGGAAAACCAATTAGAAATCCAAACATTAGAGCAAAAGTGTTGTTTCTGGTTTTGTGGGTAAATGAAATAACAGTGAGAGAGGGTATAAATAAATGGAGGAGATGGTTATTTGTGTAAGCCATTGCATGGTGAAGTGCCATCAAAGGTGCATGAGTAGATTAAAGAATTCAACGCCATGGGGCGTGTGAGAGATTGGCCGGTAGCTCACCCACAAGACGCCCGGTCAACTCCTCTCTCTCTCTCTCTCTTTCTGTCCGTGGTTGACTGCTTGTGGGTTGTGGGTGGCTTTCTGCTCTGGTCACACAAAACCAGTTAAGTTCGATTTGGAGCTCAGACTTGAGAAAGTTAAGGTTGTTGCACGTGTGGGCTGCTGCTGATCACAGTTCTTGGAGTGCAATCTTCAGTTTGTTTGTTTTTGGACTTTAACTAGTTCATTCTACTTGGCATCACAAAGCTTTCCTGCAAGAGTGGCTGGTGGGTGGCTATATCCACCAAGATTCAGGACCCATTTCGTACTTCGTACAAAATTTAAACCGCCCTTACTAGCTGTCTGCGCGTTCCACGGACAGACCATGAACTCGTGGTGCTGTGTTTGTTGCACCAATCATTTGCACACAACAGAGATCTGGATCCTTTTTGTTTCTTTTTATTTGAATCGCGATCGTTTATCTTAACCAGTGAAGTCTCTAAGCGTTGGTATTAAGAGACTCGTGATCGATCTGCCTTACGGGGCATGGGTTAAGGGAGGGGAGTATCCGATGGACAAAAAATAAGATCCTTGCACTCAAGTTCAACTCGGTATTCTCAAGTTCAACTTGGTATTATCGCTTGGGCAGGTCCCTCGCAAAGCGTATATTTCACTTCCATAAAAAGATTTTGATTAGAAGACTAGGGGATTTCAAAGTTGTTTTTCCTTGGATTCGCGTCCTTTAGCACGACAACTTTGTCATATGCGATGATTGGCGAGAAGCCGTATCATGTACTTAATCTCCTTTTTGCTCTTAACGAATTCCTTGAACCCTTAAACAAAAAAATGGGAGGCCACTTTAGGCTATTTTTTCCCCTTTTCATTTCTTGAAAACTCTTATCTAAGAAACTCCCGACTATAAATGTACAAATAATGACATAGACGGGATTCATTAAGAGACAAGCATATTTCTGACCAAAAGTTACATGGCACCCCTCAGTAATCCCAACAGTTAAGCTGGACTCCTTCAAACTTAGAGACCCCCAACTTTGAGCTTTTGAGTAGCTGAATTTCACTGCTTAGGCTCTTGACACAGTGGAAGAGCATGCAAGTGTCAGCCAAATTTTGCGGTTATAAGCCCTTTGTTCATAACCTATTCTGGACCGCACCCCGGGGCCCGCTAAGAGATCCTAGTGGCACGACACGTCACCCATTTGGCGGTCAACATCGCTCAACAAGATTGCTTGATCAAAGTGCTCCGCGCCTTAAGCATTCAAACGGCGATCGAAAGTGCATTTCCCCCTCGAGGGGTCGGCCACCCCCCTAAGAAGGGGTTTGGCCACCCACTCCGTCAAGGGGTCGGCCACCCCCCTGAGAAGGGGGTCGGCCACCCACTTTGTAAGGGGGTCGGCCACCCCCCTGAGAAGGGGGTCGGCCACCCACTTTGTAAGGGGGTCGGCCACCCCCCTAAGGAGGGGGTCGGCCACCCAAGGGGGTCGGCCACCCAAAGGGGTCGGCCTCCATTGCCCTGCGAAGGGGGGAACTTGTCGAGTGGCACTGACTTCTCGCTCCAAACAACACTCACACGCTATCTTCAGTAGCGCGACGCTCTGTCGCAGGCTCAATCAAAGTAACGGGGTTCAAGCCCTCGCGGCGGGATGGGCTCACGACCATGAAGCCCTCGCCGGCTCAATCAAACTGACAGGGCTCCGGCCCTCGCGGCGGGACGGGCTCGCGACCATGAAGCCCTCGCCGGCTCAATCAAACTGACAGGGCTCCGGCCCTCGCGGCGGGACGGGCTCGCGACCATGAAGCCCTCGCCGGCTCAATCAAACTGACAGGGCTCCGGCCCTCGCGGCGGAACGGGCTCGCGACCATGAAGCCCTCGCCGGCTCAATCAAACTGACAGGGCTCCGGCCCTCGCGGCGGGACGGGCTCGCAACCATGAAGCCCTCGCCGGCTCAATCAAACTAACGGGGCTCCGGCCCTCGCCAGCACATTCAACCGACGGGCTCCGGCCATCGCGGGCACACTCAACCGGGGGCTCCGGCCCTCGCCAGCACATTCAACCGACGGGCTCCGGCCATCGCGGGCACACTCAACCGGGGGCTCCGGCCCTCGCCAGCACAATCAACCGACGGGCTCCGGCCATCGCGGGCACACTCAACCGGGGGCTCCGGCCCTCGCCAGCACAATCAACCGACGGGCTCCGGCCATCGCGGGCACACTCAACCGGGGGCTCCGGCCCTCGCCAGCATAATCAACCAACGGGCTCCGGCCCTCGCGGGCACAATCAACCGGAGGCTCCGGCCTTCGCGACAAGGATGGGCTTACAACCCTAAGGCCATCCCCGACACAATCACCCGACGGACTCACGGGGGGCTCTGCTCGTAGTGCTCCGGCACAAGGACCCCTCGCCACGGACCCTAAGCATAACATGTGCGCTCATGTTATCATTGATCATCGACACCACCAGGGCAATGAACCGCGAGTCCCTCCGGGACGGGAGCAGGTCCTCGGAGGGCATCGTGGCCGGCACGCCTAGCAGTTGGCTGCAGGGGCAACCCTCACCGCTGCCAGGATCTCGGCGCGTCTCTTGACGCATCTCGTGGGATTCAGCAAGGGCTTGGACTGGAGGCTGGGGCAACGGGCTACTCTGACCATGCTACCGCAGTGTGGTCAGTCTCCTCAGACAGGCAGAGGGACGCTGCAAGGGCAGGGCGGCACGAACTCGGGGACCGGCAATTCGACGGACAATCAAGACTGCGAGACCCCCTACGGTGACGTGTCACTCCCGGAGGACGACACGTGTCGGCTGATGACACGCGCATATTTGTGCCTATATATATTGGATTCTGGAGCTTATTCAAGACCTCGCTCTCATTTTGGATTTCACTTTCTCTCTCTAAAGCTCATTCTCTCTGGATTTCTAGTGAGAGAAAGACATTTGGACTCCTGTCATCGGACTCTTGACGCTGCACCCTTGACGCGAACTGTCGGCTGTTGACTGTCGCCCTTGCTCGTCGTCTCCCTGCTTACGCGGCGCTGCCAGCCCTCGCGACCTGCCTGGGGAGCCTTGCTCTCAGCCCTTACTCCATCTTTGCTGTCTCCCACTTTGTCTAGCTGGAAGCCAACGCAGACTGCATCCTTGGGGGCACCTCGCGTGGCATGCGGACGCACTTTCCCCGGCAACACCCTTCAATTGACCCAACCATGGCAAACATTGCCAGAAGCAAGCAAACAAGTTTATAAGCACGAAGAAGAACCCATTTGGTTGTCCAGGGTCTAACATTTGCCTGTACAAAGTACATCTCCACAGGGAAATATATGACCAAGGGCCAGAAGGTGAAGGCTCCTGCCACCGCGACAACTTGGTTGAAGTAAGGGAACATTATGGCGATTCCCGTGGTTGATGCAACATAAGCAGTACGGAGGCACAACCTAAGAAGATTTAATCTCAAAGTCGGCAACAATGGAAGTTTCAATGCGTGATTATGATTTACGACTCCACTGTTGGGGAACATCTGAATGAACCATCTTTCTAGAATTGCAAACTGCGGCTGACTGAATACCTGACAACATAAGCATGCAAAAAAGAAGTGCCGTGACTTGGAAAAGAAACACTCTTTCAGAAGTCTGCAATCATATATCTAGACTAATTTTTACTTCCGGCTCACAACTGCAACTAAAATCTTCTTTTTCTTCATTTTATCATTGATCTTAAATATGAAATAATCTCATCTTATCATTGATCTTTGAGACGTACACCTCTTTTCTAGGGATGTAAGAAAAAGGCAAGTAACTCTTCTAAAGGGACGGAAAGAGAATTAACACATTAAGGAAGCAGCAGCAGTCAGCCATATAAGGCTAAACCAAGCAGTTGGAATTCAGAAAATTTTGAGACCAATTATGTAAAATTTGCTCCTTTCAGTCCATTTGGCCAATGAGCTACTTACCAGGAGCAATATGTAGCATTTGCTCCTTTGAGCCATTGGCCTAACTCAATCAAACACCCGCAGAAGTGCTTAAAAAGGTCAAAGGACTTAAATTTTGGAATGGAAGTTGTATGATCATGTACGGAATACAAGTAGTACCTGATATCCTCCAATTAAATGGAGGACAATGCATGCATTAGTGAAATCAATGAGCCAGTATGGCTCATAGAATCCGGTCAGGAGGTTCCCCGGAGAAGAATTTCCAAAAGCTGCATAGCCAAATCCACCACAGCAGAGGTAAAAAAAGGTTGTCATGCATATGGCCATTGTCGAGGCTTTCTTCATGGTGACCTTTTCTGTTGGAGGTGACTTTAAAGTATCCTTCATAGTTGGAAATTCCACAGTTTACAATTTACTTCATGATTGTTGATGTCATGTCAGAGCGATGATTGTCAAAATGGAAGAAACATTGATGCACCTGTATTTCGAGAAGGATTACAGCAGATGGAAATGCAAAAGCAATGTCCCCAATTGCTTGAGAGACCGACCATACTTTTTGAGGCATAGTAGCCGTTTGAACTCCTCCAATGCTACCTTTGATTTGTCCGTCTTCTGCAATTTCAGCTTCAAGGGTGTAAATCTGAGATAATCAAATCTAATACCAGAGTAGAACGATAAGAAGTATGTTCCTCTGTCAGATTGTTGCAAGTCAAGGAGGATTAGATTCGAGATCAGTGATAGGTCTCGAGGAAGGATTGGAATGTTCGGCGTACAAGACTAATATAGCACAGAACACGAGTTCAACTATACCTATTGCTTTTGCTAAGCTAAGTGCCGACCCAATGATAGAATAGGTGAATGACATAGTTGCAGCGACAATTGAGAGCCATTTTGTGTCATGAAAATCAGGTATTTGAGACACCAAAATTTGAACAGTTCCAAATGCAAGCATATACAAAGTACTTCCATATTCACAAGCAGCCTCATGCCCTTCTTTGTGATAACAGTTTGACTTCTGGATAGCTCTGCATTCATTACAGTAAGGGAAAGGTTAAAGTGAAGACTTGTGAGCACGTTGGCATCAGCGAGAAAGAAGTAATAATGTCTCTACACACTTATCAACACGCCTTAAGCTGATTGCTTCATAATGGTATAGCCACTTCCACGACAAAAGCATTGTTTGGAAACTTCGCTAAGAAGAGTAAATTATGGTAGGTTGGGAGAAGCTTATTAACATACCGCATGCTGATTGCTGACGTAATGGTATAAACCACTCCGATCTTGAACAAATTCAATTGTACCACAATACCACACAACGAGGCACTCCTCTTTCCTGAAATGCCAGGTGCATTACTGTTATAACTACTTATCCCAGTCTAAAACCAATGATCTGTTAGGTTCAACCATTTTTATGGGATCATTTCTGAACCCTCTACCATGTGGTAACCTGCATATGGTTACTGCACCATGTGAGAACAAAACAGATTGCCCCATAACCTCTGAGGTTGGGATGGAGACCTTAGCTGCAGGAAACATCAACAAAGTTATCATGAAAAGCAACCACATTAGTTAGCCCCTCTATATTGGCATCTAGCTACATATTTATGAATACACAAATGAAGTAAACTCAATAGCGGCTTTCTGGGCGAGTTAAAGTTGTTTCCATATTCATTAAGAAAACACATGGAGTAGAAGAGAAACGACCACAAAACGTAAATAAAAATGAGAGTGCATAAAATATAAATGTGGCAAAATTAACATGGTTGGAAAATATTTCTCATGAACAGGAACCACAACACAACAGCGCACACAAAAACACACAGCTATGCAACTTAACTAAACTAAGATTAACTTTTTTGATTCCTAGATAGTTGCACAGTGCTCATAATGTTTACTTGTGAAAGAAAACATGATCTGTTTTTCTATTACTGGGAATTGGGGGTGGGGTTAGCTTTGCAATATAAGTTGGTAGAACCAATAACTGATGCATTGTGGCTTGTGCCGAATCTAATGCATAAATTGGTGAGTGAGATATTTATCATGCTATCACCATGAAATTAAAGCAATAATCAGTTTATGTATAGATACACCACTGCAGAGATCAACTTTTTTACTTCTTTATTTACATGGTTCCTCCAACTCGCTAGGATAAAAGATGTTGCAGCTACGCCCAATTTCTCACCAAGAATCATCCGAACAGCTTCCAAATAGGATCCATTTCTGGAGGGGCCGTACTCAGAGTCAGGCGACCGGTAGCAATCACAGAGAAGTAATGAAGAAACAAGGCTGAAGGATGCGAATAAGAACATGCTCAAGGGACCTGCAATCCACCCTAGCTGTGCCATGCTCCATGACAGGGACAATATCCCTGACCCAATCGCGCCCGTTATAATATGTGCCACGGCAGTCCATATGTTCCCTTCATCATCAGAGTGCATATGTCAGTCAATTTTCCCAGGTCCCAGAGACAATTTCACCAAATTGAAATATTAGAATTTACACTAAGAAAATCAAGGCCTGTTGCAATGCATTTGTACCTTGTCCTGTAAATACTAGTAAAGCCTTTGAGCCAAGATTTTTTTTCTTTTTCCTTTTTTCTTTTGGGTGGCTATTTCCTCCCCCTCCAAATATCTTGTAGCTAACTAGTCAACATCTTGTCTCTCTTTTTCTTCCACCCTTTTGATTAACAAAATGATTTGTGCAGGGTGTTTGCCTGCATATTACTTGTCATTCCCAGAATACCTAAATTAAAACAAAAATATCTAAAACAACCCAAGTAATATAAATGACTTCTTTTACTTTAAGCACTCCAGTTAAGGATTTGAATGGTATCATCTGCTTCTTTTCGGAAACTGTTCTGTACCATCTTGAGTAGCTGAAGTCGAAAATGGAAACCCAACAAAAATAAAAGGGCAAAAACAAAAAGAAAACGAAAAATAAAAGAAAGAGAAGAGAGCATGAATAAGTTCTTCGAGAAAAATGATATATAGAAAGACGAACCAGAGCGCTTGGATGGTTGAGTAGGTGATGAAGGGAAGCTTGAAAGCTGCAACAATGGAGTCAGATTATCATCTGTTCCTCTTCCTGCCATGACTTTTATTCCTTAAATTTGGCCAAACAAGAAGTGTTTTCACATCATATATGTTCAATTTACATGTTGGATTTGGAGGAGGTTCATACCAAGAAAGACAAGACCTGGTGATTGTCAGTATTATAGAAGAATACTCGGCCACACCAAGCAACCAGTATCAATTAGGGCAAATTACACAAAACTCCCATGAGGTTTGCCATAACTACACTCAGCCCCCATAACTATGAAAGTTACATTCCGATAAAAAAATAACTTTTTCTCTTATGGTATTAACGGTGCAATGCAAAAATACATGAATGTTCCTCAGACAATGTTTTCTTGGAATTTGGAGGGAAAATTTGTTCTTGGGAAGGAGGGAAAACTGGTTGGTAGAGAGGTAGGTAGGTAGAGGGTCACTCTGCGATCGAGAGGAGGGAGAATATGCACAAGAGTGAAGTCTACAGAAAAATCAGAACGAAGCATCCACAACCCTAATCTCATCTCAAAGGCGACGCACCCACTTCTGGTGTCACTGTGCTGCTGGACGAACGAACGCTGGCTCTCGTTTGAAAGTATGTTTTCCTAACTCTTTCATGTCTTTCACGTTTTACTTGTTACTTGGTCTCTCTTCTTTTGCATGATTTCCCTAGTTGAAATCCGAAATTTGAAAGCTCAAATTGCAAGCCCTAATTTAACGCCTAATTAAACCCCTTAATTGAATTCCTTTATGGAACCCTAATTGAATGGCCTAATTAAACCCCAAATTGAATGCCCTAATTCACTTAGACACGTAATTGAACCCTAAATTGAACTAATTGAACCCTAAATTGAATACCCTAGTTAAACCCCTAAATTGAATGCCCTAATTCACTTAGACCCGTAATTGACCCCTAAATTGAATGCCCTAATTGAACCCTAATTCATTTAGACCCCTAAATTGAATGTCCTAATTCATTTAGACCCGTAATTGAACCTTAAATTGAATGCCCTAATTCATTTAGACCCGTATTTGAACCCTAAATTGAATGTCCTAATTGAATCATAATTCATTTAGACCCCTAAATTGAATGCCCTAATTCATTTAGACCCCTAAATTGAATGCCCTAATTCACTTAGACCCGTAATTGAACCCCTAAATTGAATGCCTTAATTCACTTAGATCCCTAAATTGAATGCCCTAATTCACTTAGACCCATAAATTGAACCCTAAATTGAATGCCCTAACTATACCCCTAATTTAACCCTTAATTTAAACCCCTAATTCTTTATCCTTGTATTACATAATGGCCACTGAAAGGAGATATGAACTGGTGGTCCACTACTGTAACACTGCTGATAGCATATTTGATGTGGATCCTGACAGATACAGCCATAAGGACCTGCTTACTGATGTAAATGATCTAATGTTGAAAGACCTCCGCCCTGATTTAAGTATAGTTATTGCCCTATACTTTACTTTGCCTGGAACCAATGTCAGAAATAACATCCGATAAGTCTTTACTTGACATGTTTGCACTGTATGAGAATTCAAGGGAGATTCATGTTTTCTTAAAAACTGTTGGGGTAAAACCTACAATAGTTAGTTATCCAGAACCAAACGTAGGGGCAGCTAGAAATGACAGTAGACCTGGGACTAGTAGGGCATCTGAGAGTGAGAGAGAGTGAAAATGGCAATGAGGAGGAGATGCACCATACTAGTGATGATTCTGAGGACAATGATTGGGAAGTAAGGGAAGAATTAAGTAAGACTGGTGAAGAGGCAAGTGATGAATAGCCTGTGACAAATGATGATCAGTTAAGTGAAGATGAGCTGTCCAGCTGTGGTGATGAAGATGAAAACCCTCTGTACAACAGTGATGATAACTTGGATGTTGAAGCAGTAAATGTAGACAAATACATGAGAGATAAGCTATTTGAACATAGGGCATATGAAATTATTGAATTGTATAAGGGTTTGTTGTTTGAAGATGTCCATCATTTTAGGGCAACTTTGAGGGATTATTGTATTAAGAATGGGTTTAAGCTGGTCAGAGATAGGAATGAAAAGAATAGGGTTGCTGCCCACTGTGGCAATCCTGGATGTAGTTGGAGGATATATGCATCTCCTATTCCTGATGGGAAAACTTACAAAATCAAGAGTTTAGGTCCTGAACATTCTTGTGTAATGGGCAATACTAACAAGGAGGCCAATTCCACTTGGATTGCACAGAAGCTGATTGAGTACATTAGGGAAAATCCTGATATTACTTGAAATGGGCTGCAAGAGTTGTTGCTAGAAAACTATGGTGTAGAGACCTATAGAATGCAGCTGTACAGGGCAAAAAAGAAGGCACTGGAACAAATTGAGGGGTCTCATGCTGAGTCATATAAAAAGCTGTGGAAGTATGGGCATGAGGTGATGGAGACTAACCCTGTGAGCTTGTTCAAGCTTGAAACTCAAAGAGTTCCACCTAACTTGGATTTGCCTCATTTCCACAGGCTGTTCTTTTCATTTGTTGCTGTGCAAAATGGCTTTAAGGATGTTTGTAGGCCATTTCTTGCAGTTGATGGATGTCATCTTAAAGGGCCTTATGGAGGTGTATTACTGTCTGCTGTGGGCCTAGATAGGAATAATGGGTTGTTCTCTATGGGATTTGCTGTTGTTGAGAGTGAGAACACACATGGTTGGAGGTTTTTCCTGCATCACCTTTATAGCATCATAGGTGATGGTCTTGAGCCAAAGCCATTGGTGATCATGTCTGATGGACAAAAGGCATGATCTTACCATTTTTGTTTCTTTCATGCTTAAAGTCTATTTTATTTTATTAAATCAACTACTTCACAGATTTTACAGGGTATTGAGATTGCCCTAGCAGACATTATACCACATACAACTCATAAAAGGTGTTGTAGGCATCTTTTCTGCAACTTTAGGTCTAGATACCCTGGCATGAAGCTTAAAAGCTACTTTTGGTCTACTGTTAAGTCATACAATGTGGATGACTTTAACCTAGCTATGAGACAGATGAAAGACTTATCACCAGAAGCAGCTGAGTGGTTAAAAAGTCATAAGGTGGAGAGCTGGGCTAGGTATACATTTGACCCTGTTGTTATGAATGAGCAGGTAACCAGTAATGTGGTGGAGTCCTTCAACAACTGGCTAGGGAAATTGAGAGGAAAACCTGTGCTATCCATGATTGATAACATTAGAACTATGTTGATGGTAAAGGTACATGAAAGGTTTGAAAAGACTGCTTCTTGGGAGGATGTAGTAGCTCCAAGGATAATGAAGAAATGCAAACTGGCAGTTGCTGAGTCTAGGTGCTGTAAAATAGTCATGGGTGCTGGGGGTACAAAGTTTGAGGTAGTTGACCTTGGGAAGGTGCATGTTGTGAATTTAGTGAGAATAAGTTGTTGTTGTAGGGTTTGGGATCTTACAGGCATACCTTGCAAGCATGCAACAACATGCATCAACACCAGGAGAATGAATGTGGTTGATTTTGTGAATAAATGCTACATCAGGGATACTTATTTGAAGGTTATGGTCATGTTATGCACCCACTGCATGATGAGATCCATTGGCAGCCAGCTCCAGGGGATCCTTTGCAACCTCCCCCTTTTAGGAGGTTGCCTGGAAGGCCAATAAAGGAAAGAAAGATGGAAGCTGATGAACCTGCTAGAGAAGGGATAAAGTCATGCACTGTGAAGTGTGGAACTTGTATGCAAGCTGGGCATAACAAAAGGACCTGCCAAAGGGCACCAGTGGGAAGTAATAGAAACGGCAAGAACTATAAGGGGGAGGGGGGAGGCAAGGTAGGGGCAATCAAGGTAGGCCCATTAAAGCTGGGTGCAGTCAGGTTGGGTGCAACCAAGTTAGCATGAATATGGATGTAAGTGAGTTCTATTAATTATTTTTTAGACTCTAATTTATTATGTTTTTCTCAAGTTTTCTCAATCTATTTTATTATTTTTTTAACAGGGGGACCTGAGGTGGTGGCTCAAACCCAGGAGTCAATGCCTTAAAATTACAGTGAACTGTGCAGATTTTTTTGTAGATATGAAATGACTTTTGTGAAGCTGTGAAGATTATTTTGTGAAGCTAATTGAAGATAGATTGAAGATTATTTTGTGAAGCTGATTGAAGAAACTGTGAAGACCTTGTGACTGAATACAAGTTTTTGAAGTTGAAGTCACAGGAATATGTTAGCTTTAGGTCCCAAATATGTTGACAGTGTGTAAACTTTATAAAGTTTAGGTTACAGTCAACACACATGCACAAGTTTGGATTATGTAAGCTTAGAGCTTAAGGATGATGTAAACTGTCTATTTTTGGATAATGTAACCATGGTTGGATTAAATCTCAATACTTTTGTGTAATTTTCCCTTTGTGTTTTTATCATGTGTATGCTTAGTGTCTTTGACAGAGTGTTTGAGCAGTTTGTGTGCACACTGCAGTTTGGTGCAGTGTGTTTGTGCACTTGGTTTGTTGCAGTGTGTTTATGCAGTTTGTTGCAGTGTGTTGGTGCATATTGCTATGGTGGTGCAGTTTGTTTGTGTGCACACTGCATTTTGGTGCAATGTGGTTGTGGAGTTTGTTGCAATGTGTTGGTGTATACTGCTATGATTTGGTACAGTTTGTTTGTGTGCACGCTGCACCCCAGTGCAGTATGTTAGGTGTGTTTGAGCATTTGTTTTGAGCAGGGTGTTTGATCAGGGGGTTTGCAAGTGCACTTGGTTTGAGCCTTGCTTGAGTAATGACTTTGTACGAGTTTTTCAGCAATGTGTCACTCATATCCAACCATTCATGCATCACATTCATTCACAACATGTCATGAGCACAAATAGTGACTTTTGCAAATTACACAAAACTCTCATGAGGTTTGCCCTAATTACACTTAGATCCTACTAACTTTAACATCAGAGAAGGCCAAATAGAGAGAACCCTAGAAAATCACATTCAGTTACCTTCATTCAGAGTCATTACAAAAGATTACAAAAGAACCCTGGAAAATTACAGAAGCCCACATTACTTGCAGTACAAAAACACACACTCAAATCCCTCATTTGCAGATAACAAAAATCATCACCATAATACACATCCATGAGGAAATTAGAGAAGAAATAACCAACAACTTCATCATTGCCTGATTAACTTCAATCAACTGTAAGTTTTGCCTGGTTATAACTCCATTTCCATAAAAAAAAATTGCATATTTGCTTCTTCATTGATGTCAGGCCTTTGAATCTCTTCAGAAAACTCAGATGTGCATTTCATTGACCTTCCACTTGGCTTCATTGTTGCTCTATCAGGTATGCACCAGCTGAACATTTTACATCCACCACTTGCACAAGAGAAGAACAACTTACCCTTACTTGGCTTCTCATCAGATTCAACAATCTTCAAGTTTGCCTTCTTTCTACACTAACAATTCGTGTACATGAACCTCAGATCCAACCAATCTTCACTATTTTCTGACCAAGACATTGTTACCTTCTCAAGCAGGTGGGTCTGACGAAGGTAATAGATATAAGGGCACGAGCAGAAGATGGAGGAAGGGAAGAAGGGTCTCTGTGGAGTTGGCTGAAATTTACAAAAACCCAATATTATAATAAGACCACATAGGTGTATAAAGAACAGAGGTGGGGGGGGGGGGGTATTTTGGGTATGAAAATTGCATAAAGTAGTGTGTCAGGGAATCTTGAAACAGAGTTGTGCTTGCCGTTAAAAGTGTGTAGTTATGTGTAATACGGGTACAAACCTCAGGGGAGCGGAATGTAATTTTCATAGTTAGGGGGAATCATGAGAGTTTTGTGTAATTTGCTCTATCAATTATGAATATATATAATATACAATAGATAATAATAATAATTATTATTATTATAATAACAATAACAAAAGTAATGATAATGATAATTGTAATGGCAATGATAGTGACAAATAACAATGATAATAAGACTAGTCGGTCTCCTATTCCGAATTCTCGCGTATAATCTTACATTTCACTTAAATTGCACATTTTATTAATTTAGCAATTTTAGTGATCATAATTACAAGAAGTCAAACAATATGTGTATGTTTTAATCAAGAATAAACGTTCATTCAACCTTTGTCATTTCTTATTGTAAATACAATTTATTTGTGAGCAATCACTAATGCAATTTGTCATTTCCTTTGATCCTCCCTCTCCTCTCTTCTTTTTTGGCTTGAGAAAATAAATTGGATTGCTCACTGTCTACATTTGTTTCTGCGAGTTCTTTTTTTTTTTTTTTGTGTACTTTCCTTTTGCAAAAACCATGACTTGTCATGATGTCTTTCCTTATTGTACCAAACGCTTAAACAACGTCTTTTAAAAGACGCTGCTTCTGCGAGTTCTTATGCTTAACCACAACAGGAAGGCAGTCCTGAAAGATGCCTTTGGTTTCCAAAGACTGAGAAAATTGATGATCCAGAAGGAGCTCAATCTGGGCAATACTTGGGACGGTCAATGGAGGAGGTTTATTCAAGGCCTTCCAAACAAAAGGCAATGAAACGAATTATACTAAAGCTCTTCAGTATTACAAGTCAATCTTGCAGCATTGTCTAGGTCACTCAACTTCCATGAAAGCTCGTAAGTGGAGTGCTGAAAAACTTTGTAAATATTACATTATAATGGCAAGGGAACGACAAGGTGCTTATATAGTGCTCTTTTCAGACCACAGGGAAGGAGGGTACATATATAATGTCTTCTAAAGAGAAGATAGATAGACTTGACTAGCTAAAGTGGCAACTGACTTCACTTTCTGCTGGGTAGAAGTTGTTCTCATAGCTTTGAATTCACTTCCGGTTTTTGTTCTCTTTTCAAAAAAATCAAAACCAGTTTAGTTTTTATTTTTTAAAAAAACAAATGGGTGTTTGATTTTTTTTTTTTTGGATATTTAATTACCCAGTTTTTATTTTGAGTTTTTTCTTTGGTGATGGTTTGCGGTGGCGGTGGCTACCGGCCGCTGCCGGCGGTGGGAGGAGGGTGGTGGTGGTGGTTTCAAAATAAAAACCAAAACTGAAAACCAAAAACTCTAAATGAGAATTTTAAAAAACAGCCATGTTTTTAAAACTGAAGGAAAAAAAAAAATAAAAGTTGTGTGCCAAACGTGTTTTTTTTCTCTTTTTTACAAAATTCCAAAAAGAACTAAGTATTAAATAGTTTTCAAACAGAACCTTAGTTTGCTGAACTTTGAGTTCATGTAAATATTAGTACGTGAAGTAGAAGTCTTTTCTTGGATGAAACATGTATACAACAACTTGGTCGAGGTATTAGTAGCATTTGGAATATTGCAACTTTATTTTGTATCCTCTCTTATCTCTCATTTTTCCTTTTAATGCTTTCAGTTCCTCTTTCCCTTCTCGTTTTCATCCTCTCTCCTCTCCTTTTTTCTTGCTTTCAGTTGGTCAGCTTGAGAAGAAGAAAAAGACAGTCAGAATTGTGTAAGGGATTAGAGTTGCTGAGATGTCGAAACTATATGGTTGATTCAAAATCTTGGTGTGGTAGTATGTACATGTGCGTTGGTGGAGAAGGGTGAAAATGACTCACATTAGATTCATGAAATCTCAAAAACGATAATGACTATGAGGAAAGCCGTTTGAGTCGCTTGTTTTAGCTGGTAAAGTCTCTTAGCATTGTACTAAGAGACCTGAGATCGACTTTGCCTACGGGGCATGGGTTAAGGGAGGGGAGTATCCGATAAACCAAAAATATTGACCCTTGCACTCAAATTCAACTTGGTATTATCACTTCGGTAGGTCCCTCGCAAAGGGTGTATTTCACTTCCATAAAGATATTAGGGGATTTCAAAGGCGTTTTTCCTTAGATTCGCGTTCTTTATAAGTGATCATCAATAACATATCATGTACTTAATTTCCTTTTTACATATCGAAGTTCTTGAACCCTTAAAGAAAAGATGAGAGGCCACTTTAGGTCATGTTCTTCCCTTTTTCATTTCTTAATAGAAACTCCAGACATTAAATATACAAATGATGACACAGAAGGGATTCATCTAAGATTCAAGCATATTTCTGTCCATAAGTTACATAGAGCCCCTCAGTATCCCAAAAGTTAGACTGGACTCTTTCAAAGTTAGGGACCCCCAACTTTGAGCTTTTGAGTAGCTGAATTTCTCTGCTTAGATTCTTGACATAGTGTCAGCCGAGTTTTGCGGTTATAAGCCCTTCAAGTGACCCAACCATGGCAAATATTGCCACAAGCAAGCAAACAAGTTTATAAGCACGAAGAAGAACCCATTTGGTTGTCCAAGGTCTAACATTTGCCTGTACAAAGTACATCTCCACAGGGAAATATATCACCAAGGGCCAGAAGGTGAAGGCTCCTGCCACCGCCACAACTTGGTTGAAGTAAGGGAACATTATGGCTATTCCCGTGGTTGATGCAACATAAGCAGTACGGAAGCACAGCCTGAGAAGATTAAATCTCAAAGTCGGCAATGATGGAAGTTTCAATGTGTGATTATGATTTAAGACTCCACTGTTGGGGAAAATCTGAGTGAACCATTTTTCTACGATTGCAAACTGCGGCTGACTGAATACCTGACAACATAAGCAAGCAAAAAAAGATGCCTTGAGTTGGAAAAGAGACATTATATAGACTTATTTTTACTTCCATAATTTTAATTCCCGCTCGCAACTAAAATCTTCTTTTCATATCTCCGTGTAATTAAAAGTAAATATGAAATCATGACATCGTATCATTTATCTTCAAGAAGTACGCCTCCTTTTATAGGGACGTTAGAAAAAGGCAAGTAACTCTTCTAAAGGGACAGAAAGAGAATTAACACACTAAGGAAGCAGTAGCAGTAAGCCATAAAAGCGATAAACCAAGCAGTTGGAATTCAGAACATTTCAAAGACCAAGTATGTAACATTTGCTCCTTTGAGTACACTTGGCGATTGAGCGACTTACTAGGAGCAGTTATGTAACATTTGCTCCTTAGAGTCCAATTGGCCTAACTCAATCAAACATCCACAGAAGTGCTTAAAAAGGTGAAAGGACTTAAATTTTGGACGGAGAATTATGATCATGTATGGTAGGCTAGTAGTACCTGATATCCTCCAATTAAATGGAGGACAATGCATGCATTAGTGAAGTCAATGAGCCAGTACGGCTCATAGAATCCGGTCAGGAGGTTCCCTGGAGTAGAATTTCCAAAAGCTGCATAGCCAAATCCACCACAGCAGAGGTAAAAAAAGGTGGTTATGCATATGGCCATTGTCGAGGCCTTCTTCATAGTGACCTTTTCTGTTGGAGGTGACTTTAAAGTATCCTTCATAGTTGGAAGTTCCACAATTTACTTCACGATTGTTGATGTCATGTCAGAGCAATGTTTGTCAAAATGAAAGAAAAATTAACGTACCTGTATTTCAAGAAGGATTACGGAACATGGAAAGGCAAAAGCAATGTCCCCAAGTGCTTGAGAGACTGACCATACTTTTTTAGGCGTGGTAGCCGTTTGAACTCCTCCAATATTACCTTTGATCTGTCCGTCTCCTGCAATTTCAGCTTCAAGAGTATAAATGCTGAGATAGTCAAATTTACTACCAGAAGTACAAGGATTAGAAGTATGTTCCTCCGTCAGATCGTTGCAAGGTCAAGGAGGACTGTATTCGAGATCAGTCATAGGTCTTGAGGAAGGATTGGAATGTTCGGCTTACAAGACTACTATGGCGCAGAATATGAGTTCAAATATACCTATTGCTTTCGCTAAGCTAAGTGCCGATCCAATGATAGAATAGGTGAATGACATAGTTGCAGCGACAATTGAGAGCCATTTTGTGTCATGAAAATCAGGTATTTGAGACACCAAAACTTGAACAACTCCAAATGCAAGCATATACAAAGAAATTCCATATTCACAAGCAGCCTCATGCCCTTCTTTGTGATAACAGTTTGACTTCTGGATAGATCTGCATCCATTAAAGTAAGGAAAGGTTAAATTGAAGACTTGTGAACACGTTGGCATCAGCGAGAAAGAAGCAATAATGTCTCTAGAGAATTATCAACACGCCTTAAGCTGATTGCATTCATACTGCCATACTGGTATATCAACATCCACGACAAAAAGCATTGTTTGGAAACTTCATTAAGAAGAGTAAATTATGGTAGGTTGGGAGAAGCTTATTAACATACCGCATGCTGATTGCTGACGTAATGGTATAAATCACTCCGACCTTGAACAAATTCAATTGTACCACAATACTACACAGCCAAGCACTCCTCTTTCCTGAAATGCCAGGTGCATTACTGTTATAACTACTTATCCCAGTCTAAAACCAATTATCTGTTAGGTTCAAGCATTTTCATGGGATCATTTCTGAACCCTCTACCATGTGGTAGCCTGCATATGATTACAGCACTATTTGAAAGAACAAAACAGATTGCCCCATAACCTCTGAGGTTGGGATGGAGACCTTAGCTGCAGAAAACAACACTACTTAGCCCTTCTATATTGGCATCTAACTTCATATATACGAACACATAAATGATGTAAAATCGATAGCTTTCTGGGTCGAGTTAAAGTTGTTTCCACATTCATTAGGAAACCTCATGGAGTAGATGAAAAACGAAAATAAAACCTAAATAAATTGAGAGTACATAAACTAGAAGTGTGGCAAAATTGAAATGGTTGGATAACATTTGTGATGAATAGGAATCACACCACAACACACACATACACAGAGCTATGCAACTTCACCAAACTAAGATTAAATAGCCTGTATTGTTTTGATTCCTAGATAGTAGCACCACTCAAATAATGGTTACTTGTGAAAGAAAACGAGATCTGTTCTTCTCTTTCTGGGAATTGGCGGTGGGACTAGGCTTGCAATACAATTTGGTAGAACCAATCACTAATGTATGGTGCCGAATCTAATGCATAAATTGGTGAGTGAGGTATTTGCCATGCTATAATTAAAGCAATAATCAATTATATTTATAAATATACCACTGCAGAGATCAACTATCACCGGGTTCCTCAAAATTCGCTAGGATATATAATGTTGGAACTACGCCAAATTCTCACCTAGAATCGCCCGAACAGCTTCCGAATAGGACCCATTTCTGGAGGGGCCGTAATCAGGGTCAGGCGACCGGTAGCAATCGCAGAGAAGTAATGCAGAAACTAGGGTGAAGGATGCGAATAAGAACATGCACAAGGGACCTGCAATCCACCCTAGCTGTGCCATGCTCCATGACAGGGACAGTACCCCTGAACCAATCACCCCCGTTATAATATGTGCCACGGCAGTCCATATGTTCCCTTGATCACCAGAGCAAGTGCAGATGTCAGTCAATTGTCCCAAGTCCCAGACACAATTCACCAAATTGAAGTATAAGAGTTCACTTTAGGAAAATCAAGGCCTGTTGCAATGCATTTGTACCTTTGTCCTGCAAATACTACCAAAGCCAATTTTTTTCCCTTTCTTTGGGTGGGCTATTTCCTCATCCCTTCAAAAACCTTGTAGCTAACTAGTCAATAATCTTGCCTCCCTTTTTCTTCCCCCTATTTGATTAACAAAATGATTTGTGAAGGGGGTCTACCTGCATCTTTCTTGTCTTGCCCAATATACACAAGTAAAAACAAAAGGATCTAAAACAACCCAAGTAACATAAATGAGTTCTTGTACTGTAAGCACTCCAGTTAAGGATTTGAATGCTATCTTCTGCTTCTTTTCGGAAACTCTTCTGTACCATCTTGAGTAGCTGAAGTCTAAAATGGAACAAAAATAAAAGGGCAAAAAGGAAAAGAAAGAAGAAAGAGAAGAAAAGTAGTTCTTTGAGAAAAAAGATATTTTGAAAGACGAACCAGAGCGCTTGGATGGTTGAGTAGGTGACGAAGGGAAGCCCGGAAGGTGCAACAATGGAGTTGGAATATCATCTGTTCGTCTTTCTGCCATGGCTTTTATTCCTTAAAAATGTGTTGTTCACATCTTATATGTTCAATCTACATGGTGGGTTTGGAGGAGGTTCACATCAAGAATGACAAGACCTGGTGATTCTCAGTTTCGTAAGGAAGAATATACAGCCACATCAAGCAATATACTTTCAAATTTGATGTCCTTAAAGAAAGAAATGGCTGTGCTTTCTTTAATGATGACGCAAAAAATGCAAGCATAGACTTGTCTAGCAATCAAGAAAGCAAAAAGCGTGGCACTAGCAATCATGAAAAACAACAGTAATACATTTTCAATAAAGAAGCCAGAACTATTATTGTGAGGTAGTGCGTTTAGTAAAAGTTTTTATTTATCTAAATTTGATAAATCTGGTATTTTCGGATAGAGGCATACTTCCTCCATCCCACGTATATTTATCATATTTTCTTTTGGGACCGTCCCACAAAAATTGATTGATTACTTTCAAATTAAGAAAAATTCTATAGGTATTTTTACATATTTACCATTTTTATATTTTATTTCTCTCTCCACATTTAATACTCCTCTAACCCTTTTTTTTCTCTCTTAACTCACTTTCTTCCTCTCCTCTCTCTATAGGGTATCGAGAAACACATAATATATGACCTAAATCCTTAACATGCGTGCAAGAAAAAAGTGATTGAATTATATGAGACGTGTATAAAATTTGTAAACAATAAAAGTCTCTTATGTGGAAACGATAAATTTTAATTTACATTAGAATAAAAATTAGATTTTTATAAATTAAATCAACTTTCAAAAATTTAAAAAAACTAATCAAATCATAATCTACAAATGAGAGTTATGGTTTCTAAATGTAGATTTGACTAAGTACCAGAATACAAACTCTTTAGTACCTTTTATTCACCGCATTGAAACTGTTTTTAATACTTTTATCCAAACATCTTAAGTTAGAGTTACTTTTGTTATAAATAGCTAAAAGCCGATTGTAAAAAATTTAAAAGATTTAATATAAAATCTGATTTGGAGTATCAATCTCAAACAAACTCTAAGCTAATCTTGTTAGGTGTCTCCCAATTTGTCAAATAACAAGGGCAAGTTACAACTTACAAGGTAGGAAGTTAGATCTTTTCGAAAGGTAAATAGTAACTTTGCATTTATTTGACCTTATAAGAGCTTAAATTGTCACTTGAGCCCAAAAATAAGTTGTATTTTCTTCAAACGATTTCAGAATTCAAGTGATACTGTGATGGCGAAAAGATGTGTAGACTTCTTCACAGACTTCTATGCCTATACTGATCCGTCAACTTCTGGTAAATACACTTTTACCAAGTAGCTCTTTGTAATTTGGTTGTCAAAATAAAGAACAGAGAGATAAAATCTGGTTCTAGTCCCCCTTGTAGAGATTTTCAACTTGATTTAGCTTCTATAAGTCCTTCAACTGAGCCAACCAAGGCCACAACTGAGACAAGCAAGCAAGAAATGTTGAAAGTTTGAAGAAGAATCCACTTCCTTGTCCAAGGTCCAATCTTTTTCTGCAGTATATACATTTCCACTGGGAAGTATACAGCCAAAGGCCAAAGGTTGAAGGCCCCTAAGAGTCCCAGAATTTGGTTAAAATAAGGGAAGACGATCGCAATCCCCGTCGTGGATATAACATATGCAGTTCGAAAACATAGCCTGAAGAGGTTCAACTGAAAAGCCGGCAACAAAGGGAGTTTGCAGCTATAGGAAGTCTTCATGAATCTACTTTCTGGGAACTTCCGAGTGAACCATCTTTCTGAAAATGCAAAAAATGGCTGACTGTATAGCTGAAACAAAACAAGAACCTAATGGTGTTAGTTATACATTTAGGTGCTGGCAAAGGCACAAATGAAACTGAAAATTACAATGGAGGATCAATGTACCACAGATTTGGATACCATTAAAATTAATGATGTGAAAGTGTAGCACCTGATATCCTCCAACTAGATGGAGAATGATGCATGCATTAGCAAAGTCGATGAGCCAGTATGGCTCGTAGAATCCGAATCCGGTCAAGAGGTTCCCGGGTGTATCATCCCCGAATGCTGCATATCCGAAACAACCACAGCCAAGGTAGAAGAAAGTGGTGATGATGATTGCAGCCACAGAAGCCTTCTTCATGGTCTGGTTCTCTGGTGGAGGTGACTTTATTGTGTCCTTCAGGAAATTATTACAATTCCAAGAATTCTTACATGTTTCCTTTTTCTTTTACGTAGTTTAAGGTCTCTCTGTAACAAGAAAGGAATAGAATTCGCACCTGTATCTCTAGGAGAATGAGAGCATAGGGATAGGCAAAAGCAATATCACCAAGTGCCTGAAAAGTTAACCATAACTTTTTAGCTACACTATCAGCTGGGACTCCTCTGATGCTCCCCTTGATGTTCCCATCTTCTGTGAATTGGAAGAAAAAAATTTCAACAAAGAGAACCTTGTACTACTTTCATCTGGACACAGACATTTTCGACAGAAATGTATTATGAGCAAGGAAAAAAAAGGTCCTTAGTTCAGCTTTTAATGTGGCTTGAGTTTTGCCAGAGCATATAGTTTGGACTTTTCTTCGTTGTAAATACTGAAATCAGGAACCAAACTGAACACTCTGTGTCCATGAACAGATGCAGCTGTTGCTCGAGTATTTCTTTCAAGTAGAAGACCACCACAATTTGTTTCGGGGGTGGGGGGACTGAAAGGGACTGAGAGGAAATCTAGAGCCTATACCTATTGTTTTCGCCAAACCAAGTGCCAACCCGATAAAAGAGTAACAGAAGGACATGATAGCGGCAACAACAGACAGCCACGCCATGTTATGGAAATCTGGTATCTGAGACATAAAAATCTGGATAACCCCAAATAGCAGCATATAGATAGTATCCCCATATCTGCAAGGAGCCTTGTGCCCTTTTTCGTGGTAACAGTCTGATTTTTGAATCGCTCTGCATCAGCATCATATTATATACGCACAAATATAGCTGATTTTGTGAAAGACGTTGTTTTAACAGCTTCGTTAAATTCAGTGTTAAGAAGAGAACCATAACTTCTAGAATTCAGCACTAGAACTACCTCATGCAGCTTGAAGTAGTAACGACATAAGCAACACCAGTTCCATAAAAGCTCAGATACTGAAGCAAACCACATATCCATGTCTGTTTCCTGCCTAAATTATCAGCCAGCTGAATCAGGAGGCAAGCTAAAAAGTTGTATTTAAATCAGAGAAAATTTAAAACGCAACTAATTACAAGAAACTTCTTTAAATTATTACTACCAAGATTAACTCTAACAGCATCAGTATAGGAGTAGTTTCTCCTTCCGGTAACAGGGTCGGGAGACCTATAACAATCGGATAGGAGGAACGCAGAAATGTAGGTGACAAATGCGAAACACAGCAAGGCAACTGGCCCTGCAATCCATCCTAACTGTGCAGTGCTCCAAGCGAGAGAAAGGACCCCCGATCCAATGACAGCCGTAATTATATGAGCTATCGCACTCCATAATGTTCCTAGGGAGAAGAATATTATTCAGCCACAAGCCCCTGGTTTCAAGATTGAACTTCTCTAGTAACAGATTGAAGACTTAAATGCACATAGCTTATGATCCTGGAAAATAAAGTGTACCAGTTCTAATTGCATGCCCATCATCGTCACAGGGAACAGCTGCTGGTAGAGGGTGTTCAACCGCCATGTCCGTCGAATATAAGGTAGACAATGAATTTGCTACCAGTATACAAGCAAAGAAACCCCCGGGAAATTATTTTGGCCCTGTACTTTTGATGCCTATAGTGGCAGAAGGGAAGCACAGCCACTGGATTTGCATCTCAATGGAATCTGTCAATCAATAGGTAGTGAGTAGAATCACGACAACTTTTTCAATAAAGGGAATTTCGAACCCACAAAGTTTGACTTGGGTGGAAACGTCCACAGACCAACTCCAACTTGCTACCATCCAAATACCAACATTGACGAAGTATCTTCATTATACCATCTCATTGCAAGCACCAGAACATAACATCCGGCTATACCTAATAAAAGATATGACATTCCCTCAAGCTTTGATTAGTCTGCACCTAATCTCCAAAACATCCTTTTTATTTGTTCTTGAATTTCTTTAGTTAATAAAGAAAAAGTAGCAATGTAATACCTGGTATAAAGAACTTGGTATACTCGTTCCAATTTGTTAAAAAATCAGGAATCAATATGGTGAAAGCGAATCTGAGTCTATTGCAAGTATCAAGAACTGAAAAATCCACAAAGGAATTTCTGGTGAAAGGACTTGTCACGTTCTTATGAAATATGGTGAAAATAATTACAAAGCATGAAATTTAGATGCCATTTCTTTTGATTGCCAATAAACGACTCAAAGAAAACAGGCAGTCAAACTTCAAGTAGAGGCAAGATGTAGAAAGTGTGACACAGAGGCAAGGGTCATAACTAGACAAGGGAATATTACAAAAGATATCAGCTCAAATCAACAAGTCCTTCAACTGGTCCTGTAGATGCGACTACCTAGACAAGTAACAAAATTGCTGATAGTATGAAGAAGAAGCCACCTTCTTTTCCAAGTTCCAATCTTTCATTGCGCCAAACACATTTCCACGGGGACATATATAGCCAAAGGTTAAAGGTTCAAGGCCCCCAGACTCCCAAAACTTAATTGAAATACGGGAAGAGCACAGCACCAAGTTAGTTGATAAAAGATATACTTCCTGGTGGAACGTATATAATTACAATCTGATCTGAGTCCTTCAGGGTGGAGATTAACGATCTTAGGCATATAAACATTATAGAGATACCATTAGAATATTGAAATGGTATAAATGGTTTAGCTTAATTTTGCTTCTGAATCTTCAAATATTGCATTAATTAAAGGAACAAGAAGATGACACAAGCAGCATTTCTAGATTGAAGAAAAAAGATATTTTCAGCTCAACTTTGCTTCTACAAGTCCTTCAATGGATCCAATTAAGGCTATCACTGAGACAAGCAAGCAAACAATGCTGAAAGTCTGAAGAATAACCCACTTTCTTGTCCAAGCCCGAATCTTCTTTTGCACAAGATACATTTGCACTGGGAAGTATATAGCGGAAGGCCAAAGATTCAAGGCCCCCAAGAGTCCCAGAATCTGGTTAAAATATGGAAAACCCATCGCAAGTCTAGTAGTGGTTACAACATATGCAGTTCGAAAACATAGCCTGAAAAGATTCAGCTGAAAACCCGGCAACAATGGGAACTTGCAGGTGTAAAAATTCTTCATAAATCCACTGTCCGGAAACTTCTCAGTAAACCATCTTTCTGCAAAGGCAAACACTGGCTGACTGTATAGCTAAACCGCCAAAACAAAGTGCTCCTGGTGTTAGTTACATTATTTCTGCTGGTGAAGATGTAAATCAAAAGCAACAAAATCAAGTAAAAATCTGGTAAAGGTAAATAAAGTGAAACTGGAGCACCTGATATCCTCCAACTAGATGTAGAATGACGCAAGCATTAGCAAAGTCAACGAGCCAGTAAAGTTCGTAAGATTCAAATCCACTCAAGAGGTTCCCTGGTGTAAAATTCCCAAATGCTGCATATCCAAAGCATCCACAGCCAAGGTAGAAAAAGGTTGTGATAAATATTGCAGCCATTGAGGCCTTCTTCATGGTCTGGTTCTCTGGTGGAGGAGACTTCAAAGTATCCTTCAAGTGGAAGAAACATCCAAATTCACTATTTCGTAAACGCATCCTGTATATTCTATTTACAACTGCTTGTTTTTCTCCTAAGTTTGAACTTTACGCTGCTTTGAAGTAGCTGCACCGCACCTGTATCTCTAGGAGAACGCCTGCGTATGGATAGGCAAAAGCTATGTCTCCAAGTGCCTGAGAAACTAACCATAATTTCTCAGCTACACTGTCAGCCGGGACCCCTCCAATGCTTCCCTCAATCTTCCCATTTTCTGTTGGTCAAAAGAAAATTGATCCATAAATAGAAACTTCAACAAGAACTCTCATCCAGAGAGACAGGCATTAGCCCTTTTAAACAATGACTTATCAACCATTTAAAGCAGGTAAAAAATCCATATCCATACCAATTATCTTTGTAAAGCCAAGTCCTAAGCCGATGAAAGAGTAAATGAAGGACATGATTGCGGCAACAATAGACAGCCATGCCAAATTATGGAAATCTGGTATCTGAGACATGAAAATCTGAATAACTCCAAATAGCAGCATGTATATGTTATCCAGATATTTGCAAGGAGTGGTGTGCCCATCTTGGTGGATACAATCTGCTCTCCAAATTGCTCTGTGACGGAAAAGGAACTTTTCATGAGCACACCTCTAGTGGCAGATCATCACGTTTATAGGACACTAGTTTCATTTGACTCAAGGAATTACACCAAGTGAATTGTAATGAACTAGCTTGGCATGTTCTAATGATGTCACGACGAAGTTAATGGCATCTAAGTAATGGACTTTGTAAATCATGGGATTAAGATAACAGACAGTAAATTGGAGAATCTTTATAAGGATTACCTCATACTACTGAAAGTGGTAATTGTATAAGCAACACCAGTTCCATACATGCCTGAGTACTGAAGCAAACCACAAAGCCATGTTTGCTTCCTGCCTGAACTATCACAAGAATGAATTAGTAAACAAGCTGAAGAGTTTTCATTTATTCCAACTGCGTTCTACAAATTAATCTTCTCTAATACCAAGATTAACAGCAACAGCTTTTGTATAGGAGGAATTTCGTGCTCCAGATACAGTGTCTGGGGACCTGTAACAATCGGACAGGAGGGATGAAGAGATGTAGGTAACAGTCGCAAAACACAGCATGACAACTGGTCCGGCAATCCATCCTAGCTGCGCAGTGCTCCATGCAAGCGAGAGTACCCCGGATCCAATGACTGCGGTGATTATATGAGCAATTGTACTCCACAGAGTTCCTGGTAGAACGAAGTATTCAGCCACTCTTCAAGATTTTACTGGAACTGAATTAGAGACAGAAATTTTCTTGATCCTGTTAAAAAAAAAAGGTTTACCAGTTCTTATTGCATGCTCATCTTCAACAGATGGACCATTTTTTGGTAAGAGAAAGTCTTCTACGGCCATGTTTACTTAATCCAACACAGACGACAATGAAGTTTGTTACCACCACCGTGCATAATAGTACGCACAGTTAACGGTTGACCACTGTACTGAGGCAAATTTAACTTTGGTCACTAGACATCGATTTGTGTTAAAGTGACCACTAAACTTTGAAATTTGTTTCAATCAGGCCACTATGTCAAATTAAGCTTGATGTCGTTAGGTTACTCAGGGATATATTCGTCTTTTTATGAAGAATCCTAATCTGCTTAATCACTTTAGGGCTGGTTCAAATATGAAGAACCTAATGTGGAGAAATTTGCATATCGGAACTAATTAGATCTTCTCAATCACTTCACCAAATTTCATTTGAGTAAATTGAATATGTTCAAATATGCTGAACCCTAATGCTGAAATTGTTGAAATTTGCTAATTCAAAAGATCCAATCTATCCAAATATGGAGAAATTTGGTCTTTGCAGGTTACTTTAGGTTCCTCTATTTTATGAAGAACCCTAATCTGCACCAAAATTACCCCGTCCCAATCTGCTCAATCACTTCATAATCTTCCATTTTTTTACTTTGCTTCTCCTTTCTCAGTCTCCGTGACCTACAAAGATCAAATTTCAACAAATGCGCAAGTTCAATTTTTATGGGAAAAGATCCAATGTTCATGTTACTGAATTTTGGGTGAGCTAAATCAACATTTGGGTTAGTTAACGAAGAAGGGTTCCGTGGCATAATTACCTAAAAACAATCAAGAAGCTCAAAATGGATTCTTGTTTACGCACAATAGCCAAGAATTGCAAGCAACCAGAAATGGGTTCTTGAAAATTTTGAAGTTTATAGCTCTTTAGTTTAGAATGCCTCCCACTCCACAA